>JBBPBQ010000001.1:59066625-59080730 GCA_037974755.1 Cicer yamashitae
TTTAATTTATATACACCGTTAGTGTAAAGTGTTTTTATATTATAAATTATTAGAGGTGTTTGACTCTTATTTTTATGAATAATTGTAATGTGTCGATAATGTAAATTTTTTACACTAACAATTAAACTTATATTATTAAATAAAACATATTCATTATATTTTGATAACTAGAAGTTATGGTGGATTGAACATATATCTCAATATGATATAATATATGTGATATCAAATTTAGAGATATTTTCATACCAATAAATTTGATTTGTTTTAGTGCTTAAGCTTTAGTTTAACTAAAAAATGCCGATATTCGATGCCTCATTAATTATGGTAAAATTTATAATATCTTATAAAATAAAAAAATAATTATTTATTTTACACTATATATTATTATTATATTCTATTGTTAAAGAAATATATATATATATATATATATATACACACACGCATACAAGTTTAAACAAATACATCACAATTATTGAAGAGAAGTAAAAGTATATATAAATATATGAGTTTAAATAAATACATCACAAATATATATAAATTTTAATGTAAACACATCATAACTATGAGAACAATTATATATATAATTTTAATAAAATTCAATTATTTTTATTGATTGTGATTAACTGCATCAGTTACTTCAGCGCCAGAGCGCCTGGTACTCGAACATTGGCTCGAGGCATTTTCTCTACCCCTTCTTACCCTGAAAAAACAGGGGGCACCTTGTGTTCTTGAACCGATAACCATCTTTCGGCTAACCTAGCCTCCTCCGTCCCTCGGGACCAACAAGGGGTAGTACAGGAATGTTAACCTGTTGTCCATCGACTACGCCTTTCGGCCTGATCTTAGGCCCTGACTCACCCTCCGTGGACGAACCTTACGGAGGAACCCTTAGGTTCGAAAGTGGTGAGATAGCTCAAGTAGAACGAATAGAGAGTACGGTTTAGTCAAGCTCATGAACTATTTAATCCGATTCACAATCCATTCCAATCTAAGTTTGTGGGCTAGTGAGCCAGTTTAGGTTCGAAGACAGGTAACTCAATCTCCGTAGTTGATTGAATAGGGGTTGCTTGCATACTTAGTTCAGACAGCACAAAATCAGAAGGGCACTGAATCAGAATCTAAGTCTTTATCCTCCACTCATCCGATCAAAAACAAGCCCAAAACACGGGGGTAGGGGATCGTTATCACATTGAGATGCTGCCTTAGGAAGAGAAATCCGAAAACAAGCAATTTTCCCGGTAAAACGCAAAAAGGCCGATTTGAGATCCCATCTACGAGCGGAAATGGACTTGCAGCCTAACCAGCACATTTACATTAATCTTCCTCTCGAAGGGCTTACGACGCTCGAATAAGCATCCCGTCGAATCAGCTGTTACTCTTAGAGAATACGCTTTTTTCAGGTTTGAAGGAAGAATGCGCTCTTGGGAATCAAATAGGACAGATAGTTTATCATCTCGGGCAAATGAATGGAAGGAAATCCCCTCTCCAAGTGTGTTACTCTTTAGGGTAGGGGAGAATCCCGGCCTGGGGCCTTCGCGTCCGCCCTGTACTCTGCTTCAGCACTAGAACGAGCAACCAAACTCCGTTTTTGACTTTCAAAAGAAGTGACGAGATTTCAACCCACCAACTGAACCCTTTGCGGTAGCCGGTGTCGGCTAGCAAGTTTTGGTAACACAGGTATGGCTCCGTCCGAGGATCAGTTATAGCGTAGGTAGTGAGTAGATGAATTGACGGTCCGGCCCTCGCGAGGAGCGACTCATTGGAGCTTCGTTCACGTCAGGAAGGAAAAGCAGAAAGAGGGAGGACGGATCCCAAGGGTAACTTCAAAAGCAAACATGCTTACCATATGGATGCTCATCAAGACTCTCAGCAAAGACTCCAATCGAGTGACTGGAAGTGGATTTGCCCAAACTACTCCTAGAGTGAACGACTTCCTCTAGCTTTGTGCCCATGATCGTCTAGCCCTTCTCCACACTCGGCACATTAGTCAGGGATCCTGTTGGTGCCAAGGAATCAATGAAAGCACCGACCATGTCCTCATAACCTGCCCTAAAGCTACTAAATTCTGGCCTCCCCTCTGATATGAACAAGCCTAACCATGGACTTCGTGAGTGGCTCAAGAATGGAATCCAATAAAATATAACTTCTGCCCATGCTAATCTTCCTTGGGCATTCTATTTCCCCTTGCGTGCTGGACACTCTTGTCCGAAACAAAGAAGCCCTGGACCCAAACAAAAAAAAGGCTTTGTTGGCAATCCTTATTATATAAAAAAATGAAAGTCTTCAATTTAGACTTTAAATTTTTTTTTTAATAAGCAAAGTTGGACTTATTCTTTCTTATCTAGTTACAGCTGATAGGGAAAGCTCTTGTACTCTATAAAGCAAAGCTAGTCTCATAAGACTAGCTAAAAGACTCTATTCCATATGCCAAAGCTTGGAGTGGGAGTTCGGTTCGATCCCTCCTGGAAACTTTCTTTACTTCACAAGAGTCCCCCTCGGATCAGAGAACTGGCTTGACACAGCCAAAGAAAAGAGGATAGTTCGATCCCAGATTGAACCGAAGCCTACTTCCTTTTTATCGGGATCTTTCTCTTTCTTTCGGGAAAGGGAACATCACCCTACTATGAATAACAGCAGTTCCTAGCCTGGGCATCATATCATCACTTTTATATACGCAATTTATTAATTAGTCATAACACCACAATCCAACAGACCTTCCCCACTAGACTGGAGTAGCGAGAAGAGAAGCCTACCTAGGACAGAAAAAGCACAAAGTCAAAGACAGAAGAAAGGGGCCGAGGAAGAACCTGAGATCATGGAGTAGGAATAACATTATCATTCATCAAGAACTTTTCTTCCATACAGTCCTATGGGAAAGAAAGACTGTAGGACTGTAGCCATCTTCGGGTCGGGTTAACAACCACAGAAAGGAAAGGGATGAGATAGGACGAGCTAAGTCAGCAGCAGAGTAGAATTCAACCTTCTATCCTCGGGATAGGGCTATGAAAGAACTCGTTCCAGCTTCACTTCAAGCACGGAACTTCAAGTCCATGGTTGAAGGAGCTGCCCTAGGCATTTAAGGTCATCAGATCAGTCAACGGCGGAGAAGGAGTAGCGACGGTAGCCCTCCGATAGCACAGGTTCCGGCTTCGAGGGAGTTGAAAAAACCTGTCTTTTATTCAAGCAGCTATAGCTATAGCTCATCCACTCAATTACTTGTGAAATCGAGCAGTGGAGAAGCTCGAGCTTTTATACTAGATTGAGAGGGATCGCCTGAGATCATGTCGTAGGGATCAGAGATCCTGACTGAGGTTAGTCAATCAGTGGCAGCTCAACCATAATCAGAGGAACGAGCCACTATCGATTAGACAAGAACTGGCCTTTCTTTTTGTTAAAGAAATAAGACAGCCGACGCAAAAGCAACAATACAGGAATCATAGAAGCTCAAGCCCTCAACTCGACCTGAGAAAACAGCAGCGGTTAGTCAAGGAAGGGCTGTCATAGCATCGATGAGTTCGCGCCTTCTATTCGAGTAGAGATCCCCACCCAGGTCTGTCTGTGGGAGAAGAAGGGCTGAAGCAAGGAGTTGAGTTTTATCCCCATCTAGCCCAACACCAGAAACTATAGATTCTCCAAGAACTTGGCTGGGCTTTCACTTCTAGCGTGGAAGAAAGGGCAACGAGTTCTACTGCTTACCCAACTTTGTGACATAGCGATAGCGGATAAAGGAAGTATAAGAGTTCCACCGCCCTTACTTAAGGGTAAGGCAGAAGAGCAGCCTTTAGGCAGACTCTAGTATACCACCAGATGGAATAGCTGCGGCAAAGAGGGCGGAAAGAAGAAGAGCTCAAGGCCGCCACAACATTCGATTTGCTACCTCTCTCTGATTAGCGATAGGGGCTGTCAGCCAACAAAGCGATGGGAGCGAGACGGCCAGAAGCGGAGGATCAATCGACTGGAATAGCCCTTAACTCCTCACGCAACGCGCACTCTAATGATTCATGAAATGGATCACGGAATAAGACGTATCCGAGATGAATTCTTTTTTCATTATATGAGTGGAAAGACAGGGAGAAAAGCATTGATAGTTTTCCAGTTCCACCGCTTGCCTAAATTTTTTATAATAAGCCCGAGGGGACAAGAGAAGAGCAATAAAAGGCCCAGCCTTGATTGTTGTAGCTTCAAGCCACTCAAGCAGAGAGAAAGCCCTTGTTCAAGCTTAGAGCAAAGATCAATGGAAAAGGTGAAGGATCTCCGCAGCTAAACCATCGACAGGTTCTCATATAATGGGATAGCGTCCGGTTTAATACAATGAAAAAGGGGAATAAGCGGATCGGGATTTGGAAGATCAACCACGAGCTCTATTGATTCTCCAATCCACTGGGCAAAGACATACCCGGCATACTCAGACTAAGATGTTCAGCATATCCGAATTCTTATCTATAGTCACGAATTTATCGATTCCTGAATCTGAAACTCTCGTCATCGAATCTGTCAGTTAGGGATCGAGTCATTCTTGATCACTAGCTCTCTCTTGATCTCTGATTTTGAGGTCATGTCAAGGTTGTTTTTTCTGAGAGTCTTCGGTTGGCTGTCCGGGGACCGGCTTCGCGAGACCATTTCGATCCACACTGGAGAAGTCCTCTCTCGGGCTAGGCTCTATTGGGCGGAGGTGATCCTTTCTTTACTAGAGGAGCTGGAAAGGAAGAGGCACCTATTTCGGTGCTTGCTTCCCCTGCACCTAGAGGATCTAACACTGATGGTGACTATAGATCTGGAAGTTACTTAGATGCTGGTTATAAAAACTACTCAATCTGTTACTTGGGACTAAAAACCTGCTCCTGCCTTTCTTTGCTTCTAATGATAGAAAGGAAGGGAGGGAAGGATGCGCGCCAGACAGAGGGAAAGCCCGTAGCTTCACGGGGCTGTTCTTTACTCAACATACGCAACTAAGTCTACTAAATAGACTCCTGCCTTTTCCTCTACCTGATTTTAGGTTCCGTTCCGTCAGGTGCTTTAATAGCTCGATCTGGAACCAACCTATGGTACTGTCTATGCCCATCATGCTATTAGGTTAACAACCGGCTATGGAGCTTGTTATGTTCCTGCCCCAGCTCTCTCTGCTGACTCTGCTGCGGGCGTCCCCTCCGAGGGTCTATCTGCTACTTAGTCAACAGGCTCTGGTCCCGGATCAACAAGGTCATCTACTGGAACTGCGCCTAGATATGCGTAGATATGGTGGGACATTCCCCTATCCACGCCGGTCCATCCACACTTCTACTGGGTGGGATATTTTGCTATATCGGAACAGGGAAAGATACTGGACGGAGTTGTGCTTTTCCCACCTTGGCCAGGAAGAGATGTGAGACGAGGTTCTTCAACCATTACTTTTCTTCAACTTTTAATTCCGTTCTGTCAGGGTCAAGATCAGGTGGTAGCTTATTTGCTGTTGCTGGTGCTACTGGAGGATCTGGGTCTCGCTTACGAACATAAGAATCTTTCGATCCCAAACATCAAAATATAGATCACTAGCATCCGGCTCTTCCTAACGATCACGAAAGACAGAACCCCGATAACTAGCACTAGGATCCCTACTTGAAGTTAATTCTGGATCTTACTCCCGATAACGAAGATCATAATCTCTATTACGAGCATCCGTAACTGCATAGCATCAGAATCTCACTATCAATCTGTAGTTGGCCAGCAGCATAGGCTAGGCACCATAGAACATGCCACAGTGCATGCCATAGCGATGATGACCACCATAGTAGTGGATAGGCATATTAGTGTTAGCCACCTTTTTCAAAAGAATTTCCAAGTCTTCCTACTCGTTGACCAATTCCTGTTGCTTCAGCTCCCGTTCCTTCACGAGCATCTACACCCGCTCTGGTTCTTCCTGTTGTTTGCTTCCTGCTTGTATCATTCAACCTGTGTAAACCACTGTTTAAAGTAAAGAAAGTGGTACCCCTTTCATAAGCCACTGTCAACCACTGTAATAAGAGCTAAAGGACTATGAACATTAAGATTGCACGAACAATGGATCGAGTAAATAGGAATCGGGGAGGAATCGAACCTCCCGGCCGGCTAGCCCGCGCTCCAACCGATCCGCCTCCATCATCCACTCCGTCATTCGTTCTCCCTTAGAATCAATAGGAATACTATCTGTCTTTTCACCGCTCCGTGGGTAGTCCTATGCATAGTCCACTAGAAGTGATTAAGGGTCTGCCCAGTTAGAGTTTAGTTATTTCTAATAATATTATTATATAAGCCAAAAGGAACTCTTTGACAGCAGGAACTTGAGACTCGGCTTAGTGTCTTACGTGATTAGGCCTCTATTTAAGCATCAAAACAAGAGTTACAGGAGGCGAAGTAGGAATAGGAGAAAAACAAGTTCCAGCACAAAGCTCTTCGACCACTTTGTAGCGCTCCTTTCTAGGCTACGTTCGACTCGTAGAAAGAAGATTCCGAGTTGAAATCGCCTGGCCGATGTCACATCAAAATGATTAAGACGATTATTTCTCCCTTCGATCATTATCCACTTCAACTAGAACTAAGAGAGGACTTCCTCCCCAACCTGAATCCGAATCTTAAGCTTAAACAAAATAATGCCTGTCCTCAGCACCCGAATCATTCCTATCTGAATCTCCATCCGCCGCATTTGAATCAGAGTACGGAGGTGCGGCAGGTGGTATCGTAATCGTATAAGAAAATCAAGGTTTCATTTCACATTCATCCCTCTCTCTTTTCTTTTGAATGGACAGATAATAAGTTATTAAGGCAAGGAAGTCACTTCTTGCACAGATTACCCGCTACGCTCTTTGCTTTATGGCTTACAGGAGTACTTGACTAGCCTGCTTGACTGATCTTACAGTTCTCGACTCAGCAGGGGGTAATTATGCTTAACACAGGGAGTTCGGACTTTGCAAACATTCAACTGAAAGAAGGGATTGGGAGAGGGGATAAAGGGATTAGGCGAAGGGGAAGTTATTGCTAACGATGGTATTCATATCGCTGAGTTGGAACACGAAGCAAGCTTTTGGATTAAGTGAAGGCGTGAGGTATCGAACACAAGCTAAGGGTTAGTAAAGTGGCTCAGGTATAGAAAGTTACCTACTACAAAGAGTACCATAGCAATAAAGAGATAGAGATCGTCTATGGATAAGGTTGAGCTAAGCGAGGTAGACTTTACAGACTCTGGATGATCCTATGCTTAATACACTCTCCAATTCAAGTGAGATGCCGAAGGCAAAGTACTTTAAGAAGGGAAGAGCTTGGCCTAGAATGAGCAAGGGATAGAGATGATGGTATGAATGCATTCATCAACAGAAGTTTCATCCTCGGATTCCCACCTACCCACTCGCCTCCAAGACTTTCTTACCTCTCCTAGAATGGAGGTAGAGCGAGATTCAGTCTTCGAGAAGCCCTTATGATGATGGGCGTGATTCATAGCCGATGTTGGCTATAAGCAGTATCAGTTGAAGCTATGGAGCACCCCTTCCAGTTTCAGATCGATATTGAGTTCCATATCCTGTTACAGATATTCCAGATGTAGAGACAGATCCAAAGCCATTTGATCGAGATCGAGTAGCTATAGCAGATCCATTTAGAGATCGGAACCCGGGTACACCCATTTTAGTAGAAACTGCCCCTAAGCCGGTAGGTCTCGTTCAAAAGCCACTTTAGTTGATGTGTCCCAATCCATGTGCTCGGTAATGATGTTGTCATCGCTGATGCGCAAGTTGCTGAAGTTTATTTTAAGTGTCTTCAGAAATTAGGAGTTCAAAACTTAAAAATATCTTATTTCTTACACAGGTGCATTTGAGTTTGCTAAGCGCTTTTGTTTGCGTCAAGGGTGGATTTTTCTGCCATGTCTGCTCATTGTTTGCTTGCTTACCATCATCCATATGGTCTGATGGTTATATGTAAATAATTTCCATTCATTACGAAGGTTCTCTACCTTAGTAAGGATAGGTGGTGGAGTGGGTCCTTGCCAAACTCAGTCATACAAGATCTCGTCACTTTGAGCGGGTTCTTGCTATGTACACCAAGCCTCGGGTCGGGGTCACAATGACTATCCATTAGAATTGTGGCTTGGCAGAGTGAGCTCATTCGCTTTGGTCTTCTCTAGAAGATCTATGATTTGGTAGCAGAGAAGGGTGTAGCTTGGAGCCCGCCATGTCATCAAGAAAACCTCCCTGGAGCTTGGTCATCCCAGATGAGCTGAGCTACGAAGTTTGGCATTCGTGAGGACGCAGCCGTGTCAGAAAGGGCATTCTCGCTTATCTGTATATGAGAATTGGGTCACCGCGGCAGAGCTTCAATCGAAATAGTGATTCTTTGGCCAGGTTTGCTTATCCAACCCTCGAGTTTAAGGCATCTCATTAGGTCCCGAAGAGACCAGACCTTGGGAAGGCATCACTTATGCTAGAAGGCTTCACAGCCCTCCTTACTAGCAGCCCAGATCTGTTTTGTGCTCGGCTTGATGCCATCTCAGATGTCCATTCAAGTAGCCTGCCTACCCTATTTTATCTTAGAGAGGGGGCCTAGCGTGCCCATTATTTTGCTACAACTACTGTGATTTCGACTGCTGCTCCTTCTTTTGCTACCTTGCGGAAGTCTTACTGCAAATGTCCTAAGCCCCTAAGGCCTAAGCGGGGAAGGAGGAAGAATAGCGTTCTAGTGCCCTATTTGTCTAATATCGAAAATACCCCCAAGAATTCGTATTCGTAGCGTCCGATTCCATTCCTGACTAGCAGACAGAAAGAAAGAATTCCTCCTGCTCTACGATTAACTGTTCCGTTTAAGGGATTAAGGCAGTGAACTCGTTAGGACAGCCAGAAGGGCAGAGCTCTATGTTCTATTGAAAGCTGTCTCAAAAGAGCATCAAATCCTGAAAGCAGGACTTAAAGTCCATGTGTTGCGCATGATTAGGGATTAGACTTAGGGCAAGAAGGGCTTAAAGCCCTAAGTAAAGGAACTTCATTTCTCGCCGATTGTACGTCCTTTCAATTTCAACTGATTTTTGACATGAAACTGAATGCACTCGTTAGGTTCAACCTGGGGCTGAGAAAGAGCTTGTGAGTGAGGAATGGGGCTCTCTATGAACAGAATCCGAAGCTATCTTGCTTTAATCTAGCTACTCCCAAACTAAGGAATTTTGCACTGTATACGGTATGGCTACAAACCGAAGAAGTCAGAAGTAGTTCATCGCCTGTGGGAGCTTGCTGATAGTGAGGAAGCCATAATCTCTCTATCGGATTGCCTTTTTGTCTATCTGTCTGGTGAAGAGAGAATGGAAGAGACTCTCAATAGGGCAAGCACCCAATACCTCGTCGAGTCCAAAGCTCTTGCTCAAGCAGTTCAATCCAATTGAATTGAGTACCTACGACTGTGGAGTGCTTCTTATATGTTCGTAAAATAGGAACTCAAAGTAAAAACTAGACTTTGTCTTGCACACTTACTTCAATCGTATAGAGATTTCCCACTGTCTGTGTCGATACCAGAAACTACGACTGAAACCTACACCGCTAACGAAGTTAAAGTGATTGCCTACTTTCTATGTCCGGAGACGCTTACTGCACTGCTTCTTCTGTCAAGACAGGCAGGCGGTTATCAGGATGTAGTCAAGGAGGTAGGCTTAGAGCCAGCAATAAAGCTAGCAAAGTCTATCGCGAGCGAGTAGCCTTTGCCAAAGAAGGGACATGCTTACTTCATCTTTACTGAATGCATACACCTCTTGGGGATATATTTATTGGAAATAATTCAGCATCTACTTCACTGTATGCTATCTGGGTCAGTTGGGATTGGGATTCTTAGTGCTTTTTGATTTGATTTTCCTTCTCATCTCCCTTTGGCTCTTTCTGGTGATTGGATTGGCTAATTGATCTAAACTCTCTCTTTGTCGATGCTCGTGCAGCGGAAGGACTGCTTCCTTCTTTTCTTCGTTCGCTCCGAACCTTGCCTTGCTAACGAACTTTTGGTAGCCCTTCTTCCGGCTTCCGGTTATTCTGCCTCTCTCTAAGTGCATTTCTGATTCAATCTATTCGATTCAAATTATCACCCTCGAGTCAGGAGTTGTAGCCCTAATGTAACTTCCTTTTCCTTCGCTAGCCTTGGGGCTTACTTACTAAATTAAGAGTTATCCCCCCTAGCCTATGAAAGCATTCCCATAGCTCTATGCCTACAGTGTAAATGAGTTAGGAACTAGAGTGAACACCAGGGAATTTCCTTATTAATAGAGTAAGGGAAAAGGCAAGTCTTACCATTCCTGGAAGCGGCTCAAAGCATAGTAGAAAAGGAAAAGGGCCTTTTTTGCTCTGATCCCCGTTTAAATCGAGTTCATACCTGGTGTAGACCGTCGGGGAGGAAAGACTTACTACTACAAGGGCTTGTGCCAACCAACAAGAAGAGGGACGGAGCAAAGACATCTCTTGGCCAGAACCGGACATTGCCCTTTACCATCCCACCACTAGGAGACTGGGACTCGAGGCGTGGTTAAGTATTCCCTTCCGCTCTTGAAGTAAATAAATTGCCTATCTTTCGGTGAACAAGATCTTTATTTTCTTTTATTTTTTGTTCTAGGAAGAATAACTTTACCTTCCTATGCAGTGAGCTTCTAGAGAGCGTGAAGTCTTGTAGATCCAGGGTTTTTCCGCCGTAGCCACCTATGCCCTACCCGAAGGGGCTGTGGTTCCTTGTCTCTGTTATCTCACAAAAGAGACTTAACACAACAATCCATCGAAGCTCGGCGTACGCGATTAGAGTCAACTTGACTACTTTAACTTTCCATAACCAAAATGAAATAAAGTAAACCTATTTTCCTTTTGAAGAGCATATGAGCCTAGGTGTAATAGGGCGGTTCGGGGGGGAGAGTGAAAGCTTTTCTTTTAAGCCTAGTAGCACGGTTTAAGTCCAATCCGTATGAGTGCTAGTTATTTCAAGCTCTAAAACGCTAGCAGTGCAGTAAAGGTTAATTCCACCCCTAGAAAAGCGGTTGAAAGCAGTCTGTCGGTCTCAGTCCTGGGCAAACCACTGACGATCTGTCTTTAGTAGGTCGTCTATTCGCCTTTCGACCCGGAGTTCCTAGCCCCATTTAGCAGTAAACTGCCTGATCTTCTTTCTTCTACAAGCAGTTCCTAATAGATAGAAATGGAATAACCCCTATTAATGAACAGCGGGTCCCACTATGAATCAGAGAAGCACTGAACTCGCACAAAGAACAAACAAAGAAAAAGTGCTTGCTGCGGGTGAGGATGAGGACTTTTCATTCTCAAGGGAAAGAAAAAAGGAGTGAACGGGCTAAAGCAACTGTACAACAGGCGATGCCTCGCAGCGGTGACCAACAAAGCATTATTGTAAGAAGACAACAATCGTCAGGTGGAGTAGCCCTATAGTTAGTAGACTTCCCCTCAGCCTCTCAACTCATACAGAGGGAGGGGAAAGAGACTGATGCTACTACCAATACCAGGTACCGGGTGAATCATACATATCTAGCTGGAAGCCTTATCCTCATTTCAAGTAGAATCCGAGGCTTGGCACCTTTAGTTCTCGAGATATCCACTTGGTGATTTTTTTTTAATTTGTTGTTTTCAACTAGAAATAGAACTGGAACGAGAACCTCCATCTAGACCTAGACCTGACACCCGCATACCGCATATGCCAGTGGTTGTGGTACAGGTAGTTGTGTCTTGAATCGACAGTGAGGGCTGTAGCTCGGGGAAGGTTTGCCTGTAATCGATGGCAGAACGATTGACTCCTCCCTTTCCGTTAGCCCAATCCGCTTTATGATCCCAGTTGGTACTAATCTTATATCGGGCGAATTCTATGTTCAACAAATAGTTGAGCAATGGAAGGACAAAGGAACTGAATAAGAACAAGCGAGACAAAGGGATATGAAAAAAAAAAGCCTTCTCACGAGCTGGAGTCGAACCAGCACCTCTGGGATCAAAATACAGGCCCAGCGAACTACCTTTCATTCTGATCGTGACTTTCAAAAAGAAAGAAGAGAAAGAAATGGGAGTTGGCGCCTACATAACAGGTAGCTTGCTTACCAAGCCATCCCGGCTTTTAGCGCCTCCAGTTCGATTATTATTTATTGACTTATAATAATAAATACTACTAACTATAAAAATGAAAGACGATCGATTATCTACCCAAGAAGATAGAGAGTCCCACATACGAGAAAAGGTCAAAAATAGAGTTGAACCAAGTAACATTGCAAAGGCATAATGATAGTAGGGTCGGGATATCCCCGCCCTCCGAACCGGACGTGAAGGTCTCCCCTCATCCGACTCTCTGCAGGGGAATCTCCACTCACTGCTTCCCCTAATATCCTCCACCACATCATGGGGGTTTACAGGAGATCCCAGAGGCTCGCTCGGAAAGGCTGCTATACCATACCTTTTGACTCAACTCTACTCTAGTAGTCACTGGACTCACTATAGTAGTCCGTCCGACTGCTCTTGCTGAAATCATTACTCTTCATTCTCCCGTGCTCTAGCAATTGCGCTCCCTAGACCACTACCATGTAGTTAGGTAGAGACAATAAATCCGTAGTGACGGGAATCTGGGGATCCCTATCAATATCAAAAAATAATAATATATGTATAGAGAAGCTACCTTTCTCTCACTCAATAGATGTATCTGGTACGGTACAGTACAATACGAGACGATGGAATGCTATGGGATGGATGGTAGAGGGCTGCCTGCGCCCAAAAGCGATGATTCACTTGTCCCCTTGTCCATAGGGACCTCGTGGCATACAACCGAAACGACTCCCGCTATATAGCCGCCCCTCTCTCTCTTTTTATAGCCTCGTGGACGGACTAAAGAAGGGAAGTTACAGAACGGGGCAGTGAAGAGAAGTAGACAGCAAGCTTTTCTCAGCCCCCTAACCTTTCGATTATTATTATAACGTTAGCGCGCCCCTATTTCTAATCTAAATGGGCGTAAGCACTTCACTCGCTAGGGGATGGGATTCATTCACTTGCATTCCTGCTAGCACTACAAAAAGCTCCGGTCTTCACGCCCCTACTACTGCTGTGCAGCCTTTCCTCGGGTTCGTAGAGTCGGGTTTCCCGTTTACCCACAATGGAGGACCCCACCAGACCAGGCAGGCGGCCACGGGTCATAACGCACTCTTCGCACAACAAATCCACTTTGAAGTTGACTTATCCGCTCGGCCAATCGTCGGAATGTGTACGATATACCATAAGGGCCCAATATCTCAATAGCACCTTTGTCTAAAGCTTCGAATGATACTTCATATCCGAAACGCAGGAAGGATCTGACTAGAAAGTCATTCAAAACTTGATCGAAGAACCAGCGTTTATTGAAGAAGCTATAGAGTCGATTACAAAAAGTACTTGTTTGAAAGGCTCGTTGGAAATTGATCCGCTACGGGATTTACTTTATACGCAACAGAAGCACCTGAAATACTAAACAGAATAGGTATCAGTTTGGTAATGGTTGGAGCAGCAAACTCGGATTCGGCAAGAATCTCATTTTTTGGTAGTACGAAGGGGGAATTGGCCCAAAAATTGGATAGGGGTCAAGACGCAGTCGGGCGCCGGCGGCTGACTCAAGTGCCCCCCGAACCGCGCGAAATGGTCGCCTATTACACGGCTCACTAACTCTGCCTGGGGTGTGGGGGTACCTATTATTCGTCGGCGGTCCGGCGCACCCCTACTCACTTAAAGGATGCTGCTTAATGACAAAGGAAATTATTTCTTAATTAATCTAGAGACTTCGTTCCCTTTCGTTAAGCGCATCGAGCCAGGAGTGGACATCATCATCTGCAGACAAATCCAGATCCTGTTTCATCATTAGCTTAGCTAAAGTGGAATAGTATGACTGGCTTTCCGGAAAAAGAGACGAAACCCGCTTTCTCACTTTTTTCATTAACACTATACTCAAGTGGGTCTTCCTTTGGGCTTTGGCTGGCCTTGGCTTCGGTGTTCCTCTCTCTGGGGTTCCTATTTTGTGTGTTGGAAGTTACGGCCTTCAATCTTTTGTTGGTTGGAGTGGTTGTCTATTTCTATAGGCGTCAGGCCTACAGACCTCCCCTCTACATCGATGATGATGGATGCTAGTGGGGCCGGGGGGGG
>JBBPBQ010000001.1:59080831-59171553 GCA_037974755.1 Cicer yamashitae
GACAATCCTTCTTATTCTTTTTTTGAGGGTCTCTCTGGCTGGTTTCAAAATACCGCGGGAAGAAATAAATTCGCAGCCTTCTCAGGGAGTCGGGCAGCGGCTTCCTGGTGCGCTCGAAAGAAATTCCCCGGGCATAAGCGGCGAGTCTATCTTTAGGGACTTGGAACAGCCCGGAGGAGAGCCCGCACCTCAACCAGAGGCTGCGCAGCCTGGGCAAGTTCCAGAAGGGCCACTAGGGGAAGTCTTTGAGAAGATCAATACAAGACTTCTCTTTGCTGCCTCTAAAAAGAGGGGGTGGCAGCCCCCCATAGATGAGATTATAACTTTGATTAACCTCAAAAGTCAGGTTATATCTCGGATGGCCGAGCTGGACCCAGACCCTTTCTGGGTTGAAAACCGAACCAGCCTTCTGGGAGACTCCATTTTAACAAAAAAAAAGTGGGAATATCGGCCAGAGACTCTTACAAACCGACTCGCCCAGTTGGATAGAGAGGGGACAAAATCTGCCTTTTTCCGGGAACTTCGTGCATTGCACGAAGAATATCCACAAAACTGACCCCCTGATTTCCGAGATGTTTTTTTGTCTATCGTTTATTTTCCGAACAAATCTAATGGATCGGGATTGGTAGAGGTGCTTATTTACTAAAATACTGAGTTGGCCTTATCTTCTGCCACCGAGCCTGTGTTACTAATTCCCCTTCTTGGCTTGATAGTGAAGGTAGTGGTAGTCAAGCATGTCTGTGGCTAGAGGAGAAAAGCATCTTTGAAGGAATTCAATTATAATAAGATATTTGCCTATGCTTTCTTAGTTAGAAGAAGAAAGTTGGGACAAAGGCTTACAAGCCTACAGAGTCGGAGATGATAGAGGTTAATCATTACAAGCACTCTTAAGCACGGGCAAAAAAGAAGCAACAAGATGCTTACTAAAGGTGGGACATAAAGGAATATCCTTTAAGGCATTTCGGGAATCGGTCTGATTCTATCTCTGTTTGTTCCCTTTTAAGAAAGGAAGGATCCCAAAGAATCGATCTCTCTTTTAGTTGTTGAATCTCTCTTTGATTGATCAATGTGTGATATTCCGAATCCTCATTACTAATGGAATCGAAATTATCTCTGGATTGATCAGAAGATCCTTTCTATCTACTCCGACTGAGAGATGGCCCCTTTGCGGTCGTGAAAGCCGATGCTGAACCCTTGCCGGCTTAATAGATTCAGGATGTGCCTTCTACTCCAAGAGACCCTTGACTCTCAACGAGAGGGATCGCACCCCTTTAGCCCTTTCCTAAACTAAAGCTCTTCTCAACTACGAGCCGTAGCGGGTAAAAGAATGAAGAGTAGCTAAATGAAAGAAGTGAAGCAATGCGCTGCGAAGGGACCACCTATCAGTGGCCGACTTAAGGTCAAAGCTGAAACAGTCGAAACTAGGAAGAACTAGACGAAACAGCGGTTTTGTTTGGTTAAACGTACCATCCGTTGGCAGGCGGCGTCAAACCTCCGCAAACCCTTGGTGGACAGGCTTAAGCAATCGCTGATTCATGTAGTTGGAAATAGCAAATATCCGGCGCTTGCCAGCGCCCTCAAGGGAGCAACCTAAGCGACCAGTTACCGGTTGAATACCTAGTAGCTGGATGGTAAGACAGGACCTATACGCCTCTCAAACCAATCTAGGTCTTCTGGTTTGAAGGTTTGTTTTATTCTTCCGAAGGCGAACCGTGTTCTAGGTGGCCATAAACAGCCTTGAGACCACTGCTCACCACGGTCATGAACAAAGGTCATCAAGAACTAGAAGGCCCCCAACTCATGCGCGAAGTATGTGAACGAGGAGCAAAGATCCTTTACCTCTATCTGTCTTGCTAGAGTAGAGGAATGGATAGAATAACCTTACTTAATGCCGCTTTCTCTCCTGCGGTTAGTAGTGGCATGAGTAGTTTACCCTTGTTAGCTAGTAAATTTTTTTTACAACTTTCCTGGATATTTATGGGCTATCTATCTTGCTTGCCAGTCCACTCATTGTTATCTGATAGCCATTGGAAACCTTCTAACTATTATCATATATAAAGAAATTCGGGGAATCTTTCCAGCGTACTCTCGTTGGTGCACATTCTGGACTTGTCGATCGTTATTCTATATGATGAGTGATTGATTGAATTGCTAGTCTGTCAGTGAGAGAAGCTGTGATCGAGAAAGTCCCGCCCAAAGAGCTTAGCCAAGAGTGGACCAGGCCATATGGCGGTCCCGCAAAGCCGGTCACCGGGAGCTAAGATCCTTCTCAATTGTTTCACTGCCATCCAAAACTCGGAAATAGTTTAATCAGCAAGTTCCTCCCCGCTGCAAGAGACCGAAGAAGGTTGTTGAATCTCGTGCAAGTTAGGTTGTGCTTGTATTGGCTGCAAGCAGAACGTAGGCGCTTTAGGTAGGTGTGTGTTGACCATGCACTCTCGCGTCATGTAATGTCGTATGATAGGATAGAGGTGGTGTGGTGATTGACCTCAATGCTAATGGTTATCCCCAAGGTTCAACGAATGAATGAAGCTATGATCGTACCCGGATAGAAATGACGGTCTTCCTCTGATGTCTCCAAGCCGGCCATAATCAAATAGATAGGCAAAGCAGCCAATAGCAGTCTGTTTTAGCCTATCGATAGATAGTAGGTTGCTTCCAAGCTCAAACCATTGGAAACTGAATTGCAACTGTATTCTTGTTATTGATAGAGTGATATTCTCCGCCCCTGTCAAATAAAGTAGAGGGAGAGAAGGAAAAAGAGCAAAGGATTTACAAGTCTAATGGGATAGGAATGGCTGACACGTTGACTGCCTTCGAGAAAAATAGAACCCAAGCGGTCTAAGCCTCGGGACGGACCCCAACCGAAAGAAATGCGCTAGACGGACTAACGGCAAGCGAGATAAAGAAAGCAGTTGGCCCTATGTGTAAAACCTTGCCGCGGGAGAGTCTTTCTCCAATGAGAATAAAGCAAGTTTTTGGGCAAGACAAGAAAGGAACTCGCCCTTTGACACCACACCAAGGGGTAAGAGCTGATTGCTGGCGATGACTTGGTGAAAGGAATCTATGAGAGAAGGTTCTCAAACCGGGTTCCGACCGAATAGAGCGCGGAGCCAACGAGTCTTTAAGTAAGTGGGCGTTGTTATGGAGTCATGAAAGAGCCGATTGTCTGATGTGCTCGTCAGGTAGGAAGGAGATTGCGAAGAGGTCTTCCAAGGGCGATATGTTAGTCAAATTGGACCTTGAAGCTTTTTCATTAGCTAAGCTGATTCAATTGAGTAAAAGAGTAAGCAAATCAACATTTGCCCCCGGATCGTGTGCTTAGTCTTGTTAGTGACATTCAATTCCTTCTACCCTCACTAATCTCTAAGTACTCTCCATGGATCTCAACACTGCCCCTTAACCAAGGGCTAGTCTTTGAACCAACCTGGAAAGCAATACCGAATTGTCCTTACCTCACATCACAGTTGATTGAAGGTAGCCTCGGTTAGCTCGTTCAAAATCCCCTTTCTAGCTATTACCTTTGCCAGAGGATTATAAATTTATTTCTTAAGGCCCCCATTTCTGATCATTATATAGAAGATTACATATGAATCATTAAACGTGACTTTAGAAGTCAGAATATCGCTATCTGCTGGGATCTAGTCCATGAAAGACCTCTCACTGGCTGTCTTGCCCACAGGATTTCTTAACCTAGTTTGCAGGAACTTGATGTTAAGTAAACTCCAAAGAGAACTTTCAAATTGCCTTAGCTTATCAATTCGGTTAGCAACAGCTATCTAAATAACTTTTAGAACAGTATTTATTGGTCTAACTGGCTTTAAGCTGAGCTTCTTCTGCAACTGGCTGATCGGATGGGGAAGGACTTTTGTTTAACTTAAAGACTGACCGCTAGAATGAAAAGAGGCTTGCTCAGGACTTGAGGACAAGGAATGCCCTTTGCCACGTGAATCAGACTTGCTTTATCTCATAAGCTATTACCAATGTCACGATTTTGATTAGGTTCAGGAAGCTGTGGCACTTCTGACTTGACTGTTGATGAGGACGACGCAAGCATTGATGCATCGAATGTTAGTCTTTTGCCCCAGTTAGCACTTTCCTGAACCGTCTTGTCGGAGGTATCTTTGTAACAAACAGGTTCTACCACCTGGCTTAGTTTAGCTGATGACATAGACTTCAGCTGCTGTCTCTTCCTTGATTAACTGTACTCGAACTCGGGTTCCTGGACTATGAAGGTCAGCTTCAGGTCAAATATCTTCCTTATTTTCTTTTAATAAGAGAATTCATACATACCTCAACCTCACTCAAGGGATAGAAAAGGGCGATGAGAGCTCAGTGGACTCGTCGCTCAGCTTTAGGCCTTATTAGCTTCGCAAAGCTAGGATTTACATTCTAAGTTAGGCGGGATGGTGCCCTTGGTATACTACCGGGAACAGCTGTGAAACCTTCGATCGCTCTAGCTACAACCGGCTTAACTGCTTGGGAAAGCTGATACGACTTCTGAGTCGAAAGCAAGGATTTACTGGATGGGATCGGCCCTAGTACCGAGAACAACGAAAGGGGGAACTACACCGTCCGCCCACTAATCCCCGCCCTCATCCTTCACTTCCTTTCTTGAGTCATCGTTTGCTAGTACCAGAGTTGGATGCTTACTTCGCTTTCTTTCCTTATTTCTTCTTGCCCCTAGTCTCTTTGCCTCCTCAAAGGAAAACCATAGCATCATGGAAGACTTTTCTATATATCTTCTTCCCATCGGTCCAAGGCTATCGTCTATTCGGTCTGTGCTTGCCGGTCTAGCCTCAGTCCCGTGGCGTGGTCTTGCATTCTTCTAATCCGCATGTCCATCCAGTCGATCAGTTGATAGTCTAAGCGAGGGTAAGAGTTCTAGTCTCATCCCCGTATTGTCCACGCCTATTGGCAACAGTGGTCACAGGGTGTACTCTGGCATAAGTTCATATCCCGAAGATAGTCATTTCAGTCTGTTGGGCCCGTTTTATAGAAGTGACGGAAGCCCGAGCACTATATTTCACTCTTCTGTAGAGTTTGTTTACCGATCACTGTTTCAGCATTGCACCTTACTAGGACAGCTTTCTTCCCTTAGAGTCCTTCTAGCGGGTCTTAGTGCCTTCCTATCTTCCACAAGATAAGATCTTACCAAACTTCAAATACATACTGAATATTCATAGTGAATCTTTCCTAAAGCCTTGCTTTGAGCCTTTTGCCTGCTTCTGCTTGTTATTCTCCCTCTTCAAGTGTCCTAAGACTAGTTCATTTGTAACTAATATCCACTCATAGGGGGATACTCCGAATATCTATTGTCGGAGAATAAGCCGATAGAATATCCTGAGGAGAAGAATCGGATAGGGAGTGAGGTAGCGGTGATCCAAGCAAGATAGTCTGGAGCAAGTGCAAAGAGAATACCTCTGCTGTTAGCTAAGGCTAGTCACCTCAAGTCTTTGTATGGACAATATCTATTGTTGTAGAGGTACTTTCTCTGGGTTCTTCCCCGGGGGTCCAACCATCTTACTAGCTCGTACTTCCTTGATCCCTTTTGGCTTGAGCAAAGGACTTTCACGAGAAGAAGGCTTCCGTTAATGGGTTAATGTATGTATATGTCGTGGTGAACGGTTAAAACCCGAGAAAGACAAAGACAGGCTTTTGATCAATTTCACCAGCTGTAGGACTGGAGCTGATTCCAGTAAGTCTCGTACTATTGAGCAGTTCTGGAACAATTTCTACAGTCAGCTGTCGGGGATTGCTAAGTCTTTAACTTTGGGTTCTAATGTTGGTCAGTATCACGATGATGTTATAAGGTTGTTGTTGGATTCAAAGCTGAAAAGACAAGGTATTGGGTTTACCAAGACAGAGTTGATTGATTTACAGAACCATATTGAAGATCTGACATTAGCTATTCGAGTATAATCATAGGAAAGAAAGCCGATTGCAACTTTCTTGCCTTGGGGCATCGCATTCTGGATAACGTAATAAAAAGTATTTCTCTACTCTCTTCAGTCTGGTTTGCTTTAGAAGTAAGCAAGCAAAGACAAGTGGTAGGCCTAAGATAGTTCGTTAGTATGCCCGTTTTTTCCTTAGTAAAAGGGCGTGTTAAAAGAAGCTTCTAGGTCAGTGGTTATTAGCATGCAAAAATATAAGCTAAAGCTATAAAAGGGATGCGCTTTCGCGCTAGTCGCTCATCCGTAGCTTGGTCTTTACGCATGCCAAAACATTCTTTGGGACGTAGAAAGGATATAGCCTAATTACCTAGAGGACGTAGCTGGCGCACAAGACGAAGGAGGACAGAAGGGGTTCGGGGGAGGAGCTCTCGGCACATAGTCAGTCGGCATGGTCTTGAATGACCCATAGGCTTTGGGCTTCGATGGCTGCTTGAAAGACGCAGATTGGGAAGTTGGCTATGGTCCGTCGTGCATTGTGCAGACGACTGATGGCTTACGTTGCCAATAGGGTATTGTGAGACAAAGGAAAGGGCTGAAAAAGGATGGTGCCCAGGATCTCACTATTACCTATGCATGTGCAAGAATGCTATACGGTAGAGGTCGATGTGTCATTGGGACACTTAGCGTGGTAGACCGGGTTAGAGTGCTGTTACCACTCATACGGAAGAAATGCCATGATGCTCTCTTGTGGCAATTGAAGTGGAACTTAACTTCAAGGGGATGTGATGTCTAGTGTGGCGAATCGTCATCACTACTGCAGGAGAGAGCTGCAATGAGACTCGCTGCGGAAGTCGAGTTAGATGACCGCGTCCTGTTGCGTTCACGGGCGAAGACAGGACTCAAGCTTCGTAGTTAGGGCAAAGTACTGGCATGCTGCTATTGGTAGACTGATGAAGTCACAAAGGCTGAATTGGAAAAAGTCGGATACCTTCATAAGGGTTTGGCATTTGTCCTGAGAACAGCCTCCTTCTCCGTCTTTCGTAGTAAGGGCATCGGAGTTCATGCTTTCCCGGCTTTCCAGTCTCTTTGCTAGCCTTTTAATCGCATCAGCCCCAGGAGGGCGCAATGTCTATGTCCGGAAGTGGTCCATCCCGCATTCTTAGTTAGCACATTCCCGAATGGCTTTTTAGGAAAAATTGTCCTATTACCTTACCTGCTGCCCGGGTTCAATTCCCGTCGTTCGCCCGATAGCAATCGTATGTCCAATCATTGTGGGTATAATGGTAGATGCTCGGGACCAAGCCCTCAATTTTAGACTTTGGAAAACTTCAAATAGTAAACTTAAACTATCAATTATATTAGGTAGAGGAGCAATTTCATCGAAATCACAGGCATAACTCATTCCTTCATGGAAAACAAGTTTATTTCATATACCTCTGCTTGAAGAGAAGTAGAGCGGCTCAGGAACATCTTGGTAGAAGTACCGATATGGAGCAATTGTTGCCGGTCTAGACAATTTTGACGGCTGCCATGCTGAGATAGTACAGCTAGGCAACTAATAGGTAATCCATACCAGTGTGTCTGATGTATGTGAGAAGGATCTTGACAATATTTCCAGTAAGTATGTGGAGTCCAGATGAGATCTGGCTGATCCCGTGTCAAAAGGCCTTGGCAAGGAAAAAACCAGGGCATAGTTAGTTGTCTTGTACTTTACGGTAACCCAACCTGTTCTCCTAGGAAAAATTAGAAATATAAGCACATGAATTAATTTAAATTCTTCCATACCTATGGTCTATGTGCTTATTCCTGCATTTAAGTTCTATTAATGAATCCCGGAGGAGGAGAAAGAAACCTGATAGATTCACCGATCTGAGTGTGGTATTTCAATTCCTATAGGATTTGGACTTTAATCCTTAGAGCACTCAGGGGATCCTAGGCACATGGCCGTAAGGTGCCGAGCTTATCTGTAAATACTTTAGTGGGTTTGTGTGTCATTTCTGCTTTGTCAACATGCTTCTTAGAAAAAGACCTTGTTCACCTAGTCTTAGGAAGCTCCATTCTTTAGAGGTAAATATGATGATGTTGAAATAGCACATTATATAAGCATCACTTCAGCCTGGCAAAACTGGCTTGTTTGTGTAATAGCTTTTCCTGCCCTACGACTAGTAGGTAACTCACTACCTTTATGGAGTAAGAATCATTCCTGCTTCCAGACTTAACCTTCGCCTGCACAGAAATTATAGGAACTTAACTGAGACCTGGTTAAGGGAAGAAGGTTTATCATCCTGTTGTTGCCATATCTGTTGCCACTGTTCTCTTTGCAATTTAATTTTCTGTGGGAATAACTGAAATAACCGTTGTTCAAATTGCCGTAAGCGGTGGTGGTGAAGTCAGTTAATCAGACTCGGTTATGCTAGAATCTGCTGTGGGACTTGAGCTTGTGGCATATCGATAATATGAGTATGCATCGAGAAATATAACTTTCGATTTCATGTCCAGATGAAATGCAATTTCCAACTAATGGCACTACTTCCTCAATAGGAAATTTACTTCTAAGCTGGCTAAGGTAAGATAATCCTGTTCTTGCAATAACTGGTCTTTCTGGTGAGTGAATAAGAGCTCTTCGTAACCGCAGCTAAAGGCTTAGCCTAGCCCTAAAGTAAGCAATTGACATATAGAAATAGTAGGCATCGCATGCCCTTGCCTTTTTGCTTTTCTTACCTTCTTTTCTTCCTTTAAAGCAACTGACATCCATGTAGAAGAAGGTTCACAGGTGGACAAAGAGGGCTGTCCCTTGGTTTGCGGCGAATAGATTGTCGATCTTTAGCCAATAGCAGTAGGAGTAGCTGGCATAGGCTTTCGGGATATCAATAATACATATGCAATGTGCCGCATCTACTTGACCCGTCGGCGTGAAGGCCTTCCCCCTCTCCTCAGATGTCCACAAAAGGAATTGACAGTGAATCCTATGACTTTCCTTCTAAGACATGGTAATTGCTTTCAAGGGCTAGATGCTGCAAGTGAATCAAAAGTCGAGAAAGGGTAAGCTCCTTCACTTCATTCTCTCGCTCTCTCTCTCTTTCTATTTTTCGTATAGAAAGATGACACACTTGAACTTGACTGATTTTCTTAGTAAGAAATAAGAATCAGAAATCATCCATCTCATAAGCTTTTCAAAGCACATTCTAAACAAACGAATGCTATATGCTTAACACAAAGAAATCTATTTGAGATTCCGTAAGTAAGTCGGTGAATGCTTTCTTTTTGCTTGCGCATTCACGGATCTCTGCCTACCTATTCTTCCCCCACCAAATCAGTACTTGGCTATGTATGGGAAGATGCCTAACTTACCAGAGAAGTCAAGGATGGTCAAGGTGCCTATTCCACCCAAGGATCCGTGGTGTGGTCCGCAAGCCAAAATAAGATAAAAAAGAAGCATCAGCAGGGTCACAGTCTCCAAAAGTAGAGTGACAAGGGCTCAGCCTTTGATTACACGTATAGTTTAGTTCAAAGTCCCCTTACCAATGAGACTTCTTCCCCTTTTTTGGAGAAAAAGCGAAAGCGAAGGCAGCGATCATAACAACCGGTCCGAAGGAGAAAGACTATCTTTTCCCGATCGTCGAATGCGAAGAGAGGTAGTACAAGTAAGCGAGAGGTTTAGATAAATACTCGACCATAAGGAGAGGGAGAGAAGCTAACCCCCGTTCCCAAGTCTTCTTCCACCTCACTCCTGGCTTTGGAAGGTCGTTTCTATATTCGTATATAGAGATAGACGTAAGGTTGGGGCTGGACCGGGCGGACCCCGGCTCCCGACGTACAACAAGATCAAGCCCAAACGTCGTTCAGTTTTTTCCTCCTCTTCCTGTTCTATTGATCAGAAGCACCCAGTAGCGCTACGCCGCTACTCCTCAAATAGGTGGCGGTTGCTTTGAATGAACTCTACAGTCGACTGTAAGAGTTCTTCTTTTTGGACGCGCGCTGCTTCATCTCTATAGGCGTCGCGTGCTTTTATGATATTAAAAAGCTCCTCTTGCCGTGCCGTCGAAGCCCGGCCTCCGCTTGTTTAAGGAGGTTGGCGTTCTCTTGCAGACGGCGTCGGTTATCCTCTCGTAATCGGTCTAAGTGTTCCTCCTTAAACAAATTAGAGTTAGGATCATCCCGCGTGTTACTTTCCACTTCCGCAGCGGTGACGCTCCCAGGGGACGAGACGGATTGTGGTGGAGATCCGTCCGAATCCGTTTCCGAGGAGGCATGGCATCGAAGGGAGTCCGACTGAGATGCCGGAGACTCAGAGCCTGATGTCCCCTCGCCGACAGGCATCATATGGTTTTGGTATGTGAGCAGCGCTCGTAAAGTAAAGTCTACAGTCAAGGCAAGCCCTGCTGAGCAGCCCAACCCTCTTAGAGCAAAGGATAGGGCTCGACCGCCCAGAGAGAACCCAACCTTTGAAAGTAAGGCATGAAAGAAATCAAATTCAAGGAATTGCTGACAAAGAAGATAGAAAATACCTAAAAAGGTAGAAATCAAGATAAACTTTACGAAATAAGATTTCAGAAAAGGAGTAAAACTCAAGCTCGAACTTATAAAGATAGGCGGATTAAAAGTAGTTAAAGCCCCGCCTTGCTTTCGCGTATTTAGGGCCACGCCAGGCCTCACTTTGTAAAGCGTTTTCATGTTGGAATTTGTGTTTCATACGAGGAAAAATAAACATGGGGGGCCGTTTTCTTAGGCAGTTGCTGATTGAGGAAAAACCGTCAGCTCTGTCTTTGCTATTTCGACGGTTTCCTACAACGAAAAGATACTTTATCTTCAATATCAGTCTTTCTTGTGAAAGAATAGGGCAACATTTGTTTGTGGCTCCCTCACACCACTGCTGGTGACCTTGCAAACTCTAAGGTCCTTTAGGCTGCTCTGCTGGGTTAGTAAGAACAAGATAGTGGGCTATCCCGTGTTATTTCGACACCTTGGACTTCAGCATCTTTACTTAGGGATTCCCTGGGTAAATCATCTTTCTTTTCCCTGCGAGAACAGCTCTGATTCAGCTACCGAAGCTTGCAGGTGTGTAGCTGCACCGAGCTTTCTCTTTTGAATTCGGGTTCCCACGGTATTGATGAGAGCCTTTTTTCCTCGGATCATGTTGTCTGACGTCCTTCCTGATGAGACCTTTTTTCAAAGTCCCTTGTTTTAATTCGACGAAGAGCTTCTTTATCTTACGCAATTTCGAGATCCGGATATTGAAGAATACCTTCGACGTGTAGCTAAGTAGCTTCGGATTCCTTTTCCTTGGTTGCCGATCATGAAGAATAAATATAACAGAGTCCACTCCTCTCCCTATTCTATAGGTCGAGCTATTTCATACCGTCAACTCTTCCTAGTAGCTACCCTTGCTAGCATTGTGCTTTGGAATCGATTCTTTTTCAATGGCCCACCCTTTCTTTGAACCTTGTCAATGATCGAACTTAAAGATATGAACTGAGTGCCATTTGATGAGTAACTGAGAACAAGGGAGAGGGATATGGAAAGGATGAAGTAATGAAAGACGAAGTCATTGCTAGTAGTAACGACTTGTCACGATCCATTGGTTCATATAAAATAAATGTCCTAGGTGTATCAAAAAACATTCTTTTCGCTAAGCGTATATAATAAAATAGAGTGAAAGGTCCACCCCGAAAGGGGGTACTAACTAACAGCTGAGTCCTCTCCGAACCGCAGGAGATAGTTGCCCATCATACGGCTCACCAACTTCACTTGCCTCTATGGGAGACTCGCTCCGGGCAGGTTCGGATTACAATACACGGCTCTACGAAGGAAAGGGTTGGTGGGTTGGGAACGTTTTCAATATTCTGATTTTTCCGCGATGAGAAATGCAAGACGAAAAAGGAACCCATCTTTTCGACTGGGAAATGCGAGTCTGTTTTGTCCACTTTCTCCATCCCTCTCTATCAAAATGATAAAAAAAGGAAGGCGAGCTTGCTTCTTATTCTCGTGTTCGATCTCTTCCATCTCTGCCCCGCTCGTTGTCACCTATGTTGAAGAAAGGTTTGGAACCCTGTAGAGAATGAGGAGGGGCCAAGGATCTTCCTCTCAACAGCGCTTCTAGGGGCTCCATTCTCCCCCCCTGAATAAGTAAGGCCCCGTTAGCCTGGGAGAGGGGATAGGGAATAAGGATGGAAGCCCCCTTAACTCTGCCAGGGACTGGACAGGGGTTAGCTCTGTAAATGTGTAGAGCCGAGTGTAGTGTGGTGTAGTAGTTGGCACTTCTAGGCCCCTTCCCGGCTACTGGACCACTCCAGTTCTTTGGGTACTACGGACCTTCTGCCATCCATTGCAGCAGAGCCGTTTCATGAGCGGGGGGGCTAAGCGCAGTTCTTTGAATCAAACATTGAATGAAATCGATTCTTTTTTAGATATCAAAATATAAATCGGATAGGATAGATGGATGGATCTATCTTTCTATTAATATATATATGACTAAATGAAAATGGATTTCTTTAAGTAGCGTAGCAAGAAGCCCCAAATCAAGGATATGGCCAGGAAAGACTGCACTGCTTTGGGCCCAGGAAGCGAAGGGAATGAGCTCGGCTGCTTATCCTCCACACTTCTTTTTTTTCTCCGTGCCCCCCTTTCGCATGCGCTTCGCGCGCCATTGGCGCTTTGCTCTCCTCTTATTCTTCATTGGACGGTTCGGATGGACTTCGCCGTTCTTTCCCAACTAAAATAGAAAAGGTTGTATCACATCGAGATGTCGATTCGTTTTCCGCCCCCAATGAGATGGGGAATTTGTAACCCCCTATTTTGACTTTTGTTTGGACCCTTCATCTTTCTGAATGGAGGCCCGGCTCGCGTCGTTCCAATAACCGGCGGGGAGCACCTCAGTATACGATCGCGCGCAGTAACTGGGAGTCCTTTTTTTTACACCTAAGGCCAACTTAAATTCACCAAACCAAGGTTCATCTCGTGTAGTGATTGTGGACTCGTACAAGGATATTGAGTAGACGGTTGATGTTTCATACTCGACCCTATCGCACTTAGAGCAATTACGCGCTCGCACTTAGAGCAATTACGCGCTTCTCTCGTTATGCAAGCCAGCTTTCTCAAGGAGGAGACATGGTTTAGCAGTTAATTACATCTCGAAGAAGACCCCCTAAGCTAAGGACGCCAGCCAGTACCAGTAGACAACAATTTCGATATTTTGGGGGAGACACACGAAAGGCGCCGAGAGATTCTATGACCAAAGGCCTTGTCACGAGCTGGGCTCGAACCAGCGCTTCCCAGTCCGGATTTCAACCTTTATGATCGTGACTTAAAAAAGTAAGTCGTAAAGTGGGTGGAGAATTGGTAGTTGGCCTGTCTCAAGGGGCTACGTAGGTGACACGAGCTAGGCAACCAAAGCTAATTTGTCATTCATTCTCTTTTTCGAGGTCTTCCGGAGAAGGTGAGTCGTAATAAATGTCGGAGTAGGACTATCTGACCGTTGGTCTTCTAGCCAGAGTAGCCGGGATCCGGAACTTCCAAGGGCAACTGCAGCCGGAAGTGTTCTATATCTATGACCAAAAATAGTCAGAAATAGTACTTATATTCGGGATTATATTAAGATAAGAGTGGAGCGTCCTTTTCTCGAAAAAAGGATCGCGGTCTTGCAAGCAGTCTTACCCGGTCGCCTAAAAGGCCAGAAGTCAAACAAAAGAGGGCTTGGCTCGCTCAGAATAGAAAGGCCTTGGTTATGGGGGACCATCCCGTAGGTATCTTTTGGGAACATAGCTAAGCTATCTTCCTCCTTGGAATGTGACGAATAAGTCCCTAATGCTTTAGCCTAGTTTGTACTGCTCATGAGGTTTAGTAGTTTGCCGCTGGATATAGGAATTACAGAGCAATTCGAGGAACTTTGAATGGGGGCGCTGAGACAAGGACGGGAATCTTCGACTGGAACGAACCACCTCGAGAGTCGAACTCGAGCACTTCGTAAGAAGCCTTCTAAACTAAAGAAGTGGATACCTACTTGGTTAGAGTTACCTTTTTTGTTAAAGTTATGAACGATAGGGAAGGCTTTGCTTGAGGTTTCTTTGTTTAAGAGACGAAGGAAAGGTTTTCGGTTGTTTACCTGATTCCTCACCTTCTTCCTCGCACTAGCTTTAATAGTGCTTTACGAAAGATGTTTACGCTTGAGAGATAGAACCTGGTTGGGAAATAGCTTTCTCACCTCCGGAATAAGAGGACCAAAACCAGGTGCTTTACTTCTCCAATCACATGTGTTATTAAGCATATATATATAAATGGAACCCAACAAAACCTGCTTTCTCCCCGGAAGTAAAGTAATTTGCTTTCTAGTTCTACTAGTTAGCCTGCGAGTAGGAATTATTCTTCGGAGAAGACTTTTTCTTTACTTTAAGTGCTTCTGCAGTACCGGACGTGTCCTTGGTTCCCACTCCAATGAATCAGATAGTGCCATACGTCTCACCACAGCCGTCCGATCCTCTGATGGATAAGATTAGTCGCCTTGAACGGGCAATTAATAAATTGAGTGGAGACAAGTATGATGTTGCAGATCTTGAGAATCTCTCCCTATACCCCAAAGTCAGGCGGCTTCCGTATGGTTTTAAATGGCCAAAGATAAGTATAACGGAACCGAATGCATAACGAAATAGGATAAAAAGAGGGTTACCTAAGAACTGAAAAAGGCTGGATGTATGTCGGAACTCTACAGCCCATGGGAATCGACAATGAGCTACTTGTCCAACTATTCTAGCGCAGTTTGACCGGACCCGCGCTGACTTAGTTGATGAACACTGACCCAAATACAATTTATGACCAAATCTGGCTAACGCCTTTGTGACGTACTATGCGTACAATACAGATACTCTGTTATCAAGGCGTAAGCTAGAACTCGTTAAGCAAGGACCCACTGAGTCTTTCACCGACTTCATCAGATAGCTTACTATAGAGGGTAAGGACCCAAACTGCTCAGGTTCAAAAGTCTAAAGAAAAAGGAAAAGGAAATAGGTCAAGCAAGAGGACTTAGACAATTCCTCCTTGCTCTCAGGCTACCTAGTTATTGGTCTTGAAGATGAAGGATTAAGTGATTCTTTCATACCATAGTCTACCTTTTCCAACTAAGTGATTGAAATTATGGTCCAGACGAGCTTACTTCGATGGAGTTGCAGGCCCAAGGCCAGTTCCTTCTACAAGCGAGCCAGTTTCAGTTCCAATTCGAGTGATAAGGGTTGGACTCCCGTAGAAAGATTCACAAACGAAAACTAACCTTGATCCAGAAAGAAAGAACGAAGGCCCTTCCAGAGACCTAAAACCTCCATATCAAGAGAAGGAATTGTCCACTGAACACTTTATAAATGCAGACCAGACAGACAGTTATTTCTGACAGACAGAATCCCCCTCAAGAAAAAAAATCCAAATCGAAGGCCCTCTCACCCGAAGCTAAGAGCCCTAGCTAAGTGAGCGCAACAGTTTAGACTCCACCATAATATGTAATTTGGGGATGCTGCGGGAGTGCACGGTGCCCGGGTAGACGAACCGGCGGGACGTTGCCATTGGCCCTTCCTGTATAGGATTGCCTTTCCGGACAGGAAATCGTACAGGCCCAGAAGCTCATAGTCGCACACCAACCAAAGACTAAACTAAGGCAGCTATTGAGGAAGAAGGAGAGGCTAACGAGATAGGGGCGACAAAGCGAGGGGATTGAGCCTTTCTCCTAGCGCAAGAGTTTTCGTCGCTGGATTAAGACGACTTAGCTACTTGTCTGAAAGCGGAAAAGGAAGCTGACTAGCCTTCAGGCCTGAATAAGCAAAAAAAAGGGGAAGTCATTGGATTATTCGCTTTGATAGGATTGTCTCCTTATGTGGTACTCGACCGGCTAGACTTCGATTACTTTTTTTTTGGAGTTTCTAATCCTGTTAAGCATTTCCTATAGCTGGCGAGAAGGGATCGCTTATTAACGAACCTGGCGAAATTCTAAAGAGGGATCACAAATTGCCCTATTTGTGGGACAGATGGGGAGAACGTTTTGCCATGCATTGAAAGATTGTAGTTGGGCAAGATTTGTTTGGTCTGTTAGGCCAGAGATCTGGTCGCACTTCATTTTAGCCCCCTTACTCAATAGATTGATGAAAATATCCATGGTGCTGGTATGCATACAGTGTCGGAGCTTGAATGGCCTCTCATTTCATTTTTGAAGTTGCAATTCACCAACTCTGGGCATGGCCCAGCGCCATTCAATCTTGTAAACTCATTGACACCGCAATTGGAAAAAGAGATACGAACGGAGAGGAATAACCAATCGATGAAAGAACATGAAACCATTCTGTTTCAATAGGGGTACGAGATACGGTTGGGGGCAATGAAGTAGGTGAAGTGGTTGGATTTTGCGAGCTGTTCCAACCACTGCTGGATGTGATTCCAAGAGCCAAACGAGAATGAATACCACACAGAAGAGTAAAGACCAGGCTCCCTAATAGAATGTTTAACCGATCCATTCCGGATCGACCGAATTGGTACGGAAGTTGTAACATGGGAAAACCACATAAAACACAACTTATTTGAATAACCCGGTGACCTACCAATTGTAGAAGTAGGATCTTTGGCAAGCAATAAGCACTTAAATAATACAATTCGAGTGTACCATCTTCTTTCTCATTTCGAGGAAAAGGTGCGGGAGGAAAAGAAAACAACGAAGGGATCCGAATCGGACCTAAATGGGAATGACATGAAAAGTCTTTTTCAAAACCTAGTATTAAGGGCGTTACGACGATATACGAGAGGAATGGAGAAAAACTCGTGATTGGTGTGGAGGGGAAGATATTTTTATTATATAGTTCAAGAAAGAGTCATCTCATTTCCTTACATTAGCCATGGAAGATAAATCAAAGTCAATATCTGTGAAACATGAGCTTGTGATATAGCTACACCTAATTCCGAGAGAAGATAGGAAAAAGACAGAGGAGTATGCGAAACTGCCATTCTATGCTCAACCTTCTGACCACGAACAACTAAGACAGAAAAATAGAGGACTTGAACCTGTAATGTGTACTTAAGGGCTAGATAGACAGATGCCTTCCTATCTTCCTTCTTTACTGGACCAAAAGATGGATAGATCTAATACGTTAATTGTTTTGATCACAGGTAGCGAAACCAAGAAAGAAAGGATTCGCGAGTGCTTTCTCTCTTTTGTCCAACTTGACTTCTTTCTTCCACATAGGCCTCGCTTGCATGCCTTGTGGCAAACTAGACTGAAAAATGGTTTATATAAATAAAGAAGAGTCACGCTCTTGAAGCCCTAAGAAATAGGCAACATCGGTTCGAATCCGAATTGGGGCTCTTTCTCCGGAATAGGAGAGTCACTTACCCAGAAAAGATGTTGCTAGGCAGGCGGTTATTATAATAGAGGTGCCTTCAAGTAGAAATTTAATTTAGCCGACACATAAAAACTGAATAAAAGCTAAAGGCTTCTCCCTCCATATCATATGCATTACCTATAGCATTCGACCCCTTCCTCTTTGTAGGAATTCATATCTTTCTACTCCTTTCGCCCTACGACTCCTCATGATGAAAGCTACTTCGCACCTTGAGTCTGCTTTCTATATTCTAAAATAGATCTCCCTTGAGCTTGGACAGTTGGGCAAGCCGAACCCTGTACAGTAGAAGTTTCAGCTATTATTGATCCAGTTGCCACCTCTTCACCATGTTTGGATGATACCGGTTCTTTCGAAGCAGATAAGGGCATTGATGGATCGTCTCACTTGCCTGCGAACATAGCGAAAAACTATTCAAATTGAGCTGACGGTAAAGTCAGCTACGTGAAATAAAGCCTATCTTCTATGGGGCAGCTATTTCCGTACCGGGAAGCAGTTAAGGTGTAAAAGTGCGGCACTAATCAATCTCGTCAGCAAAGCTAGTCTGGAGATTTTTTCTCAAAAAAGGATCTGACCATATTGGTCAGAATAATACGTAGGCGGACGGGATTCCTCCCTTTTTTCCTTTATAGAGAAGCGGGGTGACAAGATTTGATAGATGCCAATAATCCACAGTCTTACTGGTCAAGGCATATAACTCTCAAGCTCCCGACCGCAGGCCAAAGAGATCTTCTAACATATTTACAAGCCATCTCAACAGGCGTCCATTTCCCTTATATTAGCCAAGCGAACAAAAAATCTTTCTGCTATCCGGTGATATTAAAAGGTTTCTTATTTATCCACATTCCAGGCTCAGAATGCCTCTTTACGTAAGTCTTTCTTAGCCAGCTAACAGCTAACGGGGCCACGAAGCGCCCAAGGAATTGCGACTGCTCGATACCGGCCGATTCCTGCTTGAATTGAGCTCTGATGGCATGATGCTAGGTCTGTTTACAACATTGACCGCGGTATCCTGCTTGCACGGACGGCGTGTAGGATTGCCGTAACGTAATATGAATGGTTGAATGAATCAATTTTTATTAGTAATGTTATTTCTTTCATCCTTGTTCGGCGCTTGTTATTGAGTTGGTGTAAAAGAGGGCTAAGCCCAAGACAATAATTCCAATAGTTCGCTTTTTCGTTTTAGCGCTACTTGGATACTTCAAGCCAAGATCAGGACGATGGGTGGGAGATAGGGGCATGCATCCAAGAGCTTATTTTCTCGTTGTTGCTTGTAACATTATTAACGAGAAAAAGTGGCTGGCTCTATTTTCATGCTTCATGTTGTCGCCTTCGAAATCGATGCTTAAGTCGATCCACTTGCATTGGTGGTCTCTCTCTTCCCTCATCGCATGCGCTTCGCTTCGACCAGGGTTTAAGCCTTTGATTGTCCGGTAGAGTAGATTTCATCCCTCGATCTGGTCTTCTGTAACAATCTGATCTTTCACTTTATTAAAGCAATTTTATTGGGGATCCTAGGTGGGGAAATAGCAAGTCTCTTTTCTGGCTGACTTACAGCCGGGAGGCCAAGGGAGGCGTTTGGTCTGCTTGTCGCATACTACTAACCTAATCGCGAGTCAATCTATCTATATATTCTTGATGGTACGAAGCCTTTTTTCAAAGCCCGAAGGCGGACCTTATCACTCACTTTTTTTTTAATAGTTTAGTAACCTAACCCGCCAGATACAAGTTTTGCAAAGTAAAGACATTCTTCAACGAGTGAAATCGAAACTGCCGCACAAGCATACGCATAATCAGGCACGGCATATGCATCATCAGACGCAGAAGGAATTTTATAATTGATCTTTATTATTATTTTATTACGTTAAACTGTCACTAGGTTAGGTCAGCCCCCCATTTGATCGACGGTTTTACCGAATTAGCCGACACTGATGCTGCCATTTAGAAATCAAGGAATATGGTTACGACTCGGTTGGTGTTCGGTGAGCCGATCGGAGAATAAAAAAAAGATGTTTTTGGCATTTCTATAAGATCTTTACTTTGACTATTTTCATCTTTGAGCGGATGGATACGCATTCAGTTAGCTTTCTTACAGCATATAGGCTCACAGCGGATACGACAAGACCGCTTATTCACTCAGCAACAACAGCGCATTCAATAGCAGCATTCGATTCGATGCTTCTTCCCTATTCTATTTGTAAACAACCGACCGAGGGGAAGTAAGCAGGAAGCCATAACTGCAAGAACCACAGCGGACCGGTAGGATTGGCGAAAGAGTCTTGAAACAGTCTGTACAGGCCCCTTTACAAGCAAGCTAACAAGAATAGAGCAAGTGCCATTCTTTTACCTGAATTACATCCACTCTTGGCCAAGTTAAAGCACTCTGAAGTCATCCTCAGGGAAGGCGAGAAAGGAAAAGGAAAAGATAACTAGCTTTGGGCTTCTCCTCAGAGAAAGAAGGGACTTAAAAGTACAGAAGCCAAAGAAAGCCTCTTTACCTAACTTTGGCTGGTATACGAGTGGGAACAGGCTCAAACCATATATGTCTTTCGATTCAATAAATCTATCTCTGTTGGGAACTTTTTTTAACCAATATTTCTGTCTTTCTTCGATATCGACATTCTAAGATGTAGAGGTTGAAACTATTTATTATATAAAATAAAGGCCGAGACAGGGCCAAGCTTAATTCCATTGTGACAGGGTGCCATCCTGAAGGGAAGCAGTCGCTACTTCCCACGGTCTAGTTTAAGCACGAGACTACTTATATCCATCCCTCTTTCATCTGCCTATAGCTTCTCTTTGAGCTCCACTACGATCCCACTTATCCAAATAAAAATGAAAATCTTGTTGAACCCGATACCCATCCTAGCATGTCCCGTCCAAGAGCACCACCCTAGAAGAAGCTAAAAGCAGGAACTAGCCCGCTGCGGTAACATCGTTCAGTTCATAGGTTTGTGATTCGAGGAGTTTTCTTTTCGGTACCCTAAAAAGAGTACAGAGTCCCTAACTACTGCTTTTAAGCCTGTCCTTTGGAGCCTGAGGCAGGTGAGTAACTGGATCTGAGACTCTCGTTCAATGGGACAAAGCTATTCTAAAAGAAGGAAGGATGCCGATCTCTTTCTCCTGGGCTTCGGTTTTCTCGAACTACCGATCCTATAATATAAGTGATTTCCACATCCTGCCCCTTTTTACATTCGAAGTGTAATTGTAATTAACTGCTGAAAATCTTCTCTTTGTTGACGCCAACCCTAACGCACTAAAATGGGGTATGGGGTCTAAACCTCTCTTCTATCTAGACTGTATGAAAGACCAAGCAAGAATCGCCCTTTTAGCCACTCGAGAATGGGGCTATAACTGAAAGACCAAAGGGGACTGGTCATACAACTGGAACCCCGATCGGACCTTACTTAGTCTTAATCTCAACCAAAAGGAAATGGGCCTAGCTAAGGTTTCTGGAAGTCTCGGAATCCTAAGACAGAATCGGATGAGTTGAAAGCTTAAAGAGCTGTACAATATAAATAGAATAGGGTGAGACAATGACCTTTCCTCAAGGCAAAGGAAATCGAACCTGCTAGCTGGGGGAATGGCCACTGACGGACTGACCGACTTGGAAGGAGGAAAGCGACATACTATAATACGAAATTTCCTACATAAGAGATTCCAACAACTTCATCAAGAAAAAGAAAATGCGCCAAAGATTTTATTTGCTCAAGGTTAGAAGTCAGTCTTTTTCCTTAGCGGTCTTTGGAAGGCTTAGCTTAAGCTTCCTTTCTTCCTTCAGAGAGGGGGGTATGCACCACTTGTGGATAACAGGAGCAACAGAAAGACTATGTACCAGAGCCCTAACCATCGGGACTGATACATGACTAATGTTGACCCGACCTTTTTGATTAGAAACAGCTTAGCAAACTTAGCGATCCCCTGTCAGAGATCAGAGACCTTTATTTTGATATGGTCATCTGAAGCTCCTCCACGGCTTCCTCGTAAAGTTCTGCTACGCGCCTATCCCCGATGACAATGTCATCACCGAGAATAGCGTACTTCAGAAACCTTTGGAGTAAGACGAGCCTGTATGAATTTATTATAGAAAGAAGAGCCGCATTGTAAGAAAATGTCAGTGAAAGCTCTCTTCTAGGCGCTTCCACAGCAGACTCAATAGCTGCAGTATCCCTATCGGTACAGTAACTTCGTACCTCAGTGATGACTGATGATATTAAGCCAAGGGATCGATTAGCAGGGGAGATAAATCATACTTTTTTCCATTACCCTAAGTAACTCCGTGCCTCTCGCTTTAGAACCTACCTAGCTTTGCCTTTCCCCTTTTACTTTTATAAGATTATAAGAAGAGGATGCCTTGAGTTGGCCCTAACCTAATTTAGGTCTTTTGTTTGATGAAGGAAGACGTAGTCTTACCACTCCAGAATGTCGGCACCGTTTGGGCCTTTATAATTCAAAGGGGAGCGGAATTAATGGCAGGTAAATATCTAATGCTAAATAAATAATTTAAGCTCATCTTCCCTAGGTTGAGGAAGGAACTAACATCCAAGCCGAACAAACGAGCTCAGAGACGATTCTCTTTCTTGAAAATGACCTTTTCTCCTGGTGGTGAGCTCCTTCTCTTCTTTTACTTTTACATAGATTGCCCATATGCGTAGGTGCTCCTCTCCTCCTTCGCGAAGTGTCTAAATGACTTTTCCTATCTCTTTTCTATAGGGACTGACTGATGGAAGGGAGAGTAAATTAACAACCTATCTACAGGAAAGCCTGTTTTCATGGCACAGAGAATCTCTTCCTTTCTCTGAAAAACTTGTATTACTCTGCAAGTTCAATAAGATCCGGCATAAATGCGTTCCAAAGTCTTTAGGTGTGGTATCATATGTATCCCGCTCGTTTAGTTTTTAGTTAAAGTATTAAGTATCGTCAATTCCATACCACCTTTGCTCGAGAGTGACGATGTTTAGTGTTAAGTAATTAGTAAGTAAGTAAGCGGTTCTACTTGATCTCATGAACTATCAAAAGTTTAGCCCAGTCTAGTCCAATCTCATATCCGGAGTTCCTAGCCTTTGAGAACTAGGTTAATAAGTAAATCCGAAATCGCTGATCCTGCAATGGCAGATAGATCTTTGACCCATCCGCAGCGATCAAAGCGAAAGCGGCTAAAAGCCACGAATAACGGGCAACCTATTAACTAATAGCTTCCAACGAGGACAAGGGATGTCGATGAATTCGCCTCTCTTCTGGGCAATCTGCTACTTTATCACTTTATCTAAGGACATTTGGTATCATCAAAAATCACATAGGTTCAATTAGTATCTAAATAGAAAAGGTGATATTTTAAAATATTGGAAAAACTCTCGTTTGAGGACCGGGGGTATTAAATATTTAATATGTAGCATCTCTTCACAGTGAAATCCCTCTCATTTTATGCTGCAAGAGTAGCTAGAAGGTTGTATGATTATTCTCTGTTGCTAAGGTTGCTGGAATCGGTGCCTTATTAAGATGGGCTTTCGCCTTTAGTAGGCCAAAGCTAAAAAAGAAGTTTTAACCCAGCGAAAGAAAGGTTAGCCTAGAGCAGGGGTGAATTATTCCATAAATTTCTCATTAGTGTTGTTCTTAAATCCTACCTACCGGTTAATAGGTTTTTATACCAGGCAGGAATAGCAGACCGTGGAAACAACTCATTATAGCTTAACTTTGCTGGCCGGCTAAAGGCTTTGATTGCGGGCATATTATGATAAATATAATATCTAGTATGAGTCTGGTTTGCTTCCTTTAGATTAGCGGACTACTTGAACAGCTTACATCCGATTCAAGGTAACTAAAAATCCTAACCCACTCTTCAAAGCCCTTGACTTTTAGTCGATTTATCCCATTTTCTTCCAACTGTCGTAAGACTTTCCGAATCTTCTTTGGAAGATAAATTAGCTTTACTCTTCTGACTAATGGTAATGAGCTAGCTTCCCTACTTTCTCTTTCCTTGTTGGAGTTTGCCTCTTCGGGAAGGAGGAAGCCCTCATAAGCTCTACAGAGAAATTCATTCAACTATCAGAGCCATTAGAAAGTCTCCCCCAAGATCCTATCCTATAGAAGAGCAAAAAGGGCGAGACCTCCCCTTTTGGTTAAGCTGCTGCCAAAGCAAACAGAATTGAATGGCTTTGGTTGTTCAGTATGATTCTGCTTTCCTTCAACTCCATTTTCTTAGGTGGCTAAAGGACCGGGATCTGGTGCATTGACTTCTCTGCTCATTTCCATTTGAGGCTGACTAGCTTTTTATTTCTTATCTTAAGCTAGAGCTAACTACCTTCCTTCTCCTTCTTCGCCTATAAATTGGTACCCTTGAGTCGACTGAGCTGCTTCATAAGCATTTTATTGAAAGGAAGAAGGGGGAATGCTTTAAGTCAGTCCTTTCTTTTCTTTTTGTATTTCTATGAGAAGCTCTACGGCACCCACTGTCATTCCTTTCTTTGACAGGGAGTCCCCTCTTGACTTCGTGGTAGGCAATGAGTTCGGGCTTTTATAAGAGTGAGGGCCCCTGGATGGAATATTGGGGTTCGATTCCCCCTACCCCTTTTGCGGCATTACCCCGGTAAAATGAATTCTTTTTTTCATATGAATCAGAATCTTTATTCATTCCTTCAATGGATCGTCACCAGCTACCCAATTCCTTGTTTGGTTCTGGCCTCTGTTTTGACTTTACTTGTAATTTTTAACAGTGTAATGAACCAGGTACATCTCTACCACATGTTAATTAATTTGGTAGAGAAGGATAAAAACTTTGAGTGGATTTATACCTGGCTGTTTTCACACATCAAAGTGAAACCGCGTGAATACATTTCAGGGAAGGACCACGTACCTGGTTCGGCAAATAAATAAAGTCTCACACATCCTCTTGTTCCCAAGAGTCCTATGTCTTTCTTGATTGGTAAACCCAACCAGCTATTTACAACAAACAAGTCTTTCCTCTTGTTGGGGGGAGCAGTTAAAAAATGAACCAAAGCAAATGAAATTAGAATGGCTATTCCTCACGATTGCTCCTTGTGATGCAGCGGAACCATGGCAATTAGGATTTCAAGACGCAGCAACACCTATGATGCAAGGAATAATAGACTTACATCACGATATCTTTTTCTTCCTCATTCTTATTTTGGTTTTCGTATCACGGATCTTGGTTCGCGCTTTATGGCATTTCCACTATCAAAAAAATCCAATCCCGCAAAGGATTGTTCATGGAACTACTATCGAGATTCTTCGGACCATATTTCCTAGTATCATCCCGATGTTCATTGCTATACCATCATTTGCTCTGTTATACTCAATGGATGAGGTAGTAGTAGATCCAGCCATGACTATCAAAGCTATTGGACATCAATGGTATCGGACTTATGAGTATTCAGACTATAATAGTTCCGATGAACAGTCACTCACTTTTGACAATTATACGATTCCAGAAGATGATCTAGAATTGGGTCAATCACATTTATTAGAAGTGGACAATAGAGTGGTTGTACCAGCCAAAACTCATCTACGTATTATTGTAACACCTGCTGATGTACCTCATAGTTGGGCTGTACCTTCCTTTGGTGTCAAATGTGATGTTGTACCTGGTCGTTTAAATCAGATCTCTATTTCGGTACAACGAGAAGGGGTTTACTATGGTCAGTGCAGTGAGATTTGTGGAACTAATCATGCCTTTACGCCTATCGTCGTAGAAGCTGTTCCTAGTAAAGATTATGGTTCTCGGGTATCCAATCAATTAATCCCACAAACAGGGGAAGCTTAAGCGGAAATGAAAGAGTAGGGTGAGGGATAAGGGGGGAAGCCACTAAATGGAAGGCTTCGCTCGCTCTAACGCTCGTTTAGTAGACAACGAGTGGAGTGCATAAGCCCCTAACGAGATAAGGGCGAGTACTACACGAGCTCGTAAGTCAAGTACGGAACGAGCGAAGGAGAGCGACCTCATCTTGCTTCTGGCGAAGCTTCTAGAAGGCCCACCACTTCACTTCATAGGAGCGCTAGCGAAGCCGTATAAAGGCAAACAGCTCGTATAGCTCGCAATAGCGAGCCTACTTATCGCTTTTTTTTGTTTACTTTACCGCGCAAGGAAAGTCAAGAATATCATAAGTAAGAGTGGTTGCTATTGACTTATCGAGTATGCAAGGCCTTTTTTTCGTCTTTTTCGGCCTGTTGGTACTTGTCGAATTGAAACTAGAGAATCAGAAGATTCGCCAACATTACCTATTTTTTTAGTGGATTCGGGGCCGGTGTAAGTACGTGATTTCAAATAGCATGTTAAAAGCATATGATCCTCCTTTTACTGTTTAAGTACCATCTCCGCCTTTGCTATCTATGCTTCCTGATCGCTAGACTTATTATTCTTCTTCTACTTTACTTCCAGCTACTCTGCTCTGAGCTTAAGAAAGGTTCAAAAGGTTGCCGGGATGTTCTTTTTGTAGTTTTGAATTCCAGAACTGGTCAATTCCCCTTCCCCTTTCGGGAACTCTCTTCTATAGGGATTCCAATTCTATTTCTATTGACTCTTCACCGTCTACAAAACATAAAGTTTTGGTAACTAACTTACAGATTGTATCTTAAATAAAAGAAACATCCTTTAAGCGGAATGGGGGGCAGACGACGAAGCAACATCGATAACAATTAAATCTGAGTCTGTGGTGGCAGACCCTTTCCCGGCCCCTACAATCAAGCAACCTCACCAATGTGAAAGAAAGGGCACCACATACATCTCGACTAGTTCGTGCCTGCGGAGCGAACAAAAACCTCTTTTTAATTATTATTCCGACTCCGAAGTCCGGATATTTGGTTGCTTTGTACTCGACCCATGTGATGTGGTTCGGCTTGTTGCGCCACCTCACTTAACCAAACATATCCGAGAATAAGTTATACCAGATCTACAGCACTTGCTGCTTCATGCCCGGTTGCATCTGACTCTGCTGGTTCACCTTCTAAACAGGTCTCCGCACCTGAGACACATCCTTCTCCTGTTGCTTATTCTTTTTCCTATATTCTGGTGGCTTATTCAGCGAGCTGGAGCTCCTACAGTTCCCGCGCCAGCTTCCACTCTAGCTCCCTTCGGCCTCGAAGATCATCAGGTTCCATCCAACTCACTCTAGTTTCTATGTTAATTGGTTTTTTACTTCTGCATGTTGGGAATAAAAATAGAATAATATTTTATACTTTACTTTATAAGTGATCAACTAGGTTTTTAATCCCTCGCTTACACTATATTGGGCTAGGTTAAGTTGGAGGTCGTACATTTCACCAGACTGTGGGACAGACACGTCCCAAAATCCGTTCTCCCCCCTTCTGGTTATAATAGACCCAGAACCCCGGCATACCTTTTTTCTACCATAAGGCCTCCCTGGCTTCTTATTTAGGTTCTATCTTTTGTAGATTCAGGTCTGGAAAATACCCTTGCCCTGCCTGATGCTGTAGCAGCTTATACGGATGCGTTGTATCCTTACTTGTAGCCGGCTCTGTTACTCCAGGGATTTTCTCAAAATAGATATAGTGGAGGACAGGTTTTAGTACGAGGAGTTCAATAAAAGGATTTCTCTATAATAAGAGTGATCCATGGCCTTGAGCCTAGAGTCATAGAAGAATTCCTTGATGCTTCCCATAGGGATAGGAAAGAGTAAAGTGGCCGGTTAAGCAGCTAGTCCTAATTTAGGCACAGACGCCGGTTAGAGCAGTGCCTTTTCAAAGCTTAGCTTCTGAGATTCTCTTACTAATAGAAAACAATCTTTCTTTCGGGAAAGTCTTCTGCGCTCTATTAGGCTGTGGGGCCCAGATCTTCTTGAATAAACTACTGTTTGCCCCTTGGAATGAAGCCTCTTAGGCTGTCTACCTTTGATTCAAGAGTCTCACCTTGGCGATCTACTGAGAAGGTCGTATCCATGGTCTCGACTCGCTCATACCCGACCCACCTCTCTGAGGGGGACCTCCTTGCTATGCCACCATCCTATTAGCTTAGCTGGTAGTTAATCTATTTACTAGTATGATGCACACTTGGAAGGCTCTCCTTTATCTTACCAGTCGTGCAGCACAATACACGCGTTTAGGTCATAATTCTTATCTAAGGCTGATAATTGGGCTTATAATGCCTTTGTTTTATGGACCTCGGGACCTTTCATTTCCAACTTCGGCCTATCATCTTATGTTTTTAGTTTAAAAAAAAGAAAAGGTTCGCGCCCTAGAGTGCATCCACGTCTTAGCCTTAACGGATGAGGCCTGCTATGACAAGGGATAGATAGGCACTACCTCTAACAAGGTAGTCCTATGGCGATATAATGCCTTCTGGATACGACTCAAGAATAAACCATTATCTATCTTCCTAGTCCCTTTGTCTGAGCACAGGTGACTCTCTTAGTGTTAGTACTTGTTCAGTTAAGATGTACATAGTCTTTAGGGTACGGTAATTACGCAGCAATATATCTTCCCCACTGGGCTGGGCGCGTATGGTAAGATGAGATACATCCTCTGGGCCTAAGTCGATCCTTAAAGACTTTCTTCGATCTGGATTCAGAGGCTTCATCTAAGTCTAAGTAGAGTGAAAGATGATCCTGCCCTCCTCTTACTCTTTGTTACAGCTATTTCCTCGTCTGGGAAGCAATCCTTTTGCTTTTTATTAAAAAATATATATTATATTTCATTTAACCAAGTTAAATGTTAGCAATATATATGAGTATACATTTTTTTGTTTCGATGCAAAGTCGTTTTTTTGGTGGGTTAATTGGTCACTTCCTGAAACGGCTTGGATTGGCATTCTATTAGCTCTAGTTATCCTTTCGGTAAACTAAACTCTAGTACTATACTTTCTGCGTATTACACTCGTTCGGTAGCTATTCACACCCCTAAACAAACTCTAACTCAGGGAAGAAGAACAAGTCTTAAAAAACTACATATGCGATAACCCGCTTAACTTCTACCTTCTCCAACTCTGCTTGTTCCCTAGCGGTCGCTACAGCCGAGGATAGCTAGAACTAATGAACTAAGTTAACTCATCAGAATAACCGCCCCTCCTAGCCTGATAGCGCTTTAGGAAAGTATTATGAAAGAAAGAGTCCACTTCTAGGTCTTTGATCTCACCCAATCCTGTATGCTACGCTAGTTTGAAGAGTCTTTTTCCCTTTCTTTAACTTTAAGAACTCATAACTAATAAATTACTAATAATATAAACAACTGTTCCAACTCACGAACTCAAGAAAGAAGTGAGAGCATCCTTATGTTTCCAGTCCCCCTACTCATATCGGAATGGAAGACTATGGGTCACGAAGAAAAAGAGTGTCTTTCTTTTTCTCGTGTTATAGCCCAATTCAAATAATAAATTAATATGAGTCTAATAGAATCTATTTCAAGCAGCTAAAAAGGAAAGACTTTTTTTTTTATTATTACCTCAGCCAATGGTTTAGCTGGGGAGCTTCTCTGCTGACGTACCTTCTTCTGACTAGTTCGCCCTATCCTATTCGATTAGGAAACTGATGATTCTAGAGCAAGTTACATCCATATCAAATCCTCCAGAAGTTATGCTCAACAGGAAAGTCATAAAGAAGTGCCACAGTGACCCCCGAAGCGATCTTATTATTTATAGTTGCGGGACGAAATCCGGCAGCCGCCGGCTCTGAATAACCAGCCCAGTAATAAGTTTAATTCTTCCATAACGGGGCGGGGTTGCGCGCGAGCCGAGTGACGGAGGTGCACAAGAGTACTTCGCGCCATAACCATCTCTTTTTTATAAGTTCTACGGACCGATGCCTGCTGCTTCATCTGGGAGAAAAAAATCATAGATATCCCTGTCATTAGAAGGAAGAACCGCCATAAAAAGATTCCTCGTGTATCATCTGTAGCAAAACTATGAACGGAAGCTAGCAATCCGGACCGTATTGAAAAGGTTCCTGAGACACAGCATGGAAGAGTCACAATATTAAGAAACGAGATCCAAGAATGAAGAAGGGGAAGAATTACATAATGAATACGAGCAGTGGCTAATACCCAAGGCATAAAAGAAGCATTTTCTACGGGATCCCGAAACCACCAGCCACCCCGACCTAATTCATGATGAGCCCACCAACTTCCTGGCATGATGCCCACGGTTAAAAACCACCGACATGTCAAGATCCAAATTCGAATCTCTTTCTGGTCCTGGTCAGATACCACTGTGTTCGCGCCGACGCTCCAACAAAGAGGCGAAGTAGTGGTCTCCTTCTGTTCATTACGAACGACACGCTTCGCCTGCTCCCTCCCCGTGTCCACTAGCGCTCCTGTCCAGAGCGAAGAGAAGGAGAAAAAGCGCCGCCAAAGCAGCATGAGCAGGCTTCTATTGCTACGCAACAAGAGAGCTGGATAGCATTTTGCGACCACATCTTTAAATTTATTGGTTAAAAGCTCGCTCGTTATACGGGATCCGACGCTTCCAGCAGAGCGAAGCTGCGTTCCCTTCTTTTCGGCGGCATCCTTCCGCATTGGCGGCGAGTGGAGTGCCACAATCCCATTCAGAATTTTTGATCTACATAATCCAAAGCCCATAGCACTGGCGACGTCTCCGGCATAAATGCAAGGAGGATGTATAGATGATATAGGATCTTGTGGAACTGGATTTGATTCTGCAAGCGGTTCGGTACGAACAAAGAAATTTCGAACAAAAGGATCGGAACTCGCTGATAGGAAAGGAGAGAAAAACAAAGCAATGCCAAGAGCACCGTCAATCCGCTGTTCATCGATAGACGAAGCTCTCTCTTTATCATATCGTGCCAGATGCAACAAAGGATGAATCCTTCTTTTTCCTTCTCGCGAACCACGGGAGCGCCTAGCACCCAAAGGAGCTAAGAGAATTATACTATATGGGTAAAGCGGCGCATAAAAAAGGGCTGGCCCGTCAAACGTCCGGTTCCTTCGCGAACGAAGTTCAGAATCAACAAAGGTTCGTAGAACGAAGGGAGTGTACAACTGGGGTGCTGCCCCACTTTTTTGTTCGTAACGAGGGAGAGATAGAATGGAGTTCTTCACGAAGTTCGAGACAAAGTAATACAAAACTTCTCTATGGCCTCCTCGTTTTGAGACATTTTGGCTTGGGGGTCGACCCCGGTAACAAAGAAGGAATCCATAAAAACGTGGGATCCGACACCATGATAAAATACTACCCTCATGATTAGACCATGTCCCAGAGATTTGATAAAAGAAAGGTGAATTAGCGGTTAATACGTAGTAATTGGATAAGTTATTAGGAATATGACGGAACGAAAGACCGAGGAAAGAAAGAAGAATGCACCAAAATGCAGGTGCTGCACCAAACGCTGGTGGTTGTTTCTTGTTGTAAGTGAATGCAACGAAAAGACCCGGATATAACGATAAATGAAAGATTTCATATATTATGTACATTTCGTGCAGTGCTTATTTATAAATTACTGCTTTGTTATTCCCATCATCCGGTAACCACATACAGAATGATCCACAAGAAAGGTGGATGGTTTTGAACCTATGGCCGGTCCGCCCCTGCTGGGTTGGGTGGCCGGGTTTGCACCCCTCGTCGCCCCAGTACCCGAAACAGATGCGCTGCGCTACCCAGCGCGTAACCTTGTCTCCCCTACTCCTCTCTGTCCGTCATCTTCTTTAGGGCTGAGTTCATAAGTGAAGGAGATCATACTGTACCCTTTGGGCCGAACATACGAGATGACTCTACAGAGCGAACCGGACAACAACCTAAGAACTGCAGGCTTTCCCCCGATGGTTGTAGCCGGGCAGCAAAGTGTGATACAAGCGAACGAACGGGGCTGGACAGTCACAGGGGTAGCGAAAGAGGCTACGTACCTGTTAAACGATAAGCGCTACGCTTTTACCTCGTGCAAGCCTTCTATTAGCTGTTCAACCACTTGTGAATCCCTATTTTGCTATTCCTTCTTTTCGAAGCGTGTAGGTTTGACTAATGCAACTAGTCGGCCTTCAGGTAATCCATTCTCGTGTAAGAACCCCGGTTCGTGTGTCGTGGAAGGCTTAGTCTTGAGACTCTTTAACTCGAATCTGTTTTCGTTCTTCCCTCGCTTCTAAGTCGTAGAGTAGAGGGCGATTCCCTTTGAGGTATAGGGGCTGAATGTCTATCTGGCCATTCGCCTATCGTCTTGTCTTATTGTGTAAGATGTAATGGTTTTGTTTGGATGAAAGGTTCTCGCAAGGGCTTTAGCCTCTTGACAGCCAGGAGCCATAATGGTCTCATTCCAATCTCCCATCTTCCGGGAAGCAAGAGCCTGTGAGACCGGCTCCGCTCAACGTCTAATCACCGTGTCCGCGGATCTGGGATTGGTCCCTGCTACGTCATATAGCCTACAGGTTTCCAATAGCTTGTTGAACTTCAGGAAAGCAGCGGAAAATAGCTAATGTTTAAGCCATTGAAAAGAGTGCCGAGTCATCAGTCCCACAGCCTAGTCTTTCAAAGAGAGCAGAGGATTTGCCCACTACTAGAACGAGGACAGGCCTATCGGATGAAGTGAGAGGGCATTCCATGTCCCCTGAAAAGAGGACATTCACAGCCTATTCTTTGTGCATGGGTGTGGATATCAACGACTATTGATTCAATTGTTCGAGGAGATAACAACAGATCAGAGGAAAGGGCTTACGACGAATGCCCTGTTTCGGAGGGCTGGTATTTGATTAGCGGAGGACTAGTCGTCAGAGCTAGTAATGAGGATGGCATGAAGATCGGCATATGACTCTTACTCTTCGAGACAAGAGCATCTAGAGCAATGGCTAGTGACGGAAGATAATTTATCCTGAAGATAGTCACTTTCAAGCACTCGCGCTAAAACTAAAAAGATGCGGCTTAGCCAGCTGCACTCTTTGATCGAACCGTCTGTTGCGAGAAGAAAAGAAGGCTTTGATTGAGAAAAAGAAAGAGACCCGGGATCTTCGGAGGTGAATGCTCTGAAAAGAAGAGATGACTAGGGTCCAGTATCATGCCCAGGGAGCCATGGGATACTCTAGAATAGGCAGCCCAGAAGGATCGTAGCACGATCCCTATATCTTTGAAAGCTCAGCCAATCCCTGAATAGAAGAATCGGAATAAAGAGAAAGAGAGGGTACTGATCACTTCAAGCAAGATAGAATCTTAGGGCAGTTGAAGCCTCTGGGCTTAGCACTACTATGACCGAAGAAGACGATTGACTAAAGAGAAATCGCAAGATAAACCGTGGGGAGATTAGTGAAGCTAACGAGCTTAAACAATTCCCAAGCACAACAATAGCAATAGCTGCAGCTTGAAAAGCGAAGGTAGTTCTTGGGACCTTCACATTCACAAAGGCGACCCTCCCGAGTTTCCTAGATTGAAGTAGCCTTTCTTTCGTCGCCCTACCAAACGAAAGAAGTCACTATCAAAAAGCTCGCCCTACTGAAGTACCAAAGGTGCGCTCCGCCCGGTGACTCAGAAAGAAATGGGTTTGCGCTTTGAAGTGATGAGGTCGCAAAGGGGGAAGTAGGGCTCCTATTGACTAAAGGTTGGTTCTTCGGTTTCCTTTAGAATTAAAGTAGCTATGAAGCCCCTACTACTTATACTTACTTTGTTTGATTAAAAAGGCGAACCCCAACTAGTCGTATGGGGTGGGGTGCTTGTGGTAAGCTGCCTTGGATATGAGTCTGAGGAATTCCTAAAAAAAGGCAAAGTCCGGTATTTGACGAAGATCTTTCTATCAATAGATAGGATTTAGTGTTCGATATAGGGGATAGGATCCATCTTCTCTCTCTCTTACTTAGTAAGGTTTCTTTTTTTTCAGTGCAACACAGGAAAGCGCCCTCTTTTTGTCATCCATGCAGCTTTCCAGATTATGTATTGAACGTATGGCGTAGCTAGGATCTTAAAATCATGTTTGAGCCTAGCCTATCCTATGTCCAAACCAACCCCACCCCCCATTTGAATAAGGTTGGAAAGAATGCCCGCCAAGTTCAGATAAGGGAATGCTTCCCCCAACCATAAAAGGAAAGGCTCGACGAAGGGAGGGAGATGCGGCGGGGGAAGGAAAACGCTTTCGGAGATCGAGATTTTTTTTTATTTTTCATCGAAAACGAAGAAGGCCGAGGATGGCCTACGGTGCGTGTTATCTGAAGGGAACACGCTTTTTCGACCGCGGTGGTATGATTGTCGGGCCCTCTCCTCGTTCCGCCCGCAGGCCTATTGGGATAGCAGCCTTCGTTGCCTGCCCTTTATATCTCGGCCCGGGAAAGCGCTGGCAACAACAGAAAGGAAGGGGTCCATGTAGTGCGTCCGCCCCCTTCTTAGTCAATGGGGCAGTAGGTTCGGCATCTACTAAAAAAGAGAGAATCCACTTGAGATAACCACGCCTTTGCTAGGCAGCGTGTGGAATGGCCAAGAGCGGAACTTTTTGGATATATAATCCAAGTGGAGAGTGGAGTTACGGGAACAGCCGTCTGATGGAAAACTACTTTCACGTTCGGTTCAGAGAGCACTTTTTTTTCGTCGAGAATTCTTCGTTCCCTTTCGTGTTAATTCCCCAGCGGCGAATTCAACACTTTTTGGGCCCTATCATAATAAAAATTATTTACATTAACAGTATATATAAATTAAATTATATATATATATATATATATTTTTTTTTTTGCACAAAAGTGAAAAAAAAATATAATAAATTTAAATAATATTTTTTTATTTAATACTTAAAGTAGTTCAAATAAAATTACTTTCTAAAAAGAGAATCTATAGAAAAACAAAAAGTAATTTAAAAATTATAATACCTTAATATCTAATCTGATCATTCGGACAGATGGACAGGTAGTTTTTATATACATTTAACATTTTATAGTTTTTAGATATTTTCTCTACACGTGTATCGGCCAATAGTACACTGGACTGGACTCGATTGTCTCGTTCATCTATCCTTTCCCTAACCAAGATTCACGTGTCAGCCATGAATATCGCATTGCTAGCTTCGATTCACCTCTAGAAGATAACAACAATCCCATCCACATTTCCCTTCTTACTCATACCACCTCAACTCAACACTCTCAATCAATGAATATGCATAAAACAACTCAATAAAAACAACTATCCAATATGCTTCACCAGCCATTACTCTGCGCTTCAAGATCATTCCACGCTTCGCTTTTTTCCACCGCCGCCAACACTCCTAAACCCACTTCACTCGCCGGAAATTTGTCTACCCGTCATATCTGGTACTTCACTTCCAATTTTATACATCCATTCGTTATTATTCACTAGTAAGAATTTTAGGTTATTAGTAACTACAAATTGTTTCACATTTGATCTTATTATAATTAGGTTGAAGTTTACTAATCAAGCAACTGGAAGCACATCGAATAATAGTTGTCGTGGAATTGTTAGTGAGGTATGTAATGTAACTGTAATGATGCATTTAAGTAATCTAAGTGAATTCTTATAGCTGTTGTGAATTTTGATTGAAAATTTTGGCATAGGTTAGACAAGAGACGGTGTGAAGCTTAGAACAACTAATGCTAATGCTTATGGTCGTGCTCAAGAAGAAGTGATTAAGGTATATTTGTCATTAATGTGCGTGTCTTGTGCCACTGGCCTTAAAATTGGATTAGTAAGAGAGCTTGAGTAATTGAAATAGTAAAAAAAATGCAGATAAAATGATGCAATAAAATATCACCATATTTCAAGAAGTATATGGGATATGTATATTTATTTTGTAGGTTTGATCGCCAGTCTAAATTTGAGCACTTGATTGTCGTGTCTTGGCAAATCATTTTTCCGCTGATGTGAAAAAATTGATTAATGCGATTTGATTGTGAAAAGAAGGCTTGCAGATTAAGTCCAATACACGTTCTGGTTAACCCTGAAATATATATCGATTCCTCCCCTGCCCTCGATTTAACTAGATTATTAAAGAGATAAATTTATATTTGAAAATTTTAACATTGCATTATTCTTCAATACTCTGGCTTATGCTTACACTTGTGCTTTTTACTGCCTTGCATATATGTTATTGAAGAGAATCAATGTACCAAATACTTCAATCTATATGTGCTGCAACTTGCAATGTCTAACCTTTTGCAATTCTAGGACGAAGCCGTCAAAGGGATGGAGAACAAACCATCATGGGAAATTTCCCCAGGCCAAACATTTCCGTTGGGTGTATCACAAGTCGACAATGGGGTCAATTTTGCTATTTTTTCACAGCATGCAACTGCTGTCACACTTTGTTTAGTCCTTCCTGAAAGGTAAATTTAGATTTCTTTTTCTGTGTTAGTTTAAACTTCATATAAAATATATATTTGAAATATTTGTTTTTGTCATATTTGATTTTAGCCACATATAAGCATTTTTGTGATGATTCTTTAGTTTCTAAAACCTGTTGGGATTCCGTATTTCAAAAACTCTCACTAGAAGCTTCCAAAAATAATCTGAACCAAACATGAAACTAACCTTGTCTGCGCTCCCTCTAATGCTCTGTCACTCTGTAAGTCTGTATATATTTGCTCAAAATTATTATATTATACATCAAGAGATAGGTCTTTATTACTAAGGACTGGAAATTTTGCTTTGATTTTGAAAGCATTAAGCATTTGGGATCAAGAATTAGAAATATGTCAGAGATTAGTTTTCTTTTTGGTAAACCAAGGTGTCTCGTGCGCGCAATTGCGGAGATTAATCACTCGAAACATATGTTTTTCCACGCACTGGCGAGTGATCGAACCCGCGACGAAATAGTTAAGGCCCTGATACACTTTTAAAGGGGATGCAGCCTGCTGCATCTTTCTCATATTTCATATCTTCTAGTCATTTTTAACTTTGAAACCAATATACCTTTTGCATGTTATATAGCTTCCATGAATTGGAGTTCTCTTCCGAGGCATGACTACATATTGGGGTTTGTGGATGGGATGCAAAGTCATATTGCAACATGAATATACTTTGTTTCATGGACTTTCTTGATTGCATTATTGCTGGAATTGCCCTGCTATAAAATTTATGCTTTGATTCTATTTTTCCTCTGGATAATATTTCCATAAAAATTATTGGTCCATTGTTTGTTTCACACACTTTTTCCTTTGTTTTTACGATGTATTTTAGGGGAACAATTGGCACACTGGACGGTGGCATTATAGAACTAGCTTTGGATCCTCATTTGAACAAAACAGGGGACGTTTGGCACATATGTATTAAGGTGCTTTCTGTGATATTGCCTGCGCCTGATCTATAGCCTTGCTGTGGTTTTTGGTTGGAATTGTTTTTATAGGTTCTGTAACTTATTTAAAAATTACAATACCTGTGCATTAAATGAGTACCTGTCATAATTGCATAGATAAATAACTTTTTTTTTTCTGTTTATTTGAGTAAAAATTTTGTATATCGCGTGCAAGATTTTCCAGTGTATTAATCTTGTGTGAAAAACGTCTTATAGAACAGCCAAATATGAATTTTATTTACCTGCACCCTTATTTGTTCTAAAATATGGACAATGATGGATGAAATTATGAGATGTCTGTGTGTTCAATATTGATCCACTTCCTCAAAAGCTTTGTAAGCAATTGGAATAAATGTATCAAATTTGATGCAGTTTTACTATAATGACTAATAGATAAAATTTTCCGTTTTCAATTTGATAAGCTTTTTTTTCCTTTTTCTTTTCAACTTTATAATTTTGAATGGAAACTACATGGGTAATGAATGCCAGTGAAGAGGAAATAGCTTATTGAAAGACGAAAACATCAGTGATTGTAATAGTGTCCCCTGTTTAGTTTACCTTGCACAAATTGTAGATAATGCTGTTTTTTTTTTTTTCGGAGACTAGTATTGATGCCAGTTGAGCCACAAGCTTGTTTCCTTCTTTTCATTTCTTTCACGCAAGTTCAATACTGCCCTGATTGCGCTGAGTTAGTGCATATTTCTTTCAGTTTTGTTTTTTGGGATTTTTCAAAAGCTGTTACAAAGCTGCCTAAGTGTGTGAGTATACAACTCGCTTACCATGTACCTATTGTACATGATATTTTCTCCGCTAGTTAGTTCAGTTAGTTATAGCAGTGGCAACTGTCACATGCTGACTGTATCAGTTTGTTTGTAACACCCAGTCTATTAATATATATCTCTTGTAACAAGAATTCAAACACCAAACATGCTATTCAAAATGCATATTTAGACATTTAGTTAATTTTTTTTTTCATCTTTCATTGTTTAGGATCTTCCTAGAAGCAATGTTCTTTATGGATATCGGATAGATGGACCTCAAGACTGGGGTAAGGGGCATCGATTTGACAGAAGCATTGTGCTTGTTGATCCTTATGCAAAACTTATTGAAGGTCGAAGACATTTCGGGGATATTAGCATGAAGTTGTCTAAGTTTCTAGGCACATATGATTTTGACAGCTTGCCTTTTGACTGGGGAGAAAATTACAAGCTTCCAAATATTGCTGAGGTATTCTCCCTGCATAAACGACAGTTGCTCGAAACTTATATTCATCAAAATCTTTTCCCTAAATCAAGGCTTCATACAAATCGCTTTATGCTTATAACTATATGGTTTGTATTCTACCTTTGCTTCGTATGCTTTTACAGGTGATCTCTGGTGCTTTTTTCATTTGATGAGAATATTACTGCCTGTTGTATCTTTCTGGATGAAGTATGTCCAATATATAGTTTCATAATTTAATTATGTTCGGTTGCTGCAAATGCAGAAAGATCTTGTTATATATGAGATGAATGTCCGTGCATTTACAAATGATGAATCTAGTGGGTTGGATAACAACATTCGTGGAAGCTATCTTGGTGTGATCGAGAAGGTAACATCTGTGTTATTATCAAAATGCATATGGTGAAACATTATATGCTCGGTATAGCTTTTACAAATTCTATTTCCTTGTCAAGTGATTGTCCAAAATAATATCAAACAAAGCCTATTCTCAAATTGGTGCAAGTTTGACCAAATTAAAACTTGTTTTAAAATATAATCAAATGGATTGAAGCATTTTTTCTTTGGGTCCAACAAAGGTTCAATCATTAAAATATAGACAACTAAAAAAATGTTGTATTGACCGTTGAGAGAGCGAAAATGAGAAAGCATTTGAGTGAATGTACACGTCTCAATTACCCAATACCCATTATGTTATAATAAAATATAAGGATTTAAAATTTCTGTAATAGTTGTAGTTACATAGTTACCCTATTTTAATTTTTATTAATTCTATTACTCCCCCGCCAGTTGGAGTATATAAATCTTATGGCCAAACTTGTTACAATCAATCTGAGGACTTCTCAATGACTTAATGAATACATCCGCCAACTGGTCATTTAAATTTACAAAGCTTATTGTAATGTCTTCCTTTAAGATTTTCTCTCTAATGAAATGACAATCTATCTCAATGTGTTAGGCCCTTTTATGGAATATTGGGTTTTTTGGTGATATACAAGTTTTTTTTTCTTTTTAAAAAGGTGATATGCAAGGTATCTTGATTATCACAAATGAAAGTCAACTATGAAACATTCCCAAACCTTAGTTCTTCAAACAGTTGTATGAGCAATATAAGTTCACATTTCACAAGTGGCTAAAGCCATGTCTCGAAATTCTGCTTCTGCATTTGATCTTGTCACAACATTTTGTTTCTTGCTCTTCCAACAGATCAAGTTACTCCTTTCGTCTCACAATGAATGTCTTTTAAGGTTTTTGCACATATATTAAAAAATGCAATTATTAAAAGAAAGAGAGAAGTCATTTTATCAAAGTACCCATCTTAACTATTGGTGAGTTTTTCACTATTATCAATGTAAAGTATAATAATGTTTTGGAAGTTGTGTATATAGTAATCATTGAAGGGTAGTATAGGAAAAAAATAATTAAACTTGCATTGAAAATTGTGAATGACATTTATTTAGAGATAAATTTTTTTTGCTAAAGTGACATTCATTGTGCGACAAAGGGAGTATCACCAACAATGATACTGCCCTATCTGCATATAAATATCCCTCAATTCGTGTATGACCTTTGTCTTCATACAGGACTTTTTCTTGATGCTCTTTTAATATATTTCAGAATGTAATATCCCAATGAAGGTCACAAAGAAACTGACTCACCACACTAACAGTAAAAGAGGTATCTGGACAAGTTATAATGAAATAATCTAATTTTAAACCAATCTTCTGTACCCCTCTAGGTCTTCAGAGGGTCCCCCTGACGTGGAAAATGTTTGGTTTTGGGATCCAAAGATGTGTCTGTAGGTTTAGCATTCGTTAACTTAGTTTCCTATAAAATATCCATTGCACACTTCCTTATATTCTGACAGTGAAAAATGACACAGATACTAGAATTATGTTAAATCTTTAAGAAAAATGAGAAAAAAGTTATTGTCATACAGCTGTGGCCAAAATTGTAAAGAAATTTGTGGCTAGAAAATTTCATTGTCAATTTAGAATGTTGTATTCTTTCCTTCAATCTATACTATATGATGAAGTGTATGAAATGTTAATAAATCTAGTAGTTTTTAAATGCCATTATCCTTGTGCCCATTTGTTTTAGCCTATTTCATGAAAAGAAAATATATTTGGAAAGTAATGAGTAATGACTCTTGAAATATTTTAGGCCGTTTAAGAAGTTGGATAAAAAATCGGAATATGAAAAAAAACCAGATTTCTGATTATTTTGAGAAGCTACTTTGAAGGCATCTACAAAAAACTGTAATCATGATTCATGACCATCTTTTTAAAATGACACTGTACTTTTTATAATTATAACTAAACAAAAATAACTTCATTTAGTTGGAGACAGTATTCTCGCAGTAGACTTGTCAAATACAAGAGGAATGAAAGCTTAATGCTGAAAAACTTTTCATGATACTGTTACACTCAAAATTATATTATCATTGGGCATCACAGAATAGTATGGTATGGTATTTCAACGCTGTAGTGGTTGCCCGCCACCTCCAATTTTAGGAACTATAGCTGTTTTTTGTCATTATATGCTTGATACTTATTATTTATTGTATTTCTTTATTTCAACTTATTTTGTTGCTTGCTTGTAAGATCCCCCATCTTCTAGAGCTTGGTATCAATGCAGTGGAGTTGCTGCCTATCTTTGAGTTTGATGAGTTGGAACTCCAGAGGCGTCCAAATCCCAGAGATCACATGGTAAATTTGAAAAGTATTATGTTCTATTTTTATGTCAAGGTTCATATGGAACCTCTTCAATCTTCATTGTGCACTTTATATCCCCAATAAATAAGGGAATGGATCTTCATTTCTCATTTAACCATTTTCTCCATTACTATGGTTTTGGGAGTATAGACATTATAATGTGATATTAGATGAGCTCTAAGTAGGCTCTATACACCCCAAAACTATGGTAAAAGAAAGGTGATATAAAGAGTGAAAATATAGAGGATACATTCCTTATAAATATTTAAATAAAAACAATTGTATTCTCTCTGGCTGTATATACAGATCTATTCTTCATTTTCGCAAAGTTAATGTGCAAATCTGAAAACACCCCAAGTACCAATTGTAATGTGTATTTTTCTTTTTCTTGAATGATCAAAGTATGTAACTTTGACTTACTAAGTGGCATTATATGTTACTAACAGTTGTACTTTTGCTTTCCAAGATTAATACGTGGGGTTATTCAACAATAAATTTCTTTGCTCCTATGAGTCGCTATGCTAGTGCTGGTGGAGGACCAGCTAATGCATCCCAAGAGTTCAAGCAAATGGTTAAAGCCTTACATTCTGCTGGCATAGAGGTAGTGAGATATTAGTATTTCACTGTCACAACTTTGGAGTGGAAGCATGCTTAATATTTTGATCACCTGATTCTGTCTTATGTTATATCATGTCAAGCTTTGTGTATCACTTCCGATAAATCTTATCCATACGTAGGTTATTTTGGATGTTGTCTATAATCATACTAATGAGGCTGATGATCCCAATCCTTACACTACTTCATTCCGTGGCATAGATAATAAGGTAATTTCAGATTTGTAATTCTATATTTGACAATGTTATTTGTACGTTAGAATACTTGCAATGCCTGTAACTTGTACTATATGGTTTTAATGTTCCTACAAACAGCATGTCCTATAATAATTCTACTGCACCTTGTTTGCGAAAAATATTTCATTTACTTTTTTTAATGTTTAATGCTATAAATCTTGTAATGCTACACAAGATTGAATGTTGCGCAAATAAAGAGCCAAAAAAACAAAATAAACACAATATCATAGAGATGAGAATGTTAAGATTGTCCCAAAAGACCTGATAGGATTAAGAATACACCCATTGTAGGAAAGATTGTAGAATCTTGCATGAGATAATTTGGACATGTGTAGAGAAGACCTATTGAAGCTATAGTAAAGACGGTTGACCAAATGAAGAATAGTCTAATAGTTAAAGACTAGAAAACTATAGGACAAACCATTTATACAATACAGAGACTTGTGGTATTGTCTGATTCATGTAGCCAACCTCACCTAGTGAAATAAAGCTTTGTTGTTGTTGTAGTGAACTTTATTTGATATAACTCCACAATAGCATGACATAAGCTATGCTTACATGTTAATACAAAATGAGGTTATACATCCACACACAAACCACACTCACACCCTTAAAGTGATTGATGAATTCATCTCCTTTGAAATTTTACAAGTATAGCGCTAACTTACTCTCATTTTATAATTCTTCAACAATCGAAAACAATTCAAGGTGAGTTTTTGTCTCAAGTATTCACCTGTTGCTAGAAACACTATATATGGCTTTGGTATCATTTATTCACTAACAAATGTTTTATCATCTTTGTTTTAGTTATAAGAATGTTAGAAAAATTATTTGCTTTCTCTGTATATAAACTTTTTTCATTTCTACAGGTTTATTACATGCTGGATGACAAAGGACAATTGATGAACTTCTCTGGCTGTGGTAATTTTTTCTTTTTCTAAACCTTAAGATTCTATTCTTAAAGCTTCATTCACATGAATTTACAATTGCCTACAGCAGGAAGATAATGAAATAAAAATTTGAAAATAACCTTCTAATTAATAACATGAAATTGAGGGCTACAATATTCAGAAGAAAGATTCTCTGCAATATATAGGATACTAGAAAGATGAAGAACAAAAGAAAATTGTCCCTCAGCTCTCGACCTATGAGACCAAACCAATTGCAAAGTTTTCCCATAACTATCTGTTGAAGAATCAAGAGAAATTAGATTTGATTCTCTTTTATTTTATATTATTATGTTTATTTTTATTTTATGATTTTGTCATTATTACTCAGTATTACTATTGTAATTTCTTTTCCTATATAAACAGCTTAGGGCTGTAGTAATAAAACATGAAAGTATTTTGTCTTTTACTTTCTTCATGGTATCAGAGCTCTGGTTAGGGTTTTGTAAAGCTTTCCGCATAGCTCAGTTGGCTAGAGCCCCAAACCCTGATGGGTAGCGACGATGAGCCCCAAACCCTGATGGGTAGCGACGACGATGGTTTGGGTAAAAAATCAGAAGTAGTCAACAACGCCGACAGTATTGGTTTGGGCAGCGGCCCAGGCGACATATATGGTTTTTCCAACTTTTTTGGCCATGAGGGAACTTCTAATGTCCTCAAGGTTGAAATCCAAAAACTCAATGGAAAAAATTATGTCGAATGGTCCCAAACCACAAGATTGATACTAGACGGTAAGGGAAAATATGGTTTCCTAACAGGAGAGGTGCAAATGCCTGCCACAACTGATCCGAATTACAGGTTTTGGAAATCTGAGAACTCTGTTATTATTGCTTGGCTGCTTAGTAATATGGAATCAATGATTAAAAAACCTTTTATGTTTTTGCCTACTGCAAAGGAAGTTTGGGAGGCAGTCAAAGAAACATATTCTGACATTCAGAATTCTTCTCAAATTTTCGATCTCAAATCACGATTGTGGCATGCCAAACAAGGAGATAGAGATGTCACTACCTATTATAATGAGTTGATGACACTATGGCAAGAATTGGATCTCTGCTATGATGATCATTGGAAGTGCTGTGAGGACAGTGTTTTGTTTCTTAAGAGACAGGAGAACGACCGAGTATTCATGTTCTTGGTTGGGTTTAATAAGCGGCTTGATGAAGTTCGAGGCAGAATATTGGGAAAGATTCCATTGCCATCACTTCGGGAAGCGTTTTCAGAAGTTAGAAGAGAAGAGGCGAGACAAGGTGTTATGATGGGTAAGACACCTTATGTTGGTGAGGTTGAAAGCTCTGCCCTAGTCACTAAGAATGAAGACGGGAAGAGAGATGGCAAGAAACCATGGTGCGAACATTTCAAACGTCCAGGGCACACACGTGATACATGTTGGAAGCTCCATGGAAAACCTCTAAATTGGAAGAAAAAAGAAGGAAACGAAGGTCATGCCCTCCAAGCTGGTACCTCTAATCAAGAGAAGCAGTCTCCTTCAAGCCCATCTCCTTTCACCAAGGAACAATTAGATCAATTGTACAAACTCCTTGAGTCTCAAACTCCTTCTTGCTCTATAGCTCAGAGAGGTAATTTTCCAAATACTGCTCTACTTAGTGTCACTCCCAGCCATACTTGGATTATCGATTCTGGTGCTACTGATCATATGACTGGGGAGTCGAGTCTGTTTTCTTCTTATAGTCCTTGTGCAGGTAACCACAAAATTAAAATTGCAGATGGCTCTCTTTCAGCCATTGCAGGGAAATGTTCTGTTATTCTGTCACCTGTGTTAACCTTGAAAGATGTCTTACATGTTCCTAATTTATCATGTAATCTGTTATCCATTACTAAATTAACAAAGGATATAAATTGTCAAGCTAACTTTTTTCATTCTCATTGCACTTTTAAGGATTTGAGCACGGGGAAGATGATTGGCAATGCTAAGGAGAGTGGAGGACTCTATTATCTTGACAATGGACTCGACTTCAAAGACCAACAAAAAACAAGTACCTGCTTTGAATCTATTTTTGTCTCTTCTAATAATGATGATATTATGTTATGGCATTTACGGTTAGGACATCCTAGTTTTCCGTATTTGAAACATTTGTTTCCTAAATTATTTTCTAAGAAGGATCCGTCTTTATTTCATTGTGACACTTGTGAAATTGCTAAACATCACCGTTCTTTTTTTTCTACACAACCATATAAACAATCAAAACCGTTTGCAGTTATTCATAGTGATGTTTGGGGTCCTAATAGAATAAACACCTTTTCTAATAAAAAATGGTTTATAACTTTTATTGATGATCATACTAGAATTTGTTGGGTTTATCTATTGAAAGAAAAATCTGAAGTTGGACAGGTTGTCAAAATTTTTTTTAGAATGGTGCACACTCAATACCAAACAAATATTCAAGTCTTCAGAAGTGACAATGGTAAAGAATATTTTAATATACTTTTGTCTGATTTTTTTCTTGCAAATGGGGTTGTTCATCAAAGTTCTTGTGTTAATACACCCCAACAAAATGAAATTGCAGAGAGAAAGAATAGGCATCTTCTTGAGGTTGCTAGAGCTTTACTATTTGCAAATAAGGTTCCAAAATATTTGTGGGGTGAAGCTGTTTTAACTGCATCATACTTAATTAATCGAATGCCATCTAAAGTTTTAGATTTTCGTACCCCTCTTGATGTTTTTCGAAATTATTTTCCTTTGACTAGTGTCTCTGCTGATTTGCCATTAAAAGTTTTTGGTTGCACTGCTTTTGTTCATGAACATAAACACCTTGACAAACTCGAGCCACGAGCAATAAAATGTGTGTTTACCGGTTACTCTCCAACTCAAAAGGGGTATCGGTGTTTTGAACCAAAATCAAAAAGAATTTTTGTAACCATGGATGTTACTTTTGTTGAAAATCAACCATTTTTTACTGACATTCATCTTCAGGGGGGAAATTTTAAGGAAGATTCATCTTTTACTTTTGAAAACATCATTACTTTAAGTGATATAGTGTTGTCACAAAATTCTGAGACTTATATTGATGCACCAAAAGAAAATGCCCAAGAATCAATATTGAAACTCAATCCACTTATGAATGAGGTTTCGACAGATTCGGGGGCAACAATTTCAAATCAAAATCACAATGATCAAAATCACAATAATGAAGGACCACCTGAAATGCCACAACATAATGACTCAGATAAAGAGACACAAAGCAGGTTTACTACAATTGACCCTACTTGAAAGGGAAATGTCTTTGAAAGAAGAAACCATAAACAGAGAAATGAAGGACCCATTCTCCGACCCTTCCAAGATTCCGAACCAATAGATAATCCAACACATCATCTTGATACAGGTAAGTCTTCTTCTGTTCTTAAGAGTCATGTCGAGTATCCTGATATAGACCTTCCTATTGCAATTAGAAAACCTGTTAGATCATGCACTAAATATCCTTTGTCTAATTATGTGTCATACTCAAAATTGTCTTCTTCATTTGCTGCATTTACCTCTAAGTTGTCTGCTGCAGAAATTCCAAAAAATATACAGGAGGCTCTAAAAATTCCAAAGTGGAAGGAAGCTGTTCTTGAGGAGATGAGAGCTCTTGAGAAGAATCAAACTTGGAGAGTCATGACGCTACCTACAGGAAAGAATACTATTGGTTGTAAATGGGTATTTACTGTAAAATATAATTCTGATAACACAGTTGAAAGATACAAGGCACGCTTGGTTGCTAAAGGGTTTACTCAGACATATGGCATTGATTACTCAGAGACTTTTGCTCTTGTCCCTGGCAGTGAATTTAGATTGGTCTCTTAACCAACTTGATGTAAAGAATGCTTTTCTGAATGGTGATTTGGAGGAGGAAGTATACATGGATAGTCCACCTGGCTTTGAAGATAAATTTGGTTCAAATGTGTGCAAACTACAAAAATCCCTTTATGGTCTCAAGCAATCCCCAAGGGCTTGGTTTGAAAAATTCACTCGGTCGGTCAAAAGGCAAGGATATTTGCAGGGACAATCAGACCATACTCTGTTCATGAAGTTCTCTAATGTTGGTAAAATTGCAATTCTAATTGTATATGTAGATGATATTATTCTCACAGAAGATGACATTGTTGAGATGGAAAGATTGAAGAAAAATTTGACAAAAGAATTTGAGATCAAAGATTTAGACGCACTTAAATATTTTCTTGGTATGGAAGTTGCTCGCTCAAAGAAGGGAATTGTTGTTTCTCAAAGAAAATACATCCTAGATCTCTTGGAAGAAACTGGGATGAGTGGGTGTAAACCAGCAGATACTCCTATGGAATTAAATGCTAAACTTTGGGAGAAAGGCAGTGTTCCTGTTGAGATTGGAAGATACCAGAGGTTATTCGGCAAACTTATTTATCTAGCCCACACTAGACCTGACATCGCTTTCTCTGTGAGTGTTGTAATCCAATTCATGCATTCTCCCTATGAAGAACACTTGGAGGCAGTTTATCGGATCTTAAGGTACTTGAAATCCAATCCTGGAAAGGGTTTGTGCTTCAAGAAAACTAATGACAGAGAAGTCTCTATATTTACAGATGCTGATTGGGCAGGATCAATTACTGATAGAAAATCCACCATTGGATATTATGCCTATGTTTGGGGAAATCTAGTTACTTGGAGAAGTAAGAAACAAGGGGTTGTTGCTCGAAGCAGTGCCGAAGCTGAATTCAGAGCAATGGCTCAAGGAATCTGTGAACTTTTATGGATTCGTAAACTCTTGGACGAACTGAAAATGAAAGTTGACTCACCCATAAAATTGTTCTGTGATAGCAAAGCAGCAATAAATATAGCTCACAACCCTGTACAACATGATAGAACCAAGCACATTGAGATTGACCGCCATTTCATAAAAGAAAAAATTGATGCTGGAATTATATGCCTACCATTTGTGACTTCCAATCAGCAAACTGCTGATATCTTGACAAAAAGTTTGGCAAGACCCAATTTTGAGCGACTTATAGCCAAGTTGGGCATGACAGATATCTATGCACCAACTTGAGGGGGGGTGTTGAAGAATCAAGAGAAATTAGATTTGATTCTCTTTTATTTTATATTATTATGTTTATTTTTATTTTATGATTCTATCATTATTACTCAGTATTACTATTGTAATTTCTTTTCCTATATAAACAGCTTAGGGCTGTAGTAATAAAACATGAAAGTATTTTGTCTTTTACTTTCTTCACTATCATCTCCCCCTCAATAACCTCTCAATAAAACCGTTTCTAACACAATGACTCCTTGACTCAGCACAAAAACCTCCCCCCACATCTGATTTCCATGGGTCCCATCGTTTCTTCTAGAGTAAACTATCCATATATTTGGTTTGTGGCTTGATTGATTTGGCATTTGACCCATATCTTCTCCTGGCCTACATTCTCGGGCTCTACTACTCGCTCTCCCTAACCAGTTAGAAAGTTATCTAACCATAAATTTGAGCCACTATTTTTGCTGACGTTGTTCTAAAACATATTTATCACATGTTTAGTATGTAAATAGCAGTTAATAGAAATTAGGGATTTGATTGATTCTTATGTATTTATGAGTGATGTTTTGGTACCTTAACACTTGATTATAAATAAGACCCTTGCATGTACATCCAACATACAACATTGAGGTATACTTTTCTTACATGGTCAGTCACTTAGGGTTATTTTTCGATCCTTTCTGCTTCAGTGCCCTTTTTCATTTCCGGGTGAACAGTACCATGCATTGTGCGTCCCCTTTCTACTGCCACTGTGACTCTAAAGTCTAATCTCTGGTGTGACCCTACCACCTGCTTCGCCATCCTCTGGCGACTGCTGCGACAAAGCGCAACCCGCTCCACCATGTAATAGATAGCAAGTATTGCTGTCCATGAGCTGGTTCAGGCTGGTCCAGTCCAAGGTACCTAAAACCAAGTTTTTTCAAGGTGGTCCTAAGGGTTAGGCTCAGTCCCAAGCTCGTACCAGGTCCATGCCAAATTTGCCTTTTTATCATGTAATTTGTTCAAAGAAAAAATAAAAGAAATTTGAATGAAGAGCATTTTTGTAAGAAATATCAAAAAGATAATACACAGTGAAATAAATAATCTTTGTATGAAAGGATATTTTCAAATCCTAATACTCACCTTTTTTCTATCTTTACTTCAACGTTCAAACTACACACAAACATGCTGAGTGTCCAAGTTTTGAAACCAAGTAGTGTGCATTCCCTTAAATTTATGAATAAGTTGCAAAGCGTTTCTTGTTTTTAACAACACAAATTAGCAGCTCCATCATGTGGAATTGTGCTTTTTTCTCTACTGAGGATATTTAATATGCAACATTTTATTTAAATTTTGTTTACCTCCAACCAAATTTAAGTATATTATCAATATTTAAGTTCTTCTCTCACTTGGAGAATGTTTATCCCCAGGAAATACATTGAATTGTAACCATCCTGTTGTCATGGAGCTAATTCTTGACAGCCTAAGACATTGGTATGGACTACTTGCATAAAAATTGTTATTGATATGATTGTTTTTCTTTTTATAAGCTTACCTTGATTTATTTTGTGGAACTTACCTAATATCAGCTTTTCCTAGAGCAATAGATAAGTCAACAGAAGGATCAAGTGAGACCGTAATGGGAGAAAGGGTTGGAACATAACCTGAATCACCAGAAAAAGTAAGAGTGATCTCTTGAACCAAGTCGCCAAGATTAGTAGGAACAATCTTAGGAATTTCAATATGTCGATGCTCATAAGTAATACCAAAACGATGAAATTCGAGACAAATCTTTGACAGTGGGTCGATGAGTAGAGACAAATGTTTCAAATAGAGGAATAGGTAGCACCTGGGGAGTAGTAACATTTGTGTAGACTCTGTTGTAGATGGTGTTGTAAAGAAAGGTGAATCCTCAAAGAAAGCAACATCTACAGATACATAAAAACGATATGTAGATTGGAGATAACATTGATATCCTTTTTGAACGATGGAGTACCTCAAAAACACACACTTAACAACTCGTGGAGACAATTTATCACGACCAGGAGAAAGATCATGAATAAAACACGTGGAGCCAAACACTCGAAGTGGGACAAAATATGGGGGTCCTTAGGAAACAAGAGAATGAGGAATCTCATCATCCAATACTAAGAATGGTACGCGGTTGATCAGATAACAAGCAATGAGAACAGTGTCACCCCAAAATTTTAAAGGTGGATAAGCATTGATCAATAAGATCCGAGTTGTATCAGCTAGATGATGTTGTTTCCGCTCAACGACACCATTTTTCTGCGGTGTGTGTGGATAACTAGATTGATATATAATACCTTTAGAAGCCAAGAAGGAGTTGAACGGTGCAAAAAAGTATTCTTTGGCATTGTCACTTTGCAAAATTCGAATGGTTTTCCCAAATTGAGTTTTAATCTCTGAACAACACACTGATTCAGCATTCACATCGCCTGAAACCCTAAAACCAAAACAGCTAGATGATGTTGTTTCTGCTCAACGACACCATTTTGCTGCGGTGTGTGTGGACAACTAGATTGATATATAATACCTTTAGAAGCCAAGAAGGAGTTGAATGGTGCAAAAAAGGCATTGTCACTTCTCAAAATTCGAATGGTTTTCCTAAATTGAGTTTTAATCTCTGAACAACACACTGATTCAGCATTCACATCGCCTGAAACCCTAAAACCAAAACAGAGGAAAGGAACGAACTAGAGTGCTGTGATACCAAGTTGAATAGTTTACTCAACTTTAATGTCTTTTTAAAAGATAATAATAATGAATTGAATTGCGATGCCTTTGGAAGTACTAACAATTCCGAACTAACCAAAATCATGATTTTATTTGAAGTTCCTAAATGTGGAAGTACTATTTGATGAGTTTTTTGTTTCATTCTGTTGTAGGGTCACTGAGTATCATGTGGATGGGTTTCGATTTGATCTCGCAAGTGTACTGTGTCGAGGAACTGATGGTTCCCCCCTCAATGCTCCTCCACTCATTAGGGTAAATAAATATATGCACAGTATAGTTATAATTAATGAGCTAGGATGCCACTTTCAGGAACACTTGGTATGAGAGTCATCAGTTTGGTTCAGTTATTTGGGATCTCAAATCATCTGAAAACAATATTGGATTTGTGCTGGGCATTCATGTCATGCATATTGCAACACTCCCAAAATTCTGAACGTTTTATATTTTCCCTGTATTCCAGTGTTTGTATTGGTGTGTATGATTCTTAGATGTTGAGGTAATTGGTTGTACTACAAACTACAGGGTCAATAAAACTAGAGCTATATATTGCGTCAAACTGAATATATCCAAACAGAAAACAGACAGGTTAAATCTCTAGTTTAATTTGCTTTAGACCTATATAGAGAGTTCTATATAGAGAGTTCTTACAGCTACGGGTGGCCATTGGTCGAGTCAACCTGACCCGATGCCAAAAGACACATTTAGAGTTCCTACAGCTAAGGGTGGCCATGGGTTGTGTCAAATTGACCCGATGCAAAAAATGTGTTGAGTCTCGTAATAAATTATTTTTTGGGTTTTCAAAGTGCTAAACTTGATTCAGTCAGTTAGGGCACTGGGCTCAATGTTTTCAGAACCAATGAACCTGAATCAGTCCTCATCACTTCACTAATATGAAGCATAGAAATACAGTTACTAGAACTTGCTGCAGATCTTCCTGTTATTGCAGTCGTGCAAAATACAGAAACCAGTTAGTCAGCTTTGCCACACAGCCAGCCAACCTGACTTCCAGACCAACATGAACTTCAGATTCCCCTCCATCATCACAAAAGTGGTAGCCAAGAGCAATTATTTTTTTAAATAAAAGAAGCTCTTTTCAAATGCCCGTGAGATGAAACCAAAAAAACGATAGAAAACAAGTCTGTCCTTAAAATATGTGAGGAAGAAATGCTGATTTGGTCCCTATATACATAAGCACCAAAAACCAGCCAAAAGAGCACAATTCCATGGCACTTCATTCTCAATTAACCCTCCAATCCTTGAAATGGTAGGAAAGAACTCCACATCAGGTGGAAATCCAATGTCATGCATATTAGATGAATGGTTTAGAAATCGTAAACCAAAATGAGCTTAGCAATTCAATAAAAATGAGAGCCAAGCAAACCCCAAATTTAAGTGAGTATATTTTGATTTGAACCAGTTTTTGTTGGTTTGATTTCATCTAACTAGATTAATTAATAAACATCCTTTTGATCTTTTAGATTTGAAGACAAATCTTTGAGTAGCAGTGCTCTCTTTCTGCTAGAAAATTGGGAATCTAAAGTTTGAAATTTTTATTAAGTGATGTTATCTTTATTTACTTTCGCAGGCAATTGCCAAAGATGCAGTCTTGTCGAGATGTAAAATTATTGCAGAGCCATGGGACTGTGGAGGTCTCTATCTTGTTGGAAGTTTTCCAAATTGGGATCGGTAATTCTTTTAATGATCTTAGTAAATATGTTTATTTTAGGAACAGTCTTTGTTACAGTCCTACACATTATGAAAGTTAATGAACTTAATGCCTGGTCGATAACAAACAGTTATGCCTATGCAATATTCACGACCTTCATTGCTGACAACTTTGCCAGTGGTTAAGTATGAAAAGTGCACAACTTTTATGACAAAACAACTTCCATTGTACCATGTTTGATGTAAAAACTGATTGTGGGACTGGACAAACTAGGGGGCATGAGACTAGACAAAAGACGTAATTCTTGTCCCTCGCTCAACAATAGGACAACTTTTTGTCCTTTGGATAGACTATCCAAAATATTCTTTTATTTTCTACTGAAAAAACATTTTCTCTCCTTCATCTCATCTCTCTCTCTCTCTCTCTCCTCTCTCTCTACCATTTCCCCTATCTATTGATATATCTCTATCTATTCTCTCACATTTACTCTATTTCATCTCTCTTTCTTCTATCTACCTTCTCTCTCCTCTATTAATATTTATCGTCATGAACGTTAATAGATATCATAAAGGTTATTGTCGTAAATTTCACATTATTTTTGTTTGTGTTGTCCATCAAATATAGTACAATATAAAAAGTTTGTCTTGTATTGTTCTATCTTGTACTATTCTGTCATGTCCAGTACTTACTCTTTTGCAGATCAAACGGATCCATAGATCAACATGAGAATTACTAGGTGATTCTAACTCTGCCATTTAATTCATTGAGGCCGTGGAACATGATACTTTTTTACTTTTCAGCTTGAAATGGTCACTCCAGCATCATGTGATTTGCTGCTGTACCAAAAGTCAATGTCATATTCTGAATTGCATCAATATGATTTTATTTAGAATGTCAAATATTATTTTGAAGACGCATTTCTTCGAAATTAGTTCATCTATGGGGAAATTAATGTATGCTAAATTGAAACGTGTTTCCTCCATCAATATTTGTCTTTGATGTAGGTGGGCTGAATGGAACGGAATATATCGTGATGACATACGGAAATTTATCAAGGTAATTTGAAGATTAATTTAATATGATCCAGTGGTAGAGACTGAACGGGGTTGGTGCCTATCATCCAGATTGTCTTTCTCTTGGTTGGCCGCATTGTAGTATGATTTGCATAAGATTGATGGCATGCTAGTAAAAATAAATAGAAATAAAATGATGGCATGCCAATAGAAATAAATTGTCTTTCCTATCAATATGCTGTATGAGGGGAGTAAGAAACTCATGGAAAACTGATTTGTAATGCACTAGGATTTGACTTATGACTTGTTTAATTAATTCCTATTTTACCGTCTCCTTTAATACATGTCCTAGGGCGACTCTGGTATGAAGGGGAGCTTTGCAACTCGTGTTTCCGGATCTTCCGATCTTTACAGAGTAAGCGTCACTACGTATAGCAATTCATGGTTACTAACTTACTATCTTGTGGGTGTTACTTACACTGCATCAAAGACCAAGTCTTTAAGCTATTTGGTGGAGATTTGTGAATGGCTTTTTTATATTTCTAACAGCTAATGCGCTACAATATTAAATTAAACTAGTCTAAACTATTGTCAAGTCTACAGTTTATCTTACATATCTACCATAAATATGCAATTACTTTTCGCTGTTAAAATTTCTCACACGCTCTTTATAAGAGGTCAATCCTCTCCCCTCCCCCGGTAAACTATGTTGGCTAAATGAGTGCATTTATCTTTCAGGCGAACAAGCGTAGACCATATCACAGTATTAACTTTGTTATTGCACATGATGGATTCAGCTTGCGTGATCTTGTTTCATACAACTTCAAGGTAGCTCCTCCAAATTTTGTCCTTGAATTTTTCATTGTTTATCAAAACTTGATATTTTCTTTGATTCTTGGTTTTGTAGCACAATGAAGCTAATGGGGAAGGTGGAAATGATGGATGCAATGATAACTTTAGTTGGAATTGTGGTTTGGAAGGTACACTCTGAATTATCTGTCAAGGATTACAATTCGTTATCCTTTTAGTGAAAATTGATTGTTATCTGTATTTATTTAACAGGTGAAACTGATGATGCTAGTATAAGAGCATTGCGGTCGAGGCAAATGAAGAACTTTCATCTGGCATTAATGATATCTCAAGTACATATTTGTAGTACATTTTGGAGTACTTTTGTGTTACAGCATTTTTTTTTAATAAGCCCTGTGTTTTAGGGTGCAGCTAGGTTAAAACAGGAGGGAAGGAAAAATTTCTTATTATTGTTATTGAAACTGAAACAGTACAAATATATATATATACAATGCTGCCAGCTATCTAATGAATGCAGAATAAAGTAAAAATAAATTAGGAAATAAATCAAATCAGAGTGATTTGATTATTTCCTAAAATACAAATAAACTTAAATAGAAAATCAACTAATAAGGACAATTATATCAGATCTGATTGCTATATGTCAACACCCCCCCTCAAGTTGGTGCATATATGTCTAGCATGCCCAACTTGCTTACAAGAAATTCAAAACTGGGTCTGAACAGTCCTTTGGTAAGGATATCAGCAACTTGTTGTGAAGTAGGGACAAAAGGCATGCAAATCAGACCTGCATCTACTTTCTCTTTTATAAAATGTCTATCAATTTCAACATGCTTGGTTCGGTCATGTTGAACAGGATTTTGAGAAATACTAATTGCTGCCTTGTTGTCGCAATACAGCTTCATTGGAGGATTTATAGGAAGTTTAAACTCTTCTAAGATTCTTTGAAGCCATAGGATTTCACAAACACCTTGGGCCATTGCCCTATACTCTGCCTCAGCACTGCTTCTAGCTACTACATTTTGTTTCTTGCTCCTCCAAGTAACTAAGTTTCCCCAAACAAATGTGCAGTAACCAGATGTTGACTTTCTATCCGTGATGGACCTTGCCCAATCTGCGTCAGTAAATACCTCAATGCCTTGTTGATCAGTTTTTTGGAAAAACAGTCCCCTTCCGGGGGAACTTTTGAGATACCTTAGAATACGGTAAACAGCCTCTAAATGTTCTTCGTGAGGTGAATGCATAAACTGACTCACTAAGCTAACAGCAAAGGCTATATCTGGACGAGTATGAGATAGATAAATTAGTCTTCCTACTAATCTTTGATACCGAGATGTATCCACTGGATCACCACTGCCATCACTACCAATTTTCTGATTAGGATCTATCGGAGTATCAGCTGGCCTACAACCCATCATCCCGGTTTCTTTTAGAAGGTCTAAAATATATTTCTGTTGTGATACAACAATCCCTTTCTTTGATCTTGCAACTTCCATTCCCAAAAAATATTTTAAAGACCCAAGATCTTTAATTTCAAACTCAGCAGCAAGAGATGCCTTCAAATTTTTTATTTCATTAGAATCATCCCCAGTGATAACAATATCATCTACATAAACGATCAATATAGCCATTTTACCTTCAGAAGAATGTTTCACAAACATGGTGTGATCGCTTTGACATTGAGAATATCCCTACTTCTTAACAAATTGGGTGAATCTTTCAAACCACGCTCGAGGTGACTGTTTCAAGCCATAAAGAGACTTCTGAAGCTTGCAGACCTTTTGGTTGAATTTAAATTTAAACCCCGGGGGTGAATCCATATAGACTTCCTCCTCTAAATCTCCATTTAAAAACGCATTTTTTACGTCTAGCTGCTGTAATGGCCAATCCAAGTTAACCGCTAAAGATAAAAGAACTCTAATGGTGTTAAGTTTTGCAACAGGAGTAAAAGTTTCTGAGTAATCAATACCATAAGTTTGTGTAAAGCCTTTGGCAACTAGCCTGGCCTTATACCTCTCTACTGATCCATCAGCCTTGTGTTTTATGGTAAACACCCATTTGCACCCCACAGTTCTCTTTCCCCTAGGTAGATCCACCTCTTTCCAAGTTTGATTTTTTATAAGAGCACTCATCTCCTCCAAGATAGCTTCTTTCCACTTAGGAACCCGTAGAGCTTGTTGTATATCTCTTGGGATCTCTGTTTTTGTCAGTTCACAAGTAAAAGCTCTAAAAGTGGGGGACAATTTGTCATAAGATATAAAGTTACTGATAGGATGTTTTGTACATGCTCTTATCCCTTTTCTAACAGCAATGGGTAGACTAGAATCATCAAAGGTAGGTTCTAAAGGAACAAAATCATTGAGAACAGGTTCAGCAAAGACAAGACTATTATGATCAAAATTTTCAGAATTTTGAAAGGGTACAACAGAATTAGAAAGACTCGTACCTTTTTTCTTAAGTATACGTGGTCAAATGGTTGGATACCTTTGTTACCAATCTCAACTGTCTCATTCTCAACTTCTGGTTCTGTCAAAATATTTTCTTGAATATTATGTTCATGGCTTTTTTGACTAGATTCACCCAAAGATTTTGTTTTGTTATTTTCCTCAATTTCTAGTATTTTCAAATAGGATTCTGTTATGTTACTTTTCTCACAATCTGTTTTTTCCAAATTATTTAGAAAATCCAAATTTGCAATTTTTAAATATTGAACATCATCTTCTTTAATTATCCCCCCTTGAAGATGATTACCAAAAAAAGGAGTTTTTTCAAAGAAAGTGGCATCCATAGTCACAAAAATCTTTTTGGAAATAGGTTCAAAACATTTGTATCTTTTTTGATTGGATGCATAGCCAATAAAAACACATTTTCTTGCTCTAGGCTCAAGTTTTCCTTGATTCGGATCATGAATATGAACAAAAACAGTACATCCAAATATCTTTAGGGGTAGAGTGTATGAAAGTTTATTATTAGGAAATAGACATGTGAAAACATCAAAAGGAGTTTTGTAATTTAAGATTTTGGTAGGCATCCTATTTATTAAATATGTTCCAGTGAGAATTGCTTCTCCCCAAAGATACTTTGGAACCTTATTTTGAAACAACAATGCCCTAGCAACTTCAAGGAGATGTTTATTTTTTCGTTCAGCCACTCCATTTTGTTGTGGAGTATCCACACATGAACTTTGATGAATGATACTTTGTTGTAGGAAAAACTCATTTAAGTGTTTATTAAAATATTCCCTTCTATTATCACTACGGAGAATTTTGATTTTTACTTGAAATTGGGTCAAAATCATTTGAAAAAAACTTTTGAAGATACTTTCAACTTCAGATTTTGTTGTCATTAAGTAAACCCAAGTTAATCGAGTGTGATCATCTATGAAGGTAATAAACCATCTTCTTCCATTAGGAGTAGGGTCCCTACAAGGTCCCCAAACATCACTATGAATTAATGTGAATGGACTAGATGGTTTATGCACCTGAGGAGAATAGGAAGAACGATGATGCTTTGCAAATTGGCAAACTTCACAAAAAAACTGATTTGGATTTTTATTCTTAAAATACTCGGGAAATAAGTGCTTCAAATACAAAAAATTTGGGTGTCCTAGCCTATAATGCCATAACATTATTTCTTCATTATTATGAACCAAAGCTGAGTTGAGACAATTACTATGAAATTCCTCTTTAAGATCAGCCTCATCATCGAAGAGATAGAGACCATTGACCTCTTTAGCACTGCCAATCATCCTCCCCGATTTCAACTCCTGAAATTGACAATTAACTGGGTTAAAAATAGCCAAACAGTTAAGATCTTGTGTTAATTTGCTTATGGACAGCAAGTTACATGACAAATTTGGAACATGAAAGACATTGTGAAGAGTTAGAGTTTTAGAAATAGGAATAGAACCAACTCCAGCTATGGTGGAAAAAGTACCATCAGCTATCTTTACCTTTTTATGACCTGCACAAGTACTATAAGTGGAAAACAATTTTGAGCAATCTGTCATATGATCAGTGGCTCCAGAATCGATGATCCATGGAGTTTTTGAATTTGGTTTGGAACTCAAAAGAGCAGAAGAGAAAGAGATACCTTTTTGAGCAAGAGAGGATGAAGAAGTAACTGACATACAGGTAAAGAGCTTATACAGGTGCTCTAGTTGTTCCTTAGAGAAAGGAGATGCCTCAGAGTTAACTTTATTCTCCACATTTTCTCCATTTGCAGCTTGGAAGGCCCTACCCTCTCCATTTGGCTTCTTCTTCCAGTTGGGTGGTTTTCCATTAAGTTTCCAACAAGTTTCCTTAGTGTGCCATGGTTGTCTACAATGATCACGCCAAGGTCGTTTTTTTCTTTCTCCATCTGCTTCGTATCCCTTTGCAACCATAGCCGAACTCTCAGTTTCTTGCACCCTTGTACTATCAGAGTTTTGCAGCATAACTTTCCTTCTGGATTCCTCCCTCCTTACTTCAGAAAATACTTCCCTCAATGAAGGTAACGGTTTTCTGCCTAAAATTCGACCACGGACTTCATCAAGTTCTGGATTGAGTCCTGCTAGAAACATATAAACCCTATCATTCTCTTCTCTTTTCTTAAATCTGTTTGCATCTTTGGAATTCTCCCAATCATCCTCATAACATTGGTCAAGCTCCTGCCAAAGGACAACCATGAGATTAAAGAATGTTGTGACATCTTTATCTCCTTGTTTGGACTGCCACAAACGAGTCTTAAGTTCATAAATCTGTGAGGAGTTCTCCAAGTCGGAATAGCAATCGCGTACAGCTTCCCACACCTCTTTTGCAGTGTAAATGAATAGGTAGGGCTTCCCAATGGAAGATTCCATTGAGTGAATCAGCCAACCAATGATTAGGGAATTCTCTGACTTCCATTTTTGGTAGGCTGGATCGGTCTTCTCTGGTTGAGGAGTATCTCCAGTCAAGTAGCCTAACTTTCCCTTGCCATCAAGAGCTAACTTCACAGTCTGGGCCCATTCAACATAGTTTCTGCCATTCAACTTTTGGATTAGAAGCTGTAAACCAGAGTTTATGGATAGTGGATTATTTGTGGTAGGGGTTGACACGATTTTAGGGTCACCAGAATTTTTTTCTGGTATTGTAATAGTGGAGGAACAATTTTTTTCAGTTTCTTGTAAGGACATGGTGAGCTGCCACAGGATCAGAGCCGAAGCTCTGATACCATGTGTTTTAGGGTGCAGCTAGGTTAAAACAGGAGGGAAGGAAAAATTTCTTATTATTGTTATTGAAACTGAAACAGTACAAATATATATATATACAATGCTGCCAGCTATCTAATGAATGCAGAATAAAGTAAAAATAAATTAGGAAATAAATCAAATCAGAGTGATTTGATTATTTCCTAAAATACAAATAAACTTAAATAGAAAATCAACTAATAAGGACAATCATATCAGGTCTGATTGCTATATGTCAACAAACCCCTTCATCTTTGACTCATGGCAAATAGCCCCATCACGTGGTTTCAATTTTGGCAATTAACGCGTATGAACTTTCAAGGTTTAACATATGGCAAAGTCCTCAAAGCAAAACTGCAAAAGTGAGTAAATATAAAAACTTTAATTGAATATGGTTTACAAAAATTCAACAGTAATCTAGAAACACACCTGTCGAATCAACTTAAACAAAATAGTCCAATTTCCATAGTTTCTTTCTCTTCTTAATTGCCGGTGGCTTGTTGAAAGTTTAAGTAGGTTAAGTAACAAATTTAAAACTACTGGGGGCTACGTGTCATGTGTTAAGGGTTAAGGGAAATTAATTTCATTTTAACCTGCTTTATATTTAACTGCGTATCAGTTTAAGTGTTTATACTATGCTGCATATTCAATTAATTTTTTTTTTCAAAGAAAACTAGAAGATGCTGTTGCATGAATGTATTTGTTAACCAGAATAGCAATTTAAAATTTTGTAATGAATGACCAGGGGACACCGATGATGCTAATGGGGGATGAATATGGCCATACTCGCTATGGAAATAACAATAGTTATGGGCATGATTCTGCCATTAATTTTTTCCTCTGGGATCAGGTAAACTCATAACATCCGTTTTGGAAGCTTACTGGGGATTATTTCTTAACAGCATAATATTTTTGCTCAATAGTTGGATGCAAGGAAGGGTGACCACTTTAGGTTTTTCTCCAATGTGATAAAGTACAGGCATGCACATAAAATATTCAGTCATGAAAATTTTCTCAGTGAGGTGATTGCTTCACACTTTAATGAACCAATTCTGCAAACACAGTGCCATTTTTCCATAAAAAAAGAAAACAACACTGCTGTATGTGCTTATGGAACACTTTATTTTTGCAGAATGAGATAACATGGCATGAAGACAATTGGGACAATTATGACAGCAAATTTCTTGCATTTACGTAAGTATGCATATTTAATTGGAAATGAGAGAAAAAAACACATTGCAATTTTAGCTACACTTTCACACAATGGAGCACCAGAACACTACCTTGAGACATCATCTTGGTCATGGAGTAGAGGTTATACGGTGGAAAGGTGGATGTTCAAAAAAGAAATCTTGGTCATGGAGTGTGCTTTATACTCGATACATATAGAAAAAATAGTTTTTTAAAAAATTAAATATATTTTTTGCTTCTTTGAATCATTTTAATCAGTGAAATGTCTATTGCTGGTAACCGAGACTGACTTCACAACTCTGTTTTCCTCTCTGTTTGTTTTGCACATGTGCATGTAGGCTTCATGACAGAAATGGAGAAGATATCTATTTAGCTTTTAATGCTCATGATTACTTTTTGGAAGTTAGTCTGCCCACACCCCCAACAAAGAGAAGGTGGTTTCGTGTGGTAAGATTTTATTTAGGAAATACACAGAATCACCTTTTCAGTATTGCATGCATATTTTAAATCCATGCAGCACTGTGAAGGCAACTCCTATCCTTCCCCATACTTCCTGGTTCTTATTATAGTGTTACTGGTTCTTATTATAGTGTTATTAAAAAATACAAGTAAATTGCCTTGTCCACCTTTCAGAATTCGCAATCGACCCAATTTGACTAACTGACCAAACAGAGTGACAATGGCCTTGTATGTTTGTTTAATCAGTTACCTCAACCTAATTAGCGAAACTTGTTGATAGGAGTAGGACCCCCGAATAACTAATGTGCACTTAAGAGAAAGAAGGCATGCGATGCAGGGAATTATGGCCAAGAGAGAGAAAATTGAAAGGATTTTCCACTATGCAATTAATTGTTGAGTTGGAAGCTGGGAGGGTGTATATAGTGAGGGAGTGGGAAATAGGAGGGAGGCTGGAATTAGGTGGGGCTTTTTGGGAGAGAATAGGCACACTTTAATTGCCTAGACCTTGTTTTCCCTCCTTTCTTCGTAGCTCAGAAACCCTGGGCCTGATATCACTTTGATACAGGCATCTTTCGATACTAATACAGTCTTTACATGTAGAGAACTGATCAATTTTTGGTCGAGTGAACAAAAAAACAGAGCCCAAAGCAAGATTGAACCTACTGAGAAAAAAACTGTCGTCTCTTAACCTCTAGTTTTCATTCGGGGATTATTAACTCAGGAGCATGGAAAAACTTGTCATACTAGGGAAAGGCGATCTATGCATATGCTTTGGAAGATATTTTCTCTGTATAAATTTCAGTACAGATTATTACAAAAGTAAAAGAAAATGGTGATTGGTAAGGACTATTTGAGTAAGCCCAGCTGTTTCCTGAGATAGCATTTGGTATGCCAGATTTGACTTCCTAAAGATGAAGTTTTATTCTAGGTTTAAATGCACTTTTTATCCCTTATTTTCGCTGATACACAATTTTAGATCAAAGTTTGGCTACCTAAAGGTAAAAAGTTTGATCATATCAAAATAGATAGAAGTGTAATATTATTTACTTTTTAGGGTTGGTTGTGTCGATTTTAACATAAAGTGGAGAGGAGTGAAATTCATGCCTCTTTTAGGAAAGAAGAGTGTAATTATGTCTAAAAATAAAAAAGTACTTTTTGAAAGAATACTTTTTTTGTATTTGGCTTTTTCTCAAAGCATGTGGTTGCCGTTTTGTATTCTTCTGGTGAGAAATAAGATTTTAAGAGAAACTTCATTTAGAAAATTCAGTTAATCTTTTAAAGAGTTCCATTTGTTACAAAATGTTTTGTATTAGTTCAACTTGATTGAACTCTGGATATTTACAGGTGGACACCAATCTTAAATCTCCTGATGACTTCGTCCTGGATGGTGTCCCCAACATTGGAAAAACGTACAGTATAGCTCCATACTCCTCCATTCTTCTTGAGGCCAAGTTTTGATTTCAGAAGCTGTTCAGCTGTTGTATAGACGTATCCATAAAACAATAAAAATGGAAAAAGTTGTTGTATACACGTGTCTCAGATGTGCAATGTAAGTGTTATTTGCTTTTCGAGACAGATGGATGAAATTTATGCTCTGAATTAGTAGTTCCTTGGCTCAATATGGCCAGAAGTTACAGCTTAGTATTTAGAAGACGCGTGTACTAAATAAAGGAGAAACGTATCTGTATAGAAATGTGTTGTATTTCACCACGAATCAAGGGAATATATGTGTTGGAGGAGATTGAAATATGCAATCATCATTTTCAGAATAACGCAAGGCATAGATTCAAGGTATAAACTGCTTGAGGCAGTGAGGCTGGTCCTACGAAATTTAGATAGTCGATTACTATTTATTTATTTGGGATTGAGTTCGGAATATCACCTTTACAAGTTTTTTATGGTATTTATTATTTTGTGTATTGTAGTATCAGATGATGAGCCTGTTTGTTTAAAATTTAATCTTATATTTAAAAAAATAATTATTATGAAAATTTATTTAAAAAATAATAAAAATTATTTTGAATTTATTGGTGATCAATTAAAAAAAGTAATTTTGACGTTTAATAATTTAGATATTTTTTATTAGAGATTTTTATATGATAAAAATTATATTTAATTAAAAAATGTACTTTCAAAAATATTTTTTATGAAAAATTTCTTAAAATAGTTTTTTATTTGAAAATTTTATCATCTAAAAACGTAACAAAAAGATAAAATATTTAAAATAATATTTTAAGATAAATTATTTAAATTAATTTTTTATTTGAAATTTTATTTTTATTTTTTTTATAAAAATAAATATTATAAAAATTATTTTTTAAAAATCTGTAATAAATATGTCCAATATATCTATTGTTTATCCTATTTTGTAAATTTTGGTTGAATGGAATAACCATAAATTTATATTTGAAGTACCTTACATTCCCTTCTATGGTTTCAAAATATGTCTTCTTTAATGCGTGAAATTCAAGGCGAATTCAGTTCTTACACAAATAACAAAATTCAATTCATTATGAAAAGATATTAATTTAAAGTGGGGATAGTTAATATAGTAAAGAATTTAATCGTGATTGTCCATAGTTTCTTATTGATATGCATATAATATTATTGATTTTTTAAGAAAAAAAGTATTGTTTTTTGTTTTTTTGTCAATGCATTTAGTTTAAAACAATCCAGAAAGACAAGTGGCCTCTTTGCAAATAGGGGTTGAGAAGTGAGGCTATATCTTGGAGAAAAACAATATTGATTAATTCCTTTTTTCTATTATTTCACATATTTGACGGACAAAAAAGAATAGCCTCGTCTTGTATCAAAGCCTGTCCCATATTGAAATATGAGATTTATTATCAATAGTCCATCTACCACTTACCTTCAACATGACTCTAGCAAACCATAAGTTTCTCCTAGAGTAAGAGGGATTATGGTTGGTTAGAGCATTCAAAGAGTCTCATATGGAAAAATATGTAGCCTTGAACAACTTTGTCACTAACAAGTTTCTCTAACGTTGCTGCAACAAGATAGAAAATCAAACAACAAACAAAACAACATCACACACACTTAGATGAAACACAATTTCTAAGTAGAAACTATTTATTTGGATACATTTTTTTTAAATGATTTAAAATAGTTATCATATATAAAAAAAGTGATTCTATACCACCCTTCTCCTATCTATAAAAAAGAGAGGTGCTTAGAAAAAAATCTAGGTAAAGAGAGGTTTCGACTCTATGGTTGATATATATTTAAAACATTTTTTTTTACTTACATTTTGTTTTTTACTCTTAGTCACATTCATCCATATTCCATAGCACAATGATATCGATGGAGATTATATTATATACAAGTATGTAAAACGTTTCCTATCACCTTAAAATGATAAATAATAACTAATGATAATCATAAATAAAAGTAATAATAATTGCCTAAAAAATTAATAACAAAAACAACAAGACATGTTACAGGTTGAGCTAATCAATTTATTATTATGGTGTTACAAAAAAGAAATCAATTTGTTATTATTACGGTAAAATTAAGAAGAAGTTGTTTGGAGTGAGAGAAATGTAAATGGTGAGTAAATTAATACTAAGAGAGTTTATATTTTAGTTGGTAAAATGAAATAAAATTGTTGTTGAGAATGGTCGGTTGAGCGCGGTTGACTCGGTAAAGACCCAGAAACATAAAATATTTGCCGCTTATTAATACGAAAACACTTCTCCTCCTCACCTCTCTCAGATCATTTCTTTCTATTTAAATACACATTCCATTTCCTTTCCTTTTTCTCTCTTCAAAATCAACATACTATTTCTCTTCTCTTCTCTCTTTCTCATTCTCATTCTCACATTACCAATTTTCATTCATCACAAATACCAATATTCATTCATTCACATAATAATAATATTTAATATCATCAACCATGTCTTCTAACATTGCTTTCTTCTTCCTAACCGTTTTACTTGCTACCGGCGCTCTCGGTCAAGCACCTTCTACCTCTCCCACCGCCTCACCCAAAACATCACCGGCTCCGGCGGCATCTACACCTACATCAACACCAAAAGCCACTCCTCCTCCAACTCCCACCGCCACTCCTCCTCCAGTTCCCACCCCTACGGCTGCACCTACTCACGCTCCAGCCTCACCTCCTCAAGTTTCATCTCCACCTTCTCCAACACCAACAACAACCACCGTCTCACCTTCCGAATCTCCGGTCGAGTCTCCGATCGATTCTCCTCCCGCTCCCGTCGCTCCTACTATCTCCCCCACCGCTTCCGAACCTGCTACCGTCAGCGATGGTCCTGCTCTGGCTCCTAGCGGCGAATCCGCTTCCGTTAGAGTCGCTGTCGGTGGATCCGTCGTCGCTATTGTGGCATTTGGTTTGATGATGTAGATCTGAAGTGTGACGTGGCGTTTCGTTAGTTATGTACGGTTAGGGATTATAATCACGTTACTATGTTCAGCTTAAGTTAGTTAATATATGATTTTTAATATTATGATTGTGATTAATGGTGGATTATGTTACTCATAGTGATTACTCTTTGGGAGATCTTTTGTTTTCTTCTTATTTTATCATTATAAAGAAACAGTTTAGAGTTTCATTCATATAGCATAGTAATTTCACTCCGAGACTTATTATTATTAATTTTGCTTTAATTGCGGATTATTCAGCTTCTTTATTCTACATTTCTTTAATGTTTTTCCCTATTATTTGGTTGTTTTAATAGTTCGAGATACTATAATTTACGCATATGCGATAAATATATTTTTAATTGTTATCACATGTTTAACTATTGAAAATAATTATTAACATTTATTTTTAAGAGATACATTTATTTTTAAATATAAATGTAAGAACACTTATTAAAAAACTATATATGAAAAAAAAATAAAAATATATTGAATCTGTGTTTTCAAACATAAAATTGGTTATTTTCTATACAAAAATATCTATTTTTGCTTACGTATAAGTATTCGAACCCTTTCGCATTAATGGTTTATACTAAAATATCTCTAAGTTTTGTTGCTATACAAATTTGTTTTTGATTTTCTTTTTAATTTTTAGGGTTTTTAAAGCAAAAAATGGATAAAAGTCACGTTTTGGTGTTGTTTAATTTAGTGAGGAAAATTGTACGAAAAAAAAAAGTTAGTGCGGAAAAAAGGTGTTGTTTGCTTTAACTGTGTGACATATCAACACATGTTTGTGGTCCTTAACATGTCACTCACGCATGTGCTTTGCGACACATACTATGAAAACATTAGCTGCGTGTCTACTTTTTGCTACACAAAGCTACAACATAATAAATGGTTTCTTATTCTCGAAGTTTTTTATAATGTCTTTTTTCTTTGTGGGACTTTATTAGAACTTATGGCGACAAATTAGCGTGATGAGGGCACGTTATAACTACAAAAGCAAATAACATAACAAACTTTATTTTTAATCCTGAGCATTATTTTATTGTTAGATTGTATGTAGAAAAAGAAATTGATAGTCATTAATGTATATTTTAGTTTTGTTCATGTACACTTGGGATGTATATATTTTGAATATGGAGAGATTTGAAACGAACACTATAGATGGCGGATAAGGAAGAGTTAAAATACGCACGCTTAAGCTATATTTGGTTAGTTGACAAAAAAAAGCTATATTTGGTATAACGTTTAACGCAAGTCAATTAATAATTTATAATTCCTTTCACGTTTGGTTGCATGTGTGTTGTTTGAAAAATACAGCTAATTAATATGAACGTGGTTGTGATTTCACAATCACCCATCAATCTATTTTGTATCAACACACACCTCTCCTCACATATTGAATAACACATTCACCACTTGGATATAATAATTGATACAAGGGAATGTCTCTTACAAAATACAGAGGTGTATATGTCATTTAGACATATATTAGAGGAGTGCAAATTAGAGTCACTGAATTAAGCTTCAAAATCCAAAGTGCTTTTAAATAATTTCTTATTAAGTTCCAAATATTAAACTTTTTATTAAAATTAATTTTTTAAAATTTTGATTTATTATTTTATTATTTTTTATAGACTTAATTGAGGAGTTTATAGGTTAAATATTTTTTATGGGTTTATAGTGAGAAAAATTAAAAAAAAATGATTTGTTCCAAAAGTTGATTTTTTTTCTTGAATAAAAAATTTTAAGAAAAAGATTTTGTAAATTATTTTTTATCGAAAAAAATCGAAACTTTTTTATTAAAAAATTTTTTGAAAAAATTGTTTCTAAAAAAAAGTCAAAAAAAATAATTTGAAAAAGTGAATCCATAGTTGATAAATTTATTGGCAATAGAAAAATTAAATGATTGATCAAATTGTTATAAATTTGAACAACTTTGGTATGATGTGGATTTGAAAAATACCAAAATTCTAGTAGGATCTTTCAAAAACTGTATATTGAAGTTTTATTTCTATCGTTTAATCAAACACATATTTAGTCTGAAAATGTATCAACACACTTTTCTAAAGAGAAAACTACTTTTTATCACCATCCTTATCCCATCTTTATTCCTCCTTTCTCTCAAAATAAAAGAAAATTGGAGATTTACTCTATGCTTAGTGATTGTTGGAAATGATGAAAAATTAATGGAAGAATTGTTGGTATTAATGGTGACATTAATGAGCTAGTGTGGTTGTGAATTGAAAAAATGAGAAGTTCCACATAGGAGGGATACCACACTTTGGAAGGGTATATAAGGTGGAGGTATGTACCTTGGGGTGTGCCCCAAGGGATACCCCAATTTTGTGAAGGAGGGAGAACACAAGCAAAGTTGGCCACCACACACGTGCGCGCCGCCGCTGTCCGGCCCGGCCCAGCATTATTATTATTTTTTATAAATGAAAAATAAAAAAAAATTAATTATTTAATTAATTAATTATTTAATTAATTAATTTTTAAATTAAATGTTTGCTTGCGTTTTACCTCTGATTGTTGCGTTAATTATGTAACTGCCCTCCATCGAATCTACCTAATGATTTGATCCAGTCTTCTCCTATTTGCCCGGTCAAAACCCTAACCCTAGGTGCCACGTAACTGCTGTTGCCCGGTATTTATTCAAAGTCAAAAACCCTAGCGCACTTTCAGGGAGTCAAAGGCGCACGTTTTGGGTGGGCAGCGGTTTTGGAGCACACGTTTCCTGAGGTCAAGGTTTGGAACGGTCAACAGGAGCGCTCTGATGGATCCACTAATTTCTCTGATCCAGTTACGGAATTTCTCTATAAATAAAGAGCTCCCCTCAGTTGAAAAATCACACCAAAAGCACTCCGCTTCTGAGGCTTTTCTCTCTTCTTCCCCCCGTTCTTACTTCTTCATCTTCTTCTTTTTCTTGAGTGGCCTTCGTGCCATATTACGAGTGGTAGTCATCAGACTGCCATATTGAGGGTGTAATTTGAACGGTTTTCTACGGTGCAGTAGAACTCCGTAACAGTGATCTGAGCTATTTTATCTTGGGGACTTCGTGGTTGATAGTCTGCCTTGCACCTTTTGGGCAGTGCCTCGAAACGTCCGACCTAGCCCGCGACTCAACCCAGTAATATTTTCGGTGGCATAAATTGTTTTTTCAAACTTTTTCAAAATTCAAAAATAACATTAGTGTTGGTCAAATTGCAGTTATAACATTTCTTTCATTCTAAAGTAGTCAAAATTTGTGAGAATTGAGTAAATGAGTATTTTTTTTTCCAATTTTAATTGTTTAAATTTGACTACTACAATCTTTCAAAAAAATTGACTTCTACAAGGTAAGAAATTTTCCTTGGAAAATAAAAACTATATCAGCAAGCTAAACAATGGACCTTCTAACTAAAACTCTTTCACTATCCTTGACTCACCAATCGAGTTGCATACTTGGAACATGATTTTGTATAAAAATCTAAAAAAACTTCCCATTATTTTTTTGAATTACTCAACAATCTCTCCAATCATTTGTAAAGAATTATTAAGTTATTTCCATTTTGCCACTGTAAATTTTTACAAATCCTACATAATTGTCTATAGATCTGACAGGTTAAATAAATAAAAAAATCAGCTTTTTATATTCTATCTACTCAATTCACTTATGTTAGGACTTTACCCTGATCTCAAAATGAGAATTGAACCAAAAATAAAGAGAGAAAAAAAATCTCCAGTAACCAATAATGATTCAATATATTAACCCAACAAAACACAGAAAAACAATGCAAGATTTCCTAGATTACTAGTTAATTAATACTACTACAAGAACCTCTTAATAATAAATCTGAATAGATGAAACAATTAAGAAAGCAAACCAAGAGATAATATATATAATAATAATAATAACAAAAAAAGGAAAGAAATGATAGCACTGCCTCTGTCCTGGCTTATATTTCAGTAAAAGTCATACCAAAATATAACTAAAGATCCATGAAACAGTGAACAAAATAGCAACAAATGGTGAGACAATAGTTGCTGAAGATTCATTTTGCTTAGTTGGTGTAGTAGTAGTGGTAGGAGTGGAATCAGAAGGTGAAGGTTTCCCTGATGATGATGATGATGATGATGGTGTTGCAGAAGGAGCAGTAGCAGAAGAAGAAGAAGCTTTACTAACAACTTTAACAGAAAGTTTCATGCCACCAATGCAATGTCCAGGAACAGAACATATGAAGTAATGAGTGCCTGATTTCTTGAGAGGAATGGTTGTGGCACCACTGCTGTCTGTACTTATTGAGTTTCCTGTTTTGCATGATTTGTAGTCACTTTCTTTAACTTCATCCACTGTGTGTCCAGCTCCATAGTTGAATACTGTCACATTAAATTTTATTCAAACTTACATACTTTATTTGATATATGTGTGAACAAACTTTTTGCTCAAAATACATATAACATGTATGTTCACCCTGGTTCTTGATGTTTCTGTCGACATTGTCACAACTCCAACTGAGATACTTTTTAGTTATGGTTTAATTGGTTTAATCGGTTCAAATGTAGAGTATTAAAATATTATTTTTAAGAAATATAAAAAAAAATAAAATCGATTGAACCAATCACAATTTAACTGTAGTTTTATTTAGTTCAACTCCACTAGAGTTGTTAATTTTTAATTCAATTAGTCGAACCGTCCAATTTAGTCTGGTTTTCACAATACAATTTTTTTTGTAATCAGAGTTGGAATTAAATTAACTGTACTTAACTACGATTCTCTGTAATATCATTGATGCGATTGGGTTGTAATGCAATTTAAAACTCAACAAATTATGAAACTGATAAAATTTGAACTATTAAATTTTCTGTCCATAATTATAATTCCATATGCTTTCTTTGTTCTCATTATGTAGAAATGCAAGTATTGAGTATTGTTTGAAAAAATGCAAAAGGTAAATAGTTGGCAGTACTTCTTACCAAGGCTATCACCAACTGCAAAGGTTTTGTCACTTGCCCAAGTGCTATAATCATCACCAATTGCCCAACCTGATGTATCTCCAACTGTGTAGACTGTTGCCAAGGTTGGAAGTGCCATGTTTATTGCTAAAAAGAAGCACAAAATCAAAGCATTAGAGAATGCCATTTTGAAGGGAAAGAAGAGAAATAGAAGACAAGAGAGGATGCTATGAGGATGTTGTTGTTTGATAATGGCTTTGCTTTATATTATTACAAATAAGAAGGGAATGGGAGTTGTTAGAGTTAGGCCCATTTTGTCAAATTTTTGCATGAAGATAACTTCAGTTACACTCCTTACCTAATACTTCCCCATAATTTTTTTTTTCTTTTACCCGGATATATTCAAGATATCAATGACCGTTTGATTAAATTTAAATGATTTAGATTTAAATTTGATATTTTGAATTATAAAATAAAAATAAAATAATTTTTTAGATTGTGTAATTTCAATTAAATAATTATTGATATTTTGATTGTATAAATACAAATGTCTTCGTTGTAGGGAATTCAAATTATTTTGTGTTAATTTCTATCTTCCATTTTGAGATATATGTAAATAGTAGTGGTTGAAATGAATTGATCTTATTCTTTTGCAATAAGAATTCACCTATAATAGTCCAAGATTGAATCGTTTATGATGGATTGCTAATGAAGAAAAGTGAAGGGTAGATTAGGATCATACCCTTTTGTCCTTTGCTTGCCTAATATTCAACTCGTAATAGTAATTTGTTTTAAGGAAATGAGTAAGTTCCTTTTTTTTTTTGTAGCTATATGCTATGTTGCGAAGGTAATGTTTTGGTGCCTCGAAGGAACACTTGTGTAGGGTCCGGTCCCTTAACATCGTTCATAATTACGTAAGCATGATAATGGTTTGAAAATGAATTATTGCTTAGAACCTACTCATTGCGGTACATAAAGCAACGCAACAACTCCTAATAATGCGTTATATAGCTGAACCTCTTATCATCAACTATATTACTTGGCTTCTTCTTTCATCTACGATGCTATATGAGATTGATCAATCTAAAAGTGTATTTTGACGAAAAGACACATTTAAATTTGTCAATCCAAACATATTAAAGGGAGGCTTTTGAAAATACAATGATAGGAGAAAAAACTACGATTAACTATTGATATACCGTTTTGGTATATAATTCATAATTATAGAGTTTCAACAAATTATAAGGTGAAGAAGTGTTTCATATGATGATCTATATGGTATACTAAACGATCAATATCACTCTCCATTAATAGAATATTATGAAATTACTCATCTTTAAAATTGAGACGATAACTTAATCGAAGATAATTTTAAATAAAAAAAACAAAACAAAACAAAAACAAATATTACGACATCAAAACTTAAATGATATGTTTTATCTTATTTTTGCTGACTCATTCAAATATCGCAACACCATAGACCACGCGTCACACTTTCTCACCTGCCAAAATGTGGTTACAAAATATGAGGATTGGATTTGGGGAAAAATGTGACATCTAAAATCTGGATCCTAACAGCTTACCAAACACGATAAGACTATTTCATGGGTTCTCATTCTTTAGGGAGTCATTTAGGCTATGAAATCATCTTGACATAGTCATAAAATTTGAGATCACAAAAAGCAGGCCATTTGAGAAACTACAATTTGTGGTTTAAGTAAAGTATCATTGGAGCAAGCACCCCCTTCAAATTAGACATAAGATAAAAAAACTAATTTGATTAATATGATTTAAGTAACAATAAATATAGAATATACATTAGTATGGTTGGTATATTACTATTAATAAATATGGTTAATTTCCTCATCCAATAACATGAAACAATCAAGGGCAAAAACGGATCCCATATTAAGGTAATAGCTTCATCATCATGTTAGTTGGATACTATGGTTTTTGTTTTGAATTTGTAAGGTCAAGGAAAGTAGTATTCACTTCCTTTTTAATTGTTATTTTTGTTGTTTTTTTACGCATATCAAAGCAACAAATAAAGTGGGTTACTTCTGATTTCATTGTTTAATTTTTTTCTATAATGTCATTAAATATTTATTATATATTTTTCTTTCTACGATAAATAATTAAAAGTATTACTAATAAATAAATAATTAAAGTTAAATTAAACTTTAAAATGATTGTTAAATAAAAATAAATTTTTCATAAAAATTGTGACAGTTAAAAAAAAGAAAATGTGACAATTAAAAAAGAAACAGAGGGAGTTTTTATTGAAGCATGTTGAAAATTCAAATGACTTTGGTGTTCTATATTTATTAAGAACGTACTACTAGATAAAGATATTGTAAGAGAACTTATTTATTTTAAACATTATTTTTAGGTCTTTCACTGTGGTTTGTTACTCGGACAAATTGCCACCAAAAAAGTTTTGAATTGACTCAAAAAGAACCCTATTAACAAGAAAAAGAAAAGGTGGTAGGTAAGGAAACTATATTATTAAAAAGCTCATGATTTCCATAATGTCTTAGCATCTTAAATGATTAAAATACCCTTTTTTGGAGCAGCTAGATTGATCACACAACTTTGGCTATTATAGTACTTTATTTATTAATTTGGTTAATTATTATTTTGTGAATAATATTCTTAACAAGAAAATGTATTGATTTTTTTTACTGTGTAAATAATTTTAAAATAACAACTAAAAAATAACGAATAAAGTATTTTATAAAATTTTAAATAAATATAAGGTCTACCGAGAATACATAAAGAAAATATCTTGTGTTATGATCACATGAGTGGTTGGGATTGTCATGCTAATGAAGTTAGATACCACTTTAATTAACTTCTTGTAAAAAAAATAAAAATTAATTTCATATTTCTCTACCACTAAATCACTATCAGAGTTGGTACATAACTCGTATAGGTTGAGTCATTGTATAGAATTTCAAAATTATTAAGAGTTCAATTTTTAAAATTAGAACATGATTCTCAAATTATTTAAGATGGTTGTGGTCACTACTTGGGGTTTAAAACATTTAACACCCATTAATTGCTTTGCAAAATAATCGATTCATCCCTAAGCAATAGTTAAGCATAAATTATCATCCATAAATAAATTATCAACATGTTGCTAGAAAACAACTCCTTCATAAATAAATAGGCCTATTGCATTATTTACAGCAACAATACCTCACCCATTCCAGAAGTCACACAAACCACTAGGCAAGATGAAATGGAAGTGATATGTGATATCTTTAGGGTACATTTTGGTATCTAATGGAAGGTGAAATGAAACATTGGATGGAACAAAATTGAGTGAAATAAAAGGGATGAAACTAAAATGAAATTAGTGGTTCTCCACATGGAAATATATCCTTTTAATCTAAATTTATTCAAATAAAAAAAAATGAATATGCCTTAAGGACACATATTAAAGAATAAAAAATAAAAGTTTTATTTTAGAAATTGCACATTCAACTTTTAAAAAATTAAAAAGTATTTTTCTTTTAAGAAAAAAATTTTACTTTTAGATTCTATATCATGTACTCTTAACATGTGCCTTAAGACCACGTGGTAGCCTTAAGACCACATGGTAGCAACACGTATTAAAAATTATCATTTCAATTAAACAATAAAGTTAAGATAGAGGGGAAAATTTGATTTATCCCATTCTCCAAAAATTAGGAGAATAAACAAATGGAATGAAATAGAATCTATTCCATTCTATTCTAATCAATAAAACAATAACCTTTATTTGATTTCATCTTACCCCTTTTTATCAATCCAAACATTTAATGTGTTACTTTCGTGGAGTTATTTATGTTCAAAATCGTCAAGAAAAATCTGAATGCATAACCTAATTTAACAAAATAGTTAATGTCATTATAAAAGTTACCATACTTGAAAGCATAAAGCATTTGAAGCAATTAAAAGTCCAAAAGAGGACTTGGATTGTCTTTTGTAATGATATCACAAAGTAATATGTGGTAATCAATTTTGCCCATTGTTTTGAGATCTGCCGGTTCGTATTACACAACCAATAAAATATTGGTAAACGATCTCAACCATTGATAGGAGATCGGACGGTCCAAATATGTAACACAACACGGGTAATCCATTTCCCTCAAAAGAACCTTTGCAATCATATTGTCATACCACAATGCTACTTGAAACATGTAACCGATAAAGATGCAAACATCACTAATATAGATATGTTTATTGCTGTATTAACATACATTAATTACCATGCTAACAATTTTAAATGATGCAATGAAGATATCAAGATTTCATGAGGATATCATCAATTCATATACCAAGACTATTCATTTTTTGAATCACAGAAATTATTGTGCTTACACCTATCCTTTTCTTTTATCTGTTCAGTCTCTGGTTCACAAAGGTGCAAACCACCTGTGAAAAACACGTTCGAAGCAAGGGTATACAACATCAATAATATTGATATGCAGCAAGAAAATATTGGTATCAATCCGCTTTGTCAGGTTCCGCCTCACTCACGCTTAATTCAGAAGATGTATCTTCTTCAGATACCGTACTCTCCTCTGCCGGTTGAACAAATCGCTTACTAGGTGCCACCCTGATTGGCCTTCCCATAAAATTCTGCAGAAAAATCATTTTTTTCCAATGTTAGCAACTAAATATTAGTTTTTCTCAACTCTAAGAAATTGCAGAGAAAATTTGTTAGAATGTGTTGAGTATGGCTCAAGTATACTGATAAGTGAGTAATTTAGTAAACTGAACTGTAGTATTTAAATACAAGTTGTAATATGTAATCCAGAATTTGATATATAATAGAAAGGTACTACAAGTCTACAACCTATCAACACGAAGAGACGTAGGCACAATTGGCCGAACTCTGTGATGAAATCTCATGTGTTTTTTGTTTGCATTTTTTGTATCAGTTTTTTTTTAAACTACAGTTGTTGTTCTAACAGAATGAAAATACACATACTCGTAGGTCTGAATTCAAATAAATAAATTGGTACAACAAACGAGGAGTTACCTTTCCTTCAAACTCAGAGAGAGCTTCATTAGCTTCTTTCTTAGACTTGAATGAAACAAATCCATAACCAGAGGACCTTCTAGGATTCTCATTAAATATAACCTCTGCAGAAACAACTCTACCAGTTCCAGAATCAAAAAACTCCCTGAGATCTTTAGACCTTGCTTCATAGGACAAGTTTGCAACAAACAAGTTAAATGTTATTGGGTTTTGTTTCACCGGGGGCGGCGTTTTCTCCTTTTTAGGCCGAGCATATTTGAGATTTATTACGCGGCCCTCAAACTCCTAGCAGCATTCAATGAACAAATTAATTAATAACACATCGAATCAAGGTGCCTTCCTAAAGTGTACTAGTAAAAGAAAGAGTAAATAAAGATGCCAAAGTAAATTCAACAAAACTTACGGCACAGAAAAATCAAAATGACACAAGGTTGTCATCACTGTGTTATCATATCCCCTAATGGGAGTAAAATTTTCAGCGATGAGTTTTACATATAAATAAATAAAATTGCAAGACCAGCAATCTATGCGGTGACGAAAATTGTTTTGAATGAATTGATTTTATTTAAATGTGCGTTGAATGTAAAACGATTTATGTTTAGATACATTCACGTAAAAGTTACTTGAACAATTAATTTGAGGCTAAAATTCAATTCTAGAATTAAAAACACAAAATTCTAGCTTCAAGGTTTAAGTGCATGTTTGGTTGCACTTTTGGAGTAGCCAAAATCAATTTTGAAGATGTATAATTGATTCTGATAAGTTTGGGTGCTATCGAGCATAATTGATTCTGCCTCCAAAATTGATTTAGCTTTAAGCTATGATTTGTAGTTTCTGAGTCCAAACATGATTTTTACACTAAAAATTAATAGTCAAATCACTTTTGCCTGAAGATATCCAAACATAAATCATTTTACATTCATTTCACTTTTAACTAAAATTAACTTTACAAAATCAATTCATTGAAAATCAATTTTTGTCACTGCATAGCCAAACACACGCTAAATCAATTTAGGAAGTAAAATCAATTCTATTCAAGCATATCCAGACATATTAAAAACAATTTTACATCCTTTAGAATCAATTTTAGCTCATACATAACTGAAACCAAACATACACAAATTGAGCATGTTTGATTTAGCTGCGGAATTGGCAAAACCGCGGTGAACCCAAGTGATTTTACAAAAACTACATTGTGTAGGTTTGACAAAATTAGGGTGACTCAAAGTGATTTTACCAATTCCACATTGAAACTAAACATACACAAGTGTTTCATCTCATCCGAGTTTAAAAGATACCAAACCCTAACTATAGATTTCACAAGTTAATGAAAAACTTTATGAAACCTAAAGACAATTCAAAAAATGAAAAGAGGGTAAAAATGATATTATGCTTACATACGATTCGAGACTATTGAGAGCAGCAAGAGCTTCTTCAGGGGAACTCATTTCCACAAACGCCAAACCCCTGTTTCTGTTCTTATTATACATTGAAAGCTTCAAAAATAAAATAAAAATTAGTCAGAATAATAGAACCTTCAAATGAACAGAAGAAAACAAAGAAGAAGGAAAAAAACCTCAACATCAAGGACTTTTCCATGTTGTTCAAACAAAGAACGAATATCTTCGGCGGTACTTGTCCATGGAACATTCTGAGCAAGCAACCTAGTACGAGACAATTCTTCAGTGTCTTCTTCTTCTTCAACGGTGACTTGTTCGGAAGTAGAATTAGCGTGTTGTTTGGTTCTGATAAGGGATAGAGTTGGAAATTGAAATGAAGATTTTGATTTAGAAAAGAAGAGATTGGGATTGGTGGAATGAGGTTTGTTCTGAAAGTGAATAAGGTATTGTTTTGTGTATAACTGAGTTTGTGTTTGTGTTGGTGTTAAGCACGGAAGACGTAGTAGCGCCATTACTCTCTTCTCGTTTCTCAATCTCAATATTTGAGGATTGTTGTGTTGTGCCAAAAGAAATGGATAAGGGCATCAACGTGGAAAAATGACACACTTGTCCTGTGATATGTTGCCGTTGGGTTCCAAACCTACGTATATTTGCTTGATTTTTTTTGTCAACCGTTTAATTTTTATTTGGTTCTTTACTTAATATTTATAGGGAAAAAAATGCAATATCGTGTAAATTAGTTGTTCTACGTCGAAGTCTAATAAGAATTAATGATGTGCTAGTTATTTTTAAAAAACAGTTAAAAATATGATTGTATAGTAAGATAATTGGTTATGACTGGTTTATATAATCATTGAACTTTTTTTTAATTGACGTTGATTATCTTTTTTTTTATATATTGGTTGATCGTTGTTTATATTAGTAATTAGTTATTACTTTTTTTCAATACAATCTATTTGTAAGGATTAAATTGGCCTTCTTACAAGTAAAATCCCTTCGCACTAAATTTTTCTTATAAAATAATTAAAAGAATTAAGAGGTTAATTTTGTTGTAGAAAAAGTTGTTGCATTGACCCTCTAGTCTCAATTATTTTGTAATTTTTTTCTCATTTATAAGATAAAATGTCAACTTTGAAATGAGTTTATTATTCAAACGGTTAAATAATTTTTAGTCCTATGAAATTTACAAACATTTTAAATTATCTCGTAAATAGTTTTATTTTTTATTGGAACATCAATGTATATTTTGAATGATTTTTTATGTATATATTTACGACAAAAATTTCCTCCACAAAAAACCCTCAAAATTCTATTTTTAAAAATATATACAAAAAATAGTGATTTCAATGAGAATTTTGTATTCCGCCAAATTACCTCGTTTTTACGAGGATGTTTTGAATTTGGTGGTGTGACATGGCAAAATAGTGATTTCTAATTGGATGATAATGTAAGCTTCAAAAAAATTCGACCACAATATATGTGGCATGTCTATTAAACTAAAAAAAAAGTGAAATGTGCTTTCTATAAAGAGTCAAATGTATTTAGCATGGACCCAACTTCCATGCAGTGTTCATTCAAAATAGGACGGTTTATATTTAAGAGTGGTATTTCAAACTATAAAATAAAAATTAATGTTAACAATCTTTTGAATTGTGTAATCAAGATCGGATGGCCAACAGTGTTTTGAACGTGTGAATAGGTCTATTTCGTCGCAGCAAATCCAATTTCATATTAGTATAGCTTGTTAAAATAATTTAGAACTTATAAGAAAATAGTTTAACTACATTTTCTCTGATTATATAAATGATTTTTGCAAGTGTTTTTTTCTTTTTTTGCAACGGGCATAAGTGCTTATTTAATAATCATTTATTTAATGAGTGAAGTATTTAGGCTGTTATGCCCGTAAAAAATATCCAAGTGAAGATTAATATCAAACTATCCGAGTGAAAAATCACGATCATATAGATTCTTAGAAGCAACAGATATGTAAAGTTGAAACTATGATTGATCAACCCATATGTTAATCAGAAACACTACTAAAGAATTGATCAAACTCATTATAGTAGTACATTAGTGTCACATTATTGCTTATGTATTCTACAGTCTGGGGAGTTATATGGTAAGGATGATAATGGTTGTCTTGCTGAATCTATATCGTCAAAATCAATCTTCCTCTCCACAGAGCTACTTGTTCTGGGACTAGACTGTCTCTTGTATGCCTGCAAAATTCAAATAAAATTTGGTAACAGAAGATACATACAATGATATAACTAATTATTAGGCAACTTAGATAGGTTTGCCTATATAACATCCGCAGGGAGAGGAAATAAAATGAATCGCCACTTGCAATGCAACCCTGGAATGCGCATCATCTGCCTGAGTACATCACAATTTTCTTTTGAATTTTAAAAATCTAACTTGCCTTAGCAGATGGGCTGCTGGTATGTTTATCGCCCGAACTGGGGTGATTCCTTTCCTTCCGCTCCATAGGGCTACTTGTTTTGGGGCTAGATTTTCTCTTGTTTGACTGCAAATTTCAAATAAAATGAGATATGGGTAGCAATAACAGAAGATACATATGAAAACTATTTGGGCAAATAAGACGGGTATATGTCATCAGCTGGAAAATGAAACGAATAGGAACTTGCAATGCATCTCTTACCAGATACATCAACTTTTCAGTTACTATTTTTGCTTATATTTCCTTCTAGAGGGATTATTCTTCATGAGTACTAGTAGTATTTTTCTTTTTAATTTAAAAATCGAACTTGCCTTGGCAGATGCGCTGCTGGTATGTTTCTCGCCCGAACTAGGGTGGTTCCTTTCCTTGTATTTCTTCAATAGCCTTTTGTTCTCCGTGTCCAATATGGTGTTTTCATCAAACAGTAAATTGACCTAGGCATACCAGGCAAAGTTAGACAAGGGATCAACAATCAAACCATCCAAAGAAATGAAATGGTTCAGAACATAGGGGATCAATCAAACTTTACCTCCTCCTCAGCTTTGCGAAGGTTAGTTGTTAGATGCTCCTTATCTTTCTGAAGTGACTTCATTTTGGCAACTAGAGACAAAACTCTCCGAATTGAAGGCTGTAAGCTACAAATTCATAATTGAAATTTTAAATTAGAGTGGAAAGCGACTCTAATCGTTATAAAAGCTATGTTATCATAATTATATGGGAAAAGTATCATGACAGTTAAAATTAGGACTGGCCAAATGAGAATAATCCCTAAAGATTATGGCAAGAAGAAAACAGGAGAACGAGGTTGCAAGCTCACCAGTTCCACATACTCAGCAGCCTTTTACAGGATGCATTTTCTATATTTGCTTCCAAAAATGCATATGTAGATTCATCATCTTTGCTAGTAAGTGTTGCCAAAAGAGAGTCAAGTAAATTCTTTTCCCCAGCTGTGCATGTAGAAGAAGAATCGACCTACACAGGAAAAGCAAATATCTGGGATCAACATTGACAACCAAAAGGAATTAGAATTTGCAAAAGCTATTTCCATATCGTAAGTAAAGGGAAAACAAAATACTGAAACTGACAGAGGACATTACTTATTACTCATCACTAATAAAACTTCATCAAAACAACGCACGTCAAATTGTCAATCTAATAGCTTACAAAAGTCAATCCATAGTTCTTGAGTTAGTAGCAGCATCACAATGCATAATCATTGTACTGATAGCCAATGAGTAATCACACAATTTCTTATGTTACCATTGGAAACTAAAAATATAGTACTCCCTCCGTCTCACAATATAGTTTTTGTACACGTATTAAGAAATGTAATAATTAGAAGAAAGAGAGAACTCATTTTATCAAACTACCCATCTAAATTATTGGTGAATTTTTACTGTTACCAATATAAAGTACAATAATACTTTGTAAGTTGCACATAGTAATTATTGAAGGATAGTATAGAAAAATAAATAAATAAAGTTGTATTGAAAATTGATAATGACATTCATTTTGAGACAATTTTTTTTTGCTAAAGTGACACTCATTGTGAGACTGAAGGAGTATAATCACCGGAACAAAAACTTTAATGTCATTGCTTCTATTGATTTATTGAAGCAAAAAGTTTCAGCCACTCTAACCTATGGTGAGTGAATTAAGTTCCAAAATATTCCTTTCTACCAGCAATTTCGAAGACAAGGGGAGATGCCTCTCCTACAGTTTCTAGTTTAAATTCAGACATATAATGAAATTTCATCCAATCCACGTCAAACAACTTTATTCTCTTAAATGCTAAAACATAACAAAAAATTACTGATATTTACGGTTACACTGAAATCCCTTAACAAGAACTGCAATATCTTCCTCAACATAATGCACTAATCAATTCAGATCATAAGGGTTTTGTTCCAGATTAGCCCAAGGCCCAGTCTGTCTTGACTAATACACCCAAGTCTAATGCGGTTTGGCCCACGGCTATACTCAAAAGTAACCTTAAGACCACAGCCAGCCCTAGTCCCACCCAACAGTCAAGAGGAAACAGCTGCGACAATCGTAGCTCAGAATCCTCCGGGCATAAATGCCCGTGTCTCCAATCCAATAGACCTAATAGACCCTCTATATAAACGGCCATGCAGTCGCAGTAAAGTACACAATTTCTATACCATCTTACCTCTCTGACTCTCCTCAAATGTCCACTTACTTAAAGGTCAGAGTGTTTGCATCCTCATGGGTTCTACCCGAACCAAGTTTATTTCGGAGGTGATTTTCCACAAGAGGGAAGATATGATTTATAAGTTATAGTTAGCCTTTTTAATTATATGTGCCTACGTTGTTTGTGTTTGTGTTTATGTCCGTGAATTTGATTGTCAAAATTAGTGGGAAAATATCCAAAGAATATTTTTAGAAAGAGGGGAAAATTGTTACCATTAAATCGTCTCGATGCTTGTAATTTTTCAATTCATCCATAACCAAGAGCAAATTCCGTTCCAATTCGAAAACGCGCGACTGAGCCTGTCGTTCTCGTTCATCAGCTTCATTCCCAAATTCCATCAAGGCTTCCCTATCATGTTCATACAAAGCAATTTCCCTTTCCAAGTTTTGCCCTTTGCCCAACAATTTCTGACACGCCGACGCAAGTCTCTGATTCTCCACATCAAACTTCTTCAAAGCTCGCGCATTCATATCCGCTTCAGACTGATCCAAAAATAAAACAAACAAAAATAATAAGAAATTTTCAATTATCATTTAAAATACGAATAATTATAAATAAATAAAGATGAGTGAAACCTTGTGGCGTTGAAGGAGTTGGTCTTTGTGGTTCAATTGGAGGAGAAGGGAAAGGTTCTGTTCGCGAAGTTGCGATTGTGATTCTTCGGATTCTCGAAGCTCGTTTTGTTTAATCGTGTAAACGTCGATGCCACGAGGAAGATCTCCCATTGTGGTGGATGTTAAAATTCAAAACCCGATTTTGAATTCAGTGTTTCGAATTGGGACCAAAAAAAAAGAATTTAAAAGTCTCGGAGTTTAGGGTTTTTGGAATTTGGAGGAAGTGTAGAATTGGTAATTTGGTAGCAAATTTTTACGGCTGAATTCGTTGAAAATTATTATCAAGAAATTGGAAGCAATGAAGATGATGTTGTTAGGTTTTGGCTCTGTTTTAAAAATTTGTACGAACAAATGAATCGCTCTTTGCCTCCTCGATTCAAATTTAATGTTCTAGCCGTTAGAACGGAGTTTTTTTAAAATTATTTAAATTAATTTAATAAAAAGTTCCAATTTTTTTTTTATCAAAGTTGAAAAAAAAAAAAAGAGAAACTTTTTTTCGGCTTCTCCCTTCATAGTTATTGGGCCGTTCAGAGAGGGTCCAGTTTCTTGTTTCTTATACTAAATCCACATCCTAATCCAACTTTTTATTTTGACCCCAAAAAATTTCAAATTTTTTACTAGGAGATAGGAAAATGTTAGAAGTAGATGTGAAACTCTAGACCTCTCAGGTGTAACTTGTCCTCCAATTTATAAGTTCTTCCTTGTCTCACCCCATACATTAGACTACTTCTTCAACTTGATTAAAAACTATTTTAAATCTTTATTTTAGGGATAACTAATAATGTCTAAATTACATCCAATCAAAAACTACAACTAGTAACTTCTATGTCACTTTTTGTTTACAATTACACATCACATTAAAAAACATACTGTAAAAGGTACAAGAGTTGTACCTCTCAATCAAGAAGGACCGAAATTAGGTGGTTTGACCGAGCACAATGGATATTTTTCATACAAAATGATGGATTGCCTTGTTTTTTTATTATAGAATTCATTATTCCATGCAAGGGAAAAAAGATTAAAAATGCCATTTATTTTAAATACAAGTAAACTCCCGCTTCAACCATTTTTCATGTCATATTTTGATCAATTTACTACCCACAATTTCACTATGATACCAAGGTTAATATTTTTGATGCTAATACTTTTTTTTTTCTTAGGCATAGATTGAAATCTCATGTTTTTCTTTAAAAATTTGGGATTAGATTTTTCTAAATTAGGTTGTTCACTTTAGATAATAAAGAGAGTAATGTTAATTGTTAATAAATAAATCAATAATTGATATTATATATACATGAATGACCAATTATATAGTTTTGTAAATAATTAATTGTTTCTCAATAGTGGTGAACAAGTGCCAAGAGGAACTCTATGCACTTGATAATCCTGTAAATTCATTGTTCAAAGTGCATTAGTTTCATTAATGCTCCGTCCGATATTGACGATGGCCATATTGACTGAATTGTGTTACTCTCTTCATTCTCGATCTTTAATTTTTAAATATTTTATTTTTATTTTAAAAATTTAATTCTTTTAGAAAATCAAAATACAATTAATGATGTTTTTTTATATTCATAAAAATTCAAAAATATATATTAAATAAATTTTATTTTTACATAATGAAAAGATGATAAAAATACTAAACTTACTTAAATTTATTATTTTTAATATATTTGTTCAAAGTTTAATAACAGAAGGAATAACGATTTTTAATGTTATATTCCTCTTCTTTATCTCTTTAGTTTTGCGTTGTTTTAATTCAACATTGCCATTGCTGGTTTCTTTGTGTTTTCATAATCCACAACAATTGTGTATTTCTTGGACAAATCTTTCTTTGATAGAATGAAAACTTTTAATTTACAAAGATAGGAAAATGATTGTAGAACATTCTCTTAGGAAAATTATTTAATTACTTTGTGTTATTTCACTAGAAAAGCAAACGAAACAAAAATAGGGGAATATTGTTCTCCCTTTCAAAAACCTAATGATTAGGAACTCCAAATTCCTATAGTTTCTTTTACAAAACTTTTCAACAATAGGCCCAAATCTACACTAAAAACGAGCAGTTTATTCAATTAATCTAATCTAAGAATATGTTTGAATGAAATAATTTTTTAGAGGATATAACTTTTTTTTTTTAGAGAAATTCAAATCTTTTAATTTAAATTTTTTTATTTGGATAATAAATTTGAATCATTTATAAAATGAAATTATTTCATAAAATATTTTGTCAATATTAAATTTAAAGAATTTTAAATACTACTGATTTTAAACAAATAACTTAAAATTTTCTATTTATTTTATTATATATGAATCATAAAATGATATCTATAATTTTTTAAAATTTATAATTTTGTTTCTATGTAATTCAAAATTTACATATTAACCCTTATAACTTTTCAAAATAATCTATCAACTTTTCTAAAATCTCATTTCTGACCCAAATATTGTATTTTTATTTTCATTCCAAAATTTTAGAAAAATAATCCAAATTTAAATAAATAATTCCTTTAATCCAAATATTAAAATTTATAAATTAAAAGAATACAGTTAAAATATTTGAAAGGTTTAAAATTTTAGATTATCCAGAATCTTCAATCAATATACCAAAAATAAAATCATAAAAAAATCTTTGTTTGGTCCCACTTTGTACAACGTTTTACACATGGCAACCAGACATAGTACAAATACATTTTCATTTCCACATGAATGAATCTCCATACTTAATTTTGAACTTTCACTAATTTCTTATAATTATTATATTATATTATCTTCATACTTAATTTTCAACTTTCACTAATTTCTTATAATTATTATAATTCCCTCCAGTCCATGGCAAATAATTACTAATTAATTATGGGACGTTTATTTAAGATTTTTAGACAAGTGATTATGATTTTATATTTTTTAAAATAATTTTTATAAAAATTTGTTTGAAAATAGAAGTTGTTTTATAATTATTTATTACTATTAAAAATAATAATTTCGACATTTAATAATTTAGATATTCATTATTAAAAATTTTAATATAATAAAAATTATATTTTCTTAAAATATGTATCTTTCAAAAATACTTTTTATAAAGAATATCTCAAAATAGCTTTTCATTTTAATAGTTGTTTAAAAGTTTCATTATCCAAAAAAAGTTGTAGCGAATAGATAAAATAATTAAAATAATATTTTAAAATAAACTATTTAAACCAATTTTTATTTAAAATTTTATTTTTAAAATTATTTATTTAAAAATAAAAATATTATAAAAATTATATTTTTTAAATATCAAACAATCAGACCTTATATTTCTAAATATTATGTCTAATAAGTATTATCTCTATATCTCGTTGTTAATATTTAATTAAACATTAATTAATTGAAGAATAATTTTATAAAATTAATATACAAAACTAGTGCGTAGAAAATTGTGTTTCTAATAGAAAACCAATATTGTAAACAAAGTTGACAAATAATCCAATCTCTTATGCGTATTCAATTTTTAAGCGAAATTAATATATAAAAGAATATTTGTTAAAAAATGTGAGACACTTCAATAGATTTTAGTTAGTCTATGACTTCTAGCTTTCGGGTTACTTCGAGAAAAAAAAAGTCTTACCAAAAAAATCAATAATATGGGTCCCAAAAAGAGAATTAAGAAATATATTAATAGCACACCGTTGATCATAATTAAGCTGGCGCATACAGGTTCAATTTGAAAAAGGATGTTGTACATTATTGAATTGTAAAAAGGCTCTTGAAAAGTTTCTTAAGGCAATCTAGGTTTGCCTTTATAGCTCTTTTCCTTTTTTCCTGAAGTGACAACAAAATATAATGGATCTTTCATGACTTGGATTTGAAAGTGTATTAATTTGGCTATAAAGACCATCATTCCTAACTTGCATGATTTTGGTTAGATAATAATAATAAAGCTTATATACATTCGTAACGTCAACATATGAACATAGCAAGGATCACCATAATTTATAAGTATATAAATATAAAAAAATTGTATATGAATATGATCCCCTTCAATCTTAATCTTGACCGTGATTTGTCTACACATATTTACCCGAATAGTCCGAAGCAGCAATCAAATGACATTCTACATGCATGTCACATTATAGATTACATATATATGTACAGTAATATTCTAGCTATATGGTATAGAGTAGCACATACACATTGTATATATAAATATTTCACAATGAAAATGAAAGAAAACGATAAAAAAAAAAAAAAAAAAATTGATTTGACGAGATGAATTAACGTGTATACCGACACGTTCCATCCATAGAAAAACATGAAAGTATACGAATCTACCAATGGCACGTTTTAAGAAACGAACATGATTGCCCAGCTATTACGTAAGAAATTTTGTGTTCATTCTATTGGATATTGATGGGCATATTTTTCATATGACGGTTTAATCTCCTACCAAATACTCCAACGGAGTGTGCAATATTATATATGATTCATGAAGTGAATTGCATAGCCTTTTAGCATCCTTTGCACCTAATGGAAGATGGCTTGGGTCCACAGTTGTAATTTTGCAACCAAAACTACTGCTCCAATGACGCATTTAGTTTTTGGCTTTAAAAATGTAGATGACGTGTCTAGTGTATGTGACTATGTATTATTTGAAATCTTTAAATAAATTTATAGTCTCTATAAATATTTTATATTTTATATTTTGTTTTTAGTATTTTTAAATTTTTTTATATTTTGTTTTTAGTATTTTTAAATTTTTTTTAAGCAATGATCTTTTAAATATTTTTTTATTAATAATTTGATCGCTACTTTTAAGTAAACTCATGTGTATTTTTTAAATTATTTTTTATAAATATGTTTAGAACATTATAAAAATTTCTCTTACAAAAATAAACTCAAATATACTAGATTCTCTACATACGACTTTATAGTATGACTTTTATAGTATAGGTGATGGTAAATCATTAGATTAAGAATGTGAAAGTTTTTCTCTCTTAATATAACAGTCTACAACTAGTTGTACTATAAAATTGAATGGAGAGGAATTGAATCTTATAACTCCATCATGCGATTGAATTGACATTGATTTTTTATTTGAATCGTATCTAATTCATTCTTACAAAATCGATTATGATATAAGAACGTTCTATCACTTATAAGTATTTTTTAAAGTCACATTTCGTTTTAACGTGGAACTTAGAAGTTATACAGATACAATTATCTATGTCATAAGTCATTTCAATGTGAGGCGTATTGAACATATAGTTTTTTTTTACTAAAAATATATTCATTCATTCAAATTAGGATAATACACTAATTAAGAACAACACAAATATAAATTCACTAAAAACTGAAAATGATTAATTTGCGAACAAGCTCACAATATCTATGTTAATAGGATAAAACGGAAAAATGTCTATAGATTTGACAAAACAAAAGTGACCAAAATATCTATTTCTCCAAATCTGCAATGTTTAGGATGCTGAAGTCATCGATTGAATATGTCTGTAATGAATCAAAGTTAATCTATCAATATAGATAAAATGAACACCGTAACGAATCAAAGTTAATCTATCAATATAGATAAAATGAACACCGTAACGAGACGAAAAAACCAAACGCGGCACTTAGCCGGTGGGATAACAGAAAAAAAAATACGAAGAGAAAATATATTTATGTGAAAATTATTTAAATAAAACGATATGAATAAAATAATATATATGGATGATTTCAGACCAAAAACTGATAAAAAAAAATTAACCATTTTCTATGATTGAGAAGAAGAAAGACCGAGAAAAATAATAAATTGTTGCGGCTAGGTTTAGTCCGTATTAAATATATAGTTAGTTAGTTAATAACTATTGTACTTACCTTGTATAACTAATTAATTAACTATATGTTTAATAAAACACTTGAGTTTTTATCAATATCCCCATCATGTTCAGCACTGTTGATCAGCACTATTGAACTTGATAGTGCACAACATGACCAATGATTCAATGTGATATAATCTTTTATCATTTTAGTTTTTGGATTAGAGCAAATTTATTTTACAAAACAGCTTGTGAAGTGGGGATATTATGTCTACCACTTATAAACCCCTTTATCACACCATATGTGTTGTGTTAGTAGTGTATGTGAGATATTTCAAAAGTTACAAATTTCACGTAGGATGATTTTATGAACTTTAAAACTTTTCTTCCATAATACGGATTTGTAAACAAACTTGTAAGCAAAAATCCCTCTTGCGCACAGTGGAATTTGGCCAAAATGTTTAGATTGATATCAACCGTGTAAATCCTCAATTTTTGTTCTGTTTGTTTTGTTATCTTCACTGTGTTAGAGACAAATTTATTGTACTCTAGAGAATTTTATTCACATCATACAAATAAATTTTTAAAGACAGTCTTCGAGACACTTGTTATTGTTGGTTAGTTGTTGTCGACATCAAATTACAACATAGTATTCCTTTGTTTTAAAAATACATCAATTTTTCGTTACTATTTTTTATTATATTTTATATCGTTTTTTTTCTTAACCATTATGGGCTTATGGCATTATTATCGATGCAAGGCAGTGAGGCACACAGACCCTCACCCTCCCATGCTGTTTTTCATCACAATTCCAAATCGATGCATCATTAGATACATTGTGAAGCAGACAAAGGGAAAAATAAATTTGTTGAAGAATATTCACACGTGAAAGACAATCAATCAAGAAGGTGTATATTATTTATATAATTACCATTTCATTTATTGAATCACTATGAAAGTTGAAAAATGTTTCTTTCAATTATATAAAATGCATGATTCTGTAAGGTACTTGATTGCTTAGAAAATCATAACCTAAATAAAGATCTGAATCTTGTTGAGTACCCATTTTCTTCTTGTCCTTTTTAAGTATAGGCACAAAGGAATTACGTAACCATCGTCAATGAACCAAATTTGTTATATCTCATAAATGTGTTTGGGTCACACTTTATAAAGTAGCTCAAAGGATGGACACACGGTGAAGGTATAGCTTCCAATTCCTATATTATCATCCTTAATTCATCTCTAATTTCTAATATTGTCTTAAACGAACTCAGATCTCAATCTCAAGAATTAGTTCAAAGGATAAGAATGTTCAAACACATATACAACAAACAATCTAAGATTCTTGACAATGTATAACTTCTATAATAATAACTTATTTTCTGCTAGCCAATAAAGGGCCGACCATGTTATATAATTCTCAGCAATTGGGAAATAAAATAAACACATAAATAATTGTTTTGTTAATTTATAATAATTTAGATTTGAAAAAATATACTACCACACAACTCTGAAGTAGAACCAGTTGAGAGGTATACTTTTTGGTTACCGCTAAACAATTATTTAAGAATGACAAATAGTCGGAAATAGAGTGAGCCGAGATCAATAACATTTGAAATCATACAGTAAAATCTTGAGAAACGCCAGCATATTCTTTGAAAAACATATATTTTTTAGAAATTTTCGAAGAGTTAGAAGTAACCGGAAAATAACTCATTGAAAACTTTTTTTAAAGGGATTGCTCTTAGAAAAAAAAATTCAAGTTAAATTCATAGGAAAATATTTAATCATTTTCGAGACACAAGTCCCTGAAAAACTTTTTGAAGAGTAAACCCATGAGAAAGTACGCTAATTGATTTGATTTATTGTCAAATGATTTGATTATGAGTTGGTGTACTTACTTATACATTAATTTTAGATTTAATTGCAGTTTTGTTTCATCTATTATTATCAGTTTATAAAATTAATTCCTCTATTTTAAGAGTCTATAGTTAAAATAAATAAATCAATTTTGTGAATCAGTAAAAATAGTAGAATTAAACTGCAATTAAATTTTAATTTTACTTATTCATACATTTTCATATTAATTTATACTAACGCATATTCATACTTATTAATAACTAAATTAGAAACACATGATAAATTATAACAAATTCGAATATACTAACACAGCGTCATTGGAAGATGCAATGACAATGGTGACAATGGTAGTTGTGGAAGGTTGAGTAGAAAAATAATGAGAGGTTTTTAGTAAAGTGATTTTGTTGTTAGATAAAAAAAAATTAAGTATAAAATAACAAATAAAGAACAAGAGTTGATGTACATTTACAGGAAAAAAAATCAGGGACATTTTCTAGGGATATACCGCTCGAAAGTCCCTAGAAATTTAAGAAAATGTATAACTTACACATCTTATTGACATATAAAGCTGTGACAACACACACCCTCGTAGGGTGACTAACATTCACATTTAAATATTTATTTGTTTACAAATACTATTGTTTTGTCATAGCCGGGTCGCCTTAATAGCAAGACTAACAAATAATAAACATATAATTTGAATCCCGAGCATTTGTCATTTTCTTGCATTTTATTGAATTAAATTTTAGAAGTCACAAACAATAAAAAACAAATACAGTAAAATATTCATTCGTAGTCATTTTGTATGAAAATGTGTATAACATTTTTAAGACACACACGTCTCTTATAATTATTTAAAAATATTATATTTGTTGTCGGTGTATTAAAAATGTTTTATTTAGTTATTTATTATTTTATATATAAACGGCAAAGGTGGGAAGAATCCTGATCTTCGTAAGGGTGAAAATGGGTATTCAATTTTAAACCCCAACAAATATTGATATTTGGGGTGGTTTTTCGCGGAAAGTCGAAGCAGGGGAGGAAAAATCCCAACCCAACCTTTTGCCATACTTTTATTTTTATTTACATATTTATTTGTACTTTAAAAAATTAACATGTGTAGATATTATTAAAATTAAGTTATTAATAATTGAATCACAATATATGTTTATAAGGACAAATTAAAAAAATTAGCAGTAAAAAATTTATAGGACTGATACATACTTTACTTTTTATTGTAGTGTAGAACTTGTATCATACTTAGTTCCGTTTCATTTTATATGTAATATATGTTTGAAAACAACTTTTATGGTATAATTATAAATAATTAACATGTTTTTATACTATTAAATTATATTATAAATAATTGAATGATATATTATTTATGAATAAATTTGGTTATATTTTATATTTAATATTATTAAATTTTTAACTTTTATCTTTTAAGTTTATTTTGAAATGACATTTTTTTGTTATGATTTTAATTAAAATTTTAATTTCAACTTCAATTTCAATTTCAATTTTAATTATATAAACAATTTAATTAATTACTAAGTCAAAATTAAATAGATAAATATAATAAAACTCTTAATTTAATCAACTTTAATAAATGCTATAGTAAGATCTACATGAATAAATTAGACAAAATTATTTGTCAAAATATCTATAGTACCAATAGACACTCTTTTTTATAATATCGTAGAACTTGTCATGTTTCAAATATTTATTAGTCATAATTTATTTAC
>JBBPBQ010000001.1:59172087-59182305 GCA_037974755.1 Cicer yamashitae
ACAAAGATAATATTTATTATCTCATTTCATATACTACATTATTGACAAAACAATTAATAATTAAAACATTATCAACAAAATAATTAATGTTGCATTTAACAGATGAAACATTTTTTATTTAAAGGAAATAATAAACAAACTTGAAATAGAAGAAGTATTTTCAAAGTCGTAAATATAATATATTATATAATGATTAAAAATGTTGTCATATAATGTTAAATACAAAAAATTTCTATAAATGCGATAAATAAAAAACAACGGAGGGAGTATAGATTTATTAATAACATCATTTTTTTATTCTCTCAAAAAGTAAAAATAACAACATTTTTTTATTGGTATTTTAACACACCCTTTGTCAATGAGTTTTTTACCAACTCCTAAACCATGAAGGAACTTTCGGTTAAAAATAAATGAATACAACTAATGATTTTCTTTACATGTCTACATTAAAATATAAAGGGACGGAGTGATTAATACATGTTTTGAAAAATTAACCTACTAACGCATAATTAATTCATTTGTGGATTGAAACTAGTATGTCATAATCAAATTATCACGTGTGCATATACTATTATAAAGCATGAATTGTTTATAGCCTGAGGCATATATAGACCATTGAGAAGTCAATGTTGATTAATTTTAAATGAAAGAAGAAAATCATGATAAGCACTAGATCATAATAATAATGTAAGATGTCAACTTAGATCAAGCATGCCTAATAGCAGCTTATTAATTATATTGAATTGGACTTGAAATTCACGAGACATGTAATTAAGATTTTTGGTTGTACATACAGGCCTAACACATTTCAACTATGATATTGAAGTTGTTTGGCACAAATGCTTGTATTAGAAAAATGATTGTGACAAAATAATAAAGTGCTACACACATTAATTACCCCCTTCCAATATTCTTAACAGACACAGTTACATATATATATCCCAAATAACTGAACAAAGGAGAAGGAACGATAGAGAATATTTTAAAATTAAAGCAAGAAATTAATTAATTAATGTCAAATTCATTCAATTTAGATGAAAAGCCAATTCTTGTTGAACCGTCCGTAAAAGTTGATTCACAGCAGCCGCAATTTCATCCACAGTGTTCAGCTGACTCCCCTCCTCTACCTGCTCCAATCAATTCATGCCCAAAAATTTAAATTTAAGAATAATAATTAGTTAATTAAAATTTCAAAAGATTAAATGGATGCCAGCAAAAATTGAAAAACTTAATGCATGTTTGGCTATAAACTAGGAATAACTGTAAAATGGTGGAGTACCACTACTCGTATGATATATGTAGGCACCCTATTTTTTTTTTTTTTGTCGTTTTTTGATTGTAATTGAAATTTGTGACTTTTTTATATATTAATATAATATTATTTATATATTTAATTTTTTTAGTTGTAACAAAATATTTTTTTTTTTAAATTTTCATTATGATTTTTCAGTGTGCATTGAACAATTTAGTTTCTTAGTTTCATTATTATTATAAAAAAAAATTGTTTTTTTATGGAGGTACTTGTACACTATTTTTTTTTAAATGTTGTAATATGTACTTGGTATTATACTCGTATTTATACATCATAAATGATACATCATAAATGTTTGGATTTTATTTGAATTAGAAGTAATATGGTTGGCTTATCTCAATCATCCCATCATTATCTTTCATATTTTAAAGTAAATTTAATTATTTTTAAACAAAACTTCAATCACACTTGACTCTGTGAAGTATCACGTTGTGACGGTATATTACTTGAATCTATTTAGATTGTGGTGACTTTAATAAAATTATGGTGTATTATGTGATTTTAATAAAAAATTATTCTTTACAATTAATTATGTAATATGTTTTAAATTGATATATGTAATTTAAATTTTAAATTAAAACCATCCATTTTTTTAATCTATTTTTATTTATATTTAGAATGAAAATAATATTATATATGGTTAGGAACTGGTTATATATTTATAAGTGAGTTAAACTTTATTAACTTATTTATGACCATTAAATAAAATGTTTCATATATATATTAATTGTAATAAACTTTTTTGGTACTAACAAAATCTAATAATTAAGTTGTGAATCGAAAATGAATGATAAATTAAAAAACTAACCTTGACACTAACTGAATAAAGGACCATATCAGCCATAGTGGTAACATTGAGGTGAAGAATAGTAAGCCTAAGAGTTTGTAACCCAACAACAATCTTCATAAGCTGCCCTGTTTGTTTCTTGGACAGTATCTTGATGTTGGCATGACTATCAACCATGGTCACTTCAATATCTGCCACTGCCCATTGTTTGTGTTCCATACTTAGTGTGTTACTCTGAGTTGCACCTGTTGTGTACTGAGGAAAAGTGAAGAATTCAGCAAAAGGTGTTCCATTTAAGCCTATTTGTTTCGTTTTCTTTTGGCCCCCCATGGACTGTAAAAGCTGTTCTAATTCCTTCACAAAGTTTATTGCACCCCCAATTATTGAAGCTTGGTCACCCTGTTTTCAATCACAAAACATACTATATTGTATTGTCATTTTCACTTAACCAATTCAACTTACGTAATTATTAATTAATTACTTAATTTGACTCATCAAAATTTTAAACACAAGTGTCATTAGTTGAGAACTCATCTCATGCTCTTTTTATTCAATAGTTTATTTTTTTTATAAACAAATTAATATTAATAACTAAGAGAAGAAAATATTAACAACGGAAATTGAATCACAATCATGAATCTCCTATCTATAAATCTTTTGTTTTCAGAACACAAATCATTCCGTTATTTCTTAACATACTTTGATTCAATAGCTATATATAAATTATTTTATTTTTATTTAACTAAACAAAAAATACATTTTTTCTAATAACCGCATAAATTTTTTTGTAACATAACCATATAAGAATGATGATTGAAACTGACCCTTTGAACATAAGAAGAAGGCATCAATGATCGAAGCACATTCAAATAGTCATTCATTTGTTTTCGACGATTGCGTTCAACTGTAATGTGAGTCATCCTCTGGTTTTCAATTTCTTCCTTATTCTTTGTGTTCTTAGTACGACGTCGTTTTCTCCGTCCAACGGTAGCTTCGACGGTGGAAGAAAAAGGACCCGTTAGAGTTTGATCAACGGTGCAAACTTCAGGAGACGAAGAGTGTGAACAAGAATCCCAATTTGCATGTTCATTTTGATTCTGTCCTACGTTGTTGTTGTTATTGATAATTCCTAGAAGAACATTCTCTTGTTCTTCACCAGCTTCTCCCACCAACGAATACAAGTAATTATTATATGTGAATGGATCTTGTGGAAAAACCACAGTTTCAAGTGCCATTATACAAAATAAAAAATTATTGAAGAGAGAAGGTAGGGAAAGTTGTAGGAGAGAAAGAAAATGAACATAAAAGTCCCAAACAAAAGAGCTATATTCCCGAAAGAGAAAACAAAGTCACCCTTTTTATGATGGACTTGTAGTTGTGAAGAAAAAGGTTTGTGGGTTTTAAATAGGATTGTTCAAACTTTCAATCTAACAAAGACAAAAAGCTACAGAGTAATGCACGTGAGGTTTCATTTGTAATTGTAGAGTGTAGACCAATTCCTTGACCATCCAAAGGGAAATTAATTAACACACAAAGGGAGAAGAGTCGAGGAAAAGAAAAAGGCAAAACACTTATTTAATATGTTTGAATTTCTTATCTTGGTTTTAAAATAATAATGTTCATTTAAAACTGCATGTTGTTATGTACTAATAATAATATAAATTGAGTCAAAAAATGTACTAATAATTAAATGTATTTTTTTTTTGTCAAAAGTTATGTTTGTATTAAAATGTAACAAAATAATTCCCTATTTTTCGTTTTGTGCGTTATATTCTTTGAATACCGATGATTGTTATTATTGTTAATGTATCATATCATATAAAATATCAAACTTCAATCTAGTTCGTGAACACCGTATCCTCAATTCCACCATATTAAATTAAATTGTATGTTGAAAGGAATAATCAAACCATAGCTGAGAACAATTGAATAATGTAATTAGAGTACTTTGTGCAAAACAAAAAATGTTTGGGTTGGCAACGGATAAAAAAACTCATTTATATACTCTATTGTAAACTACTTAAATATCCAATTGAATATTCTCTTCTTCTACGACGAGAAGAAAAACAAAGATGAGAGGAGAGAATATGGGAAATTAATAAATAATGGTGGTATTAGATGAATTAAGAGAAAAAAGAGAGAATAAGTTATAGTAAGAGTATCTTATAATGGCAATTCAAATAGTAAAAAAATATAAAAACATTTAATATGTTGAGTTTTAGGTTCGAACCAACACTATTTGTGTACTTCTCGTCATGGTGTGCATTTTTTGCAGTTAGTCTCATTTAGAAACAAAATTAAAAGATACGAAGAGTTTCATTGAAGAACAGTAAATCTCCCTCATCAATATTGATATACTCTATCAAGCTTAAGGACAAGGTGATCCTTTACTTACTATATATGCACGAGTGCAGAGTTGCTCCTTAATTAACATTTCCACTTACAAGATAGCACATATAATTGAGTATGAATATTGCAATCCTATAGAAGGTGAGTAATATTCCTATGCTATGAGGATGAGTTTGGATATTTTTCTTTAATGTAAAAGTTGAAGTACCATCTATACTCTCTTTAATAAACTTATTTTGCTTATAAAAAAAACATTTTCACTTACAAATGTAGGGTCGGACTAAGTTTCTTCATTTGTATTAATTTGGGTAATTTTTTTTTATTAAGTCACTGTTTGTTGGTAGAATTGGAAGAGTTGATTTGGAGTCATTTAGAGTGTTGGTTTTGGATGTATATTTCATCCCTTAGTATATCTTGTGCTAATATTAAGTATATAAATAAAATTCATTTTGCATCTGAAGAAAAATATAAGAGTTTAAGAAGTGTTGTACACGAGTTTGATTGGATAAGTTTTGACTAAACCATAATACTTAAATCGATAAATTTTATGTGGGTTGGGAATTTGTAATATATTAATTATTATGTTTGTACAAATCATAAATTTACATCGATCATATTTATTTATTTTTTCAATATTTTCTAATTAACAATTTGTTGGGGCTCTTTAATTTTTTTATAATTATTTATATTTTATGGGTCATGTTTAAGAAACGAAAAAAGGAAATAAAAAAAATAATTTTGAGTAAAAATCTCACTTTTACAATTCTAAAGTATGAATTACACAAATTCCAATATTTTTGTCTATATTTTAATTTTTAACAAGTGTCATTAGGTCACTTGTTAACATTTCTCATATTTTATTAGATATAAATAACTATGTTCTAAACATGAAATTAATGAGTAACGTTTAAAGTTTTTGTATATATATTAAGAACTGCAATAATTAGAAGAAAAAGATAAATAATTAAAATTATATTGAAAATTGTTAATCACAAAGATATTTTTTTTTATTAAAGTGACACTCATTGTGATACCGAGGAAATATTAAGTATTGTTAAATAAAATTTTGAGTAATTTTGGTACTAAATAAAGTTTATTTTATTATATACTAAAATCTATATGTAGATTAATTAAAATAATATTTTTGAAGAATATATATAGAGAGAGAGAGAGAAGTATGGATATTTTACATATATGTAAAGAAAGAAATAACATTTCTACAGTTTCACGTATATTAATTAATAGTATTTTATAAATAAATAAAAAACTTATAAATACTTCAATTTTATATTAAATATCTTAATATGTTTAACGAAAATCGCATAAACTCAGTTATATTCAGAAATAGTTGTCACTTGTCACAAATGTACACTAATAAACTGTTCCAATAATTTATAAATTTGGAGGGTCATGGTCTGTGCTAGATCTGGGTTCATTTTTGGTTATAATAATATGGTGGTGTTATAAATGAGAAAGAAGACGAAAAGCTGGTGGATGAATCTGAGATTCAGAGAAGGATCCTTTTAAGAGAACAAAATGAAGTGGTAGGAAGAACAAAAAAATAGACAATAAAAAAGTAAAAGAACAGGGACAAAAATTGAGGCATTGGACAAATATACATGGTACAGAGTTCAGAGGAATCCATGTGACCAAAACACACACAAGGGTCATTCCGTAATCATATACCATGAAGACTCAACTAAACATGAGCTTCTCTCTCTAATGTTCCCCCTCTCGAGTATCGTGTACTCTGTTTTTCTCTTATTCTCGAATGGGTACTATTTTCATGCTTAAACTTGTGAAATGTTGTTTTTTTTTTAAGGAAAACTTGTGAAATGTTGTTATAGTGACCCTGTACCCAAAAAAATATTATGCTTAAACATATAATAATTTGTATATATATATATATACACATTCAAGAACTTGTATGGTATAATAAAAAATAAGGTGTATATCAGTGTATTAGGTATTATGAATTTTTATATTAATAACTTTTTTAAATTTGTTTACATATATATATATTATTATAGTATATATTAAAATTGACTAAATTAATAGTTTTGGTAGATAAGATGACATGTAATCAAATATTGGTGATTTAATTTTGATAATATCAAAAATATATTAATTTTTCAACGGATCTTCTATATATTAATTTAAATATATATATATATATATATATATATGAACCCAAAAAATGACCATTTAACCACTAATAAACAAGAAGAGAGAACTAGAATTATATTTTTGAGAGAAGAGGCAGCATGGGAATGAATGCATGTTTAGTTGTTTAATTTAATAGTTAAATAAGCTTTTGATCTCTATAAATATATTATATTTTGTTTTCAATTTATCTAAAAAAATTGTTTAAACTAGGGTCGCTCAAATATTTTCCATCAATAATTTTGATCTCTGTTATAAAACAATTCATATGTATCATCTGAATTTTTAAATGATTTTTTGTATACATGTTTATAATATTATAATAATTTATCCCACAAAAATTTAGAATTTTTTAACAAATGATAAATTGAATATGGTTTTTTTAAAATTCATATTTTGTTTAAAAATTCTAAAAATTTATAGCGAAGATTCTTATAATGTTTTAAACATTTATGCAAAAAATCGTTTAAAAATTCGATTGATGCACATGAATTGACTTAAAAGTATATACCAAAATTGTTGATGAAAAATATTTGAAGGAAGATTATTCGAAGAAAAATTTTAGAGGGAGTAAAAACAAAATATAATTTATTTATAAGGATAAAAAACTTATTTATCCCTTAATTTAATCTCAAATATATTTCCGTTGATCAATTTAATAAATAAAATTATTAACAAAAGATACATTTAGAGTAATTGTAATTTTAATATATTTAATTACTATAATGACAACCGAGTCAAAAATTAAAAAAAAAAAAGACTATAGTGACAACAACGTCTAACACATTTATGGATCAATATTATTTTTTATCATCTCAAATTGAATGAGTGTGTATGTACTTTAATATTTCATGTAAAGGAACTTTTATAATACATTTAAAAATTAACAAATTTTGGTACTATCAAATTAGATCATCGATAATTCAATAACATGTTATCTATCAATGAGTTTGATCATATTTTATATTTAACGTCATTAAATATTTAAGTTTTATCTTTTGAGTCTATTTTAAAATGACGTTTATGATTTTAATTAAAATTAATTTTAATTTTAATTATAAAAATAATTTATTTTATCATTAAAATCAAAATTAAATAAATAAATATATTAAAACTTTTAATTTAGTCAACTTTAATAAAAATTATAGTGATTTTCCAATAAACAAATTAAAAAAATTATCAATTGAAATATTCATATATCGATAAATTATTTTATGATAATAGTGTAGAATTTGTGATTGTGTAAACGTTTTGTGATTGTGTAAACGTGACTATTTTAATTATGCTGCTTGAGTCTTTTAAGCACCGTTAGAAGTTCCATCATGATTCATGTGTATAACTTCATTATTTTTAAGTAATCGTTTTTTAACTACTTCATCCGATTTAAATATGCATAAAAACTATCAAGTTTGGAGTGGAAAAAACAACTAGTTACCTTTTAGCAACTACTCCTCCGTTCCTTCTTTCTCATACACCGAATATAAGAAAATACTTGTATAGTCAAAATGCACACATTAAAAAATATAAATTATTTAATCATTTTAAAAATAAATATTATTATTTAATTTTTTTTTCTTTTTACTTTATTTTTTATTTTTTATTTATGTATGTGTGTCTAAATATGTGTCAAAAAATCTTGCGAACAACAAGTATTTCTCAAAATAGAGAAAATTTGGAGTCTATTTTTACTTCAAAATCACTAATATGGGACTTTCTTTAAACAGTTATTTTTTATTAATTGTTTTTATTAATTGTTTTTAATTTATAGAATACAAATATTTTTAATGAATTATTTTTTAATAGATGTAAAAGTTTTTATATTTGAGACCTCGTACACTACATACGTTAGTACAACTGGTAATAATTTTTGTTTTTTTGGTACGAATTATAATCCCATTTCATTTTATATTTCTTTCAGTGACATGTTGTACACGATAGAATAAACTAACCATTTGACCACATCTCGATGAGACATTCTCTAGGTTTTTTTTCCCGTTTTTCTTGGGTCTCTCTATATCGCTAACACCATAGTTGTACTTGTTTATTACTCCCATTCTAATCACATTTTGAGTCATTCGATCAACGTATTGATTACATAAATGATTACAATTAACCTTTGAGTCATTCCACACGCAAGGTATCATAAAATAATGCTAGATTATACAAAGGACTCCATGACATCTGAAGTCTTATTAACTTTTTTAATACACCAACTAGTCTAATTAATATTAAGATCTGCTGCCAGTATCTATACAGTCAAATTACTAATTGTTTTATTAAATAATGTTATTGCTATATTATTCATTTGTTGATTAGGAGCTCAGAAAATTATTGTTGGTAGTGCACTTAATTAGTATTATCATATTCTCACAAGTGGTCTAGATCACATAACTCAAATTATTGTCATATGAATGGAGTGATCTTTATAAATTCAATTTAATTTTAAAATCATTTCTCTCATCAGTTGTTAAAAAAAAAAATTATGTGGCAAACAAATGAGTGACGTGATAGTTTAATATGATAGATGAAGAAATTAAATAATTAAACAAATGAAATTAAGTAATTAAATTGATTAAAAAAGAAATGAGAGAAATTTGAAGATGTTATGTTTCAGTCTCTCTATCTAAAATCAGAAATAAGTTTTTGAAGTAGGGTTCTCTCATTTTTTCTCTATCATCGCATCACTATTATCAGATCACCAACATCGATTTACTATCTTCGAATCACCATCATTGCATTACTATCTTCGAAACACGACTGAATTAAGATTGCAAAGGAGAGGCTGAAAGTATGATTTCGATACTTTTTGTCCCTCCTTTTCTGTTCTTGTTTGTGGGAAAGGGTGGAGTTTCTATTTCTTTTTTAAAGATGGTGATGCGATGTTAATGATCTCGTAGTGGTGATTAGATGATAGAGAAAGGAGAAAAAAAACCTTAATCCCATAACTTATTTTTGATTTTGGATGAAGAGACTAAAACATAACACCTTCAATTTTTCTTCATTTTTTTTTCCATTTCTTTTTTAATCAATTTAATTATTTAATTTATTCACTTATCATGTCAAACTGTCACGCCACTCATTCGTTTGCCACATAATCTTTTTTATAACAACAACTAACGGGTAATAATGATTTTAAAACAAAATTGAACTTACAGGATTTAAATTGAAGAAAAAAAACTTACAGGTACGAAAATGAGAAAGACACAAACTTAGAAAGACAAATCATATATTTAAGACAAAATTTAAACTATAAAAACAAACATTAAAATTAATATAATCTTTGATAATATAACAATTGTGAGACATAATTAGATACTGCATGTTTTTTTTTTATCATGAATATTACATCCATAAAAAATTATTATTTGAGATAAAAAAAAATATTATTTACATTTTTTAAAAATATTTTATTAAAAGTAAAATTTAAGCACTCGGACTTTTATTTTTTTGCTAACATAAGCACTCAAACTTTGATTAAACATGCTGGCCTAGGTTACATAGATTGATGGGTTGGAAGTGGGTTGGAAGTGTATTTGAGGGGTTTTTTTTTTTTTTTCGGGTATATGATATGATAAATATTTTTAACAATTCATAGATATAATTGTGA
>JBBPBQ010000001.1:59182648-59236012 GCA_037974755.1 Cicer yamashitae
AATATCAATATTTTGTCAATTAAATCTCAAGATTGAACGTAGTGTATTTGAATTTTTTGTTTTTTTTTTTTTTTGGGTCGTAAGTGTATTTGAGTTTTATATAAGTTACATTAAATTTCTTAAAAGTATAATGGATTAAGTTGGACACGGATAGCTCCAGCTATTATATTATGACGATGACTTCTTAAATTTTTCCCCTATTTTGGAACACACGGCTACACCTATGGGTGTCACACCCTCACCTAATAAAAACAAGAATAATCCAGATTAGTACTAAGTAAATAACTCATGATGTTAATTAATTTTCTTGGTTAAGTGCATGTGCTTGAACCACAAAACACGGTACCTGCAAGTCTCCAAGCGCATCATCCGGGAACAAGGTACATATAATTTATACCAATTTGGTATGATAATGTATTAAGCAAACCGATTTGGTCAGAGATTTAGTTTTATTAATTTGCTACTCATAGGTTTGTTGACTTGTTTAAGATACAAAACCATATAGGGTACCTCAAATTCTGGAAACCTGCGTTTTGTTTTATATGTTGCTGTTTGTTGCACATATTCTAATATCCTAATTAGCAGCCCCTAATTTTTACTGCCTCTTTGCCACTTCAAGGTTGCTGTTTGTTTTGCTCCAAAAAAATTTTAGAACTAATCTACAATATCAATTTGGTTAAGTGGGGTTTATAATAAGCAATTTACACAATTGTTGAAGTGTATATTTAATTAATAGTGATCCGGTTAAAATGCCAATAATGATTTCCATAAGTTAATTTATGCTAAAAATAGAATATGAGAGATGTTTTAATAGAAGACGGTGGGATAACTAAATTTGGATCATACAATTGAACATAGATTAATCATGATTAAAAAATATTTTTTTTACAATCTTAATCATTCATTATTTAATTAATGACTAAAATTCATTAAAATAATTTTAAATAAAAAAAAAAACATTATATTGTCTTACAGTATCCTCTCCAATCTAAATTAGACTTTTAACCTTTTTTTTTTTTTATCCACAATCAAATTCTAACCTAAATTTTAAACATTCTAAACATCTTAAAAAAAATGTTTTGATAAGTTAATTTTCTACCTACCTGTGACTTTTGATAAGCTTTTGTCTTGTATTTGACATTTAAGTTTCTTTATTGGTTGTTCTAGTTCAGTGGGGGCAACTTAAATTATATGTATGTGTCCACGGCCACTCTTTTGCTTAACTTTATAATTCTAGTGAGTCTGTAATTGGGCTTCTTCTCTTGAGCTATGGACTCCCTCTTGTAAGGTACGTTGGGCTTGGGTTTTTCTTGGCCCGGACTTTTATATGAAGTTAAGTTGATGATTTAAAATAAAATATTAAATAAAGAAAATAAATTAAAAATTATGTACATGATATTAATTAGAGGATACACTAAAAACACGATTAAAATTACTTTTAATATTGAAAGTGACATTTTTTGTATTTTTTTAATATGATACTTGTTATGAGATAGAGGGAGTATGAAATATTTTATAATGTATAAATTTTATGATTAAAGTAAATATGTTTAATAACAGTTATCTTCTCATGTGGTATAAATTTTTACACTAACTTGTAGTATTTTTTTGTGTTATTTCAAATATTGTACTGTTTTCTCTCCTTTTTATACTCATCATTTTCATTCAAAAAAGATAAATATTAAATAAAAATAAATTAGGACTATTCTCTAATAAAAATGACAAAACCTAAATTGATCAATGGAAAAATATAAAATCAATAAAAATAGAAATAACTTAGTCAATAGTTGAACCATGGTTGGAAAAGAGACAATTAAATTCTTAACAATAATTAAAAAGAAACAATTTTGTCTCAGCTAATAATTTAAAAAAAGTTAATTTTGTCTGTGAAATTGACAAGTATTATTGATATTTTATTGAATAATCATTTTTATTTGATGACACATTTTGAATATTAAAGAAGTTAAAGAATAAAAATTAATGGTTGATTAAATTATTTATAGACTTTTGTGTTGTAAGGATTAATAAATTATCTCTCTTTTTTTATTAATATTGAGCACCAAATTGTCCCTATTATTTTATTATTGAAGACCTAATTGTGTCACTTTTCTGATTAAAATTTATTTTTACATCTTCCAAAGACCAAATTAAATCTCTTAATTTTTTTTCCCAAAACTAAAATAAATCTTCACTATTAAAATTATCATTTGTTTGTCATTTTATTTTCAAAAGATTTTTATTTTTTATTACAAAAAAATCTCTTAATCACAATTACTTTTTTTTTTCAAAAGATTATCTAGCTACTAGTTTTACTAAACACTTTATATTTAATTTGTAAACTTATCAAGTATGAAGTATTTTATTATATAATACAGATTTATCCGCTATCAAAAGTCAACCTCAAACACCTCTCTTATTCTCTGTCCATCATAGATGACTGATTAAAGGTCATTTTTTTAATCTAAAATCATCTCTCTAATTATTTTCCCTCCTTTTTTTAATGTAAATGAGTTGTTGTCACGTAGATTTAGTTTTACTTTCGTTTTTAAATATGTAATTTCGTCGTCTTAATGTGAGATTATTTTGTTATTCTTCTTAATATAACGTTGTTTAATTTTCTGCTTGTTGTGGTGTTCATTTAATTTAAATTGATAAATTAGGTTCGATCTATTAGAGATTCAATTGGTGATTTTTGCATCATTAACATTATAGACCATAGCACATGAGTATTCCAAATGATTTATTTTTTAAATATTCATAGATATTTTACCATGTCACTCCATTGGGTTCTATATAAGAATTTTTGTGTTCTATATATATAAAAAAACTTATGATTTTTAAGGTGAATTTATCGTATAAATTACTTTTATATCTTTATTTAAGATGTTTATCTTTTTAATATTATTATTGGATATTTAATGTTTCACAATTTTTAATAAGAATATATATGTAAAAATAATCAAAAAATTAAAATAATTAATGAATATATTAGTTTTGATATTTTTATTATTTTCTTTTATAAATGATATCAGAGATAATATGTTATTAACTTGGATATTTTAAATTTAATTGTATATATTTTTTTATTTTAATAAATTTGAATTTATACAGTTATATATATACATATGTATGGCAAATTGATTTTAATCATCTTTTTTGTTTGCATATGTTTTTAATTTTAACGAGCTTTTTTTGTCTGTTTATGAATGAGTGGGCCGAACTTGCTGAGGCCTTACAACTCTCTTGCATAAGAATCAGAGCTAGAGGATGGGGTAACAATTTCATGAAGTGTGGATAGTAAAACTCTACATGAAGATGCATGAACAAGCTACAAGCCCAAGAGTTTCGTGATCATCATTTTGGGCTTTGAAACTCACTTTGAGTTATTTGGAATATGCACGAACAAGATGAATTAAGGGGGAAGACTGAAAAACCTAATTTTGACTTTTATATAATGAGTCGAATATCCTAGTTATGAGACTAATTTGACATGTAAATCTCATATTTATTGGTTTCAGCTTATGTTGTTTTTGAGTTTCGAAAAACTGTTTAAAATCACAATTTATGCCACCGAAGATATTACTGGGTTGAGTCGCGGACTAGGTCGCTCTCTTTAAGACGTTTCGCGGCACTGCCCAAATTGTGCAAGGCAGACTATCAACCACGAAGTCCCCAGGATAAAACAGCTCAGATTCACTGTATCGGAGTTCCACTGCACCGCAGAAAACCGTTCTAGAATTACACCCTCAATATGGCTTTTAAAGCCACTCAATATGACAATTAAAGTCATTCGCAATATGGTACTATGACCATTCATAAATCAAAACGACTACGGCATAACAACCGCTCTAAAAACAAAGGGACTACGGCATAAAAACCGCTCTATAAACCGAAGGGACTGCGGCATAACAGCCGCTCTGAAAACCGAAGGGACTGCGGCATAACAGCCGCTCTGAAAACCGAAAGGGACTGCGGCATAATAACCGCTCGGCATAATGACCGCTCTAAAAACCGAAAGGGACTACAGCATAATAACCGCTCTAAAAATCGAAGGGACAGAAAGAAAGGGGAGAAGTGGCTCGAAACTTAGGCGAGCAGAATAAAGGAGAGAGAAAAGAGAAAGTTGGGAAAAGCATCCAACTTTGGTGTGCTTTTCACAATAGATTGAAACTCATTATATAGTGATGGAAGCAAACTCACAATTGATTTCTAATCAATGTGGGACTTTAGCATACTCAAAATAGGAGAGTTTTCCAATGTGGGAGTTCAAAAAAATTTCTTTCCAATGTGGGACTTGAATTTTAAAAGACATGTTTCTTTCCACTTGAATTTACAAAAACAAATTCTTTCCAATTTGGGACTTCAACAATTTTTTTAAATTCACACAATATGTTCCAACAGCTTAAAACTAACGGAAATAATAAAATTGATTAAAGGAAACATAGTTAAAAGATCAAACCAAAATAAAAATTGATTAAATAAATTAGCCTACATTCTATATTTATTAATTTATTTACTGATGGTACAAATGTCATTATATTTACCTCTATACCTATGTGTTATTTTCAGATCAAAAAACAAATTTTGAAAAATAAGTTTCAATCGCCGAAGTTATTGGGTTGAGTTGCAGACTATGTCACTATCTTTAAAACGTTTTACGTCACTTCCCATAATTGTGCAAGCAAATTATCAACCACAACGTTCTCAGGATAAAACAACTCAATTACAAAGTGTATCGGTGTTCTACTGCAGTATAAAAAATTGTTCTATAATTACTCATTCAATATAACTATTACGACTACTATGTGTCGATAAAAAAAAAAAAGAGAGAAAAGTTGAAAATTATATACAACTTTAATAACAAATGTGTTAAAAATTTCAAATGTGAGAATTTTAATTTAAAATATTCATTTATTTTATCTACAAATACACATTAAACTATCAACTTGGTAACGTCGCATATTTTATTTGTAAATACACTATATATATGGATATGAGAAATAAAAAAACTGTTTATGTTGTGAATTTCATTTTTAAAACATGGCCAAACTCCATCTATTTCCTAACAATGTACATATGAAAAAATTGCAACCAGACCCACATCTCAACCTCTTTGTTCATCTCCACCTACACAAAGTCAAGGGTTGGGGTTTTGTTCATCGCAAGAATTTGAAAATAATCGCACATTACTCTTTTCCGGTAGAACTAATAACAACTCTACTTCATTTTACAATCCAGTCCCACTAACTCTATTTTATTGTGTTGGCTTGTGGGTAGTGCTAATTGAGGTTAGTGGTAACAAATAACTAAAGAAAAGGAAAAAAATAGCTGAACTGGTTTCATAGGTTAACCGGTAAAGGGTAAGAAAAAATAGGTGATGTGGTCCAATAGATTAAAATGTGTTTAAGAGAGTGTGCCTAATGGTATGTCCTTAGCATTTATCGTATAGATATTGTTATCATCCCTCCACACAAACGGACATGGACATTGTGTCAAATAAGAAAGAGCATGCTATAAGTTATAACGTGACGTGCATTCCAAAAGTCTAAATAATATCAAAATTATCTATTGGATAATTTGGTCAGAGCAAAGATCATGATAATATTTCATAATAGGACACAGTCATAAAAAATTCGTCAATAAAAAAGGACAGTCTTAAAATTATTAAATATATCCATATATAAATATAAAACAATGTTATTCTATTTTAAAACTTTCCACAGTTTTAAAACAACTTTTCATATCTCCTTTACTAAAATTTCGAGTTTAATTATTATATATTGTGTAAAAAAAATAAACTGTTAAGACATTACAATCATTTACGAAAATAATTTTAAAAGTAGTTTTAACAAAAACTAAATATCTCTAATAATTTTACTGTTATAATCAATTAATAATATAAAAATTTATTAGATTAATGACATATATAAATTAAATGATAGAATCTCATCATCCAAACCGAAGGACAAGTCCATGGGGACTCCTTCAAACTCAGAAAACCATAGAGAGCCTTTCTAGACAGTTGAACAACAATTCCTTAACACATTCTCAAATGAAAAAAGTCAACGCCTCATTCATCTACATTCTGTGTTGGCCTTTAGACCAAACAGAAAAAAATGATTAATTAAGTTTAATAATAAAAGAAAAAAGAGAAACAGTACAAAGGAGCAATTAGCGGGGGACAATATATTATTAATAAATAGTACTATTAGGATTAGGATTAGAAACTGAGTGATCTAGTTCTATCTTTGCTTGTATTAGCAGTAAATGAAATCTACCTAAAACCCTCATGAACACTTTTCCACTCAAACTACACTTCAATTTCAATTATGTCTACCCCTATTTCCTCCTCCTCCTTTTCACACTGTCGGCAACGGCGCAGATCCCGAACGCGCTCTCACCACCACCGGCGGACAAAATTTCAACTCTCAAATTCGACAAATCCATGGCCATAGTTCTAATTATCTTAATCGTCGTGTTTTTAATCCTCGGTTTTCTCTCCGTCTACACTCGCCAGTGCGCAGAACAGAGGATGAGAGGAAGGTTCGACCTTACTATTCCGATCGCAGGAAGTCACCGGAGACACCGCGGACTCGACAAGGAAATCATTGAAACGTTTCCTACCTTCGTTTACTCCGCCGTGAAGGGACTCAAAATTGGAAGAGCCGCGCTAGAATGCGCCGTGTGTTTAAACGAATTTCAAGACGACGAAACGCTGCGTTTGATCCCTAATTGTTGCCACGTGTTTCATTCTGAATGCATCGATGCTTGGCTTGTTAATCACTCTTCGTGTCCGGTTTGTCGTGCAAATTTAATTCCAAAACCTGGAGAAACCTCTTTCGTAACGATTCACATTCCGGATCCTAATATACCCGATTCAGATGACCCGACCCGGAACAACTTAAATGGCGTTAACACCCCTGACCGAGCTACAGTTACTTCTCCTTCTCCTAAAGTGAACTATTCAGTCTCACCGAACCGGGTCCGACCGGTACGGTCAAGGTCAACGGGGTTGAGAATTGGGAACTGGTTTCCGCGGTCGCATTCGACGGGTCACTCGCTGGTTCAAGAGGGAGAGAACCACGAGCGATTCACGTTGAGATTACCGGAGGAGGTGAGGAACCGGTTAGTGAATTCTACGCTGATCCGAACGACGAGTTGTGGTGTTAGTTTTACTCCGGAGGGTAGTGGGAGGAGGGGTTATAGAACGAGAAGTGTGGGAAGTAGTGCTCCTGGGAGGAACTATGAGTGGTTTAATCGGCCGGACCGGAGGGGGTTCTCTTGGACTCCACCGTTTGTGGGTCGAACCGGTTTGAGTTGGTTGAAGAATAAGTCACCCGGGAAATTGGATGACGTGGGAGAACGGTCTTCTGATCGTTTGTTTGCAGGTAATAGTGATTAGAAGGTTAGGTTTATGGATAAGGAAACAAAATAGATTATACTTTCATATTGGCTTTTACACTTTCGAACATTTTCTTTTCTATCTACCATATCATATCATGGAAATACATTTGTGTTCATAGAAGAAATAGAGTGTGTTTATTTAGTTAATATGCTATTTTTATTTGAAATTTTTCAGGGTGTTCTGGAGATCGATTTTTTTCTAAATGTGGTTGTAGAATTTGGATTATTTTTTTTAATTTATTAACCTTCATACTTTGTTTTATACGTGGCATTTATATTTTTATCGGTTTGGTGTAAAATTGATTATTGGCTCGTGGTTACCAAAAAGATAATAAAAGGTTATTCTGAGATAAGTATCCTAGAACGTCATCATAACCTCTTTTAATTAATGTTTTCACAACTGCAACCTATGTAGTAAAAGACTACCGAAACAATTGATATGGTTGAGTGAAGGTTTAAATTCACACTACTTTGGACCTCCACTTCTCTATAATTAGAGCCTGAGTTTCCTTATTAAACTCTTAAAAAAGCAGTGATTGGATGATATAAAACATATCTTTTTTTAGTTTAATTAGGTGTTGCAAGTTTTTTTATGAGAAAGGAATGGGGTTAAAACCCCAACAAAAGACAACTAGAAACCTTAAGGAAAAAAGAAACAGAAGAAGTATCCAGCAACATGGCATTATGGTCCTAATGAATGACTCCAGAGGCAGCATTGTAGCCAACATTTAGCATTGACCCACCTAGTGGCGAGGCTTATATTTTATGAGGAGGTCTAATATATATATATATATATATATATATATATATATATATATATATATATATATATATAAAGTACATTTTAAAAATTAATATATCAAATAAGATAATCATCACAAAAATTTACAATAATTTTTATATAATCATATAAAATATAAATTAAAGCACCGCAAAAAATAAAGAGACACTATAGATTATCTAGAAAAGTTAAACTTAATGATATTTTAAAAAATCAAATTCTTTAATAATTAACTTTACACTCTTAAATAAACTACAAATATCTTTTTTAATGTAAACAAGTTACAATGGCTTGGTTTGATCATTTTTATTGCTAACAAAATTCTCTATAGTTACTTTAGAGATTGAAAGTGACAAAACATAATATAATTTATTTTGACTTTGCTAGTTTTACTAATTTTTTAACAAATTAATTTATTTGAAAGATAACTAAATTTATATTATCGAGGTAACTATATATTAAAATATTTTATTTACACAAATTAACTATTTTGGAGTAATCAAAGCCACCCATGGCTACACTTACCTTCGTCCCAAGACCCATATGCACTAAGAGCAACTTCTCCATGAGAGCCAGGAAGCCAAACATTAATAACCCTTGTGCTATCTACTATGAATTAGATAATGTGGATAACACAAAGAAAAGAAAAATTAATATTAAAATTGTGATTTATTGGATTTAGAAGTATGACTAGCTCCAGTCAAAATTTAAATATTTGATTTGTACTTTTTTAAGACATTTTATCTATACTCTATCATTTTTTATTAGTATTTTTTAATATAGTTTCATCCGTACTCCACCAAATATTATCCATGATACCACTAAAGACGACAATATGTTAGGATCCAAAAATAGTAGTTAGATTGGAGAAGTTTTTGAGAATTTACGAGATTCTATAAAATTAGGCAAATTGGACCATTAGAAGAATTTGTCATTTTTCTAATAACTATTCTTTTATTATTAAGATCGATTCATAGTTCGTGTAAATTGGCCCACTGAGATCGCAAAATATTAGTTATATATTGTCAACGTTTAGAAATTATCAAATATCTTGCAATTGTTCAACGGTAAAATGCAATATTTTCATTAATTTTTAAGATTAGGACAAAACCTCGAAATTTTTTAAGGCGGCTCTGTCTGCAAATATTTTTAATCAAGTATTGAAACATGTTTAATTGTTTTTAATAATTTTTTGCAAGTATATTTATAATATCAGTAAAAGTTCATCTGAAAAAAATGTAGAATTTTTTTTAAGTTAACATAAATTAATATGAATTTTTTAAATGTCATGAACTCAAGATAAAAATAACGAAAAATGTTAAACTATTAATTCAATTTTGAACTAATTTTTTGTGGAAGAACTATTTATAATGTCATAAAATTATTTATAAAAAACCGTTCAAAAATTTGTTAACATTCCAACATAGATTAAAAGAGTAAATTTGTTTACATAATAATTTTGTGAGAATTTTGTTTACAAAATCCAAAAACAAAATTTTTATAAAAATTAAAAATATATTTAATCCCAAATCCAACAACATTAATACTCTCGATAGAATATTTTGCCAACCATATAGTAGTCCTACTCAGGTCAAGAGTTGCAACATTTGATTTATATCAAATATTAAACTTATTTTAAATAAACAATTTAGAAATTATTTTTAGGAATTTCTATGTAAATTGTTATTTTGAACTTTTTTTTTTGTTACATGAGATAAAAAAAAAAGACAGAAAACAAAACACAACCATAACATCAACTAAGAGAGTTAAAGATAAACTAGAAGGTGATAAGTGGCGGATCTAGAAATTTTTCACAGTATGTGTAAAAAATCGTCTATAATATATACATTTAAGAAACTTATTACATATTTATAAATATAATATATATTATATCACTTTATATGTTATATCACCTTGTATGTTTAGTGAAAAAATAGAAGGATAAATGCTTAAAACTAGTATTATTTTATTCTATTTTATCTCTAATAATTTTCTACATTTATTTATTTTCATAAAATTATTATTTTGTGAAGGCAATAACTATTTTTATAGAGACAAAATATAATTTTTTAAACATTTTAATGTTATTTTCTTGCTTTGTGAGGACAACAGCCGCAAAACATTATACATGCTTCCGCGAATGAAGGTGACACATAAACTACGATCAACGAATTCATACTATTAATTCCAAAATTTTCGCAAATATATTTGCACAAGTTTCCTTCACAAAGAGTATGATGGATGAGAAAAATTCAGTATTTCTTTATACAGTCTCGAATGGCTTCCAACATTTGAATGATGATAGTAAAATTGATAACATCGTATAGTCACGAGCTAAATCACATGTAACGAATTTAAGAAATAATTTTTAAAATCCTAATTGCCAACACAACTAATTGACACCAATTAAGAGTGCTTGAATTTATGGAGCACATTTGAACAATCCACACTTCTAAAGAAGCTGAATTAAAATTCTACATTATGATTTAACAACAAACCTTCAAAATCTGCTCTCCTTGAATTAATTAACGCATTATCATGTACATTGAGAACCATCATATACACATTACCTCTTTTCAAGCAAATTTCTTTCAGATGTAATTAAATCAAATAAATTATACTCTATACCTGCACATTTATACTCATACCCTCATATTTTATGTGAACTATCTATGTTACCCTTTTCAATTTTAAAAAATAAAAGTTTTTGGGACCCTACTAAATTCAACCTGAGATTCGAAAAACATTTCAAACACATTCGGAACACATTTATCATCCGAAAAACTAATTGAACATAAATGTGTTTTCAAAAATTTAAAGTTTGTGTACCAGAAAACTTTTTTAAAAAATTCTGATATACAATTGTGTCTTCAAGTTTTTCGAAACACAGTTTTTTCTAGAAATTCAAATCTATTGTTCCGAATTTTTTTTGAGTTATTTGAATACATTTTTGTACCGAAAAGACTTTTTCAAATTTTTCAGAAAACAAACGTATATAATATAGGAGATTAAGTTTTAAATTATTATTTTTTTTAAGATGATAAAATTAAATTTTTATTAAAGTATATAGGATAGGAGATTAATAGGTATGGGATATAAAGTAAAATTTTCCTAAATCAGTCACTCATTTGGTCATTTTAACCAAAATAAATCATTTTTTTTATTTAGATTATTTATAGCTAAACAAATATGAATTGTGACCGAAAAATGTTATATACGTGAACCTATATGGAATTTTTTTTTACTTGAAGAACCTGTATGAAAGTTGAAAGTGAAAATTCTTAATTTACTAGAAGCATGTCGATTAGTTTTGGGTAAAATTACGTTAAAACTATTTAACATACTTTAAAGAGTTGAATGTACCATTTATTGTTTTTATTCAAGTTGGCCCGGCCGGTCTTATAAATATTAAGTTTTTTAGAATAATTGACTTTTTGATTATTTTTTATGGTTTTCATTTTAATTAATTTCTTAATGCATAAATGATTTTTTATTCACCCGTCGCACCCCTTTGAGAGAAGGAGGAGTAGATGACCATGGACAGTCAAGATAACTTGCACATCAAGATAATAATAGAAGGAAGAAAAGATAAAGTTGAAGGTTATTAAATAATATCAGGTGGTTGTTCTTAAGTTCTAGTTAAACTGATAATATTAAATTGGACGTCTTGTTCTAAAATTAAGATCTCACTGTTGTGTTAATTAATTAATTTATTATCTTATTTAAAACAAAAAATTAAAAAATAATATCAAGCCGTCCAATTGACAAAACTATCGGTGCACTACTTAAATGAAGAAAAATAAAATAAAAAATTATGAAACACATATGTGACAATAATGTAAATGTTATTTTTTTAAAAAACTTAATATTAATAATTGATATTGTTACTATTTTGTTAATAAATATTATAAAAAAATATTTTGTTAATGACAGAGATCGAATCATTGACATCTTTATATCTCAATTCTCTAACTCTATCACTTTAATCACCAAGTCAATTTTATATCTTTTATAATTTGAATGATCAATATTATTTAAATATATGGTTAATTAAATTTAATATATAGTTAATACATATAACAAAATGTCACAATTCATTAATAATCTACTAAAATTAATTAATCATAATTTTTAAATGTTCAAATATATGTGATAATCAAATGCGATTAATAATGTTCAATATTGTGGACATATGGAGATGAGTATTTTGAATTTGGATCCACAAATCATTCTGAATTTAGGTCAATTTTTCATTCTACTCATTTATCAAGATATTATTAATGTCGTCAAGTCTTTTAAGGATGCATTTGTTCCTTTGAAAAATGTTACCAAACATAGTAAAATTCCAGTACTTAAGATTAGGCAAATGTCTAATGATATTATTATTCCAGCCCATGCATGGGACCCAAGAAATGTGGATTTGAAATTAAAAACAAGGATGGCCAGCTAGCCATGCTCCAAGGAAAATTTGAAATAATTTCTATTAAGTTCACCGTGCCATTCTCATTTGTTCTCAGCCACAAACCACAATCATCCAATGTTTGAATAGAAATGTGAGTAACTAAGTTGGAGGAGAACAAGCACCCCCAACTTGTGGTTCAAAGGAATCTATTCAATCGTTCTTTAAGCTCCCTTCTCCTCCAAGTAAAAGGGTTCACAATCACTAATACACACAACAAACACAGTACAAGAATTTTTATTAATGTTATTTTTGCAAATAAGAAATGCAATCAAAAAATTAACCAAGTTAGGAAAAAAGTGTGACTAGATGATTGTGAACCATCAACCAACAACAATCATATGTTAGTATGAATTCAATAAAAAAAAGCTTCCATTCCACCACATAACCAGTAGTAGTTTCTTTGTTTCTGTAAAATTTGAATAAATAAAAGCTTGGTCTGTATAAAATATGCAACTCATGTATGTTTCCTTTTTGATATGGAAATGACCATTAGTTTAAAGTAAATTGGAAGTGATTATTTTGGGGTACCACCAACTTATTCAATGTGCTACTCAAATATAGATTATGAATTTTACAAACATATTTTAGGATTTTGCTGCTTTAACAACCACTTAAATTTCACGCTCTTAAAATTCTTATAGAACTTGTTATAACTGTACTGATTTCTGGATCCATGAGTTGCAAGCAAATGAATTATTAAGCTAAGAACAAGATTAATAAAACTGTGGCTGTTTCGAATTTGAACAAGTTGCTGTAAACAAGATTAAAGAAAAAATATAGACACAAAATTGATAACCCAGTTCATAGGTTTAACTCCTACGTCTGGGGGACAAAATTTGAATGTGAAGATCTATTATGAGCTTGAGTGTGTACACCTTTCATGATTACAAACTTATGAATTGATCACAATTCCCAAAGTTCCCAAATCTGAATTTCACTCGCAAATTATCTCTCTCTATCTTAGAATACAAGAAATTGAAAATTACATTGACTAGTTAACATAGCAATCAGCCTTTAACATATCTAGAAGCTTCAACAAACTTTTTCCAGCTTCTTAACTAACTAACTGATTTTTAACCGAATCAGTTAGCTCTGCACCAGCTCATTATGAGCTTCTAATCAGCTTCATTGAGAGAGACTTGGGTTGACCCAAATGATTTTCGAGAAGGCCCAAACTTGAGTGTAAGAGAAATATCAAAGAAAAGTTAGTTATTTGATTTGTATTGAACGTGCACTTAAATTTAAACAATAAAATAAAGGAACACAAATCCTTATATCTCGTTTTCGTTTTGTTTTTATTAGGCATGTTAGAAGAGAGTAGAATTCTGAAGCACACTCTTTAGTGAATGGCCAAACATAAATCAATTTGCTTTTGCTACCTCTGCTATTTTTGTCCCTGATAGCTGTGTTGCAACTCTTATCTAATAAAATATTATGTTACCACAAAAAAAACAAATCCTTTTTCAAATCCCTTCTACTTATCCTTATTAGTGCGCTAAAATACAATGTGAATACTGTTTTTATTTTATTTTATTTTTTTTATGATAGAGATAAAATTTGCATTGGTAATTCCATTAACAATTCCTAAAGTGTTTTTGTTCTTGCCAACGTTCACTGGGGACTTGAATTTCTTATAGATTTTAATAAAAAAATAATTAATTACATAAACTATTTATATATATATATATATATATATATAGTTTATGTAATTAATTATTTCTTTATTAAAATCTAAAATATTTGAGTTTTTTAAAAATATATTTTCTTTTGGGTTTCAATGAGTGACATAATTCCTCCGAAAATAAAATATAAGCAAAATTGTTAATATGTTTATGCTAATTTTGTTTATATTTTATTTTAGAGTGATTATTTACATAAAATAATGTCTTCAAATAAACGTCGATTTTAAAATTTTAAGGTGATATTAATTATTTTTGTTTACAATTGCACTAACTAATTAACACCAAGTGCGTCATTTACAAATAATATCTTTCAAATTACATTTTTAACAACAGCGAATACAATAATTTAATTTACACTTTTGAGAACAGCGAATACAATAATTCTAGATAAAGTTAAATTTATAAAATTATTATTATATATCTTTCATACATAGTTACTCCAAAATTTGTGTGTAAAATAAACTATTGTCGGACGAATAGAGTAATATATACATGATAAATTTTCATAGTAATATACTTCATCCAATTTTAAATGTAAGCAAAAATAAATCAAAGAAAATAATTTTATTTAAATTAAATTTTAAATTTAATACATCAATTTTCTTTGATTATACTTTTATTTATATTGAATACCAAAATAGTATACGAACATTTTCTAACTTTCCATTTAATAATTTTCTGAATCCGGCTTTATAAATACTCTAATAGTTTAATTATTTGGTCAGGTTTCGATCCATAGTCGATGTCTATAAATACATATATTGAGAAATATTATCAACTTGTTGATGGATCTCTCACGTATTTGAACGTAAAAATACCTTGGTTTATAAATAAAATATAATTAAAGGTATAATTGTTTATTGTAGTAATAGCTGATTCAAGAGATTATTAACCTTAGGAAGCTTTCAGATTCAGTGCGTGTTTAAAACGAGGCAAATTAATCAATACGCTGATTTCTTGGGAAAACTAGACCACATCAAACCTGATATGTGTCAAACAATAAATCACTCATTCAAGAAAATAAAAACAGTCGATTCCTTACCCGCGTTTAACTAGAGAAACGAGAAGACTATAAATGGTAAACGCCGCGAAGCATACCATGAATAGACCAACCAACCCATATACATCTTATATGGTCTAAATTCATATCATATCCACTCAAAATTTAATTATTATCCAAAATTAAGATATTATTTCTTTTTTAAAATAAGACTATGTACAGTTAACATAAATTTCTTTTATACTACAATTAATAAAAATGATTGATTTTATTATTCTATTATATAATTGTTACTATCATTATAAAATAACCGTACAATTAATAACTCATATATATTAGATATCAATATAAAATTACTTATAGATGTTATTAACAAAAATTAATTATTAATACTACTTTGGTTCTATATATAAAAAGAAAAAAATAAAAATCTTCTATTTTAATATAATCAATTAATGTTATAATATTTATAAATTATTTTAAATATAAATCTATATTAAAAATATTATGAATCTTTATTGAACATTAATTAAAGGATAAAAATAAAATAAATAATGAATTTATTTTAGATATGTTTCTTTTTTAATAAAACTAAAAACTTCCAAACTTTTTGTTATATAAGGGACGGGACGGAATATTAAATTAGACGTGTTGAAGGGCGAGTGAGATTGGGGGAATTGAATATTTAAACATTAAGACGAAAGTTTCAGAATCAGAACTAAAGTCTCTCGTCGACATTTAAATTTCTCCTAAAGTTAATTTGTATCAAACATTCTATCGCGATGGGGCAACAAAAGAAACTAAAAACTCTAACCCAAATCCTCAAAGACAAAGCCTCAGTCCTGGCAGCATCACTCTCCATCAAACGCCACGTGTCCTCCCTTCAAATCAACGTCCTCCGCGCCACAACACACACCCTCTCATCTCCACCGTCCGATTCTAAAATCACCGCCGTCCTCTCAACAAACCAAACCCGCGCCTGCATCAACTCCCTCATGGACCGCCTCCACAAAACAAAAAGCGCCACCGTCGCAATGAAATGTCTCTTCACACTTCACAACATCGTTTTCAAAGGACCCTTCACTCTCAAAGACCAGTTATCTTCTTACCCTTCTTACGGTGGCCACAATTTTCTCAATCTTTCCAATTTCAAAGATCACTCTGATTTTGAATCCAGTCAACTCAGTTCTTGGGTTCGTTGGTACGCTACTGTTCTTGAACAGATTTTAACTCTTTCAAGAATCTTAGGTTATTACCTTACTTCTAATTCCACCAAAAAAGATTCTTTGATTTTGGGTTTTTCCAACGCTGATTTATTGTATAAAATCGAAGCTTTGGTTGTTTTTGTGGAACAGATTAGTTTTGTTCCTGAATCGTTGCATCTTCAGAAAAATGAATTGGTTTATGAAGTTGTGAGAATGGTTGGAGAAGATTATAGAAACGTGCAAAGTGAGATTTTGTTAAGATTGGAAGAACTTGGACAGAGAATGGAGAAAGAGGATAACTTTTTGGATGTTGGTGAGTTGAACGAGTTGCTGAGTTATTTGAGAAGATTGGAAGAGAGTAAAGAAAAATTGGTGCTTTTGTTTGTGAATAGGAGAAAGAATAATGGGTTTTGGGAATTGATTAAAGAGATAAAGATGAAAGGGTTGAAGAAGAAGGAAGAGATTGAAGGGAAGTGGATTACGGTGGTGGTGAATAGTAACGCGGTTGAGTTGACTCGGTCTACTAACCCGTTTCTTGAACCGGGTCAATGTTGTCCGGTTCTGCCTTTGAGTTTTGCAACGGTAAGATGACATGGAAACGGTCATTTTACTCTTTTTTTTCTAAGAAAAATCATTAAAAGTTGTTTTTTCTTCTTTTGTATTTTTTTATTTTTTATCTTTTGATACTTTTTTTTGGGGGAATCTGCACCTTACAGTTGGAGGTTTGATGCTGAAATTTTTTGTTGGATTTTTGGGAGTGGGGTTCTCTGTCTGTTGCTGTGTGAATAATTAAAGTTGAAACCCAGATAGATAATATTATCAATCATGTACATCAAAATAATAAAAAGATTTGTGAAACGAAATCAAAAGGAAAGAAGACAATTATGAGAGTTTTGACTTTTGAGGAATACACTTTTGAATACTTTTCTTATTGAATAGTATGATGATGATGCCTTTACTTTTATTTTCTATCTTTTATATCATCTTGGATTATCAAAATAAATAACTTATAAATGCAACTCGGATGGTATATCACTGGACATTTATGCTAGAGAGTTGGGTTTAAATCTACAACAATCTTCTTTTTGCGGTTATAGGATAAGAGTTTCACCGTTATGTTCTTTTAGAAGAAAAAAAATACAAGAGCAATAGATTGATGGTTCAATGATTAATTTGTTAAATTAAGAATTGTTTTGTTTTGTTTTTAATTTAATTAAAATTTAAAAGGATTGCGTTCCAAAATAGAAAATAGTTTCATATTTATTAAACGCGTGTAAAATAATTTTAGATTTATTTGAATATAATACTAAGTCAACAAAAAATATTTGAATAGGATTGAAGCGTGTAATATCATCATGACCTAATTTAATTCATGTTAAAGTCAAATACTAGCAGTTGATTTCACTTTACAAACTTGTGGAAAAAAAATTCTCATTCTATATTTTATACTTCTACTTTCATATTTTAACGGAAATTTTTGTTTTATTTTTGTTTTATTTTTTTTAAAACTAAAAATCACTAGTTTTTTTTAGAGAAATGTTATTTGAACATATTTCTAAACACAAATACAAACACATCTACTGTATATGTATATATACTTAAGGGCGTATACATAATTAGTCATTTTGCTAGGGCAAATGAGTCATTTTGAAAACCCTTTCTCTCATAAAACCCTTTATGTCGCTTCTTCACGACTGCTAGCCTACGCTTCTGCCGCTTCTTCGTTTCGACATCTTCTTCTCCACCGAGAGGAATTTATGTGTGTTTGGGTATTTTTTGTGCGTTTGGGTATTTTCTTTACTTCTCTCTATCATTGGTTTAGGGTTCCGTTGTTGTTCGATGTCAATTTAAGGTTTTTAATTATTGATTTAGGGTTTCTATTTTTGCTTCTTCGTTTAGGATTTTTGGGGTTTCTAGGATTTCTATTTTTGCTTATTCGTTTAGGATTTTTGGAGTTTCTATTTTTGCTTCTTCGTTTAGGGTTTATAGGGTTTTTATTTTTGACTGCTTTGTTTCTATTTTTGGCCAGATTGATTGGTTTATTGCTTTATATTTTAGACAGAATGATTTTGCTTTATATGCTTAAATGTTACTGATATTCTTTCCATTGTTTTATTTCTCTATTTTTGGTTGTTACTGATATTCTTTCCATTGTTGCTTTATATGCCTAAATGCTTTATATTTTAGACATATTGATTTTGCTTTATATGCTTTATATGCCTAAATGTTGTGTGGTGGAATGAATGTATAATATTTAACAGAGATAGGGTAAGCACTAAACAAGTAGGTGGAAATATGGCTGCAATTTGCAAGTGACAGGCATTTTGATTTTTTTTTTTGCCAAAAGTCAGTGGTTGTAACAACTGTTTTTTGTTCACTTTTCTGGCTTTTGTGTGACCCTGATAATTGCCTTTAAATTCAAGTATATTTTTGTCTATTATTTCAGTTTAGACAAATTTTGTATCATAAATGAGCTATTTTATTTCAATGTTAATATTTTGGTATTTATTTTTCTACAGTTCTGATGCTTTAAGACATGACACCGACAAATGAAGAAAATGTAAGGAATTTATAAACTAGTTGTATTTGTACTGTTGCAATTTATTTATCAATATTAACCATATATTCATACCTTTCAGATACGTACGAGACATGCATGTTTACCAAATTTGTTGCATGAAATCAACCTTCATTTAGACAAATGCACATCGAACTCAAATTATGAAAACTCCATTCAAGTGGGTTTTAGATATGCCAAAAAATTTACAAATTTGTGGTGCTCTTTTGTCGGAGTTGGCTAGTAGCTGGGATGGACATAGTGGGGGGGTTTAGGATTAGGGGTAGGATAGTTAATTTTACTCTAAGTGATATATGTTTAGCTATAGGACTACCGATAGTAGGTGCGCCTTTGAAAGAATATGAAAATGAGGAATGTGATACATTGTTTAGAGGAAAAGAAGTAACTTGTGATATGATTGGTGTGTTGCTTCACATGTGTCGTCAGGACAAAATCAATTTTTGTAGACTTTATATACTCTTTGCCTTTGGCTAGTTCTATTTTCCTCAATCAGGGAATTGAGTAAATACTTGTTATATTAAAATACTTGATGATCTAGAGTCTCTGCATAGCTACAATTGGGGTGCAATTGTGTATAATGTTTTAGTTGAAAGTTTAAGTAGGATTGAAACTGTGTTCAAAGAGGGGAAGGTAGATTCGCAAACACACATAACAGGTTGTGCAGCTGTCCTACAGGTATATATTTTATATCGTTTTATGTCACTATCTTCTATCTTATGTTGCCTTTAAATTAAAATACATTTATTAAGTATATTAATATTTGTTTTAGATCTGAGCGTTCAACCATTTGTCCTTAGGTGAAGCATCTGTTCCCAATTTTAGATTCCCGAGATTTTTGAATTGGCCAATCTTACAGTGTCAAAAAAAACAATATTAAAAGCATTTCAAAATAACATGGTAAGCATTTATATTATTTGATTGTATAACTTGTTTAATAATAATGTGTGTGTTTCAATTGTTTTTCGTTTTGCAAGATAATTGAAAATTTAACTGCAACAAATGAAGAACTTGAATTTGACATGGTAAATGAAGCATTGCATGAACAAGAAAATTAGATTGTACGTTATGTTGATTATCAACGATTGGTGGCGGAGCATAGGCAGTCCCAAGAGAAGATTTCGATTCTTGAGGGTGAGGTAAAATTGTTGAAAGAAGAATTGTGTAAACGTCAGCCAATGCATGAATCCGATCATGAATTTGTGGGAGGTTCTCCAGCGAGAGCTTGTAAGATATACTTCTCTGGCACATTTTAAACCCTCTCTTGAGTACACACAGATAATACATGGCAACACAAAATACCTTTAAACTCAAACAACGAACATTCACAGTTGACATCATTATTTTCTCGATTAAACACAACTTTTAAGACACGTTCTTTTGTTATGTCTCCAATTGACACCTCCTCCAACAAATGGTATGTAGCAAAGGAACATTCCACTGTACACAAGGAAGCAGCACAATTCATTTTAGATTTAAATTCTGTTTGAGCTTCCTTAAATTTGGCATGAGTGTGTTCACCTTGGAATTGCTTTTCAATTGACGAGTTTGACCCATAAGAAATTGTAGTATCCATCGAATTAAAATCTGCTTCAAATTCTTTTTCTGCTCGACTTCTGAGAGCAATATCATATTGTTTTACAAATTTATTTAAACTTGTCGTTGAATTGATATAACCATCAAAAAAGAATGTATACTCTCACTTCGCTGTGTAGTAGACATACTTGCCCAAAAATATTTCCTTAGCAAGGTTGGTGCCCATCTATGACGTTTGTTATACAATCCATTCAACCAATCATTTTGTTGAAGCTCAAATTTGTCGATGAAAGAACACCATTTTTCTTCAAATGCCTCTTTTGTGATTGTGTCATAAATCGCTTCTTTCAATGCAAACTTAATCTTTTTATATTCACTATATTGACCGAGTTTTTCAGGAATTTTTTTCATTATATGCCATAAGCACCACCTATGACGAGTTATAGAAAAGACTAACTCAAATGACATTTTTCATAGCCTTGCATTGGTCAGTCACAATACCCAGAGGGAGCTTTCCTAGCATATTTAAAAAGCCATACAAATGAATATGTATCTTCACCTAACAACAGTCCACATCCAAGTAATGTTGATTGACCATGGTGATTCACACCAACAAACACAACAAAAAGCATGTCATACTTATTAGTCAAATATGTTGTGTCAAAAGTCACAACATCTCCAAAGTATTCATAAGCAGCTCTACTTCTTGCATCAGCCCAAAACACATTCCTTACGTGAAAATCGTCATCCAAATCTATGTCATTGAAGAAATCTGAATTTTGTTCCCTCATTTGGCAGAAATAACTTATCAAGGCCTTTCCATCACCTTCTTTTCCTATTGCACGTCGTTCCTTATTAACATAATTCCTCATATCTCTTTCACAAAATGGTATGTTTTCATGCCCTCCTGCATCTTTAACAAGAGATTGAAATGTCTGGTTGATCTTCACTCCGGCATCATCATTGATTTTTATTGTTCTCTTCACATGCAAATTCATCTTCTTGTTAGCTTTGAACAACCTTACCTTTGTAGGACTTGTCTCGTGTGTATGATCAGGTTCAAATTTTGTAATGTACCACAATCCATCTTTATCCAACTTAATAACAATCTTGGTGGGATAATTATTTACCTTAGTTGGAAGTATTTTTAACGTACACGAAATTTTTGATACTTTAGATCCCTCTCTTGAGCATGATAAAATTAAGTAGCAGAGCTCCCCATCTTTCCCTTTTCTTGAAGATCTAATCTTCCACCCAAAATCCTTTCTCGAAGCATACTCTTCATAAAATGATTTGACTTCATCTAAGCGAGAAAAACACATCCCTATTGCAGGCTCCCAACAACATGCGTTGTCATCATCATCAAGATTGTCAACTTTGATATCTTCATCTTCAATAGTACCACAATCCATGAAGTTTCAATTGATAGTGTAAATGTCACACAAAAACTACAAAAAATAATTCAATCCGATCATTAGCCACTGTATGCACTTTAGTAACCAACAATTAGCACACCATTAAACACATAATATGAAATGTGTTAGACATACCACTTTTAGATAGAAATAATTCATTAACCACTTATTGTACTTCACTAACCAATAATATTTACACTATTAACCTAAAACAAAAAATCAGAAAGGGTTCACAGCCCTAATTTAGACATTGATGAAGCTTAACAATTCAAATCTGATTAATATCATTGATTAACAGTGATGAAACTTAATATTTAGACAAAAATAATTAACATGATTGATTAACAATTCACAACCCTAAAATAAGCCAAAAACAACCCTAATTCACAACCCTTATTGATTCATTAACCAATAAGGCTTATATTATTAACCAGAATCAGAAAAACCAGGTATTAACCCAACAAACCCAGAAAAACGTGTATGAATAAAACAAAAACAAAAACTTGAACCCCGAAAACCCAGAAAAACCAGAAATTTTTTCTCAATACTAATGTCTAAAAAAAAACGACACATTCTTAAAGTAAACAAGATAAGCAAACAACTTCATTAATAAATGAAAGACAAAATTTGAAACTCAACATTGTGAGAAACAAGGAAATGAGAAGTTACCTTGCAAGGGAGAATATAACGTTGCTCAAGTTACTTCATAAAAAATTTGATTAAAATCAATAAATAAAAGGAAGAAGGAGGAATTATGGAAGAAAGGGAAGATGAATGTGTGAGGTTTATTTTTGTAGAGGAAACAATAAATAAATAAATAAATAAATAAAGGAAAAAAAAAAGAGATAGAAAAAGGGGAAAAGTAAAAAAAGGAAAATTAATTGAAGAGAGAGATTGTGTGGGGACCGCATGTATTTGTATTTGTGTTTAAAATTGTGTTCAAATATCATTGTTCTTTTTTTTTTAAAATTGAAAACCATAAAATTTTAGAAAACTTTTTTTTTATACATTCATTTTTAAAAGAAAACAAATTGTTAGAGTGTGTACCAGAAAAGTTAATTTACATCGAAAAACTTAAAGTTTGAATTTTTCGAAACACAAAAATATTTCGAAAAATTTAAATTTAAATTTTTTCAAAACACGTTTGTTTTCCAAAAAAAAATTCAATTTTAAGTTTTTCAAAACACATAACCATTTTTTTTATAAAAAAAATTCTAGATACACAAAAAAAATCAAAAATAAAAAAAAAATTAAACTCTAAATATTTTAGAATACATTTATATACTGAAAAACACACATTTGTATTTTGAAAAATTCAAACCTTAAGTTTTTCAAAACACAATTCAAAATGGTGAGAGTGAGACAATTATTTTTTGTTTTGTTAAAACTTAAAAAGTAAAATAGTTAGTTTATGTAAAACATAGAGATAAAATCTATATTTGTGTAAAACATAAAAATTTTCAAACTTGTTTTTCCAAAAAACAAAAAAATTACAAACTCGTCTCTTCCATTTTTTATTTAGGTAAATGCTTCTTTAATTTTTTTACTTTTATTAGATTTTAATTTCTGACAGTGTAAAATACGTTACTGACGAATTCTAACTTTCAATAATGTATTTAGAAGTGAGGATCAATAATGTATTTAGAAGTGAGGATGCAAAATCAATAGGACGGATCAATATTCACATGTTATTTAAGTCCAAAAAGAAAGAAAAAACCACCCAAAAAAGAGCAGGCATAATATATTGGAAATGGACCATGCATATTTTGTGCCATTCTTTTATCACTGGCTCATTTCTTATGCTAAAAGAAGCTTTCCAAATTTTAAAAAAATATCTTTCTTTTTTAATAGTAGTTATGTTAAAGATAGATTGAATAAATTAATAATAATATTTATTGAGATCAAAATATTTTAATTATTTTAGTATAAAATTTTGGTCAGCAATTTTGCAGTTAGAAAATATGACAATAACATAAAATTGAAAATACTTGCAAAGTGATTCTGTCATTTAATAAGATAAAATTATTCAGTTATAGATAAGATCCTCCAAAAACACAATTTATCTTTTATAATTGTTAAAAGTCTCGCACATTTTATATATGATAAAACAGATGATATATATATATATATATATATATATATATATATATAAAGTTATAAAATCCTATTATTAAGTTTAGTGTCCACAAACATTTTTATTGAAGTTTGGTCTTTAATCAGGGATGAAAACATTGATAATATTTTTCTATCAAAATAACAAACTTGGGACTAAATATGGATGAGATTTTCTAAAAAAACTAAATTTGATATGATATTTTATATAATCTAAAAATATATCAAAAAAATAAGACATGTGACGTCAATGTAAATTTTGTGATTATTATTAAATAAAGATTATAAAGTGAACTTATGTAAATATATAGTTGTTTTTTATTTTATTGGGTGTAGTTCTATACCGAAGTTATATGGTTATTAAACTCGGAGTATATTAATCGAAAGATGATTTCTTTTAGGGGAATCCAAAGAAGAATTATTGTTTCGAAAAAAGATAGCTTAAGGAAAATAATTTAACGTGAATTCCAAATTAAATGTTTTTGGACTTTAATGGTGAATAAAAAGTAAATGAGAGAAAATATTAAAATGAATCATTAATTACAGACACACAAAAAAGATCAATAATTAATTAGTTTAATTAGTTTTGTATGACATAATTAGTTTAATTAATTAATATTTTATTAATAAAAAATACTGATGAATACTTTTCCATTAACAAGCTAATGCTCACTAGGAATAAATATTTTCTCCAAAGATAGAATGACCGGATCAAATCACGTACGCTAGCTTCATCTTCCTCCCTTTTCGAAACACAATCACATGCTTCATCACTTACTCTTCTTATATTCCTATAGTTTTGACGATCCTGCAAATATAGAGTAAATTTGATTAGTGTTAATCTAACTAAAGAATGGTATATTCATTTTATCTAACCAAAATTAACATCACAAGCTTGATTAACCGAAACAACTTTGTCCAAAAACAAAACTGATAATATAGTGACATTTTATTAAATTTTTGGTTTAATTGTATTATTTGTCCCTCTATTTTAAAAAAAATTAGTTTCAATTTTTCTCAAATTTTTGGATGTAAAATACTGACGTAAAATGATATCATATGTTTTAATAATCTAAAATTATTTAGATATATTGATTATTTGTATGTCATTAATTAAATTATAAAAATTAATTATTTCTGAAATTGAAAATAAAGTTTTCTTGCAATATTATAACTGTTGATTAATTCAAATCATTATATCATATGTGACGTCATTTAAAATATATGACATCACAGTTTTTTAGTCTAAAAAATTGAAAAAGATCAAAACTAAAAGATTTTAAATTATAAAGACCGATTTTGCAAATAAATAAAAATAAGAAGATGAAACTACAACTAAACCTAAACATTTATATTAGACCTAACTTATAATATCATTATAAAATAGTTGTAAAATAAGAAGGATCACTTTTTATAAACTTTATTTGCATTTTGTGCAAGAATGATAAGGCTTATTTTGAAGAGAGTGAATTGAAAAAACATGGAAGATATATACATACAATGAATTATGTGGAAATTAAGGAACTGATCCATTGGCTAGTTAATTAAAATCCAAATTATATTAGTTGGATATCTGCAGTTGGTCATCCGGGTTAGTGGTATCCCACTTGTTTACACGTGAACTAGCCTTCTCCGCCTGCACAATTTTTCAAAGAAAATGAAATTATCTTTAGTACACATCAATATGAAAGGATTAAAATGAATGAATTGAAGTGTGTATGTAATGTATATACCTCTTTTTCCCAATCACATCGTAGTGTTACTATGATAAGTATCACCGTTTGAGTTGCTGTGCCACCGAGTATCATCCCACCCCAAATCCCCTGTCACCATCCCGATGCATATATAAATTAAATAATTGATATCACTCAAACTTGAAATCACAAAGTAGTAGTGGTAATTAATATACGTACAATAACACCAGTGTTGAAGACCCATCCCATGAGAATTCCCAAGGGTAGCCCAATTAGGTAGTAGCATCCTATATTAACATATGCCACAAATACTTGCCATCCCGAACCAACAGCTACTCCTGTATTGTATTATATTATATGATATTAGCTAGTCTTCTATATCAATTTAATTACATTTGATTTGAATTCTCTAATTAATTACCTGACAAAATAGGTTGAATACTATTGAGAAGAATGGTGAGTGCTAAGAGTATTGACATGTCATCGACTGCTTGAAGAACAGGAGTGCTGGAGGTGAAAATGTATGAAAACTGGCGATGGAATATCATTATCAGAATGCAGAACAACAATCCAATCACTGTTGATTGTACCACTGACACTTGTGTTGCAAATTTTGCTGATTTCCCATTTCCTGCACCTAGTTCATTTGCCACCCTTACCCTGCAAAGTGCAAATTACTAATTCATTCATCCCTTTTCTAACATAACCAACCAATTACTAACATTTACTCATTAAAATTAGAGAATAAAAAATTTCTACTATATATACCCTAACTCTACAACCGACCAATCATTCAACATCTATGACCCAACAATCATTCAAGTATTCATCACAGTTTCAAACTTTCAATTGTTGCAATTGATACAGCTAACTTCAAAACTAAATCCACAAACAATTATGATAATATGCTTTTAATTTTTACCAACATTTGTGACCAATCAATAAATTAGTGGGGCAGCATTTAATTTTTGATGCAGACAAAAGTAAGATGGATGTGGATCTCTCCAGGAAGTATCTCTCTACACTCTCTTACTCTAATGAAACAACATTCTAATTAATCCATTTGATGAATTAAATAAATGGATAGCATACCCGGTACCAGCGAAGAAAGCAAGGGGAATCATCATTTCCCACCCATTGATAGTCATACTGCAAAACCAATTAAACTGCATTAGTTATAGTTTTTTTTTAAAATAATCAATTTTTAAAAAAATATATAATTACTTTTGGATGTTTTCATTTATTTGTTACAGATTTTTTAAAACACAAAAATCTAAAAGATAGTTTAAAAACTGATTTTTTTAATAAACTGTTTTTAGTAATTTAAAAAAAATCATTTTTTATAATTAATTATTTAAAAATAATATTTTTTACTAACAAATACAAAATAACTTTTCATTTCTTTTTAAATCTTAAAAAGATAATGTATAAATTATAGAACACTAAAATCAATTTTTTTTTAGAATTTGTAATGAACGGTTTAAACTAAGAGACTCATCAAGAAGTTTAAACAATTTTCTTTTATCGAAGGGTTAAACAATTTTAAAACATGTAAATCAAACTATTAAATATAAGCCTATGTTATTAACTTATGGGAATTTTAAAAATTGATAAGTATAATATTAATTTTATTTATAATTGATATTGTTTTTTAAGTTCATCCTTCGAGATATATGATTAATTCACCTTCTTTTCTTTTCTTTCTTTTATCAAAATGTGTTTACACCAAAAACTTACGTACCATACCGACAAGGCATCAACCGCAACAGTGGCATTCTTCAATTGGCCAGTCATAAGTAGCAATATTCTATAGTACCAATTCTCCAAACTGCTTAAACCACATATTAATTCCAACCATACATGATAAACACCAATATATTCCTATCAGCCTTATTAAATACTAAATACAAGACATACAAGTTTAGAGTTAAGACGTTACTATCTTATTTAGTAAAGAGAAAAACTAGCTAAACTCTTTCTAACGCTATTCAATTTTAATATCAATACAAATTAAATTTAAGTGTCACCCACGTAATTAATTAAGTGAAACATTGTAAGTTTCAATAGAAAGAAAGTGTCTGTGAGTGTGCTACAATATTGCTAACCGTTTTTTTGTTGTTGTTAATTTTGGTGAAAAAAAATAGGGTGTTGGTTTTAAGAGGGGGTGAAAGGGAGCATTTTGAAGATGTAGTCTATATTTTAATATTATTCAATATTTAAAAAAATTATTAAAAATTATATTTTTATTTATCATATTCTTTTAATTTTTTTTTAAATATCAAATATATATCAAAATATAGATTTAATCTATTTTTTTCTTGTGAATTGAATTTACAAATAAACCTTAGAGTAACAACAGATAGAATCGTTTTATAAAGATAAAAAGACACTGATAAAAGATAAAAAGTTGAGATATGATACCAAAGCATGACCCCAGAAGCAAAAGAGAGTTTGAAGAAATCCCAAAGTCCAGAAAAGGCTTCAATTGAAAAACCATTCCAAGTTAAAGGACATCCACCACAAACAGTGTAACCAAGCATACCAAACACCAAAACCCACCAAGAAACATCCAAAGCAATAGCAGCACCAATAAGTCCAAAATCCCAAACATAAATCAATAGCCAACTAGTGACAACGTTAATCACCAAACCCAACAAAGAAACCCAAGCAATGACAGAGGTTTTGAGCTGGCATTGCAAAAACCTCTGTAAAGGAAACTGAAATGCAAAACTGAAGTGCAAAGGTATAAGCCAAATAGCCACAATACCACTCCACTCTGCCACGTCATCAGGTTGTCCTAGGAGTTTTAAAATTGGAGTGGCAAAAATGTAAAATGGTAACAATAGAAAACAACATAGGAATAGAACAATCCATGATCTCTGTAGATATATTCCTAACATGTTATATCTTTTTGCCCCAAACGCTTGTCCGCATAGTGTCTCCAACGCACTTGCCATTCCCAACTATATTCATTCCATCATATTTATCACATCAAAGTTAGTAAAACGCATAAATTAATTAATATATCACATCATATCTATAAACAAGTGTTACGTAGAACTTACAAGAAGGCCGAAATTAAAACCAACGATGACAGAGTTTGCAATGGAAATGGAAGCAAGTTCCACGTCACCAAGGTGACCAGCGAAGGCTTGAGTAACGACGTTCATGGTGAACGCAGCGACGCGGCTGAAAATAGAGGGACCCACAATAAGCCATAGTTTCTTCGTTTCGATCCAAATCTTCTTTCCAAATCGTTCTTCCTCTTTCGATACTTGTTTTGACAACAGAGATTCGATTACAGTGTCACCATCATTCTCTCTATTCATGCTACCCATTTTCGTATATGATTTTAGAACACTCTACAAATAACCAACGCTTACGTTATTATATAAGTAAAAAATAGTGACGGAAATTGTGCAAAAAAAGTAAAATATATGTATAGATAAAAGTTAGGTGCACGGCTTCAAATCGAATGGTTCAATCGAGTCGCACGTTATATAAAAAGGACAATAGATGGGTTTCGGCTTTTAGGTTGCGCTAACTACCCTTCAAACCTCTTCTAATTTTTCATGGAAAATGTTTCATGTATACTTATCCGTCCAATAATATACATGTTGAGAAAAAACTAGAGAATAATATAATAGAATTGATATATTAATGAAGTGAGAGAAAAAAGAAAGAAAAAAAAATTAAAGTATTAAATGAATTGCTATGAAATTTAAAGTGTACAAATATAGATGCTATTTTTTTTTTCCTTTTCTTTTTAATTTTTTTTTAATTATTTTCCAATTTTTCCTTCTTATCATTTTATCTTTTTCCTATTTATGTGTTTTTATTATATTAAAAAAATTAAAAATTAATGAGTATCACTACAGTTTGTCGTGAGTAGAGAATCATTATTTTAATTTTTGAATTATGAAGAAAAAAATACACTAACAGTTTAATTATAATGCTTTGGTCATTTTTTTTCTATACCATTCAATTATTTTTTTTAATGTATTTATCTTTTAAAATGTGTAAAAGTTAATTTTTTTTATATTTTTTAATTAAAAAATGGATCTGTATTCTATAATGTATAATGATATAGATGGAACTGATATTCCCTCACTTTTCAATTCATTTATTTAATTAAAGGCAAAAATATATTTTTAATCATTTAAGTTTAACTCAATTTTTAATTAGGTCCTTTAAGTTTATTTTTTCCAATTGAGTCCTTTAATTTATATGTATTTGCATCATTAGCCTTTAAGATATATTAAATTATTCATTAAGTCCTTTAAATTTGAAAATTTTCTTGAATCACTATTATAAAATGTTAAGATTCAATCGAAATATCGCAACAAGTTGACTATCCAAACTACTTTGCATATGAAGAATGTTAAATACATTGATTATGTGTATAGACCTTTATTACCTTGTTTTTAAGATTATATGTGTGTTTAAATTTTTATAGAAAAAATCAAGCAATATAGACTATTTATTAGATCTGATCAATATTTTCTGAATAATTAGTATGAGGGACATATTATTGCAGCATTTTGTGGAGTTTTAGATAATTAGAAACTTTCAATTGAACTAACTGTTGTTGAAATTGAGATAAATGAGCAACGGTGCAAACATAATGTAACTTAAATAAACAAATTGAAATAAAATAAACTTAAAAGACCTAAACGTAAAATGAGTTAAACTTAAAGAACTATAGGTATAATTTTTCCTTAATTATAAATCTATATGTCACCAAATCGATCTGATTTGATAGAGTCGTCAAGTCATCCAGTTTTACCAAGTCAAATAGGTTCATATTGATTTGGATTGTCCTATCTAATAGGCCACTCGAACTTGCCATCCCACTTATTATTGGTTGGACCGGTCTAACTAGCTCAGTTTTTAACACAATTATTCTAGATTATCGTGAGTAGAGTGAACTGAAATTTTAATTTTTGAAGCTATAAAGAAAAGACAATTTGGTCCCCAAAATTATATAACGATAAATTAGTGGCAAAATACATATTTTAGTCATTTAAGTTACACTAAAATGTCAAATTCGTCATTTAACTTTTCTTGTATCAAGTTAGTCTTTTATGTTTGTAAATGTTATAATGTTGAACTATTTTTAGTCCTAATCTCATTTCAACCATTTTTAACTAGAGATTTTTAAAATTTTACTATGAGTTTTATTATCAATCATATTAAGAACAAAATAATAAATTTTCATGATTGGATTAAGAAAATTTCACATTTAATTTCAAGAACCATAATATGTATTTCACTTGAATTCTCTCTAGTTCAATTATTTTTTTTAAAGTTGATAGAGAGTTTTTGTTCTTATGATTATTGCAATCAAAACTCCTTAAGAATTACATGAGTTTATTGAAAAAATTGAGAAACTTTTGGATTTCCATTTTACTTGGTTTTAAATTCATCAATGTAAATATTTGCAAACATAAAAGAGAAACTTGACATTAAAAGAAAGATAAAAGATCAACTTGTTAAAAAATAAATAAATAATTAATCTATTATTTTCGTGTAACTTAAAAGGTCGCGAGATATATTTTGTCTAAATTAATCATTAAAATTAAAAGTTGATAATCAATTTAAATTTTCCTTCATCTAGAGAAGTACATTTCTAGTGTACCAAAAAAATTCATTTTGTTTAGAAATCAAAATTAAAAGTATTTTCTCTATCCCAAAATAATTTTTGCATTTGCAAAGAAATACTTATTATTATTTTTTTAATTATACTTTTTAATTAATACAATTTACTCACACATTTCTCAAGACTATAACCTTACGGATCCCATATCAATAGTTGATCTCAGTTTACAAACTCGTATTAAAAAAAACAAAAGTTCACAAACTCGTATTAAAAAAAAACAAAAGTTTACAAATTTATCTTTTCCATTTTTTATTTGTTTATTATTTAAACCCAAAAGGGAAGAAACACCACCTAGAAAAAAACAGGTTTTTCTATATATAAAGTTTCTTTTTTTTATCCTTTCAACATAACTTGAATTGGTTTATCCTTTTTTTTTAAAAAAATAATAATTTTTTTTACTCCCACTAAATTTAACTTGGTTTCGGAAAATTTAAAAAGAATATTTTCAGAAACTCATGTGTTTAAAATTTTGATTTTGTATATTAGAAAACTTTTTTCAAATTTTCCGGTACACAAATATGTTTTTTGTGTACCGGAAAATATTTTCCAAATTTTTCGGTATACATATATTTTTGAAAATTTGAAGTTTGTATATCGAAAAACTTGAAAAAAAATTTCCAGTACACATTTTTTAAAATTTAAAGTTTGTGTACTGGAAAACTTTAAAAAAATTTCCGGTACAAAGTTTAAGTTTTTTTATAAAAGAATTTCAGAAATTTAGTGGTGTAAAAAGTTTAAAAATAAATAAATAAAAATGGATAGTTTGTGTAAAATGTGGCGGTAAGGAGAATAATTTTCAAAAAGTTTTTATATCACTAGCTCATTTTTCTTAAATAAATTGACTTAGACTTTTTACCCATAGGATTTGGCCCCTGAATCCTCAAGTGAATTGTGAGTAAAGTGAGTAGTTGGATAATTAATATTACAATATCTATAAATGATTATATATGTGCATATAATATCACCATTAATTTATTTATAATCAATTGATATTACACACTTTATTTTTTAAAATAAGTTGTTCATTGTTAAAAAAAATTGAGACTTGAGGCAGCTTTGTTAGCAACCCTTCAGTCAGCTCTGTTCTTAACTTCTTGGGGATACAATACAACAAATATGCACTAGGATTGAAATTAGATAGTTGTTATTGGATAAAAACTGAGGCCAAAATAATTCATCACGGCCCAATCTTCTTCAAGAATAAGCTTTATTAGGCAATTGAAATAGCAATATGATATGTGAAATATACATCCAGTTTCTGTCTTTACAAATAAAATGTTTTGATAAATCTAAAAACAAAACTATCTTAAATAGCAAAGTTTTATTATTCAGTTGATACAATACAACATGAATTCATCTTCGTTATTGGTTGGACGTTGCATCCAACTTAACAAGAATCTGCACTTTCTGTACCTACAAACAAGATAACAAGCACACCATTTTTACAAGTCCGGTTATCAATTATCACCAACCAGACAAGCAAAAACAAAAACTCACCTCTCTTTCCCAATCATATCTCAATGTAATAATGGCCAAGATCAACGTTTGAACCACCGTCCCGCTCATCATTCCGGTCCACATGCCCTAATACGTTTAATTAATAAATCAGCACATTATCTGCATTTATAATTATCTTTACAAAATATTTATGTGGTACGATATGATTGAATGCATCTGTAAAATAAAAATTTACACGGGCATTTAGATTGTGAGTTGTGACTGCACTTACAACAATGCCTGAAGGTAGTAGCCAGCCGAGAAGAATCCCTAGAGGTATTCCGACGAAATAGTAACTGCCAATGTTTATATAAGCAACCACTGCTTGCCGACCAGATCCGACTGCTACACCTGAAAACCAACCGACATCGATAAAAAAGGACAGTGTCGGAAATTGTAATCTTTAAGTTCAGAAAATTGACATTTGAGTTGAATGCTTATTAGATACTTTACCTGAAAGAACTGGTTGAATGCAATTAAGAAGAACGGTAAAAGCTAACAAGAATGCTAATTCATTGACCATTTGGATTACAGATGAATTTGATGTAAAGATCAAAGCAAGCTTCTCGTTAAAGGCCACAATTACCAACCAAAAGATCAATCCCAACAATACAGTATTTACCACTGAAACCATTGTCGCAAATTTTGCCGCTTTTGCATTGCCTGCGCCAAGCTCGTTTGCTACTCGCACCCTAAAAGGAGCAATTCGAAATGATTAAAAGAGAGAAATGTTGAGATTTTAGACAGTTCTTAAATTTTTGTCCTGTCACAATCTTCAATTGTCAAATTCTATTTCTATGATTATTTGCTTGGACGTAATAATGTAGAAATCGTGTTTGATAGTATTTGCCGAACTCTGAACATAACGTGTAATACAACCTCTATCAAGACTAGCCGATGCTGCATTGCTGCATCAAAGATGGAATAAAAACACATACTTTTGTTGCAGTTTCCCTAAACCAAGACTAGTGTCTACAATAAAGCATATAGATTTTTGAGAACTTCCGTGTAAACTGAACAAAGTTACTTTCAAAGATACTTATGGAATTTTTCTTCAGCTTCCAAATTTACCTTATAGTTCAAAATATAATCTCTCCATCTTGTCAAATTCAATTAACAAAACTAACATGGTTGGTTGTTTATTGATTATAAAGGTTCTGTTTATGATCATTGATTCCATTTAATGAGTACATCAAAGTTTATGCTACTCTTGTTGCTAACCAAAATATAAACTTAGCAAGTTTTGAGAGGAATAAAAGGAGACTTACAACCAACAACATACCCGGTTGCAGCCAAAAAACCAAGCGGTATCATCGATTCCCAACCATAAATAGTAACACTGCAAAAATTTCGGCGAAAATCCAATAAATACAGCTAAAGATATGATCATATTAAAAGTAAAAAAGCAATGGAAGTAAAAAAGTGTACCAAACGGAAAGGGCGTCGATTGCAACATCAGAGTTGTACATATAACCAGACATTATAAGCAACATTCTGTAATAGAAGTTCTCTAACCTGAAATGTCACATATAACGCCATTTTAAGAATCTTAACAATCTCAAATGTAAGTAAAAAGAAGTACATAAAAAGGAAAGAGTAAATACCCGGTATGATCCTTGAAATTGTCGGGATGTACCAATCTAGCCCCCCACGCAATAGTATTCTAAAATGATCCTGAAATCGCAAAATATTAATCAGGTTTGTCCCTCGGTTGGTATTAGCAGGACCATAATGATATTAAGCTGGTCCTGAGAGAGGGGCAAACTTGATTTAAATTTTGCAATTTGAATAATCATTTTGGAACATCGATATGTTGGGGAGTAGGTTGATACCGTCCTACAATTTTAGGGACCAACCAGGGTAATTACTCGAAAAGGAAAACACTAACGCAAGCATGACCCCAGAAGCGAAAGAGAGTTTAAAGAAATCCCAAAGGCCAGCAAAAGCTTCAGCAGAAAAACCAGTCCAAGAGTGAGGACACCCACCAAAGAGTGTATAAACAAGCATTCCAATAACTGAGACCCACCAAGAGAAATCAATAGTAAGAGCAATCCCAACAATCCCAACTCTCATCTTATAAACAAAAACCCAACTCACTAACACATGAATCACAAGTGCTCCCCCTGAAACCAAAGCTATAATTGTGGTTTTCAACTGACACTGCAAGAATCTTTGCAATGAGAATTGAAATGGGAAGCTCATGTGAAACGGAATCAACCAAATTGCAACCAATCCCGCTTGCTCCGCAACTGCATCAGGCTGTCCTATGAACTTCAACACGGGTGTGGCAAACACAAACATTGGCAGCAACAAAATCGAAGACAAGAACAGAACAACCCAAGAACGTTGTAAATAAATACCCAACATGTGGTGCTGTCCCGCGCCGTAAGCTTGGCCGCAAAGGGTCTCAAGTGCACTAGCCATTCCAAGCTACAAAATTAAAAAAGTATATATATCTAACATAATCACGACTATACCATCATTTGGAAAAGCTAATACACTAAGGCCTGTATGGATTTGCTTACTTAAGTTTATCTACTAGCATAAGCACTTGTGATGCTGGTTGGAAGAGCTTACAGAAATAGTTTATGTCCATAAGATGTTTTCAACTTATTTTCATAAGCTCTCCATTATAGTTTATAAAAACAGCTACAAACTTATAGGAAAACAGATTCACTTCATTTCATCTTTGGTTTTTGAAAGTAGTTATAAACACTTGTGTAATAGTAGTGCTTAATCAAGTTGTTTATCCAATCATGACCTAATATAGGATTGAAGGAATCGGAGGCATTAAAAAATCCACTTCAAATCCTTGTGAAGTATAAAATAGTAACATAACAACAACGGAAATGTTTGTCGACGGAAATGTTTGTCAGACACAAAATCTAACATACAAACACAAAATCCCACATCAACACCCTACATATATACGGTTTTCGAGTATTATAATTTTTTCTTTCTAGTTGGTTCTAACATCCGAGTTGTATTTTATAGTGTCGGATATGGTGTCCGACTTTTGTGTGTCTAAATAACACACCTCTAACAAACAAATATAATAGAATCCGTAAAATCTTAATATTAAATCATGGAAGAACAAATATAATAGAAAATGTAAAATCTTAATATTAAATCAATGAAGAGAGGAAAATTGAGATAACTTTTGTATTGACCAAATTAGAAAGATAATTACAATAGTAGGTATAATGAAACTTATATAATCAAATTAGAACACCTAATTTCTAACTAAAATAACTAACTTGTAACTAATAACTAACTAAATTAACTAACTTGTAACTAATCTCTACTAAAATATACTAACATTTGTTTTTCAATAAAAAACACACATAGTCCAAAAAATATGAAAATTTGATACTAAAGTAATAGACAGAGAAAGTTGCTATTTTTTTGGCATACCAAGAAGCCGAAAGTGATGGAGATGAGGAGGGTGCAAGCAATGGAAATCGCGGCGAGGTCGAGATCGTTGAGATGACCGGCGAAAGATTGAGTGACGACGGTGATTGAGAACATGGCGAGACGTGTGAAGATGGAGGGGGCAGCAATGTGCCATAGCTTCTTTGATTCCAAACATGTTTGTTGGATTAATGAGTGGTTTTTTGGTTCAACTTGTGCTTTTGACAACGTTGACTGTATCAATGGATGTTTCTCTGTCTCTGATTCATTTGGGATATTGTTTTCCATAGAGTTTGCTTTGCAATGCAATATAGATTTTGAAGGAAACCGAAAAATCAATAAAATAAAATTTGATAACTTTATCACGAATCTTAAATATTAATATAAATATTTTATTGATGTGAGATTACATATATAATTAATAATCTACATGCAATAAGCACTATACTAAACGAACGTTATCAAATATACCAAATGTAAACAAATTATGATATAATTGATATACACTCCCAATATTAGGCGAGTTTTTTTTGAATATAATAGCTATTCTATTATCTTCAACAATTTTTTTAATTAAAATAATTATTAAAAAATACTAATTAAAAGAATACATTACGTCTTTTAATTTAAATTTCAATTGTAAGTGTTTTGAGTTTTGCCTAGAGATAAAAAAATCAAATCAATGATCTCATAAACTCAACAAAAAAAATTAAAATCAATTAAATTGATTTTTTTTCTTCTGAATTCGAGTTTAATTTGAATCGAACAAAATAAACTCAATCGCTTTTAATTTAAATATGATTTCACTTCATTTAAAATTGATCACTCATATTTAAATAAAATCATTAGATTATATCAGTAGTATTACCTTAAATATTTGTTGTATTTAAAGATTTTTAATCATTTACATATTACTTTTCTAATTGTAGTTTAAAAAATGTTTACGTAATTGTTTTAATAGTATAAAAAAATATAGTGTTTGAAAAAGAAAATTTTATATTTTTAAAATAAGTATCTTAATTTTTATTAATGTCAATTTGATTGAAGATAACCAAATCAACATACTATTCATCATTTTGAGTTTAATTTTGTGAGAAAAATTGAAAAAATTCAATTAAACTAATTTTCTTTTCTACTTAGACACTTTATGTCTCTAAAAATACGAACTAAATCAATATGTTGTACGCATAACTTCATCTTTCCTAAACATATACAACTTTTTAGTCCAATTCGTTCGCTCTTTGCAGTTGTGTTTGAAAAAAAAATTTCCGTGTTTACATTGCAAATTTTATAATCTAAAATTCTAATATACAATAAAATACTATGTTTAATTTATCAATTAAAATTTTAAAAATTTGCCACCCCAAAATATTTGTTCAAACTCCGCCAATGACTATGATTAGTTTTTATAATATCAATCAATCACAATCATTATATCATCAGAGATTTTTTATTGTTACCATAATTACCTTAAAATCACATACATGAATGATTGTAATATGTCGATTGTGTAAAACTTTTCAACTAACAATATATCACAATTAAACTCAACAAATTAATGCACAGACCATTTATAATTAATTTGGTTGGTGAGTTAAGAGAATAAACGAGTTTTAAGAAGAATCAGCTCCAAACTCAAATTTTCAAAACCACTAATTTATTATTAAAAAAAAAAAAAAAATTATGAAAGCAAATCAAGTTGCACACAACAAATTTTATAAAAGTGAAGTGGTTGTTCGTGCTTAATTCCCCTGGTTCTGGGAGCAGCTTCTCAAGTTGTCTAAAACTATTATATATTTTTTTGTTTAAAACTATATATTAATTAAACTCGTTTTATTGAGATTCCAAACTATTTAATCTTTTTGTGGTTGTCCACCAGCACAAGAATTTTAAAATGAATCCCACGAATTTATCTATGTACGTTTTTGAATTTGCATCACCATTTAGTTGGTCGCAAAACTATCAACACTTAGCTACGTACGTAGAAAGTGTCATTAATATTTGACCTCAGAATAATAATAATAATAATAATAATAATAATAATAATAATAATAATAATAATAATAATAATATTACCTTTGAATGATACTATAATAAACTAAAAAATGAGCATTACCAAAAAAAGTTAAGAAGTATGTTTAAATTTTATATGATTTTGTTATGTGAAAATTATTTGTGGTTATTTCTTTTTTAATGAATGTTATATATAAATAAACTCAATAAAAATTTGTCAATATTTTATATATATAAACTCAAACTCAACAATATAATTTTTTTAAATAAATGTATATAAAATTTTAACATGAAAATATGATTTCCCTCCAGCTCAATCCAAAATATGTCTCAAACAAAACATGCATGGTTTTTTTTTTTCTATCTGTGTCTCAAGCAAAACGGGTATGGGGTTGATTTGGTAGAAATGTTTAATGCCAGTTGAGTGATTTGGATGAGGATAATTGATGGCATTGTATGGCATACAATTGATTTTATTTTTTATTTTTGGTCTGAGCATACAATTGATATTTTATTAGCGTTCTAGTGAACTAATTGCAACTTGTACAAGCATTTACACCTATTTTAAAAAAAACTGTTTCATTTGCGGACAAATAACTTATTATATAATGGTAATAAAAAAAAAAAACTTATTATATAATGGAGAGATCAATATTCTCCTTACAAAAGAAGATTCTGTTTTTAAATTAATTTTGAAAATTTGTGAATAATTCACCGAACATTTAATGAAAATGTAATACATAAATAAATTTGTAAGTGAAATATATATATGAATTTGTAATTCCTACTTACACATTTATATTAAATGACTTATTTTTATAATTCTCCGCCGACGCCGCCGCCACGTCCACCACCGCCAAATTGCAACATGACAATGCCAAAACCACTTCCACCACTACCTCCTCCTCCTAACTCGACTCATCCTCCTCCACCACCAAACCACAACACGACCGTGCCAAAACCCATTTTACCTCCCCCTCCTCCTCCTCTTCCTCCAAACTCAACTTATCCTCCTCCACCACCAAACTACAACACGACAAAGTCAAAATCCCTTCCACCACCTCCTCCTCCTCCTATTCCCTATAACAAATACAATTGTACATGTCCTTCTATACCATATCCTCCTCCGCCGCCCAATTCTTATTATGCTCCTCCTCCTCCAACTGCATTCAATCCAAATTCAACTTATGTTGAGCATAACAACAAAGCTCTTATTGCAGTATCCGCTTCACTTGGTGGCATATTGGTTGCATTTCTTCTCCTTGGTGCCTTTTTCCTTGCAAAGCTCAAAAAGAGATCTCTTGAAACTACCTCTCAATATGGGCCTCCCCAACTACCTACGACCACTAATTTCGAAGCTATAGAGATTCAAGAAGTAGTAGTTGTTGAAGGTGGTGTTGCCGAAACCGAAGGCATATCTTGTGAACCAGATGCTCCTCCGGCTCATGGCCATCATCACCACAACTATGGTTCATAATCAACAAACGACTTCAATTAATCTACATGTTTGGAATTTTTTTAATGGGAGTTTTTGGTTTGTTTGTTTATACTATAAAGTTGTTTATTATTTTCATTGAAAAAGTAAAATGGATGGATTATTGTTTGTTTTACATATAATAGATAAATAGATTCAATGGTTGTTGGTAAGTATTTACTCAACTCGTAAATGCATTACACTAAATATATGTTTGAGTTTGAATTTAGAACATCACATGTGGATGTGTGAATTTTCTAAATGGTATTTACTACTTTGTCTACTGATAAAAAAAATATTTGTATGTTTATTTGGTGATTATTTATTGTATTTTTTTTAAAAAAAAATATCAATTATCAATTAAAATATTTTCTCATTTTAAGTAATTTTGTAAACTATTTTTAAATTTTTTTATTTGTTTTTAAAACAAATTTACATTTTTAAGAAAAACAATACACACCTTTCAATACATTTTAATTCAACATATCTATATTTTTTTTTTTTTAAATGTTACTTTTAAAAAAGTTGTAAACTGCAAACAATTTTATGTATGACTAAAATTCTATGACTTAGTGATTTAGATAAGAGATTAATTCTATGTACACCGTCAATATAAAAAAAATAAAAAAATTATCCATAAGTCTCAATCATTTATATCATATGTATGTTATTAAAAGTAGTAGTGATTAAAATTAAATATTTTTAACGATCTAAATATTATGACTAATTAATATATAAAAAATCTTAATTTACACTGACAAGTAACAATATATACAAATTATATTCTTTAGATAATTTAATCCTCCTAAATGGAATTTTTTAAATGTCTCAAACGAAACTACTAAACTAGTCTATCTCATGTAATACCCATAAAACCATACAAACATAATATGTGGCGAGGTTAACTCGTGGGTATTTACAAGTACATTTTTTTTTCATCTCTACTACTGTGGTCAACAATGGTTACAGCACTCCCGCAACAAAAACAAAAAACAATGGTTAGACCACACCAAGTACTCAAAAATGAGACAATATATTTCAACAGTTGATACTTTAATTCTGAGCACACCTTGTGCTGAAAATAGTTGGTTAATATATTTTATTTGTTTTTTTATATAAATAAATACAAGTCAACGAGGCAATAATGCATAACTACACATTCATTAAGTGGGTCACAAATAATGCTTATGATTTTTCATAATAAATAAATAAATAACTAATCCTTATGATTAGTTTTCTTTTACAGAACAAAAATATGTTTATTTATTTAAATGGATAGTGCATCTAAGTTAACGTAAATTTAATGTCGTTAAAAACTAAAAAGAATGAACATGCAAACAAATTCGCAGGATCAAAGTTAATAGCATATAACAGCAAAATGCCGACAAATGTTTTAACATAATCAAAGTAATTGAAATAATTATGCTTCTAGATCTGAAACGTTAACGACAAAGTCATTGACTAAAAAATATAATGAATTTAACTGGTCTATCAATCTGAAACACAAATTTTGCACAAAATAAGAAATCAAAAAACGATGCACCAAAACAATGAACAAAACAATGTCGCACGTCAACAATAAACTCGCGAAAAATGCAAGAAAAAACTAATTAAATCTATGTGAGAACCACTTATTTAAATAAAAAAATAAATAAAAAAAATGATGCAAATAGATGATTTCGATATAAAATATTCCTCCAAATCACCCTTATTTAGTGGATGAAGAACAATAGAAAAACAAATCACCCTCATTTGTCGTAGTAGGTGCGTTGGGGGTGCAAATGAGACACACATTTGTATATGAAAGAGTGTAGGGACAATGTGCATCCAAGGGAACGTGATATATATAAATTTTCCAATTTTCTAAAGACGATGAAGAAATTATGGTGGAAAAATACTAATAATACACTATTTAATACACTTTTAAACATATGCTTTTAAAAAAAATTATATGGTTCTACCCAATTTATGTGAGGTCTATATAATTTATTATATTCCACTTTAATTTCAATCAATAGAAAGCATTTAAGATAAGTGGATGTAAAAAACAATTCATTTTCAAACTTTTTATATTAGAGATAAGTGGTTATGTTATTTTTTTTATTGAATATGATATCTTTTTTTAATACTATTTTTCAAATTAATTTATTCGAATTACATTGAGGAGGATAATCGAGTTGAACCAGTGAACAACACACTGTGATTTTGAGGTGGGACTCAGTAGGAGGTATCTATAAGGACTTTGATGTTCAGGGGAGTAAATATTTAAAATGAGTGAATGGTATTAAAAAATATTAACTATCCTTTTTACTGTATTATACCAAATGTTATATAACATGTGAGCATTAGGTCCTTTGAAAATGAAGAACATCTATTCTTAAGGGATAGTGATTCTCACATTTATCTACTTCTAATTGTTAGGATTGAAGTCAAAATGATTTATGGAGTTGAAACTGTTCATAGTTAAAGACCAAAATTTGAAAATTGGGCCTTAGTTTATAACAGTTGCCCTAAATCAATTAAACTAAAGTTTTATTCATTTAATTGAACCAAGTTAATTATTTATAACGTGTAAATCTTAAAAATTTAAAAGCTTTAGCTACATGCTTCTCTTTTTATGAAGTTTACATATGTAAATCAAATTTTCTAATATGGACTAGGCCACAAAGATCCAATTGTTTCTGGACTAGCATTTATATATCTTAGAGAATTGTACCATGCATTCTCCTCCTGTACCTCTCACCCTCCCCGTCCAAAGGAAAAGTCTATAATGCCTTTTTTTACCATGTATAAAACAACAACAAAAATTTACCACTTCCCACCCCCCAATCGAAAATCATCAAATATTTTATAATATTCGAATATTTAATAAAATCAAAATAAAAAAAGTACGATTTTTTAATGTTTTCGAAACTTTGCTTAAAACGAAACTTTTGAAATTCTTTTTTTAGGAACCTTCGAAACTTTGGTTAAACCTGAAAAATTCGAAATGAAATATTTCAGGAAATCATATTGTATTTCGAAAATTTTGATTAACTTGAAATTTCGAAACAAGTTTTCTAGAAATTAATCAAAATTTTGAAACTTTTGATGGATTCAAAACCTTCGAAATGCATTTTTCCAGATCTTTTCAAAACATTCGAAAGCTTGGATGAACATCAAATATTCGAAATGCATTTTTTCGAATGTTTCATTAATTCGAATTTGAATGTTTTGAAACTTTCATTTCATGGAAAAGTTTCGAAATGTAATTTTTTTTTTAACATTATTAATTTAAAACAAAATAGATTTATAATATTATTATTAATTAAATTTTTTAATCTTTTTGAAATTAGGTATGAGTAGAGTTGAGGTTCCAGCTTCAACAACAATTATCGATTCTACAGAAAAATTCACCACTGATCAGGTATTATTACTGATAATCCACCACCGATCAAATTTTGATTATAGATATATATTTGATGTTATATTTGAAACATATGTTTTAGGTATTTCCCTCTCGAGAAGCTGTATTTGAATGGGCAAAAAACATTGGAAGGCAAAATGGAATTTTAATTGTTACCATTCGATCAGCCAAAGCAACCGGAAAGAGGGGAAGAAAAGACAAATTAATTTTGGGATGCGAAAAAAGGCGGAAGATATAAATCTAAATCTAAATCAACAGTAACTTGTTCTCACAAGGAAAGTTGTCCGTTTAAGCTCAGATGTATACCGTTGAGTATCGGTGAAGGATGGAAAATTAGTTCGTTGTGGAACGCATAATCATGATTTAGCGGATATTTTAACCGGTCATTCATATTTGGGGTGTTTAAATGAAGAAGAGAGAAAATTTGTCAATGACATGACAAAGTTTAAGCTTGCACCGAGATTCATTTTGAATGCTTTGAAAGAGAGAAATAAAGCTAATCTCTCAATTCCCAATCAAATATATAAAGCAAGGAGTAGTTATCGAGTTTCGTTGAGAGGCTCGTACACAGAAATGCAGCATCTGTTGAAGTTAGTACAACAAGAAAATTATGTGCATTGAACAAGAAGACGGGAGAATTCAGATGTTTTGAGAGATATATTTTGGACGCATCCTGATTGCATAAAGTTGTTAAACACGTTTCATTTTATTTTGATATGTGATAGCACATACAAACAGTGGCGGATCTTGAACAAATATATTGGGGTGGCCGAAATTTGAAAATTTTAATATATAAATAAAAATTATAATATTGTATTGGATATAAGAATTTTAAGTTGTAAATTTACAGAATAAAATATATTGGAGAGAGAGAGTAAATCAAATTTTGATTTATATTTTTAATAATTAAATTTTAGTTGGAATTTAGGTTGAAAAATTTATTTTAGTCTATAATTATAGTAGTTGTTTTTGTAATTTTTTTATAAATTATTCCCTCCGATATTTTTATAATAGACATCTGGATTATATTTTGGTCTACAAAAAATTTGTGTATTTAGTTCATCTTAAATATTTTGGAGACACTATTCTGATCTTAAAAATTGAACCTAATAAAAATATACAATTTTAATAATTAAAAAAGTTGGTAAAATAAATTTTGGTCCATATACATGTACCAATATACATGATGTAATGAGGATCATGCCATTTGATTAGGTTAATTCGTGTAACAAGAAAAATGCACATATAACATGTCATTTGATTAAGTTAATTCGTGTAACAAGAAAAAGTGCACATATAACATGTGATCTTAACATATTAGACTCAAATATACATCTCCACAAAGATAGTCCAACAACCACAATTTAACTCATAAAAACAAATTCTACTCATAACATACAATACATCCCAAAATTACAACAACATACACCACAATGCCTATATTAATTAACATATTTATTAACCTATGTCATGTCATGTCTAGTCGAAATTTGTCACAATTAATAAATATTCATTTTTTAATTTTTTTAATATAAATATTTTTTTATATAAAATTTAACTACTTCTATGTATAATTGTATTTTTTTAAAGATTATTATGACAAATAAAATGTATCATATAAATAAATAAAATAAAAATAATAGTATTTTTTAAAAAAATTATTAAAAAACTTGGGGTGGCCGTGGCCACCCTATGTCCTAACAAAGCTCCGCCACTGCATACAAAACAAAACAAGTAGATATCGGTTACCATTATTTGAAATTGTCGGTGTCACATCTACTAGTTTGACATTTTCTATTGAGTTTGCATACTTGGAACAAGAGCGACAAGATAACTTTATTTGGGCATTTGAAAAGGTAAGACAATTGTTCGTCTCTAAGACTTTAATTTCTAAAGTTATTGTGACTGATACAGATCTTGCCATGATGAATGCTATTAGTGTTGTGTTTCCTACTTCAATTCATTTGCTATGTCGTTTTCATATTGAAAAAAATATTGGGCCAAGATGCAAACAATATGTGAAAAATGATAGACAAGATGAAGTAATGGATTTATGAAAAAAAATTGTATATTCGACTAGTGTGGAGGAGTATGATGAAGTAGCAATGTTCATTTACATGGAAGGGGGGTTTGAATTGTAAATGTTCCTATTTAAAAATTCCTGAAAAAACTTAAGAAAATAACTCAAGATTGATCTTGGTTGTGAAAACAGAAAAAGGAGAACGTTCTTGGTTTTAACCAGAAAAACGGAGAACGTTCTTGGTTAGTTAAAATCAGTAATTCAGTTTATGTATTTAACTTGATAATCAATCAGACTGAAAGTAAATAGATAAGAAAAGAGATACCACACAAGGATATATCCTGGTTCACCCAACTCGGGCTACGTCCAGTCCTCACAACTGCAAGATTTTCCACTAAGTGTTCAAAACAAAGAACCTTCTTGGTTTTACAGCACCTAGCTCAGATCAATCTTGATCTGTTACAACGTTAAAACCTTCCCACTCAGAAAGGAGTTCAATCAGGTCACCTATCAACCTTGATATGATTTCTTACAATCTACCCAAACTATACTAAACTCTTATAGTTTGAGTTTTACAATAATGATGAGATTGTTTTGTTAGAATCTGAGACGTCTCAACTCTTGTTTGAGATCTGATACTTTGAAAGAGAAATACACGAAAATGATTCTAAGAATCGAATGAGAAAAATCAGAATTGATTCAATGTATGTGAGTGAGAGAATTCAAGTATGTAAGTGTATGTGATTGAAGAATTTTCTTAGTACTTGAAGCTCTGATTTTTCCTTGAGCTTGGCCTTCCTTTTATAGGTGATTTGAGCAATTAATTATGGTCAGAAAGAGCTGTTGGTAGTGCTCTGTTTTCCTCTGACACAAGCAACCTTTCTGTTGAGAAAATAATCCATTTATGTGACAGTTTTGGGCCTTGCTTGACTGGGCTGTTTTGCTCAATTTAAAACAGATTTTCTGCGCTTTTAATGACCCATTAAGCTTCGAAAATACGTGATGATAATTGGGCTTTAATTTGGACACCTGATTTGATCCAAAACAGTTTGGAAAGTAATGAACAACTTCTGCAGAAATAAGAGAATCGATTCTGCAGAAATGGAGATTGATCTTTGAAGCTTCATATGTAATTATTGATGTTACAGCTTCGATCTGGAGTCTTGATTCTGTCCAAAACAGTTTGGTGAATGATTATAAATCTCTGCAAAAGTAAGGAGATCAATGCTGAAATTCTGCAGAAACGGAGATTGATTCTACAGAAACGAAGATTGATAATCAATATGGAGACTGGTCTGAACATTCTGCAGATTGATGTTAACATGCTGGAGAATGATGTTAGCATGCTAGAGATTAATGTTAACATGCTGGAGAAGGATGTTAGCATGCTGGAGATTAATTAACGTGCTGGAGAATGATCAGAATGCTGTCAAGAATGTTGACAGTCAAGTTTAGATCTGTTTGGTCTTGCTAGTTTGTGATCTTCTCTCTTTGTGATTCGAATGCCTTATTTGACTATAATGATTTCTACTTGTTCCTTGTCATGTACTGATGAACTAGTATAAAATTCAGAGGCAAAAGCTTCGTTGAAATAGTAGAGATTGATTGGTCAAGAGGTTGTGACGATCATTCTTGAAACTGGAGAATATTCTCCGTTTTCCTGATTTTGTTGTTTCTTTGTCTGTTCAGTTTGAATCTGATTTCTTTGCTTTGCTTGGCTCATATCTTTGAATTAATACACTCAAAAGCACAAGTTAAATTAACATAACATTTAGAATCATAATTAACATTTTTAATTAACTTTTTGTTTGTTTTCATCAAAACATTAAATTGAGATTTTGTCTCAACATATGATCATCATTTGCAACACTTTGAGCTAGTGTGATCATTACTTGCAACACTTTGAGCTGAGTTTCGAAACTTTGCATGCAACCCTAAACTTTCGAAGCCTTCTCCTCGAACCTTTCCAACAATATCAAACCTTCGAAACTTCATATTTAGGGTTTCAAATATTTTCTTATTTTGAAACTTTCAGATTGAATGAAAGTTTTGAGTGTTCCATTTCGAAGGTTTGGGCTTTCTGGAAATGTTCGAAAATTTGTGCTTCAATGAAATCTTCGAAGGTGCTAATGTTTGGCCATACTTTTGTATTTCGGAACTTTGAATTTCCTGTGAAATGTTCGAAGATTGCAAAAACCTGATTCAGAGAAATGAAATTTTCGAATGAAATAGGTAAAAAAAGGGAAGATAAATTTTTTGGCAGTTTTTATAGATATATCAAGGGACATTTTCGATTTTTCCATTGAAATGGGGGGTGAGAAGTACAAAAGGGGGGTGCACGGTACAATTCTCTATATCTTAGTATAGACTAAACTATGGGCTAATCGGACGGCCCATTGAATCTAACTCATTTCTGACAGCTTTACCCACACTTTTTTTCTCATCCTACAAATTTTCCTCCCAAAACCTTAGCCTTCCTATCATCTCAATTATCTTCTTAAGAATCATCACCCTATCTCTCAAAATCTCTCATTCTCTTACACATGCAACAAAATGAGTAATTTCATGTTAGGATGAACTGATTTGCAGTTGAAGAACTGATTTGTAGACATGTCATATTTGTTTATATTTGATGAATTTTTGTTATTAATAAAATTTGGTTGTAGAGACATCCATATTTTTTTGTTAAAATTTGAGAAAGATCAGTTTCATTTTATTAGTTTCTTCTTCCTCTTGTATTATTGTATATTATTCTCATATATTTTATTGTTTTTTATTGGTAAGAAACGTTGTGTATCTCGTGTGAAAGGGCGACTAGAAAAATTTAAGCAAAGTATAGCCCACGTAGATGAGCTCTATATCACATAGATTAGGTATATACTCGTTATAATTATAATTTATTAGGAAAATAAAATATTATAAATTTTATCACTTCTATAAATAAAAATTAATTATTTTTAAATCATTTAATGTTATGACTTTTTTTATATATTTTTTATTTAAAGCAAAAATATTTAATATAGATAGTTGAGTATTTGATATTAAAAATAAACAACTTAGCAAATTTTATTTATATTTTAAGTGAAATCTAAAAATTAACTTTTTTTTAATTATTTTTTTTTTAATATTTATAACCGAATGGAGTACAAGCTATAGAGACGATAAATTACTTATGTTTTTACTTATAACAGCAATTGAATAAAAATTATAGAAAAGATACAACGATGTGGATTGGTAGGTGGGACGCAAATATTAATTTTTGTTTCGACATAATAATCAACTAATTAGAGAACGGAGGAATTAACCACCATAGATTGGAATTGTCTAGGTGCAAATATTAAAAAGGTCATGTAAATATATATTAAGAATTTTACAAATAATAATTATGTCTTAAAAATAATAATTTCGTTTTTTAAAAAATAAATTGCTCTATTTCCAATTAAAAAAATATATTTTTGATTTATTAATAGGTGTTTTAAAGGCACATAATAATATTTCTCTATTATTAAAAATAATGACAACAAATCGGAGAAATGTGTTTGGACACGTACCAGTCATCATACCATCATAATTTTTATAAATTCCAATTTCCCCTCATACTTTTCACAATAAATATCTGAAACAAAAAACATATCCAATTACAATTTAAATAATTGAAAAATTCAGAAATTCAAAAGTTTTGCATTTTGAAAATCGAACTATAAATACATTTTTCACATATTACCTTAGGACATTGCTTTGTTGTTTTTTATATTGTAGGTATAGTCTTGGATAAGGTCAGCATTGGTTCTTTAAAAAAAAACATCTGTATATGTTTTTGAATTTTTTAAAATTCGAAAAATCTAAAACTAAACATTTTGCAGAAAATATATACTTTTGTCCAAGATTTTTTAAAAAATGTAAATAAAATTAATTTTTTTTTAAGTTGTTATAGATATTTTTAGTAATTTTATTGACGCCATGCCAAAAAAAGGAAGAAAAAAAATGTATTTATTTTTCCTTCAAATAAATAAAAGGTTGTCTATTTCAACACTATTGTATGTTAGCTTAGACAACAATTTTTAACACACACACGAAATTTATGAGCGAAAGAAAGATGGCATAAGATACAACAAACAAAAAAGTGCGACATTCAAGTAAAACAAAAAGAGAACGGTTAGGATAAAATTGAACTTTATGAGATGAGGTCTACATCATAGCCCGTGTTAATTAAACTCCATGCTGGTTGCCTCCACTAGATATTTGAATTTTTTTTTTTGTTTTCTAAAATATATTTTTTATTATTTATCTTTTAGTAATTCATCTGGTCTTTTATATTTTATTTTAGTCGGTTATCTTATATTTAATAATTATTTTAATTATTTATTTTTTTGTAAAATAGTACAAGTATACTCTTTTATTAATGATTAAAACGAATATTATGTAAAAAATAAAACATTAAAATGAATTAAAAAAAATAACATATTAAATTGAACAGAAAATACATAAAGAATTAAAATGAATATTAAATAAAAAATTAAGTATCAAAATCATATTTTAACTATTTTTTTTACTCATAATAATTGATGACTAGTAACATAGTTGTAAGTAGGGATGCTCACTTGACTGGATAAACTCAGTCATCCAAACAAATTCAATTTGTTTTTTTGCACAACTAATATAAGTTTGTGTCTAACCTAAATCAACTCATTTATTCGATTCAACTAATGAATTTGACATTTTGAACCTGTGAACTCAACCAATCAACATGACATATACATTTTTATTTATTTTTTTATTATTGAATTATAATTATCATTTAGTTATTGAAATTTATTTAAGGATTTGTTGTTAATTTAATTGTTTTGTTGTATTTGTGGGTGTATTTTAAGTATTGAATGATATCTTAGATAGAATTTTGTGATTTTTGATATTTAATTTTAATTATATTTTTGTAGAATAAAAAAGTACTTTTTGATATATGACCTATAAACTCAATCTGCTCTTAATCGAGTTAGTTTGGTTCAGACTTGATGTAAAAGTCACGAATTGAAAACTTAACCAATTTAAATAAATTTGATCAGTTCGAATATCATATTTGACAAAAAATAACTTAACTCAACCTGTAAACACTCCTAGTTGTGAATGTCTTCAAAACACTAAAATCTCTCTCTTTTTTTGTTTTACCTTCAATATTTTCTTTCAAAGAAGTGCTAACAACACATGTTTCTTAACACACTTCTTCCTGTTAGTTGAAATTACATTAAATCTACATAATTTAATAAATCTTATATAAAAATTAATTAATAAAAAATAATGTATTAAAAAATATGTGTTAACAACACATATTTCTTAATTTACTTCTATGTGTTGGTTGAAATTATATAAATTCCACATATAGTGAATTTCATATAAAAATTAAGTAATAAAAAGAATAATATATTTAAAAATATATATTAAATAATGTGTTGCCATATTTTTCTCTATTTCAAAACTTAGAGACTAATTTTTCAAAAAGCTTAGATTTTTTTAAAAAGTTAATATAAAAACGTATTTTACGCGTATTTCTTTAATTTATGATATTTCTTTTTACGTGTATTTTGTCAAATAATAATAAGTAATAGTAATAATAAATAATAATAATTGTGCAATTATTGTTGCCTCTTTTTGTCTCTTTGTGTCTAAAAACGTCATCTTGCCTCTTTGTTCTTGTGATTATTCATGGTGTTATGTGTTTCGTGTGTAATTCTTTTCTTCTCAAATATAAAATACTAAATAAAATAAAATAAAATAAATATAGTTAGTCTAAATTTAAGTTAAATATATTTATTTATTTTTAATTTATTTTATATTCAAGATTAAATAGATTATTATTAATTAGAAAGAAACATGTCTCAGTTAACCGATAGATATATGCAAATAAAAATATAAATATGTGAATGTTGTCACTATAATATCTTAATGTATAGAAAATGTAAAGATATGTTTACTATCTTTTTTATTAGTAATTTTAAGTTCAATTGTAATTTTGGTTTCTCTATCTTAATCAATTCTTTAAATTTATATTATATTTTAAAATATAATAATTTTAATCTTTCATTGAATTTGTTAACTAAAAATTGTTGATATAACATATTTTAAACGATATGACATATAATACGACGATGTTGAATAATTAATACCGATTAAAGTGCAATAAAAGCTCTCTAAGAACATTAGTTTCAACTTATGAAATTACTTATTTCTACAATTTAACTAATAATATATAAATAATTAATGCATCTTATAAAATTTTACAACGTTAAATTGTACGTCATGTTATTTAAAATATATTAAATCACCGTTTGTAATTTTAATTTTTTTTTGGAGAAACTAAAACAGACGGATTTTATAAGAGAACCAATTATATGAATTAGTAAAAGTAAAGAAACAAAAATTATAATTAAATCTAATTTTTATAATTTTATAAACAAAATTGACTATTAAAAAATTGTACGGTAGCACAGAAAGGTTCATATGGACACTTCCATTTAGTGCTATATGGATACCATGAATTAGAAGTTTTTTTCTATGAAAACAATTTCTAAACCTTTCATTAATAACTGGACACATAATTTACGTGATAAAGTTTTTCCTTTTAATTTTTAAACGCGTACTCTTAAAATATGTGTTAACATTTTTCATTTAATATTTCATTTGTTTATTTTGAAGTGTCATTTTTTAGATTTTTTATTTATTTGTCATTTTTAAAGTTTAAAATAGTATTAATTATTGGTCTCTCAAATTATCCATGACTATTTATTGCATTGAGAGAAAAAGGGAAAAAAATAATAAATAGTTAAGGATATTATTGATAAAAAATAAATAGTTTTATAAAAATATCAAAAATATAGTAATTTTTTAAGTAGTAATTTTAAATGGAGAGGATAAGGTGGAGCGTTTGAATTTTTTTAACTGTAGGAGTTAATTAGTTGAACAAATTTAATTTATTTATTTTTGATAATTTTGAGTTGAACGTATTGTATTTAATAGTCACGGAGCCATGCATTTTATTTTAATTTAATTTAATTATTGATTTCATAAAATAAAAATTGTTATACTTTGTTTTTAAACTTGATATGTCAATGTATATTTTATTCTATTTTTAGAAATAAATAAGTTTAGGTTTGGTTTCAAAAGTTTGTTAGAGTTTGAGGAAAATCCTATAATTTGAAGAGTATTAATTAATAGGGGTGTTTACATAGTTACTCGGCATTAAATTAAATTCTTAGTATTAGCAATTGAAACAATATTCGTTATTAGTCAATGCATTTTTCAAAGATTAATAAAAAAAAAAATTATTTTATTTATATTGTCCGCATAGAAAAAACAAATACACATAAATTCAATAATGTATTACCAATTTACCATATCTTTATTAGCATGATAAGTAATTTTGTTGACTTAATTTTTGTGGTGTACCGATAAACTTTATAATAATAGAAAAGGAAAATATTTCCAGATAAGTAGTAACGTGTCACTTTTTTTCTTTCTATAATTGGTATAAAATTATTAGATTAATATATTAATTTTTATGATTTAATAGTGCTATTTTTTTTAGATGGAATAATAAATATTGCTGAAAACTCGTACATGTGACTACAAAATTATGTGTTCAAACTCCAAACAAAATAATCTGTTTAACAATATCAACATTTGTCAGTTGACAAAAGATTTAAATACAATAGTGCAAGTTCTTTTAGAGCAATATTACTTTAGAGTTTGTTTGATATGCATGATATGATAGAGACATGATGTCAGATAAAACTGGATAATGATATAATATGATAATGATAAGATAAATATTATTATATCTTGTGTTTGATACATACACGATAACCAACAGGAAAACAATATTTTATTTTGTCATGTATTTAGTACACATCTTATTAATATAATATATATTACATTTAAATAACAAAATTATAATTGTAAAAATTACATATTAGTAAAAAAAAAAAAAACTACAAAATTAATAAAGTAATGAAATAATTTTATAT
>JBBPBQ010000001.1:59243682-59297408 GCA_037974755.1 Cicer yamashitae
TATCAATATTTATTATTTTAATCGATTTGGTTTTATTGGACACAATTTTTATACACGAATATCATATCATCTTTCAACAAACTTTTATAAGCATTTATTTTTGAGAAAAAATATTATTATATTTTGTACTATAGACATACAATTACAACTTTTATTTGTATACTAACTTTAATTTATTTTGATTATAAAATTTCTATATTAAAAATACATAATTTTGTATCTCATATACGAGTTTTTATTAAAATATTGAATTATTGTATTTGGTTTAGATTTTGTGTGACGAGATTATAAGAAATCACCATTTAAGATCAAATTTAGTTTATAAAAAATTATAATTTGAAAACTTATTTAATAATTTATTTTTTAAAACTTTAAATTTTACGCTATTGATTTTGAATTTGATTGTTGAAGTGATTGATTTTTTGGTAAAAACAATGATTTGGATGCTATAAGGTTCATAGATTTAAACCAAGTTATATGGTTGTGTGATTGAATGTTCAAATTTGAAATTTCACAAGTGATTTTAACTTAATAAGGGATTATTTTAAATGATTGTTGTAAATTGAATATTCAAATCCTTCCATCATCCGTAAATTGAAGATCATTTAGAAGATGAAGACTAGAGTTCAATTTGCAATTATCAACACTTGTTTTAAAAACTCTTCAAACAAACTACAACTATTTTCACTATATCCGTGGATATCATTTACTGAGTTTGTCTTTATTTGTCTCAAACAAAGAGTTGATAATTATTAGATGCCAACCATTTTTATTATATACATCATTTGTAATTCAAGTTTATCTTTTATAAATTGAAAAGTAATTGTGAAAATATTTTCAATGTTGAAATGTGACCGTAAAAATTCATTTGAAATGTGAAGATTGTAATTGATCAAGGTGTGATAAAAAACAAACGTGTGAAAGAGAATTCTAAAATACACGGTGAAGATTAACTCGCCCGAGTTGAATTTAAATCGAGAATATGTAGGAATCAAAATTTTGAAAAGGATTACAATTGAAACTCCTATTTTCGTGATTGATATGAGTAAATCTTCAAAGATATGATATAGACAAATAAAATTTATAATTTCATGTGTTTGTTACACTGATAATGTTATTTTATTATACGGTGTTTTTGACAAATGAGGACCCAAACACATGATAACGTGATTGATATTGCTCTCTCCCTCCCTCCTTGATCGGCGACGCCGTAACTTCAGATGGCAAACCACTCTCTCATCGCCGGAATGAGACGGTACGAACACCCTAAATATTTCTGTAACACTTTCCTCAACCTCTTCTTTTCTCCCCTTCTTCTCACGATTAGTTTTTTTTTTTTCGCAGCAGCATCAGTTTTATTTTTGGCGCAAGGAATCTTTATAGCCACGCAGATACTGGCGCTTCTGCATTTGCAGAGAAGCAGAATCTGAAGAGCTTAATTGCGGGATTCAATCCTTCAAAGCGGAGTCCATTGCCAGTGCTTCAAAATTGGATCGATCAAGGCAACAAGATTTCACACTCGGAGCTGAAATTCATTTCCAGAACACTTATCAAATCCAAGCGTTACAACCACGCATTTGAGGTTCAGTTTTTCTTGACCTAATTTACTATTCCTGCAACTTTGCGTGGTTCAAAGTAGTTAATGGCGATTATTGTAATTTATTATTAACAATTTAGGGTTTAAAACACTTTTCCCTTCAAGTTTCTGTATTTTGCCTTTTCTGGTATTGAAGTTCTTGGAGATTATGTGTTTGATTCAGTTTGTTGTCTATGTTTGTTGTTTCAAGTGTTGAATGCTTAGTTTATGTTTCATAGGCTTAGACATTTTTAGCATTTGATAATGTACTTTTTATTTTGGTTTGCTTGCCAATGTTTTATTTTTATTTTTTATAAGTCCTGTTTGGATAAACGACTTAATTTTACACTTATGTATAAGCTATTTCTATAACATGTAATAGTACAAAGTAAAACTGTTTTGGCAAAAAGCTGTGAACAACTTATGAACGTGTCATAATGTGTTTCCGTAAGCTCTCCCAAAGAGACTCACAAGTGCTTATGGCTATTGATAAGTTCAAATAAGCTAATCCAAACAGGCCCTTACTGGTTTTAGGTATGTCTCTGATTAATGATGATTGTGCCTTAAGATGAGTACTACCAAACTATTAATGGTGAGTATGTCTTTCATTTTGAGTACTTTTAGAGTATAGAGCATTCATTGTGTATAATGTAAATTATTAGATTTCTATCATCTATCTTTTGGCACAGTGGCCACTCGTCACTCTCCTATTTCACCATAGCATTTTGGGGACGAACCGCTTCGAGATACTTTCCATGATTGGCTGCTTACAGCCTTGCACAACATACTGTAACTGATCATTGGTTCTTTTAATCTCCGATGACTGATGAGCATGTCATTGCAATGTGATTTATGGCTTTTATGAGATGGGGTCTATTCAATTTGTCAAGCTATTTAAATAGTTATTCTTTTGAACAGGTATTGCAGTGGATGGAAAACCAGAAAAATTTCTGCATAAGCCCAGCTGATCAGGCCATGAAATTGGAGTTAATAATTAAAAATTGTGGCCTAATGGAAGCTGAAGAATATTTTATGAGTATACCTGACTCAGCTGGAAAGAAAGCTGCCTATCTCCCACTTCTACGTGGCTATGTAAGAGACAGGGACATCAATAAAGCTGAGGCTTTCATGGAGAAGCTCTATGAACTGGGGCTAGTAGTGAACCCTCACCCTTATAATGAGATGATGAAACTATATCTTGCCACATGTGACTACAGGAGGGTACCCCTAGTTATCCAGCAAATGAAGCGAAATAAAGTACCATGCAATGTTCTGTCCTACAACCTTTGGATGAATGCTTGTGGAGAGGGAGACAGATATGGGGTTGCAGCAGTGGAAGCAGTTCTCAGATTAATGCAAAATGATGAGAAAGTTGAGGTGGGTTGGAGCAGTCTTGCTACTTTAGCCAATGTTTATATGAAAGCAGGACAATCTCAGAAAGCCATTCTGGTTCTAAAAAGTGCTGAAGAGAAACTATCAACCTGTAACCGTCTGGGTTACTTCTTCATCATAACACTATACGCCTCTTTGAAGCAAAAGGAAGGAGTCTTGCGGTTGTGGGAAGCCAGTAAGGCAGTCGGTGGAAGAATCAGTTGTGCCAACTACATCTGCATACTAACATGCTTGGTTAAGCTTGGGGACATAGCACAAGCCAAGAGAATCTTCAGAGAATGGGAGTCTAATTGTCTTAAATATGATATCAGAGTCTCTAATGTTCTTTTAGGTGCATATGTGCGGAATGGATTAATTGAAGAAGCTGAATCATTGCATCTCCACACATTGCAAAAGGGTGGTTATCCAAACTACAAGACGTGGGAGATTCTCATCGAAGGATATGTCAATAGGCAGAAGATGGATGAGGCTATTATTGCCATGAAAAGAGCTTTGGCTTCGTTGAAAGACTGTCATTGGAGGCCGCCACAAAGACTTGTATTAGCCGTAGCTGAATATTTGGAGAAATGTGGGAATTTTGAATATGCAAACGAGTACATCACAGATATTCATAATTTAGGTCTCGGAAGTTTATCTATATATAAAATATTGCTTAGAATGCACCTTTCTGCTCAAAAACCACCTCTCCGTATCCTTAAAATGATCAATGAAGACAAAGTTGAGATGGATAGTGAGACATTTTCCATTCTTAGAGCCTTCACTGGGCACATGACATCAAATTGATTGCTTGTTGCAAGATGTACATTTCTTTTGTCTCCCGCAGAATAAACTATGTCTTATGTACATGTTCAAGCTGAAGTGTTTGGAGGCGAAGCAGTAATCTGGAAGTCAACTTTTTTCATTAGGTGAATATTTTTTAATAGACAATTTAATATTTTCTTTTTCCATGAGAAATACCATTATAAAGATCAGCTTACTAGATACTACAATATCCTATATTCACATATTTTTGGAAGGCCCATTGGAGTTAAGAAGGAAGTAACAAGTTCTTTAGTAATTTGTATTGATATTCGATTCCCTCAATACTCAAAATCATAGAAGTATGGTGTTCTATAAATTAATAAATTCAATATGGTTAACTATAACATAAATATTGGTGATTTTAGTTGAATTAGACGCGAACCACTTTATCTTTGTTGATGGGTTATTCACAGTTGGCCAGTAACTTGCAAAATAAGGATGAGTTACTCTATTCATGTCATACTTTCTTTATCAGAAAATTGTCCTATTATCAGTTGGTATATTTGCAGAATCTGCAAAAGAGGAGGGCCACCAACAAACTGTAGGAGGAGAAGCTGCAATTGGTAAGAAAATTTCTATCTCATCCTTATTACCTTTTGTATTTACTCTTCTCTTTTTCCTAAAATCATTTTTGTATTCCATCTGAGCACATGACTATAACCCTGTTAAACTTGGCCAATATATATATATATATATATGACTAGATATACTCTTCGTCCTCAAGAGGGTAGATGAAGAATTCACACAATAGTCCAGTTATGAATTCTAAATAATTTTGAAGGATATATATACATATATATATATATATATATATATATATATATATATATATATATATATATATATATATATATATATATATATATATATATATATATATATATATATATATATATATATATATATATATATATATATATATATATATATATATATATATATATATATATATATATATACTTCTATTGAAGTTTTGAAGACGTTCCTGTTAGAAAATGCCCCTTAATCTGATTTACCTCTGATGGTTTAACATTAACCATAACTTTATTGCTGCTGAAATTCAGTGTGTTTTTATTATTCCTTGATTGTGCAACATTCTAGGCTAATTGTGCAAAATTTCTATCTCATCCTTATTACCTTTTGTATTTACTCTTCTCTTTTTCCTAAAATCATTTTTGTATTCCATCTGAGCACATGACTATAACCCTGTTAAACTAGGCCAATATATATATATATATGACTAGATATACTCTTCGTCCTCAAGGGGGTAGATGAAGAATTCACACAATAGTCCAGTTATGAATTCTAAATGATTTTGAAGGATATATATATATATATATATATACTTCTATTGAAGTTTTGAAGACGTTCCTGTTAGAAAATGCCCCTTAATCTGATTTACCTCTGATGGTTTAACATTAACCATAACTTTATTGCTGCTGAAATTCAGTGTGTTTTTATTATTCCTTGATTGTGCAACATTCTAGGCTAATTGTTAGTAGTCCTAGTCAACACAACTTCCTAGACATTTAATGTAATTATTGCAACGTCATTATAAATAGAAGGTGTGATCTCACAAGAAACACACATAAATTACTCATATTTTACAATTGCTATAGCTATATTACGATTTTATAAATCTCACTAAACACATTCTATATGTTAGATTGAACAATTAGCATCCATAATGTGTTATTTTGATTATTGATATCCATGTCTTTTTGCCTTTATGTTTTTTCTACTTAAATTGTGATTGAGGATATTCTGCTTTTTTGTCCAAGGAGGTGACATCCTTATCCCAAGAGTCATATAGTAGTACTTGCAAATATATGATTTTCCTTTATCATGGGGGATATAATGGTTCTGATTGCCAAACCCAATCACGTTAGGGTCAAATTTAATATTTGTCTTTAGTGTATCGAGTTCTCTGGTTCTCCTAAAGTTAGTCGCTTTTCATCTCTTCTTTTTCCATAATCTCATCTGTATATGATTTGGGGCTCAGCGTATAGTGTTTAACTCAAGGTGCAGAGTCAAGTGGAAATTGAAATGCATTCAAAGGTCGTTTAAGGTAATAGAAACCGGAAAGACATACAAGGACAAGCACCAAGAGCCTATAGCCCTATACTATGTTGGGAAATCAGGTTCGAAGGACACCATTGCTTCTTTAGAATTTAGATGGCCACTGCAAAGCAGTGTATTTTGTTTGGGATGCATTCTGATGTGCAAATTGCTAACAACTATGATTATGTCTGGTGGTTTAATGTAGAAAAAACCAAGCATATGGTGGCCTCAAATGATTTCTATAGTTTTTTTGTGTTCACTGGGCAACCATTTGTTTGCAATAACTTATCGTTAAATCTAACATTATTATATATAACAGCACTGACAGTTTTGGTTTTTCAAGTTTATCATTGTGCAAAATATTGCTTAGGATGCACCTTTCTTATGATAAACTGGTCTCCCATCTTCAAAAAATAGTGGAAGAATTATTACACAATTGCTTTGGGCATTTACGTTTTGATGAAGTAGTTGATTTCCCATTAAAAATATCCATACATCATACACACATATCTAACATGAACAAAGCATTAGACAGTTTCTTCTCCCTCTCAAATACATGTTTGAATTGGTCAATCTAAATATGTAATTTAACAAATAAAACACATCTGGACTAGCCAATCCGGACAAACATGTGAGAAAAATAAACTTCCAAGCATTAACATATTGCATGATATTGGTCTCGCAAAGCGAAGCCCACGCAAAGCGAAGCCCATATATCATACGCACACATCCTTTATGAACTAAGCATCATCATAAACATACTGCATTATATAGGTGTGGCAAAGCCTCTTTAGTGGATGAAGATTTCTAGATCTTGTGGAAGTCCTTGTTGTGCTCAAGTGACTTATCGTGAGGCAACATGGTTTCTCAAGATAGTCATCGGACCGAGCGTTAAGCTTAGCCATTGACTCTATCAAATATCAATTAGGTCTTTGCCTACAATTTCTCCCACTATTCAAACCTGGCGTCCAATCCACCCAACAGCAATATCAGCAAAGGTTGTTCCTTTTTTCTTGAGCTTTAGCGCACCTCAATTGGTGAACTGAACTCAACATAAGTTTGCATAAGTGGATTTTGTAGAGCCACATCACTTTAAATCAATAATCAATTTTTACTCCAACAAGCCTATGAACAAAGTCGTTTCCCGGTATGGTAAACTCCAATGATGAACTGCTGAAAAAATTTGATTCTTAATTAACTTTAGATGAAGCTCCCATTAGAAGTTTCAATTTTTTTATCTGTTCTTTGACGGCTCTATACCATCACCATGTGAGTATGCGCCTGTTTGAGAAAGTGCAGGGTTGATTTACATTGTGCTCGTGAGTTGTTTTTCTTTCTAAAAAGTTTCGCCAATTTGGACTCAAACATACTGGTCTTATATATCTTTGTTCCAATTCGAAGTTACCTTTGTTCCAAGCATATAAGACTTTTATCTGCAACAATTGTCAATATTGTTTTTTAGGATCATGATAATATTGTTTATCATGATTATTGTTCATGTTTATTTTATTAATTGTAGTCATTTCAAGTTGTTCCTGATATTAATGTACTTGATTAAATGACTATTATGCAACATTTCTTGTTATCTAAAGTAGCAGTATTTTTTTGAATAATTTTATTTTTGATTTATTTTCAAATTATAATTGAACTATTAAGCAATAAAATGTTGAAACAAAACTAAAGAATAAAAAAAGTTTGACCAAGAAAAATACGGATACGACGTTATCACCCTAGATACCCCACATTTATAATACCCGTTGAAAATAAAAGATTAGTATGTAAATAAATAGAAAGTCTGTAAGTATTTCAGTCATTATGTGTAATTATCACTCATAGTCTATATAAAGAACTTCCGTTGTGTAGTTGAAACACACAAGTTATTCAACATGTCTCTCAATATTTTCTTCTCATTCAACATGGTATCAGAGCCTAATGAGAGACAACCTAATCTTCAAAACCCAGTGGATCCCATACCGGCCCACCCCTCAACCGCGTCGTCAACAAACCTCCTGCACGCCACCATGCGCATTGCATGGTAAGCCTTTTGATTCCATATATGCCCTGAGTTTTCAATTTCGAGTCACGGATATACGTGTTCCAATTGCTTTCCTGGTTCAGACACGTTTTCTGGCACTCTTTACCGACCATGTCTGAAACAAAGAGCATCTTTACCAACTACATCACCTCTCATTTCTCTGTCGAAAAATTGAATTGATCAAATTATGACATTTGGGCTGCCGACATCAAACTATGGATGCTTGGCCAAGGTTACGAGAACTATCTCACTAAAAATTCTGAAAAGGTGGTTGCGGTTGAAACATCAAAATGGAAGTAAATATATGCTTAGTTGTATAGTGTCATTAAGTCTACACTTCATCCAGACGTTAAATCAATTTTTCGTCCACATCTCACGTGTGAATCAGTTTGGAGTCAGGCAAATGCACTCTACACTAATGACACTCAACGTCTCTATGGAGTTTGTCACCGCTTGCTGAATATCATTACTCCGCAGACGATAGATAGCTCTATTTCTTCATATCTTGACAACGTTCATAGTGCACTTCATGATTTTAATGAGTTTCTCCCTCCTGCTGCAAGTAATCCAGTTGAACATAAGAAGGAGTTGGATCAACGCAACACCTTTTACATGCTTCTTGCACTCTATGACCTTTCTCAGGAGTACTCTGCGACTTGTGATCAAATTTTGGGGTCAATTATTGTTCCGGATATGTCTACTACCTCAACGATCCTCCTTCGAGTACCAGCAAAACATCTAGTTGAGCCCTCTATTACTTCATCTCCGGGTGACACTGTTGCCCTTGTATCTTTGGGACATAATCAGAGTTGCTCTCGTGGAGGACCGTCCAACTCTAAGTCTCGTCCCAAATGTGAGCATTGTAATCGGCTTGGACACACTATTGGTCGATGTTGGAAGTTGCATGGTAAGCCCTCGCCTCCGATAAATTCAACTCAACTTGATCCTTCTGCCACTATTCATACTACACTACAGGGATCTCCGACAAATTATGAAGATTTCCTCTAATGGGTTTAGAGTCATCCGAACTTTAGTTATACTACTTCGATTGCACACACTGATAAATCATCTATTTACCTCTCTCACTCATCTTCTCTCGGTCCTTGGGTTCTTGATTCTGGTGCATCTGATCATGTCACTGGTAATAAAGGTCTCTTTTCTTCTCTCTTTACATCTGGTTTTTTACCTACTATAACTTCTGTCAATGACTCTCAAACCCGGTCTCAAGGGGTTGACACTGTCAAAATTCTCCTTTCCATTTTAGTTGCATCTATTCTTTATGTACCTGGATGTCTTTTTAATTTACTTTCAGTTAGTCGATTGACTCGGTCCCATGACTGTATTATTACTTTCATTAACAATAATGTTACCCTACAGGACCGGAGTTCGGGACAGACGAATGACGTTGGATATGAATCTCAATGCCTCTATTACATTTCTTTATCATCCAAGACTTGCTCTGCCACAAATTCCCCTTATACTATCCATGCTCAACTAGGACACCCAAGTCTTACCAAACTTCAAAAACTGGTGTCTAATTTGTCTAAGTTGTCCACTTTACATTGTGAGTCGTGTCAATTAGGGAAACACACTTGTATTCATTTTCTTGATCGAGTCAATAAAAGGGTTTCATCCCCTTTGCTTTAGTGCGCTCTAACGTTTGGGGTCTTTCTCGTACTGTGTCTACTTTAGAGTATAAGTATTTTGTTACTTTTATTGCTGATTACTCTCGTTGTACGTGGTTATTTTTAATGAAAAATAGATCTGAACTATTTTTCATTTTTGAGCAATTTTAACAAGAAATTAAAACTCAATTTGGTTTTTCTATTTGTACTTTAAGAAGTGATAATGCTCGGGAATATTTGTCCTATCAATTTCAAAATTTTATGGGTTCCAATGGTATTTTTCACCAAACGTCATGTCCTCATACACCCCAACAGAATGGGGTAACCGAACGCGCAAAAATCGGCATCTCATTGAAACCACCTGAACTTTACTTCTCTATGGTAATGTTCCATTCTGTTTTTGGAGAGATGCAGTCTTAACGACATGCTACCTTATCAATTGTATGTCGTCTTCTGTCTTTGATGGCAATATCCCTCATTCTGCCCTCTTTCCCATACCTCTCTTCACCCACTATCTCCTCGTGTCTTTGGGTCCACGTGTTTTGTTCACAGTTTATCTTCTGGTCTGGACAAATTGTCAGCTCGATCACTCAAGTGTGTCTTTCTTGGTCTCAAAAGGGCTATCGTTGTTATTCTCCTACACTACACTGATACATTACATTAGTTGATGTTACATTTTTCGAGTCTGTACCATATTTTTAATCAACCCATATAGCTACTGAGCCCCATTAGGACATTAATCCCGAACCTCCTCAAGTAGTTATCCTTATTCCACCCACTCTTATTCCTATCAAACTTGTCGAGTTTGCCACCCAACCTCTACGACCACTACAAACATATCATCGTCGTCGCCCAATCTCCGTTATGTCTATTCCTATTCCCATTACAGACTCTCCTTCGACGCCACCACCAGATCCGACTTTGCCACCTATGCATGACCTTGCCATTGCTCTTTGTAAAGATCTTTGCACAACACGTAATCCATCTTCTCAGTATATTGATTTGTGTTGTCATCGTCTTTATCCTTTGCATTACACTTGCTTGTATTTCTTGTCGTCTGTTTATATTCCTAAATCTCCAGGTGAAGCATTATCCCACATTGAGTGGAGGCAAGCAATGCTTGATGAGATGTGTGCTCTACAAAGCAGTGGTACTTGGGAACTGGTCCCTTTACCTCATGGGTAGTATTTGGTAGGTTGCCGTTGGCTCTATACAGTGAAGGTTGGCCTTGTTGGTAAGATTGATTCATTTAAGGCTCACTTGGTGGCCAAGGGATATACTCAGATTTTTGGGTTGGATTACAGCGATACCTTCTCACATATTGCCAAAATGGCATATGTTAGATTGTTTTTCTCCATTGCATCAATTCGACATTGGTCTCTCCATCAACTTGACATTAAAAATGTCTTTTTGCACGATGATCTTGAAGATGAAGTGTATATGGAGCAACCACTACGGTTTGTTGCTCAGGGTGAGTCTCCCACAATGGTTTGTCGGCTACACATGTCCCTTTATGGTCGTAAACAGTCCCCTAGAGTTTGGTTTGGCTGATTCAACTCGGTAGTACAAGAGTTTGGTTTGATTCGTAGTGAAGTTGATCACTCTGTATTTTATTGTCACTCAACCCAAGAGTGCATCTATCTTATTGTTTATATGGATGACATTGTCATAACTGGTAGTGATAAGGAAAGAACACTCTGTTGGAAACAAGTTGATTTTATAATTAGAGTTTTGATGATAACAAAAGTATTTTATGAAAACAATATATTTGACTTCAAAGAGTATGAAATAATATTCATGTTTTTGAAGAAAATCTAAAAGAAGATTTGATTCAAATTTATAATTGAAGAAAATCTAAAATAAGATTTAATTCAAATTTATAATTGAAGAAAATCTAAAATAAGATTTGATTCAAATTTATAATTGAACAAAATTTAAAATAAGATTTGATTCAAATTTATAATTGAAGAAAATCTAAAATAAGATTTGTTTCATATTTATAATTGAAGAAAATCTTTGACCAAGTTGAAAAGAAGATATGGTCAAGATTTGAAGAATATTTGAAGAAGATTTGATTAACATTTGAAGAAGATTTGATGAAGATTTAATGAAGATTTATCTACAACAAAATATGAATAGAATCAATCTGAAGAATTTACAAACACAATTTGAATAAAATACGAACAGAATCAATCTGAAGAATTTACAAACTCAATCTAAACAAAATAGGAACAGAATCAATATGAAGAATTTACAAACTCAATCTGAACAAGATATAATTCAGAATTAAACAAGGACTAAATTGAACACCCAAATTTTAACTATAAATAGATACTTGAGGCTGAAGAAGAAAATCATCGAAAAATAGAAAAGGGAAGTCTTAGAGTTTAAAGAGAGAAACACTTGTTCAAGTTAGAGTGTGAGAGTTATTATTATTATCAGCTTTGTTAGAAGCAACTACTCAAGTTTCAATCTTTTGTATCCAACCCGATAATGGTTTAGTTCCTTCTTCAATCTGGGGTTGTCAGGTTGTTAGGAGAAGACTTGGGTTGTAGGGTCTAAGTGGTTAGTTCCTCAAAATTATGGGGTTGTCAGACTGTTTGGGAAGACTGGTTTGGAGGGTCAGGTGTTTTGTAATTCAAGGCATTTGAATTAGTGGATTAAAACCTTATGAATGAGGGGACGAACTTGGAAGGTCAGGTGATTTGTAATTCAAGGCATTTGAATTAGTGGATTAAAATCTTTTGAATGATGGGACTGGATGTAGCCAAGTTAGTAGTGAACCAGGATAAATCTACGTGTCAAATTATTTATGCTTTCATTGCTTGCTGCCTCTGAATGCTATTGCTTCTACACAAAGTAAGTCACCAAAATCGAACTAGTTTTTTTTTATTTAAATTTAAATTATCAAAAAGTCATCAACTTTGGCAAACACAATTCAATCCCCCTTCTCGTGTTTGCATCTTCATACTCCAATTGAAACAACATCTTTCAAATCAATTTCAGACTAAAGACCTCGGTAGACTCCGAAATTTTTTGGGTATTGAGGTAGCCCAATCCAAGGATGACCTTGTAATTTCACAAAAAAAATATGCTATGTATATTCTTGAAGAAACAAGTCTATTAAATGCCAAACCAGTTGATACTCCTATGGATCAAAATGTGAAACTCCTACCTAGTCAGAGGGAGCCTCTATCAGATTCAGAAAGATATAAGAGATTGGTTGGTAAATTAAACTATCTCACAGTCACCCGTTATGATATTTCCTTCGCTGCCAGTGTGGTAAGCCAGTTCTTAAGTTCTCCTTGCCAATAACATATGGATGATGTAATCCGGATTCTTAAATACATCAAAAGTGCACTTGAAAAATATCTCATTTATGAAGATATAGGACATACTCAGATAATTGGTTACTTAGATGCCGATTGGGCAGGATCTTCCATTGATAAACGATCCACTTCTGGGTATTGTGTACTTGTCGGAGGAAATTTAATATCTTGGAAGAGCAAGAAACAAAATATTGTTGCAAGATCCAACGTTGATGCAGAATACATGGCCATAGCATTAATAACATGTGAGCTCATCTGGTTGAAACAATTACTAAAAGAACTTCAATTCGAAGAGGCCAACCCAATGACACTAATATGTGATAATCAAGCTGCATTGCACATTGCCTCAAATCCTGTTTTTCATGAGAGGACCAAACATATTGAGATAGACTGCCATTTTGTTAGAGAAAATATCGAATTAGACGACATCATCACTAGCTTTGTCAATTCTAATGGTCAGTTGGCAAATGTTTTTACAAAGTCATTGCGAGGTCCTAGAATTAGTTATATATGTAACTAGTTGGGTGCATTTGATTTATATGTTTCAGCTTTTTGATTTATATGTTCCAATTTGAGGGGAGGGGGAGTGTTGAAAATAAAATATTAGTATGTAAATAAATAGAAAGTCTGTAAGTATTCCAGTCATTATGTGTAATTATCACTCATAATCTATATAAATAACTTCCGTTGTGTAGTTGAAGCACACGTTATTCAACATGTCTTTCAATGTTTTATGCTCATTCAACAATACCTTATTTCAAATAATACTTTTAAAATACATCTTGTGGTCCATTAACTTAATTTTAAATAACAATTCAATTATTTTTTTTCGAATTGTTCATTTATTTAATTTTAAGTAACAATTTGATCTTTTATGTCTTAAAATGTCAACAATATTCTTTTTATAAGAAATCCAGAAAATTCATCATCTTCAAACAAAATTTAGAAAATTAATAATCATCTTCAACAAAATTCATATTTTTATCAAATCCATTACTCAAATATTGAAATATGATATGTTCATTTCCATCAACATTAAATCCATCAAATAAATAACTCACACTTTAAGATTTGATCTCCAAATTACCATGACAATATCTTCTCCTTCTTTTGATCCTTCTCCAAATTAAATATATAACAGAAATCTTAAAATGTGAGTTCTTTATTTAATGTTGTTGGAAATAAAAATATGAATTTATTTAAAAATTTAAATTATAAATTTGATGAAAATATGAATTTTATTTAAGATAATTATTAATTTTTTTAGTTTTATTTGAACATGATAATGAATTGTCTAGATTTTTGTAAAAAGAAATAATAACACTGTTTACACTTTAAAAGACATAAAAGTTCAAATAAAAAAATTAAATAACACATCAAATAAAAATTTAATTATCATCTAAAATTAAATGAAGAACCGAATAAAGACTTTATCAATAATATAATATATGTTTAAAATCTAATTGCACCAAAAAACATCTATCTAATTGCCTAAACAACATCTATCTAATCTAACCTTTTTTTTTTACGTAATGTGTCTAGTCCAATCTAACAACTCAAATAATAATATAACATGATATATACTAGTAACGTAACATCTATCTAATCTAATATAAATTTTAAATTTCGTATTGACAAAACTTTTTGCCATTTGTCATTATTAGAGATTTGGTGCATTTTATCTGTTCTCTATTTTATATATACTCTTCCCAGCTTCCTACCATTTTGACCCATCATGTTCAATGTGTCGATGTTGACTAGCTTATAAAATAATATCAATATAATTAATTTAAATATTTAATTGTTTCTCTTGTTGGGTTGTGATAGCCTAACATTCATTAGAGAGGACATATTTTGTCCTTGATGTTATCATGTCTCCTTGCCCCCCAATTTTGTATATGTTCCTCATGCACATTCTTTTACGGTGGAAGAATTTTATCTGAAATAAAATATAAATAAAATTAATAAATACAAAATTAATAAATCTAATTAAAATTTTAAATTAAATATATTATTTTTTAATTATCTTTTTTATTTATATTTTATATTAGAATAATATATATTTTTCATTCTTCTCTATTAACAATAAAATAATTGGATCTGTTTATTTAAGATTTTTTTAAAAATAATTTTATAGTATTTTATTTTTCTTGTTATAATGTTTTTAAAAGTAAAGCTTCAAATGAAAAATTGATTTAAATAATTTATCTTAAAATATAATTTTAAGTATTTTATCTATTTTCTACAATTTATTTTAAATAATAAAATTTAAAAAACATGATTAAAATGAAAAGTTATTTTGAAAAACTCTTCATAAAAATTATTTTTGAAAGAGATATTTTTTAAAAAATATGATATTTATTATGTTAAAATCTTTAATAATGAATATCTAAATTATTGAATGACAAAATTATTATTTTTAATTGATAACAAATTGATCTAGAAAACGTATACTATTTTTAAGTAAATATTTATAAAAATTATTCATTAAAATATAAATTAAAAATTATTTATTTTAAACTTTAAAGTTTTAAACAAACTGTCCCATTATATCACCTCATCAATTTTTCTAGCTTGGAATTTTGAAAAGTAATAAGATGGTATATGATATGTCAATAAAAATGCTGATGTGTCTATTTGAATTTCTTTTGATGTTGTGACTTGGTAACATGTATGTTTTATTTTTAGGATTGGTTATTGGGTTCTACAGACAGTCTAATAGTATAGGGATGTCAATTGATGAAAATCCTATTTTTATATTTTATAATATAATAAAATGAAGGTGAATTATTTTTGATTAAATATATTTTTAATTCATATAAAATTATGAGTTTTTAAATTTAGTTTCTCAAAAAAATTTGTTTGATTCACATCTTAAAAAATTTATTTTAGTATTTTAAAACTTAAAAACAAAAAATTTGTTTGAATTTTTTGTTTTTAAAAACTGTTTTGTAAAATTATTTTTAATATTATACTTTTTAACAGATAAATAGTGTTTTATAAAATAATTTTATAAAACTTTTCAAAATAGAGGTTAAAATGTTAAAAATTTTGTATAGAGATTATAATTTATTTTACTTTTTTGTAATTATTAAAAATTTTGTATAGAGACTAAGATGATCTAATTTTTAAAATTAAAAAATGACCTCCAAATTTTTTTAAAATCACTGAGACTATATGATTACTCTTTCTACATCTAGTTCATGTCAAAATTAGAATATAAACAATTTATGCTTCATCTTTAATATTTACACTGACACCTTTTTCTTAGTCTACAGACACTTACTATTCGACCCTTCCATATTACCATGTCCATCGAGCAAAATTATAGATTCACATCATTTCAAGTATAGAAAATAGGATGTCATACAAGTAACACGAATTAACAACTTACAATTTTATTGCCAGTACTTTATTTTTATATATTAAATTTAAGATGATGTATTTTCTTAAGTAGGTAACTTATTTGTTGGAGAAATATTTTTTTGGTAAAGATCTTAACTAAGTAATTAATCACAATAAAATATATTTATCAACTCTGGCGGTCTGGTCAATTGACCATATTTGATAGTACTTCTCTTTAAATGGAAACATTTTTTTTCATTTAAAAACAATAATTGGGACCAAATATATTTTTGGAAAGTGAAAACGAGAAATTTATTGGCTATATCAGCACAACTCATTATGATTTTTAATATTTTTTTTTTATAATGGGTTTTTAATATTATTTTGCAAGTTTAATAATTCTTTAATATTATTTTTCTATTTAATGAACTATAAAATCTCAGTGAAATCTTCTTTAAAAAAATATTGGTACTTTTCATAAAAAATAAAATAAAATATTGGTACTATAATCTAGTTGGATGTATCTGTAATTTTTGTGTGGATGAATTTGTAATGTCTATACGCTACAAATAAATCTATTTAAAAAAATTTAGCGTAATAGTTTTAACAAGAAGTGATGATATATTTACACAAATAGATTTTGTAATTGCATTTTAAATAATAAACAAATACAACATTTTAATTGGCACAATGCAAATTAATGACGATGGAGGGAATAAAAAAAGGAATGTTAATCCATGTGTGTGGGGGCGTTTCTGTTGAAAAAGCGCACGAGAAAGCAGGTGGTGAACCGATTACCAAGGCACGTGAGTCAGCGTAGCTGTCACCTGTTAAGTCACGTGTCGTACGATTGCTTTATATATTGTCGGTTTCTCTAACATCCATCATCATTTATCAAAATCTTATAAGTCTTCTCTTCATTCACCAGAAAAATAAATACTGCAGTCCCATCACATTACCATGGTCTTGCCCCCACTACATTCCCTCTCCCATCAAGCAAAGTAAACCCCATCCAACACAAAGAGGACACGCAAGTTATTAGGTTATAGTTTTCTAGAACCAAAAGAAAACAACACAAATATATAATAGAGAGAGAGAGATATCTAGAGAGAGAGTAATAACGAGAGAGAGAGAGAGAGGGAGAGAGAGAGTTCTTATAATCACACAAAACAACACAGTCTTATTCGAGGGATTTTCCCCCAAATCTTCGATCGGAGAATTTTAGGGTTTCTACAAAAAAAAAAGTTCCCCAAACCTTCTCGGTAATTCTTCGGGATTTCCCCATACTTATTCCATTTTAGCAACTTTATCGTCATTGGTGTCTCCTTCGCGCCACTCTCCAAACCTTAAGGTTCGTTCTTTTTTCTTTCTAATCTTACGCATTCGTTCGTTTTTTTATGATTAGTAACACGGTTACTGCGTATGATCGTTGGGGAATTTTGTCGATTCACTCACATTGATTCAATTTTTGTTCTTGAAAGATAAATCGTAGTTTGTGGTTCTTTTTCTCGAACGAAAATTTTCGTTTTTTCTTATTTTGTTGGGAATTATTTACTTTCTGGAAATTGATGTGAATATAATGCATGGGTTTTGAATTATTTACATTATCTGTCTTGTTTTGTAGGAGCGAATTCTGAAATGAGAAGTGTGGTTTACTAAGAATTGGGACAAGTTGGTGGTGGTATGAGATGTGGTATTGAGAAGATTGAGTGTGAGTGTTTGTGAACATATGTTATGATTATTATGAGGAAGAAAAGGAAAGGAAGTGAGACGGATGCATCTACGGATCTGCGTGATGTTATTTTGCCTTTGGATCATGGTTCTGTCGGGTCGTCGATTTTGAAGTCTCATTACTCGCTAGAAGATTGTTGTAGGTTGAAGAAAAGGTGTAAAGAAAATGCTGACACTGAACCTGCTAGTTCCTTTAAAAGTAGGCTTGCTGGTATTGCTACTGCGCCGCCTTGTGGGACGTCATCTTTGGTCACGCGGGGTAGAGGTCTCAAGAGGAAGATAGGTTGCATTGATGTTGCTACTCAGATGGGCAGGAAGAAGAAGATTGAGGATGATTATGTTTCTGGTGAATCGATCGGGCAAGGAAAATTTGGATCGGTTTATTTGTGTAGGTCTAGGGTTAGTGGAGGAGAATATGCATGCAAAACTCTGAAGAAAGGGGAGGAGACAGTTCATCGAGAGGTTGAGATAATGCAACACTTGTCTGGACATTCTGGGGTGGTGACACTACAAGCAGTTTATGAAGAAGCTGAATGCTTTCATCTTGTGATGGAATTGTGTTCCGGGGGACGGCTGATTGATCAAATGGTTAAGGACGGTCCGTATTCGGAACAGCGGGCTGCTAACATACTCAAGGAAGTGATGTTAGTCATCAAGTATTGTCATGACATGGGAGTTGTGCACAGAGATATCAAACCCGAGAATATTCTGCTCACAAAATCAGGAAAATTAAAGCTTGCCGATTTTGGACTTGCCATGAGAATTTCAGAAGGTAGCGAACCCTGTTTGGATTTTTTTTTCTTTCCGCGTGTGTGTTTAACTTTGGCCGAATCATTTCTTAACCTGTTTCGTGTAAAAAATTATCATGTATTGATCTGTTTTGTGTTTATGTACGTTTGAGTGTATTCACTTTGTGATTTCCTATGACATCGTTAACAATTTTTTTGAAGGTATTGATTACAATGAGCTTTCAACTTGTACTGTCATGGATTTTGGAAGTGTTTGTTATTGCAACTTTCTGTGATTTCCAGATATTCAATCTTTATTTCCTTTTTAATGTCATCCTGTTTTTAGAGTAAAAGATGGCAAGGTTCATTTTTGCATGGTTATCTCTTGCAAGTTTTATATGTTCATCATAAAAAATGGAATAATATTAAACACTCAATTTGGCCCTCCATATGTCATTGTCGGCGCATTAGTTCTCCAATGACTTTTGTTGCAGAATTAATCACATAAAGATTTAAATGGCAGTTTTACCAAATAGAGGTGGGAGGTAGTTGGATAGGTATCACAATCCGATGCACCCATAAAAATACGCGTCCGGCCCGTCTGTTTAAACACATGACTCGGATAGTAAACCCTAATAATAGACTAACCTCTTTGGCTAATCAGCCCGTCGTAGTTCATACTATCGAGCAGCCTCATACTTGCTCCATCAAACTCTACAACCAATTTTTGAAGTCGTGAACCATGTTGCAAACCCTATAATGGTGCAATCTATTTAGCTATTCACCATCAAACTATCAAGCTACCTCGTGCTCACTCCCCCAAACTCTTCTGCTGGTGACCTGCACTTCTCCGGCGACCTCTATTCTACGCCAAAGTTCCTTTTCCGGCAACTTCTCTTTGTTCTTCGTTCTCTCTGCTGTTCTGATTTTTCCTATCCATCCTATACAATTAGGATTTTTTCTTCTCCTTTATTCTTTACCAATTGAGAAGTTTATTATTTTTTATTCTCTTATTATCACTACCTCAGTTTTCCACATGGACACATTTGGTGAAAATTTCTGTCAACAAAGAACTAGCAAAGTAACACTAATGTTTGGGACTAATTTGGTGACAAAAATATGTGAAGGGCTAATGTGGCGACATCCTAATCTTTGAAAGACTAAATTGAGGGTTTACTCTTATAAAATGTTTTGGTGGTTTGCTAATAGGTCATTGGGAAAATGCTTATATATGTTTGAACTTAACAGAGTAACCGTTCTTATGGTTGGTCCACAGTGTTTACATTTTATTTTAAGCAATTGCAAATTTTATTAACGTAGTTGACATATTATTTGTTAAAGCAATGTCTTATTAGCTGAAAATTTGTATCTCAGGTCAAAACTTGACTGGATTGGCTGGAAGCCCTGCATATGTTGCCCCCGAAGTATTGTCGGGCAGCTACTCTGAGAAGGTTGATATATGGAGCGCTGGAGTGCTCCTGCACGCTCTGTTGGTTGGCTGTCTTCCATTCCAGGGAGATTCATTGGAAGCTGTTTTTGAGGCCATTAAGACTGTCAAATTAGATTTCCAAGCAGGGATGTGGGAATCGATATCTAAACCAGCACGGGATCTTGTTGCGAGAATGCTGACAAGGGATACTTCTGCCAGGATATCAGCTGAAGAAGTACTCCGTAAGTTTATGATAGATTACAAAAATATCTTGTTGGGTGCCTCTCTTAAGTTTCTTTCGTTGAAATGATTAAAATAGATGATAGTTCTAAGTTTTTTTTCTATTTACCTATTTATCTTTTGCTGTCACAAGGAATTTCAAAAAATTGAAGATTTGCCAAGTTACAACAACCTTTTAATTGGTTATACCCATGTCTTTTGACTGGCTGTTAATTGCTTATACCTTTCTGCGCTGTTGTGTTTATTTATCATTTATTTTTTTGTCAGAAAAGTGAATCTGTTAATGCTCTAGTATACTATCTGCAAATGTTTCTTTTCTATACCTATGATACTCATTGCATGTTTCCCAAATGATGATAAATTATTGTTTGACTGTTCTGAAGTTGTGTGCCTTGCATGTTATACTAATATTCGGTCATTTGATTTCAGGGCACCCATGGATATTGTTCTACACTGCTAACTCATTGACGATGCTGCCCATCAAAACAAAATTGAAGAATCAAATTGGTGCCACATGCAAACAGTTTGTCACTGCACCAGAACCTAGGTTAGGAGGAAACATGATAGATAACGGCTCACTTAGCGAGCTATCATCCTCTGAAAGTTGCAATTCAGATGATCAGGATGAATGTGTGTTGATTGATGCACTTGCAACTGCAATTTCACATGTGAGGATATCAGAACCAAAGAGGAGCAGGTTGTGTAGTCCGACTGGCCCCATAGTTCAGCAAGGTTCATCTAACATGAAGGCTAACAACCTCTGTAAAGCATTTTGACATACTGACACCACTTCACTACCTGATGTTTTAGCTGTGGGAAAAAGTGGATTTTTTACATGCTGACATCCCATGTTAGATTGGCCTGGTGGGTCTTCTCGGAGTTCCTTTTTTTTGTGAGATATAATTGCAATAATTGTTTTTTTTTCCCCCTTTTCTGGTTAACCCAATAATAATAGTTGACTGACAATAATTGTACAGCCTATGTAAATAGAAGATTAATCTATTAGTTCCAAGCTCTTGCTCCTCTCTGAAATTTTGACAAGTAGAATATGATTTCACTTGATGTTCATTTGAAAGATTATAGCTCACTTTGGTAAGGAATTTTAGGATTAATTAACTAGGGAAATTTGCATTTTAAGCTTTTTACCTCCCACGCCCCATATCACTAAAAGTCATCTCTCTCCTTTTGCCCTCTCATTGTCATTTTCATATACACTACATGATTGCGACAGGTTAACCCTGGTCATTGATGCTTTGATTAGTTGAGAGAAGGGAGAAGGGATGTGAGAAAGAGAAGAGATTTTGAGGTTGTTTGGTATAAGAGAAATAGTAAAGAGAGAAATAGTATTTTGATTGAACAAAAATGTCTCTTTGACTAACCAAAAATTTGCATAATTAATTTTCAGCCTAAAGGCTCAAAGTGGAAACACAAAACAAACTCTTCTATTATTTGTTTTCACTGGTGGGTAGAAACAAAAAGTGCATAGGTTCCACAATCACATATTGTTGTTCTCTTCAGAATTTATCTCTTGCCAATTGGGGTAGGCAAATAGGATGGAGTAGAAATCATTTTCATTAATTAAAAGAAATAGATGACTTTGTTATTATGGTTTTAGGTGTATAAAGAATATAAAATTACATATTTTTAAAAATCAGTGACATTTATTTGGTATTTATTCACACAATAGAGTAATGAAGTTCTTAATCTAGCAAGATAGAGATTTTATTTTATACTAAAATAGAAAGATCACTACTTAATTTTGTAGCCGACAAAATTAATTTTCCAAGTGTATGCTTATAAAATATTTTTATTTAAAGTTATTTGGAAAGTTTAATAATGTATTACTTATTATTTTTATGGAAAATGTTGATCATAGAAATAAAGTAACAACCACAAAGCAAGTAGCATGATTGTTTTGTTTCCACCCAATAAAAAATAGACATCTAAGCATTTGTGATGTTTCGTGAGTTTAGTCATCGTGAGATATAACATTGCTGTATTTTTATTGATTAGATTTCTATTCATACCTAGTTAATTAATAAGATATATCATTTTAATTGAGATGCATTGTGGTTGGCATCCCATGATAAATCAAATATTACCATGTAAGCCCATTTGTAATCTCAATTTAAAGATTATCGCAAAATGTTGAATTCTCAATGGATATTAATAGGGGTGATAAATTAGATGAATTGAATGAAGTACAAATTGGATTGTAACAGAGAACCAAAACAATCAATCAATCTATTTACAATTAGAAATAGATTAAAAAATAAATCCAATCCATCATAATCTATTTAACTCTCAAGATTGAATCATGATTGATTGAATTTTTTTTTACTATACGCTTTGTAAATAGATTATGATTGATTGGATTGTAATCAATTTTTTATAGGTTTTGTCCGGTATGCACAGGTAAGATAGTCTTGGTATTTAACTTTGAAGTCGTCAAATAAATGTTTAAACATCGATAAAGTTATTTAGAAACTAAATTAAATATCAATTTATATGTAGAATCTAAAAATATATTTAACATGAACTATAAATTTAATAAGAGAATATTACTTTTTTTTTGTTTTTAGCCCTTCGATTTTTAGATTAATGAGATCATAATTTAGAGGTTGTCGGAGAGGTAAATAAAGTTTGATAAAAAAACTGTTTTAGTAAAGATTTGAATTTGGATTATCTTGAATGATTTATATTTAACTAAGCTCATGAATCACTTGAACCCAATCACTAAACACTGCTCCTAATACATAGATAAAAATTAACAAAAATATGCAATTGCACGAGTATTGAGTTGTAATGGGTTCATCTCTATATCATATTAAAGAAGTTTATCCTACAAAGTAATAAGAAATAAAAGGAGCGGTAAGGTAAGACGGTGTTTTAGAGTTCGGCGAGAAATAGAAGAGATGATTCTGAGGATAAAGGAAAGAGTAAAAGGAAATGAAAGAGTAATTAGTCATCCATTTTACAAGAGATTCTATTTTTCTTCGTTGAATTAAAATCAACCAATGTGGAGAAACTTGAAAGACGCATTTAGAGAGCTTTAAAAGATTTTGGAGGATTTAAAAAAAATGTTTAAATCAATTCATTCTCTTTATAATACTCTAAAAAAATACTCAAAAGTATTTTTTTCTCATCCCTTAAAAAAAACTCTCTTCAATAAAGTGAGAGATTTATCTATCGTTCCCCCTTTACTCCAAAGCTCTCCCTTCACTTCCATCTCAATTTCCAAACTTCCCTCTTAATTTTCCAAACAATGCCAAAGTTCCAACATGTGGATAAAATGGAGAAATGCTTTGAGTACAATTTAGCTCAACAAGAGTCAACCAATGTCTATATGTAATAATCCCACAACAATGAGACACCCTATCTATCACCCGATGAAATGTGGCATGAGTACAACTTTGCAAAGTACTCTCCCTTATTTATAAGACTATTTCGCACTTTTTACACAGATAAACATTCATAATGTAATTAATCTGTTTAATTTGTCTATGCCTATTATTATATTTCAAAATAATTTAGTAGTATTTTATTAAAAGATAAATTAAGAAAAAGAAATCTAGCATCTAGAAATTTGCAAATGGTATTATATTTAAGATAAATGAAGGTGTCAAAGGGATGCTGTAATTAGAGACAGAGAGTATTTAACACTAAATACCAAATTATATTTTTTCTTCACACAATCACCAGCTTCGACCAAGAAGTGTTCACACAGGAAGTAAATTACAAAGCTTTTCTATACAACATAATAAGGCATCGCTGTGAGTCCTTCAAAGGACTTGGGTGAAATATTTTCAACTACAACGCTTGAGAAGTAGACCTGTGTGAAGCCTCACTTTCTCGACATCTTTGACCAAAGATACACAATAAAGAAACAAACTAATGCAAAAACAACCACATGAACAATATGGTTTGAACCATTTCTCACGATGCTCTTGTTCAATCTTCTTAAATTATTCTTTACCCCGGCTTGAGCCTTCATCATTGTCATTTGCTGTATTAAAACAGATAAAAGTAAAATAGTAAGAAACGGACTTATATTTTCTATCTAAAAAGGAAACGATGTACCAATGACTTATCAATTACTACAAATCAGCCAAAACATTTTTCTTCTGAATTCATTTTCTGAAGCTGTAAATCTTACTAATATAAATACAGGACAAAGTTCTCATCAATTGAATTCATGTGCAAAACCATTAATAAATTATTACTAGAAAGGCAAAACTTCATTTGGGCGAGCTTTTGACAGACGCGATATTTAATCAATTTGATTTTGTAAAATATACTCAGCTAAAATTGAGTTTGGAGTGAAGTAATTTACGTTTCGATGTTTTTGCTGTTAAAGCAAGTTTGACATAAAGCTTGATTCATCTTCATATGCAAAACTGTAAAGCACTACTTATAGTCCAAGCTCAAACCTAACCATCCTAAATTAAGGAAGATCCCATTATGAATGGTCAAAACCTTCATTTGGATTTACATAGAGGTCCAATAGAGATCATAAATTGTCAAAGTAGACAAAAAGATGTTTCATTTGTACAAATGAACTATCTTCTTTTCTTTTGAAAGTCAAAGGTTCAAAATATAGTAGCAGCATTAACAGCACGAATTTCCATTTTAACTTCAAGGTTTATGATCCTTAATAACATCATAAGAAACCGACCCAAAGTTTCTGCATCAGAATTCAGCATCTAAAGAATTAAAATTTCTATAGTAAATTCATTTTGCTGGTATCATAAAGCGAGCAACTCTAAGCACATTTACTCCTTTATCCAGCTAATCCAAATGTGTGTGAATACGTGTGTGTATGTGCATGCAATATAGGTTATCCAAGAAATGATGTACCAGCTGTTCGAGAAAATCTTTCTGAGACTTGACTTCAGTACCTATCTCTTCAGCAACCTGCAGTAGAAATGTACAAAGTAATGTGACAACATTAGGAACCAGAAACGAAAACCCGAGGGAAAAAAATTGTTATATGATAGCGACATGAATATTTTTAGCACTGAATGGAGGTAAGAGCCTTTAATCCTGAAATGGATTCAGCAAACTTTTCTAAAAAGAGAAAATACTTAGCAGCACAGAATTCAATAACAAGTGAAGCTGCTCAGGCTCTAAAAACTCAGTTCAAATTGTAACTTAATGTTCCATCATTGCCTAGACCAGCAGGCATGCAAGCATCAATTATCAAAGATCATATGATTCATATCCACTATACAATGTTTTATATTTTCTAAAAGAAATGTACAATTTCAAACAAATGGATTTTCTATTATTTACATTGCGCTTGTAGTGAATTACGTTTACCGTTCAATGAATGACCGAAAAAATATCAACTGATCCAATTATAAAGTTTGTAGTGATTAAACTCGTATATTTAACAAAAAAAAGTTTACAAGCACATACAAGATCAATTTGACTATACGATTCTCAAAAAATTTATTTTATTTTTGTGGATAAAAAAACAGAACATAATCCTTCTTCAATATAGTGCAACCTAAAAATGATCATAAATAGAAAGAAAAAGTTGAGAAATTGAGGAAAATACATTACATTTCTCAATTTTCTAACTTGACCACGAAGACCGGTGATTTCATCGTCGAAATCATTTACGGGATCAATACGCAATTGAATTTCATCGGAAGCAGCAACGGGGGTTCTTGTGCTAAGTCCATCTCTGCAATTCAATAATGCTAATTATTTCTCACAATTTCAATTGATGAAAACTATTTGTAATAATTGTGAACAAAAATGAAGAAAAAGAGAGAAGGAGGGTTTTATACCTTGATCTGTAAGGGGCAGCATCGCCGTAAAAGGATCCACCTCTGAGTGAATTCGAAGACATTGAAATTGTGGAAAACCCTTTAATTTAATTTGATTTGAATTGAATTGAATTTTAGGGTTGATTATCTTCTCTCGAACAAATAGATAGAAAACAGGGGAATCAAATTGGTTTCGATTTCGACTATACCCAACCGAATTGCCTCTTTTTTTTTTTTTTATTATATATATTTTAATTAAATGCCTCAGTTTTTTTTTTCCTTCTTCTAAGATTTTATATAGGATTTAATTTATTTATCATGGTAATTATATGCAATTTTATTCATAAATTATAATAAAATTCTCCCTTGTCCGCTTCATTTATTATTCATAAAAAAATTATTAAAAAGCATGGCATAATGCATTAAATTAAATTAAAAGAAAACGTGTCTAATTTCAGATCTAATAACGAAATTAGTTACTATAATTTGTTAGATAAAGAGTCTTTTTGCCAATCTCAAAACAAAGTTACAATAAATAACTTATGGTGTTTAAATTAATAATTCTGTTACGTAACTGTGTGTTTTTTAGTGAATTTATAGTGTTTTTTTAGATAGTATTGACATTTGAATTAATGTTATTTGATAAGGCAAGGAAAAAATGAGATGTTGTTGTATACATGATATTTGTGTATTAAAGTGTTTGCAACATGCATCATACATTAAATTGTGTTAAATTTAAGGAAACAAATTTAAGGAAAAAGAGTGATAGACACCTAAATATTTCATTGAAGAAAGAAAATAGAAAGAGTAATATGATTAATGTGATGTGTTGATGATACAATAGATAAAAAGAAAATAAATTATTGAATGAACGTATATAAATTATGAGAATTCACATATCATTCTTATAAAATTTAAAATGATTATGTTTGTATTGTTTTTTAACCAGATTTTTTATAGTATTAGATATATTGTTCTATGTGTTGAATGATAATTGAAAATGATAAAAAGACCACAAGAATTATCACATGGATATCTTTTTGAAGACTAATCCATAACTAGTGTCATATATATGATTCCCATATTTTTTTTCTTCACAAAATAATCTATATATAATTTGTAGAACAACTAAATAACTTTTCTTTTTAAGGTAAAAACAAACAAATAATTTTAACCGACAAATTATTCTAACACGATAACAAACAAAAAATAAAATCATAACGCATATGACAATTGAACTAAGATCAAATGACTGTTCAAGAATCTCAAACAATCGAGTAAACAAATATATTGTCGCAAATAATTCGAATAGGAGATTCAAAATTGAACAAACACAAACTACTAAAAGAAAACTAGAGCTTTTCACTCCCTCGACTAACATTCAATAGAAAATGAAGGTTTACCGCGTAACTAAGATTTGAATAAGTTTGAAAATGTGATATTTGAATATCTCACTCATCTTTAAAAGAAAATATTTGCATTACATACTTTAAAAAATAAAATAAAACCTATTATATGTTAATTAAAAAGAACCTAATTTTTTTAAATATCTCTCAACCTCATTTTTATTTGGACCAAAATAATCCTTAGAGTTTAATTTTCAATTAAAATTTTTATTACACAATCGACAAATTATAATCAATCACGTGAATGATTTTATAAGTAATTATAAAAAAATAAAAACATTATTGATAATTTAACTGTTGTGATGAATTAACCTTACAAAAATATATAAAAATTAAATTTTAACCTACAATATAAATAAAAAAAGTGAGATATTTTTTTTTTGCCAGAATTAAATTAACTAAAATATATACAGTAATAATAGTTTGACTATGTACCAAAATAATTTGAAGGGCAGAAAACCCAGCGGTAATAACGGGTAAAGTGAAGCACCATTAATTTGTTGGTAGAGAACAGAACATAACATAACATACCTGCAGTCGAAGTAGCGAGAGTATGCGTCAGTAGTACAATACTCCATTCTTTCTTTGCTTCGTAAAGGGCTAAACTAAACCTTTCTCTCTGTGTTAAAAACACATAATAACGATTATTATTTTCTATCACACAACAAAACACAAATCGCAACCGTCTTTCTCTTTCGATTTCGCTTCTTCGTTCCTCTCACTCCGGATGTGTTTGCACCAATCCCCTTCTCTCTCATCTCTCTGGTATCTATCTAACCGATTACACATTCTTTATTATTCATTTTTCTTATGCGATGAATAATTTTATATTATTTTATTCATTGTTTATTCTGAACATAAATTTATGATTCTATTTCAATTTTATGTGCGTTCGGTACTGTTATTGAAACTGAAGGATTATGTGTCGTTTTTGTAATTTGATTTGATTTGAGAGGGTTTTAATTTGAATTTGTTTATTGGCAGTAGTTCTTTAGAGTAGAGAAGAAGTTGTTAAGAGGTTAGATGACAACCCTAAGATCGAGTTGGCACTCCAGGCTTCGTCAACTTCTATCAAACGAAGGTGCCATTGGTCCATCTATCAAACTTGATTCTGAACCGGTTAGTTACCATTCTCTATAACATTCATTATTTATTGTTTTGCTTCGTAATTAGGGTTCAAGGGGATCATTTTTGTTATAACTGTTTAAACCCTTTAATTTCATAGACAACAAAGTTGATGCCCCGTGTAAAATTGTTTTACACTGACAACCAATAATATAATTCACCACGAAACAAATAATTAGATGATTGTCTTTGATTTAGAAACTTTATAATATGATGTGACAAATTGATTGGTTCTGATTGGATGACAAGTTGCTTTACACAGTGCACTACCTTTAAACTCTTTTTTATATTGTAATCTTATTTATTTGTTCTGACGATAAGAAAATGCATTTTCTCTAAGGCTGTGTAATATGAGTTCAGTTATTTTTCTATTTACAATTCAGTTTTTTATTGGCTGATATACAATATGTGCAAGGCACTTGTAAGTCACAAATTTTATTGTTTATTCGAGAAATTGGTGGAATAGGTTGGTGTTCTTGCTTTGAATTTAGCACCGCCAGACTTAGTATAGCATATGCTTTTGGACTTCTGCTTAGTAATTGAACCGGCACAAAAACTATGGGCGTTTTAGAAAAGTTCAACATCTTGGCTTTTTGGAAGTAAAAAAGTAGAAATAAGTTTTTTCTCCTGTTACATTTTTCAGGAGATAAAGTTTATGGCCTCTCCTATAGTTATGTTTTTCTTAAAAGAAGAGAATATTTTGACTCAAAGTTATGTGGGTTCAGGTTGTGATTGGTTATGTAGCTGGAGAAACCAATATTACATAAAATCGAATCAATAGTTGTGATGTAGAAATTAATCGGCAGTTGCATTATGGTTGTAGTTTATTTTTGGTTGTTGTTGTGTTTGAATACTAAATGGGCTTGCCGACTTTGGCTTAAGAATGCTTTTATAGCGAGTTGTCCAAAAACCAGTAGTATCTATTAGAAAAATTGCCCAGCCAGCTTGAATAGCATAGTTGCATGCTTGGAGAAATTTTGGGAAAATGACTTTTTTCTCTCCATAAAATCTCCAAAACCTGTTATGAAAAGAAACTATATTCCCAACACAAGCTAATGTGATCACGGAGTAAGCAACTTGCTTCTCTTACTCTATATTTTTTTTTTGGATTGTATCTAATTTTTAAAAATTGTTTTCGCCTTCTTCGACGAAAAATTAACAATTGTTATACAGGATCCCTATGAAGCAGATATTTAGCAAAAACTGGACAGTAAATTATTTCTTTTATATTAAATTCAATAGAGCCTTGATACTATTCTCATCCAACTTATGACATGTAATAAAAAGATAAAACATGTTTTTGCCAAATATGCTTCCTTAAAATTTGTCTGGGATGCGCTGTCGTTGTTTATTACTGGCATATTCTATGTCATCAATCATTCACTAGTGTAGTTTGATCACCATGAAATGAATGATGGCTGTAAAAGTTTTGATGTGCCTGAATTTATATATTTAATTATACCAGTGGAGTCTCCGGATGATTTTTGCTGTGTCATGTGTGGTCCAAATTACTATACATAGAAATGTTAAATTGGTGATCATAGTATTCTCCTAATGTTTCTGAGCATTAGTCAGTTATTAGTACATACATTTCGCCTGCACTACACATTCACTAAATCTGTGATTGGTTGAATATTTGCAATTAGCGTGGTGATTTGCAAATTACTTTCTGATAGCATTTCTGCTTTTTTGAGTTCTTGGTAATTTGTGCAATATGTGATGGGGTCTGGAGGTACTGTAATGCCTAATATTCATTTTTAGTTTTACTTATTTCTTAAAAAAATTAAAGGGAAAACATTTTCCATATCACTAAAGCACATGTAATAGATCTGGGTATATAGGTACCCATTGAGTATGGGCAAGTTTTCACTTGGCATTTGATGCATGTATTGATCTACTAAAAATATGTCCATTGGCATCCACAAATTTGCAATATTGTCTATTTCTATACATTTACATTCACAATCTCCTTATTCATGGGTGAAGTAAAACTTGCCAGAAATTGTAGCGGGTTAGGTGTTTTACTTTCATTCGCTCCCTTTTACTGGTGGAATGTTATCTGATTTGGCAATTAATTGATTTCAGCCTCCTAAAATCAAAGTATTCATCGAGAAGGTCATCCAATGTCCATTACAAGATATAGCTTTACCCCTCTCTGGCTTTTGGTGGGAGTACAATAAGGTAATAAAACGATAATTTGCTGCATATAGTATTTTTCTTTTTGCCTGCACACATCTTAAATATTAACTTTCATCAGGGGAATTTTCATCACTGGAGGCCATTGTTGCTTCATTTTGATACATACTTCAAGACATATTTGTCATGTCGAAATGACCTAACACTCTCAGATAGTCTAGAAGATGACACCTCATTACCAAAACATGCAATTCTGCAAATACTAAGGGTGATGCAAATAATATTTGAGAACTGTCCGAACAAGAGTACATTTGATGGCTTAGAGGTAAATTGTAGAGAAATTATAATCTATTTCAATTGCAGCTTAAATATGATACTTCTATTTATTTCATTCTATCGTTTATTTTATTAGAGGGTAGAGGGATTCATTCTTTTTTATTTGATATTGTTATTTCCTAATATATCTCCTTTTCTTTTCAGCACTTCAAGCTCTTACTAGCATCAACAGATCCTGAGATTATTATTGCAACATTAGAAACTCTTTTTGCACTTGTAAAAATAAATCCCTCTAAGCTTCATGGAAGCTCAAAGTTGGTTGGCTGTGGTTCAGTGAACAGCTATCTCCTGTCCCTAGCACAAGGGTGGGGAAGCAAGGAGGAGGGCCTGGGGCTGTACTCTTGTGTCATGGCAAATGAGAAAGCCCATGATGAAGCACCGTGTTTGTTTCCTTCTGATGCTGAAAATGGTAGTGACCAATCCAATTACCGTGTAGGTTCTACCCTTTATTTCGAGGTGCATGGACCCAGTGGCCAAAGCAAGGACCAAAGTGTAGATACAGTTTCCTCAAGCTTGAGAGTTATACACATGCCAGATATGCATTTGTGTAAAGAAGATGACTTGCCATTGTTGAAGCGATGCATTGAGCAGTATAGTGTTCCTCCAGAGCTCCGATTTTCATTGCTCACAAGAATCAGATATGCTCGGGCCTTCCAGTCACCAAGAATAAGCAGACTTTATAACAAGATTTGTATTCTTGCTTTCATTGTGCTGGTCCAGTCCGGTGACGCTCATGATGAGCTTGTATCCTTTTTTGCTAACGAACCAGAATATACAAATGAGTTGATTAGAGTTGTACGATTTGAAAAAACCATATCTGGATCTATCAGAACACTTGCAATGCTTGCATTAGGAGCTCAGTTAGCAGCATATACATCATCTCATGAGCGGGCAAGGATACTGAGTGGATCTAGTATGACTTTTACTGGAGGGAATCGCATGATACTCTTGAATGTGCTTCAGAGGGCTATTTTGTCATTGAAGAGTTCTAATGATCCATCTTCCCTTGCTTTTGTTGAGGCACTTCTTCAGTTCTACCTGCTTCATGTGGTTTCGACCTCGTCTTCTGGGAGTAATATTAGAGGATCTGGCATGGTACCCACATTCTTGCCTCTGCTGGAAGACTCTGATCATGCACACATTCATTTGGTTTGTTTTGCAGTGAAAACCCTCCAGAAGCTTATGGATTATAGTAGCTCGGCTGTATCTTTGTTTAAAGAGTTGGGGGGTATTGAGATTTTGGCTCAAAGGTTACAGACTGAGGTTCACAGGGTCATTGGTTTGGCTGGAGAAAACGATAATTTGATGCTCACTGGTGATAGCTCAAGACATAATACTGACCAGCTTCACTGTCAGAAGAGACTCATAAAAGTGTCCCTTAAGGCACTTGGTTCTGCAACATATAACCCTGCTAACCCTACCAGATCTCAACACTCTCATGATAGTCCTTTGCCAGCAACTCTGGTCTCAATTTTTCGGAATGTAAATAAATTTGGAGGTGACATTTACTATTCAGCTGTTACTGTCATGAGTGAAATGATCCACAAAGATCCTACATGCTTCTCTGCTCTACATGAAATGGGTCTTCCTGATGCTTTTTTATCTTCAATTGTATCTGGAATACTTCCTTCGTCAAAGGCTTTGACATGCATTCCAAATGGTCTTGGGGCCATTTGTCTTAATGCCAAAGGCTTAGAGGTTGTCAGAGAAACTTCATCACTACAGTGCCTTGTTGACATCTTCACAAGCAAAAAATATGTCTTAGCCATGAATGAGGCTATTGTTCCTTTGGCAAATTCTGTGGAAGAACTTCTACGACATGTATCTTCATTGAGAAGTACTGGTGTTGATATTATCATTGAAATTATCCGTAAGATTGCGTCCTTTGGAGACGATAATGGTACAGGATCTTCCGGAAAAGCTAATGAGGGCAGTGCAATGGAAACAGATTCTGCAGACAAAGGAAATGAAAACCATTGCTGTTTGGTAGGTTCAGAAGATTCTGCTGCTGAAGGGATAAGGGATGAGCAGTTTATTCAGCTATGCATTTTTCATTTGATGGTATTGGTTCACCGGACTATAGAAAATTCTGAAACCTGTCGGTTATTTGTGGAAAAATCAGGAATTGAAGCTTTATTGAAGCTGTTATTACGACCAGCTATTGCACAATCCTCAGATGGCATGTCTATTGCTTTGCATAGCACCATGGTATTTAAGGGGTTTGCACAACATCACTCAACTCCTCTGGCACATGCTTTTTGTTCCTCTCTTAAAGAGCACTTGAAGATAGCAATAACAGGGTTTGGTGTAGCTCCACAACCTTTGTTACTGGATCCAAGGATGACAACTGAAAACAATGCCTTTTCTTCACTTTTCCTGGTTGAGTTTCTTCTCTTTCTTGCTGCATCGAAAGACAACCGTTGGATGACTGCTTTGCTTACAGAATTTGGAAATGGCAGCAAGGCTGTTCTTGAAGACATTGGGCATGTCCACCGTGAAGTTTTGTGGCAAATTGCTCTACTTGAAAATATGAAGCCTGAAATAGAGGATGATGGTGCTTGTTCTTCTATTGATCCACAACAGGCTGAAGTTGATGCAAATGAAACTGAAGAGCAAAGATTCAATTCTTTCAGGCAGATTCTTGATCCATTACTAAGAAGGAGGACTTCAGGATGGGGTATAGAATCACAGTTTTTTGACCTTATTAACCTCTATCGAGATTTGGGTCGTGCCACTGGTTCTCAACACCGAACAAATTCTGTTGGTCCTCCTATCAGGCAATTGGGTTCCAGCAATCAGTTGCATCATTCTGGGTCTGTGGATGTTTCTGGGGTTAATAATAAAAAGTCTGACAAGCAGAGGACATATTATATTTCTTGTTGTGACATGGTCAGATCGCTTTCATTTCACATTACCCATTTGTTCCAAGAGTTAGGAAAAGTAATGCTGCAACCTTCTCGCCGACGTGATGATATTGTGAGTGTAAGTCCTGCTTCAAAATCAGTAGCTTCAACTTTTGCATGCATTGCTTTAGATCACATGAATTTTGGCGGCCACGTAACTGAAGCTTCCATATCAACAAAATGTCGTTATTTTGGCAAAGTCATGGATTTTTTTGATATTATTCTAATGGAGAGGCCAGATTCTTGCAATCCTATTCTACTGAATTGTTTGTATGGACGAGGTGTTATTCAATCTGTATTGACCACATTTGAAGCTACTAGTCAATTGCTCTTTGCAGTTAATTGGACCCCTGCATCACCTATGGAAACCGATGATGGGAATGTAAAACATGATGACAAGGATGATACAGATCATTCATGGATTTATAGCTCTTTAGCTTGTTATGGTAAACTTATGGACCATCTAGTGACCTCCTCTTTTTTATTATCGTCATCAACAAAGCACTTACTTGCACAGCCCCTTACAAGTGTAGATACCCCTTTCCCACGCAATGCAGAGATATTTGTGAAGGTCCTCCAATCTAAGGTGTTGAAGGCAGTGCTTCCAGTTTGGATTCATCCCCAGTTTGTTGATTGTAGTCATGATTTTATTTCTACAGTTATTTCTATCATTAGGCATGTTTATTCAGGGGTTGAAGTAAAAAATGTAAATAGCAGCAGCAATGCTCATATTACTGGGCCTCCTCCTAATGAAACAACAATTTCAACAATTGTAGAGATGGGGTTTTCCAGGTCTAGAGCAGAGGAAGCTTTGAGGCAGGTTGGGTCAAATAGTGTAGAGTTGGCAATGGAGTGGTTGTTTTCTCATCCAGAGGACACAGACACACATGAAGATGATGAACTCGCACGTGCCCTCGCCATGTCCCTTGGAAACTCTGAATCAGACTTAAAGGATGCTACTGCAGAAGACAATGCTCAACAACTTGAAGAGGAGATGGTCCAACCTCCTCCTGTTGATGAATTGTTGTCCACTTGCACAAAACTTTTGCAAAAGGAATCTCTAGCTTTTCCTGTCCATGATTTGCTTGTAATGATATGCTCTCAGGATGATGGTAAATATAGATCTAATGTTGTCACTTTTATTGTTGACCGGATCAAGGAATGTGGATTGGTTTCTAGTAATGGAAATAATATCATGCTGGCTGCACTGTTTCATGTTATTGCTTTAATTCTTAATGAGGATGCTGTAGCACGGGAAGCTGCTTCAAAGAGTGACTTGATCAAAATCACCTCAGATATACTTCACCAGTGGGATTTAAGTCCGTATCAGGGGGAGAAATGCCAGGTGCCAAAATGGGTCACAGCTGCTTTTGTTGCATTAGACAGGCTGTTGCAAGTGGATCAAAGACTGAATTCAGAAATTGTAGAGCAGTTGAAGGAGGTTGTGAATAGTAAGCAGACATCTGTTACCATTGATGAAGATAAGCAACACAATTTACAGACTGCGTTGGGACTGACTTCCAAGTTTGCAGATATACATGAGCAGAAGAGACTTGTTGAGATTGCTTGTAGTTGTATGAAGTACCAACTTCCCTCAGACACAATGCATGCTCTTCTGCTACTATGTTCCAATCTTACAAGAAATCATTCTGTTGCTCTTGCCTTTTTTGATGCTGGTGGTTTTAGTTCACTTCTTTCTTTGCCAACTAGTAGCCTCTTCCCTGGGTTTGACAATGTTGCTGCTTGTATTGTCCGTCATGTTCTTGAAGATCCCCAAACACTCCAGCAAGCTATGGAATCTGAGATAAAACACAGTCTTGTAGATGCATCTAATCGGCATCCAAATGGGCGGGTCAATCCCCGCAATTTCCTTTCCAATCTAGCTTCTGTAATTTCTCGAGACCCAATAATATTTATGCAAGCTGCTCAATCTGTTTGCCAAACTGAAATGGTGGGTGAAAGACCTTACATTGTCTTACTGAAAGACCGTGATAAAGACAAATCCAAGGAGAAAGAAAAGGAGAAGGATAAATCATTAGAGAAAGACAGAGAAAATAATGATGGGAAGGTTGTTCTGGGAAATACAACCACACCAGCTTCTGGAAATGGTCATGGAAAAGTTCATGATTCAAAGGGTGTTAAAAGTCACAAAAAACCTAGTCAAAGTTTTGTTAATGTAATAGAGCTTCTTCTTGAATCCATATATACTTTTGTTGTCCCCCCCCTGAAGGATGACAGTGCCTCAAGTATTCTCCCTGGCTCACCAACATCAAGTGACATGGACATTGATGTCTATATGGCGAGGGGGAAAGGAAAAGCAGTTGCCACTTTGCCTGAGGGGAACGAAACCAACAGCCAGGAAGCTTCTGCATCACTTGCAAAAATAGTATTTATTTTGAAACTTCTGATGGAGATATTATTGATGTACTCATCGTCTGTTCATGTTCTGCTTCGGCGAGATGCTGAAATAAGCAGCACTACGGGAACTTATCAAAAGAATCACACTGGTTTAAGTGGGGGAGGAATATTCTACCACATTCTAAGTAATTTTCTTCCTTATTCTCGAAATTCAAAAAAGGACAAGAAAGTTGATGGTGACTGGAGGCAGAAACTAGCAACCAGGGCTAACCAGTTTATGGTGGCTGCGTGTGTTCGTTCTACAGAGGCAAGGAGAAGGATTTTTACAGAGATTAGTCATATCATAAATGAATTTGTTGATTCATGTACTGGTGTTAGGCCACCAGGCAATGAAATTCAGGTCTTTGTTGATCTACTTAATGATGTTTTGGCTGCTCGTACACCTACTGGCTCAACCATCTCAGCAGAGGCCTCTTCTACTTTTATGGATGCTGGTCTAATTAAATCTTTCACTCGTACTCTCCAAGTTTTGGACTTGGACCATGCTGACTCATCTAAAGTTGCCACTGGTATTGTCAAGGCTCTCGAGTTGGTAACCAAGGTGCACGTTCATTCAGTTGATTCGAGTGCAGGGAAGGGTGTTAATTCAACAAAGCATTCTGATCCTAGTCAGCATGAAAGAACAGATAATATTGACCACATATCTCAGTCCATCGAAACTGCATCTCAGGCCAATCACAACTCCCTTCAAGTTGACCATGTTGAGTCATACAATGCGATTCAGTCTTATGGTGGGTCTATAGCTGTTACAGATGATATGGAACATGATCAAGATCTTGATGGTGGTTTTGCTGCTGCTAACGAGGATGTTTACATGCATGAAACTGCCGGGGATGCTAGAGGCCATGAGGATGACATTGAAAATGTGGGGCTACGATATGAAATCCAACCCCATGGCCAAGAAAATCTTGATGATGATGATGAGGAGGAGGATGATGATATGTCTGAAGATGAGGGGGAAGATGCGGATGAAGATGATGTGGAACATAATGGTTTGGAAGAAGACGAAGTCCATCACTTGCCACATCCTGACATCGATCAAGATGATCAGATTGATGAAGATTACGATGCATTCTTGAATCAAGTGGATCCGGATGATGAGGATGAGGATGAGGACGACGAAGATGAAGATGAAGACGGGGTTATACTTAGACTTGAGGAAGGTATTAATGGAATTAACGTATTTGACCATATTGAGGTTTTTGGAAGAGATAATAATTTTCCAAATGAAGCTCTTCATGTGATGCCAGTTGAAGTTTTTGGTTCTAGACGTCCTGGAAGGACCACATCTATTTACAACCTTTTGGGCAGAACTGGTGATAATGCTACACCTTCACGCCATCCACTTTTAGTTGGACCTTCTTCCTCATTCCATCAATCTACTGGGCAATCAGGTCTATTTCTTTATGAATTTTTTTGCTTGACGTTTTTTACAATAGTGTTTTATTTATTTATTTATTCTTCCCATTTCAATAATGACTTTTTTGTATAAAAAAATTCAGATCGTATAACAGAGAACTCAACAGGTTTGGATAATATCTTTCGATCATTGAGGAGCGGACGTCATGGACACAGTTCAAACTTGTGGAGTGACAATAACCAGCAAAGTGGCAGGTCAAACACTGCTGTTGTACCACAGGGCCTTGAGGAGTTGCTTGTCTCTCAATTAAGGCGACCCACCCCTGAAAAGTCATCTGATAACAACTCAGTTGAAGCAGGTCTTCATAGTAAAATAGTTAAGGTCAGCCAGATGCACGATTCAGGGGGTTCAAGTCTAGAAATTCCAGTCGAAAGTAATGCAATTCAAGAAAGTGGTATGGTGACTCCCACATCAATTGATAACAATAACAACAATGTTGATAACCAACCCGTCGAAAATGGATCCCTGCAAGCAGACGCATCAGGCACTCACTCACAGGCAGTTGAGATGCAGTTTGAGCATAATGATGCAGCTGCGCGGGATGTTGAAGCTGTCAGCCAAGGGAGTAGTGGTAGTGCGGCTACTTTTGGTGAGAGTCTTCGGAGCCTAGATGTTGAGATTGGAAGCGCTGATGGCCATGATGATGGTGGAGAAAGGCAGGTTTCTGCAGATAGGATAGCGGGTGAATCACAAGCTGCAAGGACTAGAAGGGCAAATGTGTCGTTTGGTCATTCTTCTCCTCTAGGTGGGAGAGATGCATCTCTTCATAGTGTTATTGAAGTTTCTGAAAATTCAAGCCGAGATGCAGATCAAGATGGTCAAGCAGCTGAACAGCAGGTGAACAATGATGCTGGATCGGGAGCAATTGATCCTGCTTTTCTTGATGCTCTTCCTGAGGAGTTGCGTGTTGAAGTCCTATCAGCTCAGCAGGGTCAAGTGGATCAACCATCAAATGCCGAGTCCCAAAACAGCGGGGATATTGATCCAGAATTCCTTGCAGCTCTTCCCCCAGATATTCGAGCAGAAGTTCTTGCTCAACAGCAAGCACAAAGGCTACATCAATCTCAGGAATTGGAAGGGCAACCTGTTGAAATGGATACAGTCTCAATAATTGCAACATTTCCTTCTGAGCTACGAGAAGAGGTAAGTTTGTTGGTTGAATCCAGTTTTATAAAATGAGTCTGTCTCTGATGAATTCTTTTTGATTTTGTTCAGGTTCTTTTAACTTCATCTGATGCTGTCCTTGCCAACCTTACACCTGCTCTTGTTGCCGAGGCAAATATGTTGCGGGAGAGGTTTGCACATCGATACAGCCGTACCCTCTTGGGAATGCATCCTAGAAGCCGTAGAGGTGAGACATCTAGACATGGTGAAAGTTCTGGTTCCGGCATGGATGGTATAGGGCGAAGCATTACTTCACGCAGGTCTGGTGGAGCTAAGGTTGTTGAAGCTGATGGAGAACCTCTAGTTGACACTGAAGCTTTGCATGCCATGATTCGGTTATTTCGTATAGTGCAGGTTTTACTTGTTTTTTCTGAAAAATTAGTTCAGGTGCTACTTGATGATAGGAATCAAGGAGAATTCCTTCAAAATGAGCACAACTTTGTTGTTTATTATTTTAAAATTTTTTTTGCAGCCATTGTATAAAGGTCAATTGCAGAGGCTTCTTTTGCATCTTTGTGCCCATAGTGAAAGTAGAACTTCTCTGGTGAAAATTCTGATGGATTTACTGATCCTTGATGTAAGAAAGCCTACCAGTCATTGTAGTACAGTTGAGCCTCCATACAGACTATATGGTCGTCAGAGCAATGTAATGTACTCACGTCCTCAATCTTTTGATGGTAAGCAAACTTGATTAGTCTTTATTTTTGTACAATGTCATCGTTGACAGTTATCCCGATTTTAGTTTTCTGAAGTGATGTTAGGCGTGAGTTGGTGACAGTAATCTGCTAATGAAGTTAGTTAGTTTGGCTGTGATAGTAAGAATAAATGAGGTATATTGCATATAATTTAGAAGAGGTTGAGAGGGAGAGGTATCCAGGCATTTGTGAGAGAATAGGGGCTTTTGGGCAAGGGAGGGTTGCTGACCTTCAAAGTAATATTCCCTATTCTTTCTAGTAAGATACCTGGTTCCTAACAAGTAATGCCCTTGTTTAGTCAGTGTACATATTCCTCTTCTGTTTTCTTATTCCTCATGCTTGCTTTCATTAGTGGCAGTTTATATTATTTGGAAAATGTGTTTTGAAATGTTAATTGTGGATGAATTTATCAAAGCCTTCTATACTTGTTTGATTATGCAGGAGTTCCCCCATTGCTCTCACGGCGAATACTTGAAACTCTCACTTATCTTGCTCGTAATCATCCATATGTGGCAAAAAAGTTGCTTGAGCTTAGGCTGCATCATCCTGCATCAAGAGAGCCAGCTAATGCTGAGATTATGCGTGGCAAAGCTGTGATGGTTGTTGAAGATCAAGCTACTATAGGTGAAAATAATGAAGGATACATATCCATTGCAATGCTTTTGAGTCTCTTGAAACAACCCCTTTATTTGAGGAGCATAGCCCATCTCGAACAGGTGATGATTTGGTTTTATTGGTATATCTTTAGTGCATCCAATTTCATGTAACTGCTGACATGATATGCTTTGTATTTGTTCTCAGTTGCTAAACTTACTCGATGTCATCATCGACAGTGCTGGAGGCAAGTGTAGTTCACCTGACAAATCCCATATAACTACAGAGCCAGTATTGGGCCCCCAAATTTCTGCGATGGAGGCTGATGTAAATATGAATTCTGGTATTTCTTCTGGTCTTGATGCATGTCCTAAAGCTGACAGTTCCTCGAAACCAACATCCTGTGGTAATAAGGAATGTGAGACTCAGCAAGTACTGGGTAACCTGCCACAAGCAGAACTCCAACTCCTGTGCTCGTTGCTTGCACTAGAAGGGTATGATGATTATACTTATGCTTATAGATTGTTTTAATTCCGCTGTCGGGGTTTTGTCAGTTTGCCTTGTTTTGGTGTATTTAGTTATGATTACTAAGAACTCCTGACTCCTGAAGAGTGGTGGGAGTCATAAGATTCCTGGCAGACAAGGTCCTGATTTTTAATCGACTCACTTTGATACTTGTGTATTGATATTTTTTTCCTTTGTTATTATTATGACACAATTCACAGACCATGAGTCTGGCTATCAATTTTGAAAAATCAATGTTGTGGAATTTAGCAATGATGGACTTCATCTGATGTTTCATGTATTCCTTTCAGTTTGTCAGATAATGCATATGGTCTCGTTGCCGAAGTAATGAGGAAATTAGTGTCCATTGCTCCAATTCACTGTCAGCTTTTTGTCTCTCATCTGTCAGGAGCAGTTCGAGACTTGACTTCATCTGCTATGGATGAACTACGCATTTTCAGTGAAGCAATGAAAGCTCTTCTTAGTACATCTACTAATGGTGCTGCAATTTTGAGAGTTTTGCAAGCCTTGAGTTCCTTTCTCACCTCATCGTCCGAGAAAGAGAATGATGGAATATCTCATCCTCTTTTTGAGTTTTTGGAAATCAATTCAGCATTAGAGCCCTTGTGGCATGAGTTGAGCTGTTGCATAAGCAAGATAGAATCCTACTCTGAGCCAGCATATGACGTTTACCCGTCATCTACTACATCTGTGTCTAAACCGTCTAGTGTCATGCCTCCACTTCCAGCTGGTTCTCAAAATATCCTACCATACATAGAATCTTTCTTTGTGGTTTGTGAGAAGCTGCATCCTGCACAGTCAGGTGCTAATCATGACATAGGTGTTCCTTGTATCTCTGATGTTGAAGATGCCAGCACATCTGGTACTGACCAGAAAGCATCTGGACCTGCTGTGAAAGTAGATGAGAAACATGGTGCTTTTGTCAAGTTTTCTGAGAAGCATAGGAAGCTGCTAAATGCTTTTATCAGGCAAAACCCTGGCTTGCTTGAGAAATCTTTTGCCCTTATGCTGAAGATTCCAAGATTCATTGATTTTGATAACAAGCGCTCCTACTTCCGATCAAAAATTAAGCATCAGCATGACCATCACCACAGCCCACTAAGAATATCAGTAAGAAGGGCATATGTATTAGAAGATTCTTATAATCAGCTTCGAATGAGATCAACTCAAGATTTGAAGGGAAGGTTGACTGTTCACTTCCAAGGGGAGGAAGGTATCGATGCAGGTGGTCTTACAAGGGAGTGGTATCAATTGTTGTCCAGGGTTATTTTTGACAAAGGAGCATTACTTTTTACTACGGTGGGCAATGAGTCAACATTTCAGCCAAACCCAAACTCTGTTTACCAAACAGAACATCTATCTTATTTCAAATTTGTTGGTAGAGTGGTGAGTTCCTTTGCACCTTATTTTTAAGGTTTGCTGCTTGTCATACATGCTTCTTATCTCTTCTACCTTATCCAGGTCGGAAAAGCATTATTTGATGGTCAGCTCTTGGATGTCCATTTTACTCGATCATTCTATAAGCACATTCTAGGAGCCAAAGTTACATATCATGATATAGAAGCCATTGATCCTGCTTATTTCAAAAATTTGAAATGGTTGCTTGAGGCAAGTGTGTTTTTGTAGTTTGTGTCCACCCTATCAACACTCAAATTGTTATCTACATGTTCATTGATAACATTTTCTTATGTATTTGGTATGATTGCAGAATGACATCAGTGATGATCTGAATCTTACCTTTAGCATTGATGCAGATGAGGAAAAGTTGATATTATATGAACGAACAGAGGTATTGACTTTGCTCTGAAATTTTGAGATGATATTTGATGTATTGGCTTGTTCGTTGTCAACTGTCTAATCTTAATGAAAATATTTAGGTGACTGATTATGAGTTGATTCCCGGTGGACGGAATACTAAAGTTACAGAGGAGAATAAGCATCAATATGTTGATTTGGTTGCTGAGCATCGATTGACCACTGCTATTCGACCTCAAATAAATGCTTTTTTGGAAGGGTTCAGTGAAATAATTCCCAAGGAGTTGATATCTATTTTCAATGATAAAGAGCTGGAACTATTGATCAGTGGACTTCCTGATATTGATTGTGAGTTTGTTAAACCTTTATTGTGAGTTATTTTTATTGTGAGTTTCTTTCATTATTGACGGCATTCTTGCTCAGTTGCTCAATACTGGCTAGTTCTTTAATCTATGAAAAATAAAATGTAACACTCAGTTCTACTATTTATTTCAGTGGATGACTTGAGAGCAAATACAGAGTATTCTGGATATAGTGCTGGGTCCCCGGTTATCCAATGGTTTTGGGAGGTTGTTCAAGGTTTCAGCAAAGAAGACAAGGCTAGGCTGTTGCAGTTTGTGACAGGCACATCCAAGGTATATTGCTTCCTAAACTGATCTTTTATTGACAGTAACCCAAATTTTTACTGTGATTTTTCATGTTGAGTCACTGTCATTTCGCCTTTATATTGGAAGTGCTATCCTATCCTTTTCCCAATACCTTGGTGTTTGGATGTATAATAATATGAATAAGGTTAAATGCTAGCTACATTCTGTTGCACCCAGTTTTTGTGTTCAATTTCTTCCAAATGGTCAAGACTCAAGAGTAAAGTGTAAGTCTCACATGATTGAGAACTTCAGCGGCGGAGTATGTGTTCAATTTAAATTTTATTCCAAAATTCCTTGGCTTCCTAACCTCGGCATTCTGTCATTACTAGTTATTTGAATGATCTGAGGTGAATATGCTAAGGATGGAGACAAGACTCACTGACCGACTTGTTCCGTGCATATACAGTATCGATCTAACATCTAACTGTTGTTTCCCTAAGATGACGATACAATGTCGTACTGTAGAATGATTGAATAATGTTGGTTCTTTGTATTGAAGACTTTGAGCTGTTAGAACATGTAATTCATGATTAGAGGAACTGATTTTTGCTTCCAATGTTTCAGGTACCTCTTGAGGGTTTCAGCGCTCTTCAAGGAATTTCAGGCTCTCAAAAGTTTCAAATTCACAAGGCATATGGAAGTGCTGATCACTTGCCTTCTGCCCATACATGGTACCATTTTTCTACTTTCAATTCATTATATCTACTGTCGGTACAATTTTTTCGGGTCAAGTTTTGGCTATATTTGTGATGTGAGTTGAAGTGACGCGGATTCTTCTTTATGCAGTTTCAATCAATTGGATTTGCCCGAGTATCCATCCAAACAACATTTGGAAGAGAGGTTACTGCTTGCGATTCATGAAGCAAATGAAGGATTTGGATTTGGTTGAGATTTTGTTTTGGGTTGGGTGTTGGGGACGCAAAATACTGTTTTTACATTCTAGGTTAGAAGCTATTTTTTTTTTTTTTGGGTATAAAGTTATAAGCTATTTAAGAAGTGGTACAGGGGGGTTGTCAAACTTTTAAGTTTATATTATGTTAATATGTTGTACAGGCTTATTATAATTTCAATGGGAAATGCCATTGAAGCATGCTGTTCAATTTCAATATCATCGCAACTATTTTTGTGTATATTACTATTACACTGCATAACAAATTCATAGTTGACAAACTCTTAAATGTCCTGACATATATAGAACTTCAAAAGTAACACTAAAGAGTTATTTCAAATCTCAATCCTTAATTTTAATAATATAATAATTAATCCTTAATTTTAATCATATAATGATAATTAATGGTCGTAATTAATTAATAATATTCGCTACCACGAGGTTTATTTATTCCTGAAACTCACGAACATACATCAATGCGTTTATTCTCATTTCAACGTCTTCAATTTCTGCTTTTGTCTCGGTACTCTCTCTGCCTCTCAACAGTTATGGTATAATATTGCAACAACAAAGAAAAGCTTCGAACAATAAGAAAGCATGTGTGGCCGTTAAAAATAAAATAATATAAAAGTGAAGATTTTTAATCTGTACGTTCTGGAACTTTTTTAGCGAAGATTTTTTGGTTGCTTATTTTTTTTAATAATTTTCTTGGTTTATTTGGTAAGATGAGATCATGTTTGCTTAAAAATTAAATCTAAGTATCTCTTTCAATGAATACTCAAATTTGAATTTATACGTTATAAGAGTTTAATCTCTTCTATCAAATTTAATTTCATGTATATCATTAAATTTTTTAATGCAGATTTTTACTTTAAACGTTGTTGTTTTTCTTTATATCTGATGAATATGAATTTAGTTATATATCTTCAAACTTTGTGAAAAGAATATTGTTTTTATCAGTGATTTTTAATATATTCATGAATCACCTAACCAGATTTTTTCGTCAAGATCAATATCAGATAAATTATATTTTAACAATTGGTATTCAAATTCAAAATATAAAGTCAACCTTTCCTATCATGACATGCAGTTCAATAATTCTTAAAATAGTAAAATATATACCAGGTAAAAAACCAAGGCCTATAACAAACCAATATAGAGTATCGTTTAGGATAGAATCAAAATACCTTTTTCTTATTTCGTAAATGTTACAAATAAACTCATTAGCAAAAAAGAAAACTATACAATCTTTAAATTTGTTACGTAGAATTTAAAAAAATAAAATGATATTTTTCAAGTTAAGCGATTTAACTTTTACTAGTATTTCATAATATTTAAGAACTAAATTAACATACTAAATTTTAAAGATTATAATGCATATTTACTGTATAGAAAAATAGATGGGAAAAGAGGTTTTGTATATTTACAAAATATTAAAAGACTTCGAAAGTAACACTAGTTTAATTAACGTTATTTATTAAGAGATTGATTACTTTTTGACCTACCAATTCTGGTTGCAAGTTGCAACAAGTAGTAGAAAGCAAAAGCAAGTGTTTTCATCAATGGCAGCAGTTTATTCATCCTTCATATTACTTCATTCCTTCCCGTCCCGTTCTTCATTCTCTCAATTCCATTTTCACAATCTCAAACTCAACAAAAACAACACTCCAATATTCCCAATGTCTTCATCACTTCCTTTAAAATCACCCTTTCATATATTACCTTCCAATGTCAACAAATTCAACCGCACACGAACCGTTTTCAAATTCCGCGCTTCATCTTCTTCATCGGGTTCCACCACTTTAACTAACCGAACCGTTTTATTTACCTCCGTTATTACCGTTACTTTAGCGGTTGCTAATCGCGTTCTTTATAAACTAGCTCTTATTCCTATGAGTAATTACCCCTTTTTCCTCGCTCAGTTCACTACTTTTGGGTAATTTTTTATTATTAATTTTGCTTTCTTATTTATTTATGTACTTTTTTGTTGATAAATGATAATGGTTTAATGAGTGGAACTGGACTCTAATCCCTTAAGTAAGGTCTCAAATTCGGGCCTTATGATTGGGGAAAAAAAATGCGGTTGGGACGGGAGACCTTTAGCTGATTTCTCCTCTGCGGAGATTAGTTTTAGACAAAACTGATTGATATTTTGCAATAATAACTAATGGTTTGTTTTTGTGGTGTGGTGTAGGTATGTTGTTATATATTTTAGCATCTTGTATATCAGATATCGGTTAGGGATAGTTACAAATGAGATGCTTGCGATTCCGAAATGGCGCTTTTTCGTCATTGGATTTTTGGAAGCTTTGGGATTGGTAGCTGGAATGTCTGCTGGAGGTACTGATGCTGATTCTGTTTGTGATCTAGCTAGATTGTCCGGTTTTCTGTTTTGTTTTTAATAAATGTCTTGTATTCTTATTGAGTTTATTTATTTAAGTGAGGGGAGTGAACATAATAGCAATTTCCTGTGATATTTGGATAATGCTGATACCTGTCTCTATGACAATGGTATTCTGTGATGATCAAAACACTATTTCCCTCAACTACAATCCTTTTTTACACCCTAGTACTAAGCACATGGCACTAGACCTTTTCTCTGTGTAAGAAAAGATGCTAAACAAGTCACTGGTTGTGTAACTCACCTTCCAGCTCATGATCAGATTGCAAACATCCTAGCTAAGACCCTGTCGAAACTTGTGTTCAGAGGCCTATGAGATAAACCCGGGGTGTTGAATCTTTGTCAACTGCCATAAGTTTGTTGGGGGAATGATAGGATGTAGGATTGAAAACACTAGTGGCTCTAAATACAGCTCTGTTATTTTGTACAGAGGCTATAAATACAGTTGCAATCAGCAGATTAGAATTTAATAACGGATAATTTTCACTTTTTCAGTTCTAGAAAATATCCTCTCACTTTTCTCTCACTCTCTAGATTCGATAAACTGAATGTTGGTTACCTTCTGCAGCAATACTTCCTGGACCAGTCATACCCATATTGAATCAGGTATCTTAAATATTTTGAGTGGCCCTTGTTGTCAAATGACAAGAGAGTGACAAAAGAAAAAACAATTGTGTCTATTTTGAATAATAGATATCTGCCCTTTATTTTATACATCTTTGAAGTTTAGTTTATTTTGATCCTCTTTTGCCATACCTATTGGCAAGGTCTCTTTTAACAAAACCGTCTTTCATTTTACATAATATGGATACCATGCTACACAGCAGAGCTTGAAATTTGAAAACTTACTGTCTTTCATATAGTCAATGATCTCTGCCCTTATGGTCTTTTCAGAATTAAGGACATTTTATTGTGTTGATCAATAACATAAACTTTCCAATTTGTTAGGAATGAAAATAGATTAGCTATTGTTGATGTTTATTACTCCCCCCATCCCGGAAACTGAAATTGCTTTCTTACTACTAACCAGAGGTGTGATTAAACCTAATTTTCTCCTTTAATTTTTCAAAATTATTGACCCAACTAGAATCATCCTACTTATTTCTTCAAGGACAATGTAGTCCATATTTGTTCATAGGTTGAGTATGTTATGTGTCTCATTTTGGGGGCATCATAATGAAGCCATTTTGTTGACATATTTATAATAGGTTAATAGCATGTAGCAGTGACTCAGTGTATAGGAGTTTTGCTATTTAAAAACATATTTGGTATGTTTTGACAGCATGTCTACATATTCCGATTATTATGGGGTCCATTTCCAAACTGCTAGCACTTCTCTTGTGTATATGTTAATCAGTCTATTGATTATTTGAATGTATTACTATTTGTAACATAAATTCTCAAAACATTGTTTATGAATTCTTTATATTGCAGACATATTTAGTTTGGCAGCTAATGTTTTCCGCTCTTATCCTGAGGAGAAGGTACTCAATCAACCAAGTGGTTGGGTGTTTACTTGTAGGTGCTGGTGTTGTGGTGGCTATTTCAAGGTAGTTTAACTTTCTTATCTGGAGAAATACAATACTCCCTGTCACTACTCTCCATTGTGTGTCGAGTTCCCTAACTAGTTCGAATATCTATAATAGGTTATGTGAATTGCTTACTTCTTTTGGGTTTTTTTCTTCAAATTAAGGTCATGCAAGAATATACAGTGAATGAGCTTTGACGAATAGTTTTGACTTGAAAATATCAGGCTTATAGTCTTCCGTTCCAAAATAAAGACGGCCCAGTTCCCCAAAGATACATTTGATGTTAATTTGGTCTTTCTAAAGCAAGTCGAAATAAATTTAGCTCCTTGGTCATAAAAAGCGACATTGAAATTGCCCATATGTATATGGATGATGAGAACAACATTGATTGAGTTTCCAATTTAGGGCTACATTAATATCACTTTCTATTATTAAAAGACTAAATTCATAAGGTCAAATCTTTACCTTTTTTCATTCTGTCTAAAATATTGAAATTTCGTTCCCCTTTTCTGCTGTGTTTCAGAAGGTAAATAATTTTGGGGAAATTACCTTAAAATGTTTTTTTTTAAAGTATTTCCAACTTAGGGACAGTTAATCGCTCAATCGGTTAATAATTTTCATAGAAGAGGGACCACTCATTGAATTGATTAACCACTTGAGTGGTTAATTATTTCAAAAAAGGAAACTTAGTGCTTCAGAGCACCCACTGTAGCAGGGTCCAAGAAAAGGTTAGATCAATTTTAGATCTATTGTAGGTAGCCTTACCTTATATTTACAAGAGGCTCCGTCACACATTGTGCCAAAGTTTCTTTCATGAGTGGCTAATTATCCTAAATTTGTAAATAGTTGTAGCAAGAATACATTTCTTGTAATTTTTCTAGTAATATTTGGTTAACATATAATAAGTTATTTTCGGGAAACATTTCGTAAAACTGTTTATAACAATCAGTGTTGCTAGCTACGTCTAGTATTCTAGTAGTACTGGTCCTCTTTTTTCATTGTAGTTGGGGTATAGATCTCATGCAGTCAGTACTTAGACTCTAGATTGATAAGTAATTATGCTTTCACGCTGTCAAAGTTATGAGTTTTATTTAAAAGGAGAAGAATAAAAAGAAATATATTTTATGGTGGAATAGGATTGATAATAATTTGATAAAAAGACTGAACACTAATCCCTATAGATAGGAATACAAGATTCCTAATTTTAATCATAATAATAACCAATTCATAATAATTTGATAAAAAGACTGAACACTAATCCCTATAGATAGGAATACAAGATTCCTAATTTTAATGATAATAATAACCAAGTAATACGGAAACTGATTCTAAGAGATACTCTAAGAACTAAGATACTCCAACATTAGAAACTAATCTTAGGAGATAAAGTAAGAAACTCTTAATATTATGAAATAAATTATAAGGTATTTTCTTATATTCTAACACTTCGCCTCAAACTAAAGCTCAGTAAGCTTACAAAAGCTTACTACAAGAGCAGAAGGTAAAATTGAGCTTTAACCACTCAAGACAAAAGCAAACGTATGAAGTTTTAACTGTTCAACAGAAGCTATAACTCAAGGTTTAACCACTCAACATAAGCATACATGCTTAACCACCTAATAAGGGCATAAGCTCAAAGCAAGACAAGGGAGGTTGAACTACACGCAGTCAACAAACCCTTATATATAGGGATACAAGACTCCTAATCCTAAAATAAACAGAGAAATCATGAAACAAATCATAATACCAATTGATATGAAAGCTAATGCGTAGAGATAATTTAAGATGATCTAAGATTAGAAACTAACCCAAGAGATAAACTAAAATACTTATATTATCAAAGACAAAGATATTGAGATATTATTTTATATTCTGACACATGTTAAATGAAGTGGTCCTATCTAATTAGTCTGTTACCCATAATTGCAGTGGCTCTAATGCAGGTCAGATGCTCTCTGAAGTTGAGTTCTTTTGGCCAGCTTTGATGATAGTTTCTTGCGCCTTTCAAGCTGGGGCTTCGATAATCAAGGTTAGTTCATAAGCAGATGTTAATTTTTAGTTAAACTTGTTAGGGAACAATATAATTACTGCATTTGTATGTCTGGCAGGAATTTGTTTTTCTTGATTCTTCCACTCGATTAAAGGTATGTTTTCTTTGACTCTTTTTTTGCGGGAAGGGGGTTTAAGGTCATTGGAGTCTGGATTATTGTTTCCTTTGGCATCTCATTCATGAGCATGATTTGAAATCTGTAACATGTTCTTGTGCAGCAAAAGTCATTGGATATATTTGTGGTTAATTCTTTTGGATCTGGGTTTCAGGTATGGCTTGTTGTGATAACGTGAATTGCAAATGCTTTAAATATAATGATTGGTGCAATATAAATTACAAAGAACTGAGTGCGCCTTTAATAATTTGTATATGACTTTATAAAACAAAAGTAAATTTTAAGTTTCTATTTCTTGTATTGCTGATATCTTAGTAGTTGCTTTATCTCGTGAGTTCAAATTATATGTGTACTCTCTATCCTTTCAGATAATCTCAAAAGTCAAAATGTATTACTTTTGTTTCATTACAAATAGCAAATGCTAACTGTTACAATAATTGGTTATTTGTGTTATGAGTCTTATTATGTACAACATGTATACGTGATTTAAAAGATAAGTATCCAGTCAATATTTTATATCACAATGTCACATATATGTTCTTTAGCTAAATATGTCTTTCCCTTTTTCTCCCATTCAAACCGTAGAAATTCAGGTCACGGAGCATGAGGAAAGGTTATCTGAAATTTGTCTCTGTAGCCCAATGGGAGAAATTATACTGCTAATTGTTGATATTTGAATTTACTAATAACTTATGGATCACACTTCTAAAAACATTGAATGTCTTTCATAAAAAACTTACAAGCGTCCATTCCCGTTGCTAACAAGGCGCCATCGGTTACTGTCAAGCTGCTATATATGATGAAAAGTTATTTTATGTCTATTCAGCTAATGTCTAGTTCTGGGCTCCGCTTTGCTTGCCCTTTTTATCTATTTTCCTGACATTAGGCATATGGACTTAGGCTAAAACAGATAATTGATCTTGACTGACTGCTTTGAGCTAGCAGTGCCTTTTTCTTCTGTAAAAATGTTCGAAACAGTTTATTCTTCCATTTGGTTTTGTTGGAGGTGCAGGTACCTGGGTGGGGAGGGCAACAAATTCGTTTGCGTTGAAATTTTTCTAACGGTAGCACAACATTGACTTCAGTCCAACCTCTAGACTACTTTGACTTATTAGGCATTTTTAAAAATACTTGCAATGCAGTGTCTAACACGCTCTTTAGTAGTTGAATAAAACTTATGTGGGTCATACTAAATTAAGTGGATCTTATTTCCTGTACGGTGGGAGCCACATGAATTTTACTAAATAAAAAAAAATATGTTGTTAATATTCCTCTTGACGTTTCAAGTTTATTTATGTTATGCATATTTTATGTATAATACTTAAATAATAATAATTGTGAAGCATATTTATGGTTGGCTTCTGATATGTATTATAGGCTCTTTTCGTACTTCTCTTTCTTCCTTTACTCTCTAACTTGAAAGGAATACCATTTGTTCAACTTCCTTCATATCTTAAAAGTGGTGCTGGTTGCTTTCTAAACATTGGAGCTGGTAAAGCAGGTAAGTTCTTATAGATGCCTTCCTACTTGGTTTTCCGTTCTTGTCTACATTTCCTTTTGATTCTTTTGCTCTTACATCGCAATACTATTGGATTAGTTTTTATGAGCAAATGATTACTTTCTTGAGTGACTTAATGTGTTACAAAATATAATCCAATTGCAAGATATTGGACATGAGTCTGATAGATCGGTACCAATTGAATATATTTATGAATAACAATGGTTTATAATTGATAATCTCCGGAGAAAGGTTCTCAATTAGAGTTGATTCACATAAATTACACACTTAAACAGAAAAATAAAGACTGCACTGGACAATTTACAAGGACGTCCCATTTATTCTTATAATTGCCAGTTTCTATCAGAATCCCACAACAGAAGTATATCTATATGATCATGGACCCTCCAACCACAATAACTAGCTTTACTGGTGTGACTTTCCTAAGGTTTATTATATCAATTGATATTGGAGCCTTCCACCATGTCTCTCAGTTGCAAATGGCCTTTGCATGTGGTGACACTGTGTACAGAGCATGGTGGAACTTTATTACGCTTTTGTAAGGTATGGAGGTTTGTATCCTGTGTCAGAAGTATGGGGAACTCATGGTTTATATGCCCCTTGGGATTTCTTAGGACATGGCTATCTTATGGGTTATGGTTCTCACAAAGCTTGTATCACAATGCTATACACCTTATCTCAAAGTACATAACGATGAGAAGCCAAATGTACATAATAGTGGGAATACAACCTAATCAGGATATTAAATTGAAATTCTGATAATTGTACTTCCTTCATCTTAGTGTCCAATTTGAAATATTTATTTGTCTCATTATTTGTCACTTTATATTATCAATAGAACATTAATTACTTTTTTCCACTAATATATCCTTATTTATTATATCTCAACCCGCCTAATTACTTCACTAACTACTATTAATAAGGATGTTTTGGGGAAGAAAACTTATTTTATCATAGAAATTAGTGCATTCAATTATTTTCACTTAAATAAGACACATAATAATATCAGGTGGGGGAGTAAGAGATTTGCTATTTAACATTTCTCCTCCATTTTATTTTTGAAAAGATTGAATATAAACTGTCACACAACACAACCATCTAGCTCTTCTTCCCTTTAATGATTTTAAACCTTGTCGAAAACATTTGTTTCCATGTCTCAGGTTGTGATGGTGCTCCCTTGCTTCCACTACTCTACGTAGTTACCAATTTGGCATTCAACATATCCTTGCTTAACGTACTGAAAAGTTCTTCTGCAGTTGTTGCTTCTCTCATGTTAATGTTGTCAGGTTCTCTCTCTCTCTCTGTTCAGATCAAATGACATTAGATGTCAAATTTTTACACGTAAATCACTTATTTAGCACAATTCAATTATTAAGTGGTGCAAGTATAAAAGTTGGAGACTTGGTTGGATCCTATCTATGTATATTTTTGTGAGCTTTTCAGCTTATGTGTGTTTATGGTGTTTGCAGTGCCAATTTCTGTTTATATTCTTTCCCTTCCATTACCATATCTTCCTGAAGGAGGAACAACCTTGAGCCCATTCTTTCTGCTTGGCTGTGCAATTCTTGTATGTGGGCTTTATCTGTACAACACAACCCGGCCTGCAAGAAATAATTCAGAAGATGACTGAAACAAATCTATTTGAGCAACCAATGCTTTGAGTAGAAGATACCAGCTTGACAGATGGCGCCCTAACTATGATGAAATGAATTTGCTAAATTTTAATCTATTGATTTTGTAGAGAATGAAAAATAGATGTATATGATTAATAATATATTTTTAATTTTGAAACTATTATAAAGAGATGAAAATAATTTGAATTTATGTAAGTCCTTCAAAATCTTTCTCTTATATTTTTTTTTTAATTTCTTCAATTTAGAGGTATTTTGTATTAGGAAGAAAATCAAATCGTCCTTTCAAGAAGGAGAACTATCCTTCTTCAACTTTCCCTTTCCTCTTCCTTTTTGTCCAAAATCCTATATTTTCCTCCCATCATCTCCTAAACTTCCCATCAGAGCCTTAGATAAATTCAC
>JBBPBQ010000001.1:59297579-59361636 GCA_037974755.1 Cicer yamashitae
TTCATTCTCCTGCCTTTCTTCTCTATTATCTCTTCCATTCTGTTGTCTACTTCTTCTTGTAAAATGAATAAACAATACAGTTGGTCCTTAAATGATCACTCTCACTTCAATTTAATCAATGAACTATAATATGATAAGTAGTCCATAAATTATTATTAATCTATCAATTTAGTCTTGTTTTAAATGTATTAGAATGAATGATAATTTAATAACTAAATTAATAGATTAATAAAAAATCAGTACGTATTATATTTCTATTGTTTAAGAATAAAATTGGAGAGAGAGCGATAATTTATAGACTACATAGATGATTTATTCATTATAAAATTTTCTATCTAATTCATGTTACCTAGGTTGCATCGATGGCAACAGTTATGGTCCAAAACTAAGAGACCATCTGAGTGGCGAAGTAGATACAGTTATTTTTGAAGAGCTAACCAATTATAAAACTAGTGTCTATGGTTGGCACAATGGTACTTGGTGGTTTATATGGGTGGAAGTAGAAAGGGAAGCTAGAGAGCTTGGGATGCAATTACGGAGCTTGAAGAAATACTTTTTGGATATTTATTTTTAAAATTTTAATAGATAAATTAAATATAGTATTTTATTGTATATTAAATAATATTTTTCACTTATATCCTTTTTCGATTAAAATTCTCTATTATATTATATATTGAAATTTATATATCAAAATGTTCTATTTTTTTTTTTATCTTCAAGAGGTCGTAAGGCGGATATGCGATAATTTTTTTTTCTCTTATAGGAGGTACATCATGGAGATCCAACTATGTGTTGTCATTTTCTTTATAACAAATGATTAATTGTTAATTTAATAAATAAAAAACTAAATTATATTAACAAAATCAAACAAGAAAAAAAAAATACATCAAAATTAATACAGTTGAGTAGAAATTCCAAAATAATGAATGTGCTATATTATTTTAATAACTTATTTCTAGGAAATTGTTAACAAAATAGAATGAAGTATACTAAAAGGGAGTTGTTAAAATAACATAGCATATTATTTGTTTTGACACATCTATTCAAGCGCATTAACTTTGATGTATTTATTTTCTATTAAATGTATTTTGTTTGATTTTATTAATATAATTTGACTTTTTAATTATTTTTATTATTTTTCATTTATGAAATTAACAATTAATCATTTGTTGTAAAAAATAAAATAAATGGCAACACATGGTCGCATCCCTCGAAAGCGACCTCCTATAGGAAGAAAAAAAACTTTCATGTGGTTGCATCTCCGCCTTGTGACCTCGTGAAGGTCAAAAAAAGATTGTAAATTTGCGATATAAACACGCAACAAAATTTGCAAACACAACTGCAAAAACAGGAGAATTTGATAAAAAAAAATTGCACATGCTTATGAAAAATAGAGTTATAAGTATAATATAGTGTTTTGGTTCGTATATTTAGAGATGAAAAAAATCTAAACCACAAAGATAGCTAATTTAGTTGAGTTTTTACAACGTTTCTCAAAAAATTAAACTCAAATTGATGAATAGCATGTTGGTTTGAATCAGTTTAATCAGATTGACATTATTAAAAATTAAGATGCTTATTTTGAAAATATAATTTTTTTTCAAACACTATTTTTATACCATTAAAATAATTACGTAAATTCTTTTTAACGACAAAAGTATATAAATTACAATGAGAAAAATAATATGTAAATTACTAAAAAGATCCTTAAATACAACACATATTTAAGATAACACTGTTGATATAGTCTAATAATTTTATTTATATATTGATGGTCGATTTTAAATGAAATGAAACTATACTCAAATTAATAATGATTGAGTCTAATAATTGTATGATTTTTTTTCCAATATTATTAAAAATATTTTTCTCTATATATATCGTTAAATATATTTTTTCAAAGTGTATGGGATGTAAATTTAACAAAAGGGAGATTTCTAATTTAAAAGTGAAAGTTGAAGATCATATAATACCAAAATTTATAAAATTTAAATATCTTGAATCTATAGTATAAAATGACATATAAATAGAATGAGATATAAACTATTAAATTTAAGTTGAATGGATGAATTGGGGGAACAACCTCATATATTTTATATGTGTCTTATTTGTATATACAAAAATTAAGTCGAGTATTTATGTCTTATTTATATATGTTAGGTTAGAGATTTAAAAGACATTGGGTCATTGAGACTGTTTTTCTCCATCCTTTGAAGGACATTGAGAACGAAAACAATTTTTTAATTTATAAAAATTAAAATGATAATTTATTTTAAAATTATTTTATGTTTTTATTATTCAAATTAATAATAAAATTTTAGAAAATATTTATGAGCAAAAGATTACCTTTGTCGGAAGAGTTTACCAATTTCATGTAATAAATCGTCCTTAATAAAAAGTCACGCAATGGTTGAATAGAAAAGAGTGAAGGAATATTAATAAGATGATGAGAGTTGAGTGTAGCAGCACGTTTCCCAAACCCAAAGCTGTACCCGCGTAGCAGACGATGATTTCTCCCTCTAACAACACACTCTCTTCGATCACCGACCATCTCACGGATCCGATCTGAAGAATCAAATTCCGATCACCTCGCTTTCAAAAATCAAATCCCCTCTCCCTTTCTAGGGTTTTTGTTTTCTCCCTATTCTCCTTTCTTGCTCCCTGCTATGGAGTTACGCGGCATAATCGTCTTCGTTTTTCTTCTCCCCGAATTTCGAGAGTACGATTGAATTTCCTCTCTTCTCCGCTGAGAACTGCCTTTTTCTTTCCTTTGAAAAATGGCAGCTTCTCCTGTTAATTTCCTCTTCGGATTCTTGTTACTTTCCATTACATTATGGCTCCTTTTCATGTAAGTCCTCACTTCATTTACTCAATTTTACTACATTAGTTCCTTTTTCGTAAATTATATTTCACATGCTTGTACCTTATGTTTAGGTTGAAATCAATTACAGTAGTGTACAGTAGTAGTTAGTTTGTCTTGCATATATAGTTTGGAATGTGTACTAAGTATAGTTTGTTGAGTGAGGGGCAACATAATCAGTTAGGTGTATAATCAGAGGGGAAGAGTATTATATAGCACTTGTACTACTTTGCCTAATACAAATAAGTTGGCATGTGAAGACATTGATTCCTACTAGAAAAACACATAAAACATTGGGAGACAGTGTTTGTGACATCTTGTATTAATTTTTTAGCAACTTTTCTATTCCTCTTCAGTTGGTTTTTATTTTAAAGTATCCTTCTTCCTTGTTAACCACACTAATAGTTTAAAGAAACTGTAAAAAAGCTAATTGAATAGAGGTGGCAATAGAAACCCGAATCAAAATTGGCAAAATGATAATTTTTTATTGGGTTGGAGGAGGGTTAACAAATTCTACTGCCAAGAGAAACAATGTGGGTGATGTCTCTGTAGTGATGTTTGGGATGAAAAAGTAAAACCCGAAGTTTTATTCTCCAATTATATGTCATTGATGATATTTTGGAGAGTTCCCATTTTTTTTCTTCACTTTTCTTATGTGCAATTGATGATAACATGCGATGCTTTATAATTTAAACTTTGTTTTTTCCCTATAAACTATTATTTACAGACTTTGGACCATCTTGTTTCTTGATTTTGAATTATGCTTCTTTTTACAGATTTGCTTCTGGGTTATTGGCTTGGATTTTGAGTTGGATTTTGGGAGCATCTGTTGGATTTCGTGTTGGTGGATGGAAATGTTTAAGAGATGTGGTAGTGAAGTTTAAAAAGGTTTTTCTTTGCTTTCAATCACCAAGTTGATTTAATTGTTGGAATTTTGAAGGGCAATTGGAGAATTTTCCAGCATTCATTTTATTATGCCATAGTTTGAGAGTGAAGCATGTACTCAATGCTGGGGTATTTTTTGTGATAAGTGCTGTAAATTGAATGAAAATATTGTTTTATCTCTTACAATTTGTGCAAGTTTTTCTCTTAAATAATCTTTTCACACCAAATTTTATCTCAAACTTGCTTCAGCTAATCTTCATTTCATTTTTACATTGTACTCTTGATCCTAGTTAAAATCCTTTATTTTTATTCTACTGAGGTGTCGTCATGGTTATCTCTGTTATCAGATATCAGACTGGTGTCTTTAGGGGCTCATGACAATATTTCTGTTGATTTATAACATGTACAGGGTGCTGTTGAATCTGTATCTGTTGGTGAAATTAAACTCAGCTTACGCCAATCGCTGGTCAAACTTGGTGTGGGTTTCATATCTCGGGATCCAAAGCTACAAGTGTTAATTTGTGACTTAGAAGTTGTGATGAGGCCTTCAAAGAAAATCACAGGGAAGAAGAAAACTCGGAAATCCCGTGCTTCAGGAAGAGGAAAGTGGATGATTGTAGGCAATATTGCAAGATATTTGTCAGTTTGTGTGACTGATCTTGTTCTGAAGGTGCACATCCTCTTAAAATTGCATTGTTTTGCTTGTATGGTCAAATACAGGCTGACGCTTGTTGTCATATACTGTGGTGTGTAACTGTAGAAGAATTTGTTGAAAAACATTTTTAGATCATCCAATTTAATGATATATTAATGAATAAAATAAAGTTTAACAACACAGCTAGGCTAAATTATATTATATTGTTTTCGTTTGTTGTTTCTTTTTGAATCTTATCATAATATTTTTGTTCATTGAGAATCTCTGTCGAACATTGCAGATGCCAAAATGTACTGTTGAAATCAAGGAATTGAATGTGGATATATCTAAAGATGGTGGATCGAAGTCAAGTTTGTTAGTTAGACTACAAGTATTACCTATTCTTGTTCACATTGGTGACCCGCGGGTTAGTTGTGACCAGTTATCTAATTTAAGTGGTGGAGGATGCAGTTCTTCGTACCAGGCATCCATTGCTTCTATAGAAAGGTCTTCCGCCCCTTTTATCTGTGAAAAGTTCTCGGTCTCTAGTGAATTTGGGCATGATAGGTATATTTCTTCTTTCCATTCATTCTTTAAAATATTAACCTGCCCTTGTTAGAATGCTGGTTGGAGTAGAGGAAGTAGATTGTGTATAAGATGATCTAGAGTTTGTTTGGATTTCAGTTTGGAAGGGTTTAAACATACATTTTAGTAAATTTAAAATGACATCCTAAAACACTAGGCTATCATCTGGTGTTTAACCATTATAGTTGGAAAAAACCAGTATTTTCAAGGAGAAACTACAACCATTAGGGAGACTACCATTTACTATGAGAATATAATGCAACACTTAGTTATGCACTAAATTGATAAAAATAGACCCATTATTAAAATGCCAAATCAACTATTGGTTTCTTTTGGTTTGGTTCCCAATTCTGGTGGTGCACCATATGTACTAAAGAAATTTTCCAACTACATAATCTGTCAAGTGGAACTTCCTTTTGAATCTACTCCCATTATTTGTCATCTATTGATTTGCTGTTTTTGTATTTTTTACCTTTGTATTTGGCTTGCCTGACCTCAACTTGGATAGCCTTAGTCTCACTATTTTGTATTGCTGCTAGGTTAATTTTGTCTTTCTTACTTTTGGACACAGGGAAGTGGGTATAATTATCAAGAACGTGGACATTTCCAGTGGAGAGGTCACTTTGAATTTAAATGAGGAGTTGCTTTTGAAAAGCCAGAGGTCACCAGAGTCTTCTTCTTTCTCTGACAGTGTTACAGGGTCACAAGCTGATTCTGTTGGCACTAAAAAAACACCGAAGAAGCAGCAAACATTAGCAGCCTTCTCCAAGTACAGTTCTATGTTTCCTGAAAAGGTTGTAACTTAACACGTACATCCTGTTTTTAATCCATATATTTAATTACTAACAGAGAGAAAACAAGTGCAGAGGATAGGAAGTCTTCTCAAACAATAAAAAACAGTTAAACACATAACATAAGAAACATAGCAAGTACATCAACACAATAATTGAAGTTTTTTTACTTCAAAAACGTTATCTATTGAATTTTGGACTAGCTGAAATAATTTTCCTGTTATGATTTGTTTTTAATTTTGAAGTGACAATTTATCCGGATGTGAAAAGATTAGTGCTATCAAATAGTTATTCTCGCCTGGGCAAGCATTACTTACATTTTGCGTAAATCTTTTAAGTATATACAGCAGTACTGTAACTGTAATAGCCTCAATAGTTTAAAGCTGACAGCTGTGAGCAATCAGCACAGCTGGCAGTAGTTATCAGCTAGCTGCATTCTGTTAGATAAGCTATGCAAGTGTGATATTGAAACAGACCTATGATGACCCTCATCCCACACCATAAGTACAACTTGTACACTCAGTTTTTAGTAGATCAATAGAATATCAAACATACTGAAACTTTCTCTCTAATATTCCTGTTTCTCAATAGAATATAATTTATGTTTCTTCTTTCTTTCTTGTTGGTTTAATTGAGCTTGAATTGTTTTGGTTGTAGTTTAGACTTTTGGTAACTTGGCTGCTCTTGGTGTTTCTTAGAAACGGGATCTCTCACTTGATGTTCCATCTTTTAAATATTTGTTATGGAAAAATATTAGAAGAGAACACTTATTTGAGAACAAGGTGGAGGAAGGTTTCACAGCCAGACCATGCAACCGAGCATCTAAAAACTAATAATGTAGTTCTGAAAATATAGAGACAGTCAGTCTTTCTCAAGTATCAAGGTTTAGTTTATAGGTTGAGGCTACAATGGACCGCCATTATGGATGGTTCACCATAGACCATATATTTTGATTTAAAATACCTTTTTTTAGAATTGCAGAAAGACCCTTAGACTTCTCGTCTAAATAGTATTCTAGAATCTTCTCACACTCTCTTACCTCTTCCTCCTATTGCTTCTCTAGAGTCTAGACCATCGTACCACCAGAAAGGCAGAAACAAATAATCTTCTCCACCTGGATCTTCAGAACAACTTACTGCCTTTCCCCCACTTTTCTAATTCTGCAAAGACACCACGCCGCAACCCTAAAACCCTAGACTCGATGTCATCCATCAACCACTTCAAAATCATTACCATAGCCATCCTTCTCCCTCAACTATCTATATTCTTCACTTTTCTCCTCGTTCCAGAAACCCTCGACAACTTCTCCAAAACGGTGCTTTCATAGCTCTCATGTACATCGTTGTTTGCAACAAAACCCCTCCATCTTCTATCTGGTACCACAGTGATTGAACTTTCCAGTCACTCAGCATTGAGAATGCACAAGCTTTTGTTGACCTTCTTGTGCAGCAAAGCACTGAGCACACCGAGTTCTCAATTAATCAGAAAAATGCATTATATCATTGGTTTATCTATCTGGTGGGTTGTGTGGTGTAATGGTGTGTCTTTGTGCAGCTTTTCCCCAACTTTATGCTCTTTATGTGGTGCTTCGGTTATGGGTTTCCTTGTTGTGGATAGGTCTAGTTTTTCAAGCAACTTTCATTTTTTTTTTCAGAAATTTGAAGGGTAGAGAAACTGCATAAGTTATGATCTTGTTGCTTCAAAGTCTTGATTCTGTTACTGTTTATGGCTTGCTGGACACTAGAATTTGGCTTTTGGGCAATATGTGGTTCCTTCACTTGTAAGTCTCTCTGAGGTTGTGTTGGTGTCCTTGGTGACTTTTGGTTTCCTTTTAGTAAATTTAATTTGGAAATGTAGGGTCCATTGAAATTCGAAGTCTTTATCCACTCTATGTTGCTTAATTTGATAACAGTTTTGTTTATATTTGTTGGTTTTATTTAATCAAAAGTAGCGTTTAAGATGGGTTTTAAAATTGTTTTAATGTCAACTGTGAAGCATTTTGTTATTGATAGGTCAACTTCAATCTACCAAAGTTGGATGTGAATTTTGTGCATCGTGAACATGGTCTTTCTATTGAAAACAACATCACAGGTATCCAATTGAAAAGCACCAAATCTCAATCCACTGAGGATGTTGGGGAGAGCACACGCCTTGATTTTCAACTGGAGTTTAGTGAAATTCATGTACGAGTGTGACTGTTAATTTTGGTTAAGCTCTTGTGATATGATTTCTACTTTGCACTTTATTTTGTTTCTTGCTGACAAGTTTTCATTTGCCTTAATAATATTGCAGCTTCTTCGAGAAGCTGGTTCTTCCATCCTGGAGATATTAAAGTTGGATTTGGTTTCTTTTGTGTATATCCCAGTACAGGTAAGTTATTTACAATATATAAAGTAGCCTTTGCATGTCAAGATTCAAAAGGAAAGGGATAGGAAACTGTAAAATGGATTATGTAGAAAAAAGTGGTAGAATGCTGTTATAATTTTATTCTTCAGTCTAAGCTGGTATAAATAGAGAGAATACAAGGAATTCTCTTCCTTGAATCAAGGAGATATTTTACAGAAATAAAAACAAGACATATCATATTATTATAAAAATAGAGAATCTGCACTACTTAAATAGGAAATAAGATAAAATTCTCCAACACCCCCCGCCCCCGCCCCCTAAAGTTGGTGCATAGATATCTATCATGCCCAATTTGCTTATCAAATGTTCAAAGATGGGTCTTTCCAAGCTCTTAGTTAAGATATCCGTAGTTTGTTGACTAGAAGTCACAAAAGGTAGACATATGATTCTGTTGAAAATTAGAATAAAAATATATTTATTGAAATATATCATCTCAAGAATTAGAATAAAATTATATTTATTGGAATTGAATAATAAAATATATTGGCAATACATCAGATATATATATACTAGATTATTAAACAACCAAATCCTATTAGAACTCATATATAACTAAATCCCTATTAGTACTCATATACAACTAAATCCCTACTAGTACTCCTATTCAACTGAATCCCTATACTTGAGGGATATTAAACAGAAACAGGATTTTGACAGATTCCATCATCCAATTTCTCCTTTATGAAGTGACAATCAATCTCAATATGTTTGGTTCTATCATGCTGAACTGGGTTGTTAGCAATGGTAATGGCGGCTATATTGTCAGAGTATAACTTCAATGGAAGTTCAATTTTATTTTAAGTTCCACCAATACTCTATAAATCCACAACCCTTCACAAATTCCTTGAGCCATTGCCCTAAACTCGGCTTCTACCCTACATCTTGCACCAACTCCTTGTTTTTTGCTTCTTCATGTCCCAAGATTTTCCCAAACATAGGTACAATATCCAAATGTTGATCTCTTGTCTGTGACTGAACATGCACAATCTGCATCAATAAATACAAACACATTTCTTCTTAAAAAATAGACCTTTTCTTGGATTGCTCTCTTCAGACATCTCAGTATTCTATAGGCTGCCTCAAGATGTTCTTCATAGGGAGAGTGCATAAATTGACACACAACACTGATTGAGAAGGCAATGCTAGGTTTAGTGTGAGACAAGTAAATTAGCTTACCAACCAACCTCTGGTATCTTCCGATGTCAACAGGAACACTTCCTTCCCCCCACAATTTTGCATTAGTGTCCATGGGGGTGTCAGCTGGCCAACAACCACTCATTCTTGTTTCTTTTAATAAATCTAGAATGTATTTCTATTGTGAAACCACAATTGCATTCTTTGATCGAGCAACCTTCATACCAAGAAAGTATCTCAAGGATCTCAAGTCTTTGATTTCAAAGTCTGTAGCTAGTTCCTTTTTTACTCTAGCCATTTCAATTATATCATCTCCTGTGAGGACAATATCATCAACATAAACAATTAAGACAACAATTTTTCCATCAGATGAGAATTTCGCGAATAATGTATGATCAACTTGTCCTTGAGTATATCCTTGTTTCTTCATAGATTGAGAGAGAACCTCTCAAACCACGCTCTCGGAGATTGCTTTAAACCATAAAATGACTTTTTCAACTTGCACACTTGTGAACCAAGTTGGTCTTCAAATCCCGGAGGACCATCCATGTATACTTCTTCTTCGAACTCACCATTGAGGAAAACATTTTTAACATCTGACTGATGTAGTGGTCCATCAAGATTAGCTGCAAGAGATAAAAGTATTTTGACAATGTTCAATTTTGCAACAAGAGAAATGTCTCTGAGTAGTCTATGTTGTAGGTTTGAGTGAAACCCTTAGCCACCAAACGAACCTTATATCTTTCAATTGAGCCATCAGAATTATACTTCACAGTAAACACCCACTTACATCCTACAGTGTTCTTACTTTCTGATAGTGTCATAACATTCCAAGTTCTATTCTGCTCAAGAACTTTTATCTCTTCCACTCACGGCGGAACAATTAGAAAAACTTTACAAAATTCTCAAACCTCAAACACCTGGTAATTCTGTAGCCCAAAAAGGTAATTTTGCCTTTCTTAAATTTAAGTCCCAACCGTACTTGGATAGTAGATTCAGGTGCAACTGATCACATGACAGGCGAAATTACCTTCTTATACTTCTTTTTTCTTCTTATACTTCTTGTGCAGAGATAACCACAATAAAAATTGCAGATGGCTCTTTTTCGGTCATTGCAGGAAAATATTCTATTGTGCTATCCCCAATGCTAACCCTTAAAGATGTCCTACACGTTCCAAACTTATCTTGTAGTGTATTGTCTGTCAGCAAACTGGTCCATGATAAAAACTGTCAAGCTAATTTCTCTCACTCATTGTTTCTCCCAGGATTTGAACTCAGGAAAGATGATTGACTGTGCTAACGAGAGTGGAGGACTCTACTACTTTGACATTGGATCACAACAACCTTCCAATTTCCAAACCAATAAGTTCCTGCTTCAAATCTCTTTTTGTTTCTAATAATGATAATGGCATTATGTTATGGCATTTACGGCTAGACCATCCAAGTTTTCATTATATACAACATTTGTTTCCTAAGTTATTTTGTAATAAAGATATTTCTTCACTTCATTGTGAAGCATGTGAATCTTCAAAATTTCATCGTTCCAATTTTCCAAAACAGCCTTATAAGCCATCAAAACCGTTTTCTGTTATTCATAGTGATGTTTGGGGCCCTAACCAAACAAGCATACTCTCTCACAAAAAATGGTTTATCACTTTCATAGATGACCACACCAGACTGTGTTGGGTGTTAAAGGGAAAATCTGATGCTCGTCAGGCTGTAAAGGATTTTTTTAAATGGTGCAAAATCAATTTGAGACAAACATTCAAGTCTTTAGAAGTGATAATGGCAAATAATATTTTAACTTTGTATTGGGTGAGTATTTTCTTGAAAATGGGATCATACACCATAGTTCTTGTCGTAACACACCCCAACAAAATGGGGTTGTTGAAAGGAAAAACAACCACTTATTAGAGGTGGCTCGAGCCTTGCTTTTCTCAAGTAAAGTACCAAATTATGTGTGGGGGGAAGCTGTTTTAGCTGCTTCTTATTTGATTAATAGGATGCCGTAAGAAGTCCTTAACTTTCAAACTCCACTTCAAATTTTCAAAGAATGTTTTCCTATTGCTCGTGTTTCAAATGATTTGAATTTTAAGTTTTTTTGGGTGCACAACTTTTGTTCATGAACACAAGAACCTAGGCAAGCTTGAACCACGTGCTATAAAATGTGTTTTTGTTGGTTACTCGCCAACCCAGAAGGGATACAAATGCTTTGATCGAAAAACAAAAAAATTGTTTGTCACTGTTAAATAAGAGAAAATGAGAGAGACATATAAGCTCAAGGCAATAAATACAAAAATAAATATGGGAGATATTATTCCTATTTACATGATATGTAATAAATATAAATATATTTTCAACACTCCCCCTCAAGCTGGAGCATATAAATCATATGCACCAAGCTTGTTACATATATAACTTATTCAAGGACCTCTCAGGGACTTAGTGAATACATCTTCCAATTGATCATTGGAATTAACAAAGCTAGTGGTGATGTCGCCTGATTCGATTTTCTCCCTTACAAAGTGACAATCTATCTCAATATGCTTGGTCCTCTCATGAAAAACCGGATGTCATTTTTGTTGCCTCTTCAAATTGATGTTCTTTGAGTAACTGTTTCAACCAAATGAGCTCACAGGTCACTAATGTCATAGCCCTGTATTCAGCTTCAGCGCTAGATCTTGCAACTACACTTTGTTTCTTACTCTTCCAAGATATTAAGTTTCCTCCAACAAGTATACAATACCCAGAAGTGGATCGCCTATCAATGGGTGGCCAATCGGCATCTGAATAACCAACTATCTGAGTATGTCCACTGTTTTCATAAATTATACCTTTTCCTGGAGCACCTTTAATATATTTCAAGATTCGTATCACAACATCCTAGTGTTCTTGACAAGGAGAGTTTAAGAATTGGCTTACCACACTGACTGCAAAAGAAATGTCTGGACGAGTGACTGTGAGGTAGTTTAATTTACCAACCAATCTTCTGTATCTCCCTGAATCTGAAAATGGCTCCCAATGATTACGTAGAAGTTTGACATTCGGATCCATAGGACTGTCAACCAGCTTGGTATTCAATTAACCCGTCTCTTCAAGAATATCCATGGCATATTTCCTTTGTGAAATTACTAAGCCGTCCTTAGATTGAGCTACCTCAATACCCAAGAAGTAGCAGAGCTTGCCAAGATCTTTAGTTTGAAACTGATGAGATAAATGTTGTTTCAACTGGAGTATGCCCTGCTGATCACTACCAGTTATGACAATATCATCTACATAGACAATCAAGTAAATGCACCCTTGGGTTGAGTGGCGATAGAAAAAAGAATGATCAGCTTCACTTCGAATCATACCAAATTGTTGCACTACTGTGCTAAATCTGCCAAACCAAGTTCGAGGAGACTGTTTAAGACCATAGAGAGACCTCTGAAGTTGACAAACCATGGTAGAAGACTCCTCCTGAGCAACAAACCCAGGTGGTTGCTCCATATACACTTCTTCTTCAAGGTTACCATGCAAAAAAGCATTTTTAATGTCAAGTTGGTGCAAAGACCAATGTCTGATGGCTGCAATAGAGAGGAGTAGTCTAACAGAGGTCATCTTAGCCACAGGGGAGAAAGTATCACTGTAATCGAGGCCAAAAATTTGAGTGTACCCTTTTGCCACCAAACGAGCTTTAAAACGATCAATCTTACCATCAGGACCAACTTTCACCGTATAAAGCCAACGACATCCTACTAAAGACTTTCTAGATGGTAAAGGAACCAATTCCCAGGGACCGATAACAACGATAACCTTTTTGGGACTGATGATAAACAAGAAAGACACATTTTAGTGATCGAGCTGAAAGTTTGTCAAGACCAGGAGTGAGATTGTGGACAAAACATGTAGACCCGAAGACACGAAAAGGAAGTGAGTGAAGAGGGGTACGAGGGAAGAGGATCGAGTGAGGGACTTTGTTATCAAGAACAGACGAAAGCATGCGATTTATAAGATAGCACGCCGTTAGAACAGCATCGCCCCAAAAGCGAGATGGTACATTACCATGAAGAAGGAGAGTACGAGTGGTTTCAATAAGACGCCGATTTTTGCGTTCGACTACCCCATTTTGTTGAGGTGTATGAGTACAAGATGTTTGATGAAGAATGCCGTTAGAGGTCATAAAATTCAGAAATTGATAGGACAAATATTCACGGGCATTATCACTGCGTAAAGTGCGAATGGATACACCAAATTGAGTTTTAATTTCCTTATAAAATTGTTCAAAAATAGAAAATAATTTAGACCTATTTTTCATTAAAATAACCACGTACAACGGGAAAAATCATCGTTAAAGGTAACCTCAAGAGTGGAAATAGTACGAGAAGGACCCCAAACATCTGAGTGAACTAAAGCAAACAGGGACGAAGCTCATTTATTAGCTCGATCAGGGAAATGACTACGAGTGTGTTTCCCTAACTGACACGACTCACAATTTAAGTTAGATAATTTGGTTAGATTAGGTATTAACTGTTGAAGTTTGAGAAGACTTGGATGACCTAACTGAGCATGTATAGTAAGAGGAGAATCTGTGGTAGGGCATGCCGTTGATGGGTTTGAGAGATAATAAAGGCCATTAGACTCACATCCGACACCAATTTGTTGTCCTGATATTCGATCTTGCAAAGTAACATTGCAATTAGTAAATGTGACAACACAATCGATTGATAGAAATTAAATTAAATGGACATCTAGGCACATAAAGGACAAATGTAACTAATAGAGTAGGGAGAATTTGGACAGTGCCAATCCCTTGAGACTGTTTGGGAACCATTGGCTGAGACTATCCTAGGTAAATAACCAGAAGTTGTGAGAGAGGAGAAAAGAGCCTTATTACCAGTAATGTGGTCAGATGCACCAGAATCGAGAATCCATGGGCTATGAGAAGGTGAGATGAAAACAGGTGAATTACCACTTTGTGCGGTCGAAACAGCAGAACTCGAGTTCTGACGATACTCTACCCACTGAAGAAAATCTTCATAAGTAGCCATAATCAATAAGCAATTACCTAAAACCAGCAGCGAAACAGTGGCAGAAGAGGCAGTTTTTTTTTTATTTTTCTTTTCGCGATGAACAGTGCCGTGATTGATCTGAAAAATAAACGAAAAGCGACAAAGAAGGGGTAAATCGGAATTGGAACACGGTTTACCAAAAAAAAATCTCACCGAAGGACAGTGGGTCACGGAGTAATCACGGTATAGGACTGTCTCTCTTAATAAGCTCTAGATACCATGTTGAATAAGAGAAAATGAGAGAGACATATGGTGAAACCGTGTGTTTGAACTACACAACGGAGTCGGTTTTATATAGGTAAATACAAAAATAAATATGGGAGATATTATCCCTATTTACATGATATGTAATAAATATAAATAGATTTTCAACAGTCACCATGGATGTTACTTTTTTTGAAAACACGCCTCTCTTTGATGACCTTCATCTTCAAGGGGGGAACTCAAAGGAAGACTCGTCTGAAACGTTTTTTAAAACTGAAGACATACTTTTTTTTTGATAACATGCTATTTTCACAAAGTTCTAAGACTTGTGCTTCTGCACCAACAGAAACTGGCCAATATTCGTTAGAGTGTACTCTTGCTATGAGTGAGGAACCTGGTGAATTTGTGTCCACATTTTCTAATGAAAAGAATGATGAAAACCTTGGAAATGGTAAACCAATTGAAATGCCAAGTCGTGATAAGTCATGTAAAGGAAATAAGTTCGAAGAAGGTAACAAGATTTGGAAAGGAAAGGTTTTTGTGAGGAAGAACCATGCTGAGTCAACATCTCAAAATTGCCATGAATCTAATGAACCAAGGGAGAATCATCCTACTGAAACTGAAAAAGGTAAAAGTCACTCTGATACTACTCCTAAATACACTGACCTTGATATTCCTATAGCTGTTAGGAAACCTGTTAGATCATGCACTAAGCACCCTATATCTAAATTTGTATCGTATTCAAATTTGTCATCATCTTTTGTTGCCTTTACCTCTAAATTGTCTAGTGTAGAGATTCCAAAAAATGTACAGGAAGCACTAGAAGTTCCAAAGTGGAGGGCAGCTCTCCTTGACTTGGAATGCACGACCCTCGTATCCACTTTTCTTCTTCCAATTCGGGGGCTTGCAATTGATTTTGAACGGGTTTCACGCGTATGCCATCCGCATTTGCAATGATAACACCAAGGTCTGTCAGACTTCGTACCTTCATTGAAGTTACTCAAACAAGTGACGCTGGAACTAGTGTCACAAAATTCTGCCACAGTGCACCGGAAAAAACAACAACCACACCAGATCCCTGTCAATCAAAACAAGTGTCGGACGTCCAAAAGAACCCAATAAATAAATAACTCCGATCTGGAGTTTGACCACACCAATGTAAAGAGGACACACCGACAATGAAACTGGGAAAGGTTGACGGCGAACGGTGGCCAGGAAGGCGGCTTGTGGCATCCACGCGCCGGAGACGCCGCCGAGAGTAAGCGTCACGCGCCGAGATGAAGGAGGCGCGCCCGGCCTTTTGCGACGGTGTTCTGGTTCTGGCCGATCTAAGGTCTGCGAGAGTCGTGGTCGGGTTACTGGAGCGAGATCGACGGCTGAAGGTGATTATCTGAGTTGCACAATAGTGAGAATAGTTGTGTGAACAGTAACGCACAAGAGTAGAGGCAGTAACAAACCGTCACGAAGGCGGAAAAAAAACGAAACTGCAAAGACAACAACTAGGGTTTATGCGGAAGCGAGACCCCCAAAACTGGGAGCTCTGATGCTGTTATAATTTTATTCTTCAGTCTAAGCTGGTATAAATAGAGAGAATACTAGTAATTCTCTTCCTTGAATCAAGGAGATATTTTCCAGAAATAAAAACAAAACATATCATATTATTATAAAAATAGAAAATCTGCACTACTTAAATAGGAAATAAGATAAAATTCTCCAACAGGTTTTAAATAATAGTTTTCATTATTTGAACAAGTGTTAGTGTACAATCAGTTTATACACATAATTTATATCAGTATTCAACAGAAATTAATACAACAGAATCAGTACTCATAGCTGTCAGTAACTGCCTTTTTTAACATTAAGGGGTGATACAGTGCTGTACATTCTATGGCCTTATCATATACATTAACATTGCATCACTGTAAACTGGTACTTGTTTGTCTTTACTTTGCCTATCTAAATTTACCCAAAGTTAAGCAATAAAATTGCAAACATAAAGATTGTACTTTATGACGAGAAAATATATATTGGAAAGCTAACCTGGTGGTGAATGTTTTATCATCTATAATTGCCGCCTGAGATTTTTGTGAAAGTATTTCCGCTGAAATTTATTGTTGAGAGTTCCACATTGGATATTGATATGCCTGAATAATGGCTATAACTTATCTATAAATCCCAAATTCTAATATTTTTCTATAAATTGCAAATTGAAAATGCTCGGATAATAAGAAGCTGAAATTGTTGCACTTCTAATGGTTTTATTCAATATAATTTTCTCTAAGTTATAAATGAGTATATATGTATAGCTGGACTTAGGACGTTTGCCCATGCACTTTAGAGAAAAGGTCTTGCTAGCATGTGTCGTTAGGGCACTTTTTAAGGAACCCAAAAGTAGAAATTTTGTATTGAAAAAAAAAACTTTTAAACTTTCTAGGAGTTGAATACACCATTTCCAAGACAAAATTTCTACATTTGATTCTTTAACAAACATGTGCCCTTAAGACACTTGTTAGCATTTGGCTTAGAGAAAACAACCGTTTCTTTTTATTAAGAAAGACAATTATAAATAGTTTAAAATCTAGGTTGGGCCTAATTCGTAACTCAACCGTACAAAACTGACTAGTACGGTGAGAGTTGTTTGCCACTTTTAAACACTTTTTAGGCCATACCTCATCTACTGTGGGGCTCTCAACTCCGCCCTTCACGTCCAGAATTGGACATATGGGGTGTGACCCGAGTGGTTTGATAGTGGACAACCTAACAAATCTTGGATAGGCTTTAGTACGATCATAATTTGGGTTGAACTTAACTCAACTCTTCAAAACTAGCTTGTAAGGTGAGGGATGTCTCCCACTTATGAACACTTTTTCAGGTCATATTTCATCAAATGTGGGACTCTCAACAAATAGTATTGGATATATGATTGAAGGATGACATGATACGATACTCTAATATGGAATGCACTAGATCCACAATTGACCCCGACATTCTAACAAAAAGATTGGAAAAAACAAATACAAGGAGGATTAAATAAAGGAACTAAGGTACCAAAATAAAAACACAAGTTTCAAGAAAGTTGGAACTTATTTATTTTGGGTACACAGAAAACTAGAACTTTAAATGTTCTCATAATTTTCTTTTTCACACACTGCTCAAGTTTTTTTTTGGGGATATGTTTGTGGTGTCTATTTTCATATGGAGCTTGAAAAATCCTTTTTGTATTTGATGTGGTAACTTATTGTTATTGGGGATTCTTCCTCTGCATCAGCCAATTTCACCTGTTAGAGCTGAAACTGAAATCAAGCTAGGAGGCACTCAGTGCAACATCATAATGAACCGGCTAAAGCCTTGGTTTCTCCTTCACTCGTCAAAGAAGAAAAAAATGGTACTTAGAGAGGAAGCTACTGTTGTTGTAAAGCCACAATCAACTGATGGCAAGATCATCATGTGGACATGCAATGTCTCTGCTCCTGAGATGACAATAGTCCTTTTCGATATGGTGGGTTCACCAGTGTATCATGTAAGTATTGTCCTTATTTGTGTCTTCGTTAATATAACAAGTTGCTAAAAAGTGTTAGAAAGTTGAAATGTTTCTTAGAAAATGTTTCCACTGGATGGTAAAACAGTAAAAGTATGGCTAGTGTAATTTCTAATGTGATTTTAATTTTTTTTTTGTTTGGCATCTTCAGGTATAACTGGGTTAGCAGACCATATAAGTTTGAATCTTATCAAGCCCATTGAATAAAATGAGAACATTGACATATATCCTGAACTGATCATTTATTTGAATTCAAAACATTATTCTGTGATTTTTCTGGGACATGATTGGAAAATTATAACTAGTAAAGTATTAACTGTAAACTGGCTTTCAAGAATTTAATGTCTCTTCTTTTTTTAATATTTACTTTTTAGGAGGATATTTTCTTAACAATAGATGCACTAACATCAAGGAACCATAAGCTTAATGATCAAATCATCTCAATATTTTCTTATTTTGGGATGTTAGAACATAGAATATTGTAAAAATTACGTAAATATCCCTAAACAGACATAACAACTTGTAGTAAAGCTTAATGAAGAATACAATCCTCCTAAAACAATGGAAGTATGAAAGAAATTTTTTGAGATTTTGATCTTTAAGTGGATACTTTTTATGCTATTGCATCCCGTGATTCCTCTTATTTTCCCCTTCTTTGATCTTCGATAAAATATCATATATATAAGAACAAAAGTAGTGTGACATCATTTAATGCTTTGAGTTGCAGTGCTGCTGGGTTTCTTCTCTTATGATTTCAGTCACCTTTAAAAGAAGCAAGGTGTTAGAGTGGTGGCTTTGAGTGAGCTTATAGAGTAATATTTTCTTTGGCTTTATTAAGCATGGAATCATTGATTTTTGAGGTGAGTGTTGTGAAGTTCAGGTTGCAGTTGCTGGGCCTTGGTGTTTGTAATGAACTTCTAGAAGTAAACACGAACCTTTTCCCAAACTTTGAATGCCTCAATGCAACCAATAAATCGAGATTGAATTGTGGTCCTCAACAAAGACTGCAACCAAGAAATGGTTGAAGATCAAGATGCTCTGACACATCATGAACTTTAGAGAAAACATAAAGAAACTGAAACTAATAAACTGAAATTGATTGAAATGAATTCTTGAACCTCTCTGTGCAACACTGGAAATATATAGGCAGAGTCCAGATGCAGCCGTTATTGACGGTTGTACAAGAGTTAGTTAAAACTTAACACTAACTGTAACTATACTAGTACTGACAACATTCTAACTATACTACTACCTACAGCATTACTATTACAGAGTTATATTCTCACACTATTGGGGTTTGTTTTGCACGTTTGAAATTGAAATTCCTTTCATTTAATTTATTATACATCCAATACTGATAACACTTGAGTTCTATTGTTTTAGATGTAGTTATCCTTGTTTTGTTTTCTTTTAAATTAATTGTGCAAAGATATTGACATCAGTTTTAATGCTTTCCAATTCTAGGGTTGCTCACAATCATCACATCTGTTTGCAAACAACATTTCTAATACGGGGACTACAGTGCATGTTGAACTTGGAGAGTTGAATCTCCACTTGGCTGATGAATATCAAGAGTTCTTTAAAGAAAGTGTTTTTGGTGTGGAATCAAATTGCGGCTCCATTATGCATATTGCAAAGGTTAGTTTGGATTGGGGGAAAAAAGACATGGAATCGTCTGAAGAAGATGGTGCTAGGCTAGGCTTATCAGTTGATGTGACTGGAATGGGAGTTTATTTAACTTTCAAGCGTATAGCGTCACTCATATCAACAGCCATATCATTTCAAGCTCTATTAAAAAGCCTATCTGCCTCAAAGAAAAAATCGACTCAGAACCAGGGACGTTTGACAAAACCTTCAGGGAAGGGAACTCAGATGTTGAAATTCAATCTTGAAAGGTGTTCTGTATATGTTTGGGGTGAGACAGGATTGGATAATGCAATTGTTCCAGACCCTAAGCGAGTTAACTATGGTTCCCACGGTGGTAGAGTTATTATAGACGTCTCAGCAGATGGCACCTCACGCAATGCTCACATAATGTCCACTATTTCCAATGAATGCCAGAAGCTTAAGTACTGTGTCTCTCTTGAAATCTTCCAATTCAGTTTGTGCAGGAACAAAGAGAAACAATCAACACAGATCGAGCTTGAAAGAGCCAGATCTATCTATCAGGAATATATGGAGGAAAGTCGGCCAGTGACAAAGGTGGCATTGTTTGATATGCAAAATGCTAAATTTGTACAGAGATCTGGTGGCCTAAAAGAGATTGCTGTCTGTTCTCTTTTCAGTGCTACTGACATTACTCTTAGGTGGGAGCCTGATGTACATCTATCACTAATGGAACTTGTACTACAACTGAAGTTACTGGTACATAATAGCAAGCTTGAACACATGGGGGATGTGTCTAATGTCCGTGATACTAATTGGAAACAAGAAGCTACCACTGAATCAGGGCATCTTGAAAAGCAGAAGAAGAAAGAATCAATTTTTGCTGTTGATGTAGAAATGTTAAGTATTTCAGCTGGGCTAGGAGATGGAGTTGATGGTATAGTTCAAGTGCAGTCAATTTTCTCTGAAAATGCTCGTATAGGAGTGCTCCTTGAAGGACTTATACTTAGTTTCAACGGGGCTAGGATCTTCAAGAGTAGTCGAATGCAAATTTCACGAATTCCTGGTGTATCTGCTAGTGCATCTGATGCAAAAGAGCATGTAGTCACAACATGGGATTGGGTAATCCAAGGTCTTGATGTGCACATTTGCATGCCATACAGGTTGCAATTGCGTGCCATTGATGATGTGATTGAGGATATGTTACGAGGTTTGAAGCTCATAATTGCTGCAAAGAAAAATTTGATTTTTCCCGTGAAGCAAGATAGCTCTAAAGTTAAGAAACCTAGTTCTGTACAATTTGGATGCCTAAAATTTTGCATACGCAAGTTAACTGCTGATATTGAAGAGGAACCAATCCAGGGATGGCTTGATGAACACTATCAGTTACTGAAGAAGGAGGCTGGTGAGTTAGCTATCCGATTGAACTTTTTAGATGAATTAATGTCGAAGGCAAAACATGGTCCCAAATCTACTGACACCATTAGTTCTTCTCAAGAAGGAAAATTTTCTTTTAACAATGTTGAGGTTGATGTAAAAGATTCTTCTACTGTTGAGTCCATAAGAGAAGAAATTTATAAAAGATCTTTCCGATCATATTACCAGGCATGCAAGAATCTAGTGCCATCTGAAGGGTCAGGTGCTTGTGGAGAAGATCAGGCTGGTTTCAAACCTAGCACTTCAAGGGCTTCTCTTCTTTCTATATCTGCATTAGATTTAGATGTAAGCTTGAAAAAAATTGATGGTGGAGATGCTGGGATGATTGAGGTTCTGAAGAAGCTTGATCCTGTCTGTCTTGAAAATGATATACCATTCTCCCGACTGTATGGGACAAATATCCTCCTAAATACAAGGTCTCTTGTGGTCCAGCTTCGGAATTACACATTTCCTCTTTTCTCTGGAAGTTCTGGTAAATGTGATGGTCGTCTTGTGTTAGCTCAGCAGGTAATAAATATAAAGAGAATTTTATTGTTTCCTTTCCTTCCATAGATACCTTTTTAACTTAATGTTGATTGCATATTCCTGTTATTATGAAGTGATGCAGTAAATATTGACTCGTACGAGAAGTAATCCATAAAATCCGCAAAATATTAAAACTAGGAAACTGACATCATGGAACAGAGTTTTTTCCTGTCATTTTGTATATTTCTAAGCACCAAGAATTAGCTAAGTTTGATCCTTTATCTTGTAAATTATCTAACAACAAAAGAAATATCCTTGTCTTTTTTTTTTGCATTTCTATGTAAATTGGCATAAGAGAAATTGATTTACTTTGGATAAATCCAGAAGTTTCATATTGGCATGAGCTTTGAATGGCTATTGTATTATATTCACCTCATCTTTAAAATCTAAATATTTGTTTTTATTGTTTGGCTAAAAAATAAGCATGCTTTTTATAGTGACATCTTATAGTATGACTGACAGCGAAGTATGAGAGTTTCAGCATATATGCTGTTAAAGTTTGCCTTTAAGTTATATCACAGATTAATTACATTTGAATTAACGTGTGGAATAAACTTGAAGTGTTTCCATTGAAATTTTCTTGTCATTGCACTTCCGTTGAAGTTCTTTTATGTTTTAAAATGTAAATATAAATAATGGTTCCTCATTTTTCTGTTACTTGTCCTGTTTTTTTTACCCTTTTTGTGGGATTAGCTATACTCTCTGCATCAGTTTTTCCATTCCTTTATCTTATTTATTTATTTAAACTAGGCAACTAGCTTTCAACCTCAAATTTATCATGATGTCTATGTTGGGAAATGGAGAAAGGTCCGCATGCTACGATCAGCTAGTGGTACTACTCCACCTATGAAGACATACTCAGATTTGCCAATACATTTCCAGAAAGGTGAGGTGTCATTTGGGGTTGGTTATGAACCAGCTTTTGCTGATGTTAGTTATGCTTTCACCGTAGCACTTCGAAGGGCTAATCTAAGTGTTAGGAATCCTGGTCCACTTATTCTGCCACCGAAAAAGGAGCGGAGTTTACCATGGTGGGATGACATGAGAAATTACATCCATGGAAAAGTTTCGTTACTGTTCGCTGAATCAAGATGGAATATTTTGGCAACTACAGATCCATATGAAAAGGTTGACAAACTTCAAATTGTGAGCAGTTCTATGGAACTTCACCAGTCTGATGGACGTGTTTTTGTTTCTGCCAAAGATTTTAAGATTTTGTTAAGTAGTCTGGAGAGTTTGGCAAACCGATGTGGTTTCAAAATTCCAACAGGAGTCTCTGGTGCATTTTTGGAAGCCCCTATCTTTACTCTCGAGGTTACAATGGACTGGGAATGTGAATCTGGAGATCCCATGAATCATTATTTATTTGCACTACCAGTTGAGGGAAAAACTCGCGACCGAGTATTTGACCCCTTCAGATCGACCTCTCTTTCTCTTCGATGGAACTTTTCTCTTAGACCCTTTCCTCTTTCGTTAGAAAAACATTCCCCACCTTCCAATTCTAGAAATAATACTGAAGTAAGTGCTACTGTATATGATCCTCCTCATGTATCTCAAAATGTTTCACGTGTTTCCCCTACATTTAACTTTGGAGCTCACGATCTAGCATGGATATTAAGATTCTGGAGCTTGAACTACAATCCTCCTCATAAGTTGCGGAGCTTCTCTCGTTGGCCACGTTTTGGAGTTTCTAGAGTTACCAGGTCAGGCAATCTTTCTATGGATAAAGTAATGACTGAATTCATGCTCCGTCTAGATGCCACTCCAGCCTGTATAAAGAACATGCCTTTAGATGATGATGATCCAGCCAAAGGACTGACTTTCACAATGACAAAACTAAAGTATGAACTGTGTTACAGTAGGGGCAAGCAAAAATATACTTTTGAAAGCAAGCGTGATATTCTTGATCTTGTTTACCAGGGTCTTGACCTTCATATGCTCAAAGCTTTCCTAAATAAGGAAGCCTGTGCTAGTGTTGCTAAAGTAGTTAACATGATACTGAAAAGTTCGCAATCTGTATCCATGGAAAAAATCACCTCTGACAAAGGTTACATGACAGAGAAAAATCGTGATGATGGATTTCTGTTGTCCTCCGATTACTTCACTATCAGAAGACAATCCTCAAAGGTTGATCCTGCTAGGCTACTAGCGTGGCAAGAAGCAGGAAGAAGAAATGTTGACATGACAATCGTACGGCCAGAGTTTGAAAATGGGAGTGAAACCGATGAACACATACGGTCGGACCCAAGTGATGATGATGGATACAGTGTGGCAAGAGCTGACGGCTGTCAGCGCGTGTTTGTCTATGGCCTCAAGCTTTTGTGGACTATTGAAAACAGAGATGCTGTTTGGGCCTGGGTTGGTGGCCTATCGAAAGCCTTTGAGCCTCCTAAACCTTCTCCATCGTGGCAGTATGCACAGAGGAAATTAATTGAGGAAAATAAAAAGCATGATGGAGCTGATTTAGGTCAAGATGATGTTTCAAAGTGTCCTCCCACTGGTAAAGTTTCTAAGTCTCCCTCTTCTCAGCAAGCAGGTACTTCTGGGTCAATTTCATCTCCATCAAATTCAGTTAAGGCAGACACCTTGCCATCTGGTATGTCTTAAATTATATGCTTTATGAATTTTTGTTAACTGCTTTTAATTTGGACATGCAAATTAGATTGGAGACCAGTAACACAAAATAAATAGATAGTTAAATTAAATATACCATCTGTTGCTTCAAATAGTATTATTGCTTGCAAGACCATTTAGATTTTTTTTATTAAGCATCAAATATTTTCACTGAGTTTTATTTCCTCTTTGTTTCCCCCTTTTGGTCTATTGCCAGTTAAGATGGAGAACATAGATGATTCAGATGGAACTCGACACTTCATGGTGAATGTCATTGAGCCACAGTTTAATCTTCACTCGGAGGATGCAAATGTAAGGTTACAATATGTGGACACTTAATGCAGCAGGCAGCTTTTGGTTTTTTGTTTTATCTTCAGCTCTGTTTTTAATTTAATCCACTCTTATGGCCCTTTTTTATTTTACTTTCCGTATTGTCAATCAATTTGCTTAGCACCTTGTCTTGTTTTGAACTTATAAATATGTCTTGCTCCTAGTTAAGGCAAAGTTTGCCGAGCATTTCGACCAAGTCTGCAGTGGTTCAGCACTTCAGCTTTATTAAAGTTTAGCATCCCTATTTGCCCCCCCTTATTTTTACTAGACTGGACTGGAGAAAGTAGAAGAGATTAGTAACTTTAGTTTGGTTGATTTGTTTCCAAAATATGCACTTTACATGGTTTTTTTGTCTGTATTCTTTACTTGGTGAAACAAACAAGGTTGAAGACCCAAAAAAATAAGCGAAGTGTCTATGAGTGAAGAATCCTGTTGAAAAAAAGTTTAACACATCTAAAAAAACTGGGATGACGAGTGGGGACTGTTATGATATGGCATGACATGAATACAATTATCTTGAGAGACTAAATAAAACATTTTTATCATAATTTATTCATTCTAATAGTTCTAATATAATTTGAGGTTTGGACATGAAATGGCATAGATGGGTGTATTTGTAAATTTTTAAAAATGCACCTAATTAAATAAGTGAAAAATAGTAAAATACTTTGGTACACACATAAATGCATCTAATTAAATAAAGTGTAAAATAGTAAAATACTTGAGTAAAACCTCTTTTTTTTCCCCTATATCATTTATGTCTCCAACTCTTATGTTCTCGCATGTCACTGCTTTGTATCATGGCTGCCACTCCTTTTAACCATGCTCGATTGCACCTTGATTCATCAATCCAACAAATATGTAATTATGAAGCAATCAAATAAAAGTACATGAAAAGTAAAATAGAGTAGAGATGAAGTACATATTGAGATAGTTAAGGCACCGAGGGTTGAACAAGGGTGGATTTTTGGAAGGTCTGGAGGAAGAGATGTTGGATGGAGGTGGCTTGGATGTGAATGGTGGTTGTTAAACAATGCAAAATGTGTTGTGATTTGTTGGTAGGTGAATATGTAAGGTGTTCTATTTCAATTCTATTATTGTCTTTTACAAAACAATGCCATTTGTCTCCTCACTTTTCTATCCAGTCAAACAAAGGGAGAGAGAAGAGAATCCTTATTTTTCCTTTTTTCTTTTCTCTTTCTCATATACTAAAATATACAAAAATCTCCTCTCTCACCTTCTTTTTTCGTCCCACTTTCTTCTTTCTAATCAACACGATGCGCCTCTTCATGATGGAGAGCATCACACACAGCTCAAGAAGTTCTTTTAGTTATAGAAAGAAATAACAGTACAGAAAGATGGAGGATAAGTTGTCATCAGACCAGATAAAGAAAATGAAAACAGAAACAGAGAAGCAAAGGGCCTAGCCTATTTGGTTTGGGAAAACGTTTGTATCCATTTTGTTTCCTTACAAATATATTTGAAAATAGGAAACAATGTGAAAAGGTTGTAGTTTTGTAATTATAAAATAAAGTGCCATAATTGTGGTGATTGTTACTTCTTTTACCTCTTTTGGCTTCATTTCTTTATTTGGTATTTTTATTCTCTTTCTGATACTGTAAACATCATTCATGCTTTTAAATTAACCTCATTTTTTTGCCAAACAGGGTAGATTTCTGCTTGCTGCTGTAAGTGGCCGTGTTTTGGCTCGGTCGTTTCATTCAGTCCTTCATGTTGGTTATGAGATGATTGAGAAAGCTTTTGGTGCTACAGACGTACATATCAGTGAATACCAACCTGAAATGACATGGAAAAGAATGGAGTTTTCTGTTATGTTGGAGCACGTACAGGCACATGTCGCACCCACAGATGTTGATCCTGGAGCTGGATTGCAGTGGCTTCCGAAAATTCTCAGAAGCTCTCCAAAAGTAATGCGTACAGGTGCTCTTCTCGAGAGAGTTTTTATGCCTTGTGATATGTATTTTAGGTACACAAGGCACAAAGGTGGCACTCCAGAACTGAAAGTGAGCTATTTTATACCTAAGCTGTAAACATACAAATATCTTTTTCCCCCTACCAAGTGCATACATTCAGAGATATGCATATTTTAGAAAAGTTTGTTTCTCTAGTTAGTAATGTCATTTCTCATGGCTATCAATACTCTATTTCAAATACTTTAGTTTAAAAAATAATTCTATTGCAGGTGAAGCCCTTGAAGGAGCTCACTTTCAATTCTCGTAATATAACGGCAACGATGACATCTCGCCAGTTTCAGGTCATGCTGGATGTGTTGACCAATCTTCTCTTTGCACGCCTTCCAAAGTAAGGACCAGCTCACTATGTCCTTGCAACTTTTCTAAATTATTTCTATCTTTTTAATTCTTACCCATTTCAAACACCAATATGCTGAGACTCACCCCTCATCGTAGTGCTATTTATCTGTACTGTTTTATATCTATAAACGTAGCAATTCATTTTTATGTTCACACCATTAGTCACTCTTTCAAATTTGATGAGTTAATATAGGTCTGTTTGTTGTTGAAAGAAGTGTATTGCGGCAAAAATGACTAGTTTACTACATAAGCTAGGATCACTATTGGCTTCTTCCCAGAGGTTCAGATCTCAGATATTTCATATGTGTCAGATTCTTCAGCTGTTACTTTATTTTGATAGAACAATATGCTGTAGGTATAGTTATTTGGGATGGCGAAGCCTCACACCAGCATATACCTCTGTTTATTATCAACTCTTAACCTTCTTTATTGCTGATACTGATTTGAAAGAGTGGTTTGATGTTTGTTAATGCTGGAATAGTTTTCTATTAATTTTCCCTTATATATTAATAGTGTGAAAAAAATTATATCAATGTGTTTTTTTAGATTTTTATCCACAAATTTAGCTTTGGTTTTGATCATCTAGTTAATTAACTTATGTGATCATACCAAGATGTGATCTCTTTTTTCCTTTCAAGCAACATAAATGAAATCAAATTTTTTTGTAATATAAGACGAGTTCTTTAAATTAAATGAGTGTATTGTACTCAACTCAGGCCTCGGAAAAGCAGCCTGTCCTTTCCTGCCGAAGACGATGATGATGTTGAAGAAGAAGCGGACGAAGTGGTTCCTGATGGTGTTGAAGAGGTGGAACTTGCAAAAATCAACCTTGAAAAAAAAGAGAGGGAACAAAAGTTGCTTCTTGATGATATTCAAAAATTGTCTCTTTGGTGTGACCCTTCTGGAGATCTACATCCTGAAAAGGAAAGTGACTTGTGGATGATAACCGGTGGACGATCTTTGCTGGTAAGAAATGAATCTGGTCAACAATCTTTTAAGTGACTTGAAAGTTTTAGTCAAATTAGTTGCTTATTCATTAATTTTCTAGCTCTTCTATACACTAAAAAAAGAAATGAGACAAGTTATGTGCTTGGTGATATTTTTATGCTAGCAGTACTTGAAATATTAATATCCATTGGCTGAAGTTGATAAACTTATTAGGCGAATGGTAAACTCATGATAATTTTTTTGTTCTCTTCATATTTTAATGAAGGGATAAATAAGTTTTTAGTCTCACTAAAATTTCATTTTCAATCCCTATAATATTTTTGTTTTATGTAAATTTTATTTTAATAAGAGATGGGATAATAATTGAAAATGAATAATAATGTTAAATATATTACAAATGAAAAAATAATTAGATATATATATATATATATATATATATATATATATATATGTGTGTGTGTGTGTGTGTGTGTGTGTTTTTCATTTCGGTAGGATCTTACGTTTTACGATCTTGCAAGCACCCTCCGGATCCTAGTTAGGATCTCGATCTATACAGCCTTGCTCGTAAGAGTTTACCTAGTATAAAAAACAATACTAAGAAAAACCATAATTGATACATTACATAATACAATTCCATTTACACAATATTAATTCAACATCCCAACTCCATAATTAAGCAAAGTTGCAAACCACAGTAATAAGAGTGAGAGTACATTAATCTTAGATAAGATCAGCCTCAGACTTTATGTGACACAATCACAGGGTAAAATGCAAGTTTCCAATTCAGCAAATTGACAATCATGGAACCTGGGAACAAAACATAAATCGAAGAATGGATAAGTAAATTAAAGGATATGAGCCATGTGCAGCGTGTAATTTATTGGCAAAGACAGAAGGGCTTGAAGTCTTGAACAGTTAAATTTTGTAATAAGTACTAAGAAGCCTAGTCGTCAACTAACACAGCATAAATGGAATGGAAACATCAAAAGTTTAAAACTCTTGAAGATTAAGAAATACTCATGGAGCATCTGAGTGGTGGATGTTCACGTTGAAGTTTTAGGTTTTAGATAAAAAGAGAAGATAAATAATGAAACTTTGAATATGACAATGATGTGATATTATTGATAATAAACATGTTACTGATTCGATAGTAGCTTGATACAAAAGACTAAACACTATTCCCAATTTTTAGTGATATATGACTTCTAATTCTAAATAAATAAGCAAATTAGGAAACAAATCATAACAATACCTAAATTAATATAGAAACTAATTCTAAGATATATAATCTAAGATTGCAATATTACTTTATGAGATAAAATAAGATACTATAACATAATATAATAGTATTGTATGATATTTTCTAATATTCTTACAGTTTCATTGGATTGTGAGTGAGGCTGTTAGACCTCTTATTCGTAGTCAATATAAGAGAAGACCCAGGCCCAATGAGCCGAATTAGTGTACCCTAATTCTGATTGTTATTTTCTGATTGTAGCTTAAATGGAAAATAAGAGAGGGAGATAAGAGCTGTTAGACAGTTATTTTGTATAGGATTTGATTGGGAGAGAGCAAGCTCTCTGACATCTTGGTGGGCATATGCTGTCACTGTTTTCCTTTATCTTTCTATTCTCTCTGTCAAGATTGTGAGTGTACGTGTGCCTGTAACAAGTATAATGTATAATGTCAAATTTGATCCTCTAGAGGATACTCTTCCCAATTGTCCTCATAGTCTGACTGTCATCAAATTGGTCCTTAAACAACAATTTATGTTTTCATCTATTTCCTTTTTAAGGATCATGTGATAACTGGTGGACCAACCTGATGAACATGTATCTTGGAAGACTAAAATGGACTTCTACTCAAAGTTTGTATATTACATACGGATCAAGTTGCCTTAATGCTACAGCTTCTAGTTTGTTAAGTCCAGTGTTAGGTTTGACTCCAAGCATTAGCACTTGTGCAAAGTGTTGTTTGTCCCACTAGAATGCTACTCACCTGGTTCAATACTGGGTTCCCTGGCCTTTTTAGTCTTGGATCCATGAAGAACTTGCTGGTTAATGGCTATAACTGGTCAGTTTGTTGAATCACTGACCAGATCGAATAAATAAAAGCTATTAATGTCTAATCAGACTGTTAAGCTAGCAAGTTCATTGATATTCTGGTTGAAGTGGCTCAGCAATTCCATTTATGAGGACTATGGTCCTTGTATTCTTAATAATGTTGCTCCAGTGGAGCCAGTACCCCTCTACTCGTTGGACTTGGCACTATCTTTGTTTGGTTTCCTTGCCCTTTTTCAAGTAGTGGGGAAAATATTGCATTATTCATTAGCATTGTCCTAGCTTCTTAGCTCTCACGGGTATGTTCATCCTATGGTTGTGTAATGTGTTTGTGATATAATTGAGGTGTATTTTGTATTTCTATTTATATTTTAATATATGACAAATGTGCATGCCTAATGAACAGTAATCCAACATTGGCAGGTCCAAGGACTGAAGAGAGAACTTGTAAGTGCACAAAAATCTAGAAAAGCAGCATCTGTAGCATTAAGGATGGCTCTTCAAAAAGCTGCGCAGCTACGGCTGACAGAGAAGGAGAAGAACAAAAGTCCGTCCTATGCGATGCGGATATCTCTGCAAATTAACAAAGTTGTTTGGAGTATGCTTGTTGATGGTAAATCCTTTGCTGAAGCCGAGATAAATGACATGGTAAGAATTATTCAGCACACTGATTCTCTCTCACTTTTCTCTATGTTTTCTTCCAAAACTCACGGAGTCCACTTTAAAATTGCTTCACAGGAAGTATAAACTGCTGTCTCTATCAAATCTACTCATGAAATAAGTCCTAAAAGTTTCTTGTATTAGTTAATTTTTTTACATGGTCTGGATATAGAAAGCATTTCTACAAAACCGAACTATTTCTTTTACCTTGGCAAGCCATTCGATGTCTTAACCCTGACTGTTATTGGGATTTGGGACAAAGGAAGAAATCACATCAGTCTTAATTTAGTTTTTCTTTCTTGTCCAGATTCCAATGCTAATGAATGGTGGTTCCTTGCTAACAATTAGTTTTGCAACTTTCCCGATTCTTTTTAGTTTTGGTCTCTATTTGCAAGAATATGCTAATTCAGGTTGATTTTGGCAAACACTTAGATATATGACTTCGATCGGGATTACAAGGATGTTGGTGTTGCTCAGTTTACAACCAAATATTTTGTTGTCAGAAACTGCCTGCCTAATGCCAAGTCTGATATGCTTTTGTCAGCATGGAATCCTCCATCCGAATGGGGAAAGTATGTAACTTTTCGTGGACTTCTTAATTTATTCTCTCTTATAGGTTGATGTTTTGATATTTGTTGTTTTGCTGTTCCATGCGATATTTTCATGATTGGAGATTGGTTACTTTGTGATTATGTTTGAAATTCCAGTGCAACTCCATTCGTCCTTTAAGTTATCAAATGTGTAATTCTCTCTCCCACCCACTTGTTGTATATATTAGATAAACAAGTTGATTACTTCAAGTTACAATAAGGCCTATATATAGCCAATGAGAACAACTAACAGTACTTCTGCTCATGATTTTGTTGTTCATTTCCACAACATTTCATGTATATTGAAGGTAACCTTCCAAAATTTCATTATTTGAATAAGATTACAAGATCACAACATTAGATGATAAGTGGTATAAGATCATACATTTGAACAAAAATCACGATTCGTTTTGTAAATGTGGAGGGCAGTCTTTCAACTAAGCAAATGGCCCAAGACTTCCTAAGTCATGCTTATTCCGTTGAATAGGAACATATGAATAACTTATTTGTATTATTCAGTGTCTGTTAGCATGAGATTTCATGCCTACTCACACATAGCTTATACAGTGTAACAGTATGTTTTGCATACTATTCAAACTCTTCAATTCAGCAGATTCTGCTCGTTGATGGTTGCCACATGTGTGTCTCTAAAATAGTTAATTTTGAGGATGTCTCTTTGGAGGTGTTTACAAATCTAATATCTACACTACTAAAAAGGGTAACGGAAAGATTAGTTGTTATTTTGTTAGTGGAGGGAGTTGAACCCACATTTCACACCCCTCCGTTCATATCTACATTTCTATTTTGAAAATTTTCTATACATTTTGTAAGTGGTGAGCAACTGGATACCGAGTCCTGCTGTATTTGTATTCCTTATTGCATGTATCATATGCTTGACTGCTTTCTTTTTTATGATTGTTTTTTCAGAAAAGTGATGCTTCGAGTAGATGCACAACAGGGAGCTCCAAGAGATGGAAATTCTTCCCTTGAACGTTTCCAGGTAATCATTTTTTGGGTTACTGTGGAATATAATGCTCATGAAAAGTCAATCAAAGAAAAGAAGACTGCATTCGTTTTCTATTTTGGGTTTTTTTATTTATTGCTTTTTTTGGGAGGTATTTGGTTAAACATTTGCTCATACTATAATAGAGTTATCTCAAGAATACATTTTCCAAAAATGAACAATATTGTCTAGTTAGTATCAAAATGGTTTTGCGCTCTGATTCTCTGCCTAAATAAGGATTTGCAATTTTAAGAATACATTCGTGATGGGGCATCCATGTAAGAAGGAACATATTTGCATGCAAAGTTTAGAGCAGGAATATTATCAATCAGGGAAAATAAAAATTTGATCAAATTCTGCTATGCTAAAGCGTTGTAGCGCCGCAATAACTGTTATTTGACATAGCTTATTGCAGAACAATAGTAATTTGTTCAAATTCCGTTAGACTATAGCATTATAGCGCCACTATAGCTGCTGTTTGATAATACTGTTATCAATATAACATTGCCCTTGTTCTTCGAAATTTTGGTGGGATGTAAGTAGGTGTGGGCTTGTTTAACCTTTATCAACATCGGTGATTCGGTATATCATTAACATGCCTGAATCTTTCTATGATTAAACAATTACAATATGAATTTCACATTCATATCACACAAACAATTGCAATGAAAGATTAATAAAATATGAATATCAAGGAGCTAGAAAAATATTAGATTTGCATTCTGTGGATCTTTCTGCTAAACATAGAATTTGTGCTCTCTTATTCTAAGAAGTTTAGAAGATTAAGAGAGATGTTTCTTTTAGCACATAGGGAAGACGGCCCTTGTATTATCTAGGCTTAAATATGTTTAGTCCCTAGAAATGTGTCTCATTTCAGTTTTGATCGTTGTAACTTATTTTTCCCATTTGAGTCCCAGACAAATCCATTCCAGAGTGCCATGTTTTAGTCCATGCAGTCAATCTCTTTATTGTATGTACTGACATGTAAATTTTTCTCTTCCACCTTTGTTAGTTCGACCTAATCATTCACCTCTTCTCACAGTTTCCTCCAACAAAGTTCCCACCATGCAATTGATATTCACATTGGCACTCCTCAAATCTCACTTATTCGAAGAAGCATACCAATTCATGAACACTCAGATGAGTTGATATCTCGTAAAGTGTCATCAATCGTGGATCGCAGAAAATAGTGGTTTGTCCAAAATTCCGCTATGCAACAGTGCTATAGCGCTGCTATAGCCGTTACTTGACAATATTTTGTACTAAATAAATATCGCAAAAACAATAGCAATTTGTTCAAATTCCATAGCTATAGCGTCTCTATTTAACAAGATTGCGCAAAACAGGTTCATGATGCTGCAGTTAAGTCGTCATTCTCTGCATTGTCCCATGTATGTTCTTTGTCTTGCCTTCTCGCCATTTTTCTTCCAACATATCAACTGTTTCTGTCATCTCCGTCATTTTTCCAGGTCACTCGACCCCTCTCAGATCTGGAAAGTCAGGCAAATCATAAGCCGTAAAACAAAAGTTTCATTGAACTCCCTCACAAAGTACTTAAACGCACAAACCTGGTAGATGAATTTCCCTATCAGCTTTAAAGCCAAAACACTCTTCTGAGAAAACAATTTTTAACCTTACATCAAAAAGGAAAACTGAATGTGTACAAGAAAAACTCTCACAAATCTTCCCTACAATTACACCACATACAATTTTAACTGCTACATAACTGCACCGCTATATAAGTTCCCTATTACATAATTAAATAACTACTACATAACCGTTTCACCATATAATTGACATTTTACAAATTCTGTCCTGTTATTTTCTTATTTCTCCGAAGTACACAAGCTATTCTTTAAGCTTTTTTTTCCTTGATCCAGAACTTGGCTGATATTTTTACTTTGGGCTCTAACTGATGTGAAAGTACTTTGTATATAGGTAGAGATTTATCCCCTTAAGATCCATTTAACGGAGACAATGTACAGAATGATGTGGGAGTATTTCTTCCCAGAAGAAGAACAAGATTCCCAACGCAGGCAGGTTAGTTTAGGATTACAAATCCTTATCATCTCATCTGTAAAAACCAAAGTTATGTTTGCAGATAAATTTTGGCAAAAGCTATAATGGGGGGTTATATATACAGGAAGTTTGGAAGGTTTCTACCACTGCTGGTGCAAGGCGTGTCAAGAAAGGTTCGTTGGCCCTTGAAGCTTCCGCTTCAAGCAGTCAATCAATGAAAGAGTCTGAGACCTCATCTAAATCCAGCATATCTGCTATTCTATTTACTACCCAGCCTCCAGTCCATGTTGATTCAGCTCAAGTAAGCATTTGATTATTTGTCTAGTACATGGCTCTAAAATGAGATAACTTATACTATAGGGAATGTTATGGTAGGCTGCATTTGTGGTGAGCTACGGCAGAATACAATATCTTTTTTCTTATGTTCTCCCAACTTATATTAAATTTAGATGCTAGCTACTTTTCCATAAGGAGTTTTTGTAATCTGCTTGCAGATATCCAAAGTGCAAAATGTCAAAGAAAACCCTGGTACTATTATAAATCCTGAGTTGAGAAGGACATCATCTTTTGACCGAAGTTGGGAAGAAACTGTTGCAGAATCTGTAGCTAATGAACTTGTATTGCAAAGTTTCTCATCAAAAAATGGCCCATTTAGTTCTACTGAGCAACAAGATGAAGCCTCTAAGAATAAATCAAAAGATTCTAAAGGTGTTAAAGGTGGTCGCTCATCTCACGAAGAAAAAAAGGTGGCTAAGTCACATGAAGAGAAGAGATCAAGGCCACGAAAAATGATGGAGTTTCATAACATCAAAATTAGCCAGGTAGGTGGTTTTGAGCCTTGTGGTAATGCTGTTGTATATCTTCACATATCTTCAAATTCCTGCTGAACACCGTTCATTTTTTCTTGCAGGTGGAACTTTTGGTTACATACGAAGGGCAAAGGATTGTTGTAAATGATCTCAAGTTACTGATGGATCAATTTCACCGAGCCGAGTTTACTGGGACTTGGCGAAAACTTTTTTCACGAGTTAAGAAGCACATCATCTGGGGAGTCCTGAAGTCTGTGACTGGAATGCAGGTGATGAATGGCTTACAGTTTCCATCTCTTTTCATTTTATTGTTTATGGTTATATATAACTGTGGTGTTTTCCTTTGTACTCAGATCTGTTATACATACCACCACAAATTTATTAGAATGTTATAAAACAACATGCAATTTAAGTAACTAACGTGATAGAATAGAAAATTAGTGAAATTATTTTTGTAATAACTTTTAACTGTTTCTCTACTGAATTCCTTTAAATGTTGTCTATTGTGGGGATCGTGTAGGGTCGGAAATTTAAAGATAAAGGTCAGAGTCAGCATACTGGAGCTGGTGTTCCTGAAATTGACCTCAACTTTAGTGACAATGAAGGCCAAGGAGGAAAATCTGATCAATATCCGCCATCATGGCCCAAGCGTCCGAGTGATGGTGCAGGTGACGGGTTTGTGACATCCATTAGAGGACTGTTCAGTAATCAGCGTCGCAAGGCAAAGGCATTTGTGCTCCGAACTATGAGGGGTGAAGCAGAGAATGATTTTCAAGGTGATTGGAGTGAAAGCGATATTGAGTTTTCTCCTTTTGCTAGGCAGCTCACAATTACAAAAGCTAAAAAACTTATTAGGAGGCATACTAAGAAGTTCCGCTCCAGAGGACAAAAAGGTTTGCTGAATTGTCATTTTTGTGCTATTGCTTTAGCATTTATGACTGCTTAATATTTATTCAATTGGTGGAAATTTATTTTTTGAATTTTGGTTAAAATAATATATTACTGGAAAGAAAGGAAAATAATAAAGCAAATGGCTAAAGAGTGGAAAAATTGTCTGCCAAATCTGTTTATATATCAGTAAAAATAATTTGACATTATGATCATACTGACTTTATAAATCTAACCTTTACGACTATAGCTTTTTCAACAAACTTTATGTGCCTCAGGCTTGCAAAATTAACTAATAAAAATTTATTGTTTGATTAAATTTGTCATCATTACTTTTGAAAAAAACTATTAAGTTATACAACATATTGTGTTTTGATATTTAACTTCATTTTATTGACTCATCTCTTCCAGTCAAATCTTATAATGTTCACTTGATTACTTGAGGATTAAGTTTCAATCTCTTGCAGGTTCATCATCCCAACAAAGAGAATCGTTACCATCATCTCCAAGGGAGACGACCCCATTTGACAGTGATTCTTCAAGCGGATCCTCACCATATGAAGATTTTCACGGATAGAAATGTTCATACTTATCCAAAGGATTTCTTACTTTTCGATAATGACACATTTGATCTAGTTCTTATATACTCCGAAGGATACAACAATGCATCAGATGGTCTCTCTCTGTTAAGTGCCTCAGTTGTAAACTAAAATATGTACATCTTGAGCAGAGAGGCGCCTCGATTGGAAACAGATATTGGGACTCCATATTTGTACAAATGCATCATTGATGTTGATTGCTATCAAATGTGTATTTTCATGGCAACCCTAATCATTGGTGATAAAGAGCCTTCCGTTCATCTCTTATCTGACATTTTCCATTCCACATCGAACCACACATCTAACATTTTCCAGTCCACATTGAACCACACATCTAACATTTTATACCTTGAAAACTTCAGTCACCGGTGATCAAGAGCTTTGGTCATCTCTTTCGTCAAGTCACATTCGAGTTGTATATTCCTGTACATTCTGGTCAGTTTGCAATTTTGGCTTAATTTATTTGAAAATAAGAGCTTAAAAGTTGACAAGATTATCTGTATATATGTTTGATCATATTTTGATAAATAGAATAAAAGCTGCATTTTCTTTCACAGAAATCCTTATTTTAGACTTGTGAATTTTAGTTGTACTTTCAATTGGTAGATTTGAAATTTATTGCCAGATTGTATGATGTTGGAAAGAAAAAGCTATCCAAGTATAGATGGTTTTGTTTTCTTTATAAAAAAAAAAATATTTGTATTATTTTTTTACACTTTAACCATTAAAACTTCCTAAATAAGGATGAGGAGACATTCTATGTTTTAAATGGAGAGCACCAATATAAGTAGCACATTAAATACATGACCTATAAAATTTGGTCGTATTGCTCTTCCGTTAATTTCCTTATTTTAATCACGGTCGTGAGAGTTTGCAAATATGCCAAATTCCTTAACTATGGTGTGCAATTCAAACAAAGTATAAAATGTGAATGAAAAATGGATCTAGTGGCAATAACTTCAAACTCTAATAGTTTTGTCTAGTTGGTTAAGAAGATAGAAAAGACAAACATTAGATGTTTAAGTTGTTGGTTTGGTTTTCATTAATGTCATTATAGTGAAAAAAAATGTAAAAATATATTTTTTAAGTGTTCAATAGATTTCAATGGAAGTCTCATTTGCAGATATTGATTTTATGAAAATTCAGTAACCCAAAAAATCAATAAATTATAGTTGAAGATACGCATAAGTTGAAAATTTGTTTCAATATGAAAACTAGTTTTATAATAGAGAAAAACCAAGTAATTTTCAGATGAAAACTCGTCACAACCAAAAACAAAGGCTTAAACGCTTAAATATGAGATTTTAATCTTTATAAAAAAATGAGTGAATTTTAATTCTCATCGTTGCAAAATTTCAAATCACTATTTTTACTGTATCGCCAACCATCATAAAAACTCTATTAATTGGTAATGAGTCTATGAAAGGGTACACGACCATTACACAGGGCACCTAATAATATTTGTAGGGTCATGTTAATATGACTCCTGAATGTTGAATGTCGAGGACAAAAAATAACAATTTCATATTTCTTGAAGGATCAAGCCAAATAATTTTACAGGAACCGAAATATGCTAATTTCACAATTAATCAAATACTATTAAAATCAATATTTTACTAAAATCAAAAAACATGTTTAACATAAACATAGAGATTAATTGTTCTACACTCTCGATATAAAGATTTTACATTATCAACAAATTACAACCGCTCATATATATTATTTTAGAAGTAATTATAATTAAAGTAACATTTTCAATTAATCAATAGTTATGATTGAATAACAGCGTGACAAACTTTTACATTGACATTATAGTATAAATAAATTAAATTCTTCAAACATATTAGGAGAGGTACAAAACCACAAACTTCAAAAAGAATTTACAATAGAAATTATATATAATCTACCAATTGAAGAATTTTAAACTAAACTCAAATTAACACAAATTTTAGTAGAAGAGCCAAGCATGTGGTCAACCAACCCCAGTAAGTATAAACCAAATTATATCCTAACTAGTATGAGCTTTGTATTAATCATACGTATTATATAAAGAGATGGCATATATGTTATGAATAATTCCCCGAATGTCCTTAGCACTGAAATAAAACCAAATAAATTCAAGCTGAAATGTTGCAAACCTGAAACAAATGCCACTAAGCTATGCTATAATTAGGGATGCATCCAAATGAAATATTGAATGTTTAAAGGAGTTAGAGACCAACATGTCCTATGCTCCTTAGGATTCTTAATTGTTATGTCTATCCCTGAAGCATCACTGGTCCATAAACTTTTTCTGAAGTGACTAGCAATCATAAAATACAATCATAATTCTATCCCAAGAAGGGATCATAAATATATAAGCACGACTTACCCAGAGTTTTAGAATAGACATAAAGGTTTTTGTTTCTTAATATACCCAGAATTTCTAATGGTCTTAACCTACACTTAAATCGGACAGTTTTTCGTGACTTTTTTCTATACAAACAATCCAGCCAGGTAGGTCGGAGTTTCCGAACACCACAATGTGCACAGCTTAAAGGAGCTACTCAAACAGGATATCAAGTCCTAAACATAATACAACTAAGATTCATAATGATAGATAAAACATCAAATGAATATAAGAAAAACAGCTAAACCTTTGTCAAATCTACATAATAATATATAAACATTTGATGAATAATGTAATTAAAACTCTAGATCATCAGATGCTAGCAATAGAATGTTACCCTTCAACATAGATATTTGCAGCTTTAGATAATAATGTGTGGCTTCATTAAGTCAAGAATGTCTTAATTTTTTTTAAGTCAGCAAGATGCAAATCAGAAGGCAACTCTCCCTTGCTCTCATATTGCAAATCTAAGTTAAGATTCTGCAACCTAAACTCTTTCATAAATGAACACTTATAAGCACTTGTTACATTGGCTTAGAAATTTGCTTATCTCAGTTGCAAAGTTCCTCTGAGCTAGACCCTAATTCAACCTAGTCTTGCACGTGATTCAAGACGCACACACAAGCTTTCTCTACAAGTTAGGATCTAATGCTTTTCTAAATTCAAAAGCTCTCAATCCAATCCTACACATGACCAATATGCGCATGAGTACGCATAAAAACAGATTGTAGTTTCTGCATTACTTCAATATCTAAGAACTAGTTCTGCACTCATTTCTTCAACATCTAGGAATCAGTTCTTTCTACTTTTATGTCATCAACCTTCATTGACCTCAAAATATTTTTTTTTTAAACTACCATTTGCTTTCTTTCATTTAATTCCTAACAATCCAAACCTTGCTATAGAGCATCCACTTGAGAGTTAATACAATCATGTAAGTATGCATATGCAATTTGTTTCTCTACCAAAGGGACTTACTATTATCCACTGGCAATTAGTTATACCAACAGAAACAGATGAAAACATATAAAGAAAAGCAAGCCAAAACCAATAATAACAATCTCCCTTTAAGAAGTTGACTGCGCTTTTGCCATGAGCAATCTATGATTTCAACTTCAGCCAATGGCGATTTTTGAATGAAGAAGTCCATTATTCCATCTGGTATGGGTGAAGATGGTTCCAATCCTTGTTTAAATGCTTTTCGTATTTTAGTAGCTTCTTTTTGTGACTTGACTTTCTCTAACTTGGAATCCAACAATGTCATGCGAAATCCATATTCAAGTGGTTTCGTTTTAACTTTCAATGACTTCAACATACCCAAGGAAGGAAGCTTGACATTTGATAAATCGGGATATAAGAGGCGATAACCTAAGCAATGATGGGTTAGAGTGAATCAGTCAATGCATGACAATTGATTTTTTGACAAAACTTAAAAATAAGTAAATCACCATAAGAGGAAAGTAACTAACAACAAAGATTGAAAACCGGAAAATTTTAGGTGTACCTGAAGAGTGGTTGCAGAAACTGTCAATGATTTTATATTAGACAGTTGTAGCAGCCAGCTGAGTAAAAACACAGGAGGCTCAACGTATCTTGAAAAAAGGTCTGCATCAATATCTACATGTTTAACAGAAGAAAAACTTCCCATAGAGAAAAACTGAAACAGAGTACCAGTAAAAGTAAAGGTACAAAGACTTGGAGTCTGTAACTCGATTGTGTAAAAGTCTTCAGAGTGATTATGTAAAGTTAATTTGACAAGCGTCCCACTTGATACACGGAGGATTCGTGCATCCCTCACAGTACAACTAGAAATCGCCAATTGATTCAACCTGTTAAGGGCCAAAAATGGCTCTGCGTAGCCATTATCACCAGCACAAAAAGCAAAATTTTGTAGATCCAAGACTGTTCATGCTGGCAAATTGAGAGAATTTGGAAACAATGTTTCTTCCCCAATACCTCTAGTAGGGTAAACTGAAAGCTTAAGATATGTTAAAGTGTGACATGAAAAAAGGTAGGTGGAATTTGTGCAATGTCACACTTGACAGAGAGTCCTAATCGCTGGACATTGTGTGAAAGAGCATAATTAAGAATCCTTTTGAGTAGGTGAGGCTCCATTAAACCATTTTTATCAAAATCGAGAGCGTGCAGTGAGATTGAGGAGTCGCGAAGTGATAAAACCCTAGACACAAATTTGTTGAATATCTTGATAGTCCGAAAGTGCGAAGAATGCAATATAAGAGAAAGAAGACATTTCCAGAGATCCCTCCATCTTGATGATAAAATGCGTCTTTGGCGTTTAAAAATGAGAGTATGTGAAGGATAATGCAATCTGGTAAATCACTGATATTGTCTTTGTTTTGACACTCTCTGATTGTTACTCTCTTCGTCGTCGGCTCAATCATCGCTATCGCATCGGATGAATTAGACATTCTGATAATAATAATAATAATACCTAATAATCATTAAAAGGTTAAAATGAAATGGAATTAGTTTCTGCAAATGAGCAATGACGTTTTTGATTATTGAAACAGAGCAATGACGTTTTTGATTACTTGAAATGGAGATAGAATCGAAAAAACCTAGAAATTGGATTTGGGAAAAATGAAAAGAGAACAAAGAAATACCTCACGTGTGGCGATTGAGTTGGGTTTGTTGTGGTGATGGAATGAAATGGAACGCGCGAAAGAGCAGTTAGCGGAGAATGTGGATATGAAGTTATTACTATGTTCACATTTTATAGAGTTAGTTGCTACTTTTCTTTTTCTTTTATTTTTCTTTTATTATTTTTTTTTTTGGCAAGAAATGCTACTTTTCATTTTGCGGCAAGTAAAATATTCAAACAGTTTTACACTATTCAGTAACAGGAACTATTAATTGATAGAAGTAAAATTATGATAGATCATAAAATTAAATTTTTTTTTTAATTCATCAATGTAAAATTGGTTTGTAAATGCATAATATTTTTTCTTCTATTTTTATATAGTGAAACTTTTGTTTTGAGAATAAATGAGATGTTGTAAAATTGTTTTGCAATGAAAACTAATAAAAAAGTTTTTACATTATTAATCAATTCAGTTACATCTTTAATAATATTTGACTTTTTAATACTTATCTATAATAAAGGGATGAGAGATTTAGTGTGGTCAATTTTTTTATCAAAAATATCTTTATAGTTTTTCTTATTTTTTCACTTAATAGTAACCATCTTTAAAAAAAAGAAGAAAAAAAATTATGAACGAAAGAGAGATAAAAAAAGGGAAGATGATTGACAAGGAATATTTAAAATAAAAATTACAATTCAAAATTAATATACTTTTTATAGTACAATATAAAAGAGTATTCAATTAAACGTTAATCTCTATAATATCTATAAATAAAAGGGATTTACAAATTTAGTGCAGCATATTTTACTACCAAATATACCCCCTTTGAAGCTTCCTTTTTCTGGTTAGAAATTGAGAATCATGGGTTTGCTCACTAACAAATTTTATGATAATTAATTTTGTGATTTCATAATTGATTAGCTTAAGAGATAACAACAAAAGAGAATTAAAATGTCAAAATTATGACTAGATGTTACGGTATACCATGAAATACAGTCGAAAGTAAGATTAAAATTTATGTACGTGAAAGTACAAACTATCTTGCATATATCATGTTTGTCCTTTTTAATATTTTTATGTCATTTTTCTCAAGCCTTTATATTTTTGTACTGGTGAAAGGTTTATAATTTAGGTCTTGCTGCAAAATTTCTATATTTTTTAATAGAAGCACATTAATATTATTTATGCCTTTGCTACAATGTTTTGATTTTTATTATCCATTCATCTTACTTTTGTTTTTGTTTTTCCATGGTGAATGGAACATTTGTATAGTAGAGTGAAGTAATTGGTGTAATGGGGTTGTTTTCTATTATCAATTAGACAATTACTTATCATGTTATTCCTCAAATATGATGTGTTTGTTTTATGAATTACAAACTTATTTTAAGGAATGTGACCTTAAGAATCTTACATTCTCGTGTCTATTTCAAATTTTAAAAAAGTATGCCAATGATTTTTTTATTCAAAGGAATAAAATTTACTCATATTTTTTTTTCCACTTAATATTCTCATGTATAATCTTACATTCCTATGAAAATAAAAGATAAAACCATAACTTTCCACTATCACATGCCAATATCACATAATTTTGATACTTTCTTTCTATTTTTTTTTTAAAATTTGTAATTTTAAAATTAAATGAGTTTTAAAATATTCCTTAAAACTTCGAATTATTTACCAAACACATTGATGGGAATAAAATTCCTAATAACAATGTTCCAAGGAATAACATTTATAGGACTGTAACTTTAATCCTTGTTTGGCGGATCTTTTCAGGAGGACATCCCTTAAATTTTTAATTTTTTATTTATAAATAATAATGATAGTTTATTAAAATAATAGTGATAAGTTACTAAAATTTGTTTAAATATTTAGAGCTCGTTTATTCGACAAGATAAGAGACAAGATATGAATAAGTTATCGTATTATGTCTGAATCCAGTGTTTGATGAACCAATCAGATATGATAAGTTAATCCAGAATTCTATCGTATCATGTCTCTCTAGTTGAAATTTATATTCTTGATATGAGTTGAGTTATAAACCAACATGATAAGATAAGAACAGTAATTCACTCAATTATCCTTATAAAATATAATTTAAAATATAAATTGAAATATAATAAAATATAAATATAAAAACAATTTATAAAATATAATCTAAAATATAGAAATATAAATCTAATCAAATAGAAAAATAATTAATAGAATTTGATATTAAACTTAAAAATGAAATATTAATAATTATTTAAAAAATGTTTATGATTTTACACAAGGGTAGTTTTATCTTTTTATATAATTTAATAAATTAGTATTATCAATTATGAAAATTTGAAAGTTAATTGAAATTTTAAAATAAATATAATTTGTTTACAAGGTATTATTGCCATTTACATATAATATATATCATATCTTTATTTACATTCTAACAAATAAAATATAATTATTTGGTTACACATGATTTTGTTTTTAAAATTTAAATTGCTTATTTAATAGTGTCAATGGATAGTTTTAATATAAAATTATTTCATTACTTATTTAATTATTTTGTTAATTTATAATATTTAAAATATAATAAGTTAATTTTAAAAAAAAATTAATATGTAACTGTTCACAACGGTAGTTTTGTTATTTAAATAATATCATATCATGATGAGATGTGTATCTAATACATGACAAAATAAAATGTTATCATGTTGGTTATTATGTGTGTATCAAACACAAGATATAATAGTGTTTATTATGTCATTATCCTATCATATAATATCTTATCTTTATCCAGCTTAATATCGTATCTTTATCCAGCTTAAATCACAACCAAGACGCTGATATCATATTAGAAATTACGCAATTGAAAAGATAAACAAGAAATGAAGTAGTCATTTATTAGAATTTATGCTGATAAAATATAATAAAATTAATACAACGAACTTTATATACAGATAAACTACCTAATATCGAAAAGACAAACTCTAACACCCTAATTAGCTACGCAACTACTACCTATTAACAAACTATGACAAACTTGTACACGTTAAAAGTTGATATATGATATGGTGTGATACTATTTGTTAATTGTGAATTGTTTTAGTTAATTTGTGAACTATTTTAATTAATTTGTGTATTTTTTTAAGAGTTACACGATGTTTAAACATAAGAAAATTGATGCATTTTTTAAGAAGAAAGTTTCCGACAAAGATAAAAATTGCAAAACTTCAATTCTAATATTTTAGTTAATATTTGTCGTTACCCTCAATATTTTGTGCAAGATCCACCACTTACAGCTACTAATAAAGTCTTAATAACATCAAAATTAAAATTACTATTTATAATTAAAATACATTAGGGCAATAGAAAAACGGACATACGAACGCATATAGTTTTGGATCTAATAAAACATAAGGAAAATAATTGATTGTTACTTGTATGTTTTTTCTTTTGGGTCTTATGATACTTGTATATTTTAATCAATATTTATATATTATTTTTCTTATAATTGTATACTCTTTTTTTTTTTTGAAGGTGTAGATATGTAATCTTGTTATTAAAAAAATTATATAATTATTTTAATAGTATAGAAAATTTAGTATTTGAAAAAAAAATGTACATATTTTTTAAATAAGTATCTTAATTTTTAAAAATGTTAACCCAATAAAATTCATTTCAAACACATCAATTTAAAATAAATTGTGAGAAAAAAATGTAGAAATTCAACTAAATCAACTATCTTTTTAGTTGAGATTTCTTCTTCTCCATAAAAAAAAATAAAACCAAAATATTACACATGTAACTCTATTTCTTCCAAACTTATACTTCTTCTCGTTCAGATCACCTCTCTCCCTCAATCGTTTTCAAAATTTTTTTATGCTTACATTTCAAATTTACAAGTCAAAATTATAATATACAATAAAATATGGAACATAAAATATTATGTTTAATTTATCAATTAAAATTTTAAAATTTTACAAATTACGACTTAAAATTATAATATCCCTTAAAGTTTTGGTTCAAGATTTATAAACTCACTCGAGACTTTAGCTTTATTCGATGGAGTACATGGATTATTTTCCAGTAAACATAAATGGCAAAGAAAACTGATATTTTATAACGGAATAGACGAGAATCAAAGCTTATTCAACTATATGCAAATGTATAGGAATTAGAAACAGGACTATTTGCAATATAATAAGGTAAACGTTCTCAAAAAGAGTCTAGCAGCACGAGCCATCAAATATTCAAATTAACGGTTCATCTTTAGATGGCAGAACATATCAATCACCAAAGTTTCATGTCTAAAATTAAGAGTCAAGTAACATAGACAAACAGTATGTTGAACTTCAACCAGCATAAATATTGCAGACTAATTAATTAATATCAGAGCTTCTCAACCATTGCTAGTCAAATCACTCACCACTTCATTTGATTGTTAAATTCCTATTTGTCTGCTTCTAGTGATGCATCTCACTAGTACATGAAGAACAACATTAAAATAAACCCAAGCTGAAATATTACAACTAAAACAAATGCAACTAAGCTATGCTATAATAAAGGATGCATCCAATCCCAATGAAATACTGAATATTTGATGGAGTTAGAGACTAACATGCTCAATGTTTCCTTAAGAGTTACTTACGTCTATCCTTTGAACATCACCAGTCCAACTTCTTCTAAGTGTCTAGCAATCATAATTCATAAAAAACAATCTTACCCAGTGTTTTAGAATAGAGCACAAAGAAAGTTTTTGTTTCTTAATATACCCAGAATTTTTAGTGGCCGTAACCTACCCTTAAATTGGATGGCTTGTCATAACTTTACGCTACACAAACAATTCAGTCAAGCAAGGAGCTATCCTAGACATAACTAAGTTTGATATAAACATGGTAGATAAAACATCAAACGAAAAAATCACAAACAGTGAAACCTTATTCAAATCTAAATAACATGTATCAGCTCAAACATAATAAATATTTGATGAAAAGGGTAATGAAAAACAACACTAGATCATCAAACACAAGCAATACAATGTTGCCCTTCAGCATAGATACTTACTTGCAAGCTTCAGATATGAGTTTAGTCATTTATTCTTTATTTGATGTTGTTAGAGATGAAAATATGAGTTTATTTAAAGATTTAAGTTATGAAATTTGCATTATATTTAGGATGATAATTAATTTTATGGGTTTTGTTTGAAATTTTTGATAAATTTTTGCACAAAAAAAAAATAACATTGTTGACATTTTAAAACATAAAAGATCAAATTGTCACTTAAAATTAAAATAAAAGATCAAATCAAAAAGAAAAAAAAAAGAAATAAAAAAATAAAATGTTAACTGAAATGAAGTTAAGAGACCACCTATGTAATTTAACTTATCTTTTAATTAATTTTTTTTGATTAAAATGAAAAAACTCTTCAAATTTAAATAAACTATTTTCTTAAAGTTCTAAAAAAAATATAAATCAGTGATTGACAAATCGAACCGATCACCTGTTCAAATGATTGAACTAAAAATAGACTAGTTTGTTAGGTGGTTTGATTCCCATTGATCTTTGTGATATCCATGTGTATCTTCATATATCCCCAAGTCCCTTATTTTGTTAATAAAAATTAATTATATAATAACTTCATGTTATATTCACATCACAAATGAATATTAACCGATCAAAATATTATACACCACACTCTTACTTTTAAAACAAAATTACTATATAAATAATAAAATGAATATACATCCTGTATCTACATCTACCCATCAACTGACTAGTAGTTAAAATATCCACTATTTTATATATTAGTTACACTATTTGTTTTCCAATGCGGTAGATTTTATTCATGAATACATTTTTGTTTTTGTTATTTTTTATCATCCCTAGATGTACACAATTTGGTTGAACAGAATTCAACGGGGATTGGTCCAATCATTTTTTTCAAATTTTTGTTTATACTTTTTAATTTCCTAATCCTTCATTATTTGTTGAGTTAAACAATAGTTATTTGTTTATTTATAATTTATTTGTCATCCGATTCAATTGTAATTGAGTTGAAATAACAAACGTATATTTTTTTAAAATAAATATTATAATTAAATTTATATTATAAAATTTTATTATTTTATTTTTAGTTACTATAAAAAAATTCGTCAAATTTTAGTCATTTAAAATATTTTATTTTTATTTTTGATCCTTCATTTTATATCAACTATTGTGTCTTTTAAATTTTTTAATGATTTTTTGTTATAATGTTTAAGACATTATAAAAAAATTTCCTACAAAAATTTATAAATTTTTTAACAAGAAAAAATTAAATATAAATTTTTAAATGTAAAAAATTTAAATATTTATATTTAATTTATCATTTGTTGAAATATTCTAATTTTTTACAAGCAAGTTGTTAAACATGTACTCGTCAGTCGTCATTAGTACAAAAAATCATTAAGAAATTTAAAAAATACACAATAGTTATTTAAATTCAGGGACTTAAAATGAAAATTTTAAAGAACTAAAAATTAATAAAAAAAAATTTATAAAGACTAAAAACAAAATAATAAAATTTTAAAAATGATTAAAAATATATTTATCCCTATCTAATAAATGTTAAGTTGATAATTTTCAGATGTCGTCCCTTGCATTGCACGGGTCAATGACTTGTATCATACAAAACAGCCACTATTTGAAACCCCAACATATTAGATTACATTGTACCATCTAAATATCTAATCGAAGTTTTCAGGAATATCAATATTTGTATTTGAAAGATTAGTATTCACAACCGGAGGTTCCTGGAGGTCAAATGAATTCATGTTACCTACAAGACTCTTCCATTTACAAATGTACCAGAAGATCTACTTTCAGTTTTATTGGTAAAGTTCAAGTGGGGCTTGCATGAACTTAGATGGATCATATGTACAGTTGTGTGAGGTATCAGAGTTGTATAGATTACATTGAAAGTCCTGCTCTTCAAGGACAAGTTATTGACTAAGAAAATCATAAGATCAACTACATAGAATACTAGTTAGTTTGTAAACTGTTAATACTAGCACTTGTAGTAAAAGAAAATTGAGAACTCTAATATCGATTTTTGCATGTTGGGAGCTAACTCGAATTTCAGTTGTGAACGTCCTAAATTCATTTTGGTGCTACATGTGATTGTGATTAAAGAAGCCATGCACATTTTTGTGGAGCATCAACAAGAAAATTAATTATTGCTATATGAACAATTTGTTTCTCTACCCAAGTTATAACCAGAGTGACGGGGGAAATTGAAACAAAGAAGAAAACAAAAACCAACCAATTATAACAATCTCTTCAAGTAATTGAATGCGCTTTTGACCATGACCAATCAACTATGTCAACTTCTGCCGATGGCGAGTTTTGAAGCAAGAATTCAACTATTCCATCAGGTATAATGGAAGATGGTTCCAATCCTGCTTTATAAGCTTTTTCTAATTTAGCAGCTTCTTTTGGTGACTTAATTTTCTGTAACTTGGTATAAACCAGTATCTTGCGAAGTTCATATGAAAGTGGTTTCATTTTCACTTTCAATGACTTCAAGTTACCTAAGGAAGGGAGCTTGATCTCGAATAAATCAGGATATAAGGAGAGAACCTAAGCAACAAGGGATATGAGAGTGAAACAGTCAGTCTTATGCATTGCAAAAAAAATTAGAAATAAGAAAGGAAAAAAACATGTTAAAAAGAAAGTAACAACAGAGCCTCAAAACCTGCAAATTTATGGTACCTGAAGAGTACTTGCAGTGACTGTCAATGATTTTGTATTAACAAGCCCTAACAGACTGCTGAGTAGAATCAAAGGATGCTTGGTGTCCATATCCAACATTTCTGCATCAATATCTACATACTTAACAGAAGAAAGACTGCTCCTAGAGATTATCTGACACGGCTTACCAATAAAAGCAAAGGAAACAAGGCTCGGAGTACAAAGCTCAATTTCGTAAAAATCATAAAAGCGACTACGGACAGTAAAATTGACAAGCGTCGGACTTGATATGCAGAGGAATATTCCATCCCTCACAGAACAATCGCAAAGGACCAAACTATCCAACCGGCTCAAGTCTGAAAATGGCTCGGCGCGTCCATTATGGCCAGCACAAAAGGCAAAATGCTGTAGATGCAAGGTGGTTAATGCTGGCAAACTGAGAGATTTCGGAAAAAATGGTCTTTTCCCAATAGGGAAAACAGAAAGATTAAGATATGTTAAAGTCTGACATGAAAAAAATGGTAGGCGGAATTTGTGCAATATCACAATTGAAATAAAGTCCTAATCGCTGGACATTGTGTGAAAGAGCATAATTAACAATCCTTTTGAGTAGGCGAGGCTCAATGGAACCCTTTCGGTTTAAATCAAGAGCGTGCAATGCAATTGAGGAATCACGAAGAGATAAAACCCTAGACACAAATTTGGTGAATATCTTGATAGTTCGAAAGTGTGAAGAATGCAATTTAAGATCAGGAAGACATTTCCAAAGATCCTTCCATCTTGAGGATAAAACACAAGTTCGAACGGCTTCTTTGGCATTTAAGAATGACAATATCTGGAGTATAACGCAATCGGGTAAGTCACTGAGTATGTCTGTGTTTTGACACTCACTGACCTTTACTATCTTCGTCGTTGGCTGAATCAACGCTGTCGCATCAGATGAATTAGACATTTTGATAATAATACCTAATAATCAATAAAAATAAAAAGGTTAAAGCAAAATAGGATTATTTTGAGCGAGCAATTCTATATATGTTGAGTTTTTGAAACTGAGCAAAGACGTAGTAGTAGTAGTATTCAATTAATTGCAATGGATATAAAATCGAGAAAACCTATAAAGTGAAATTAGGAATGGTGATTCGGGAAAAATGAAATGAGAAATAGTACCTTGCGAGTAGCGATAGAGCTGTGAGTTGCGACGTCGGAGGAGTGAATTAGAACGAGAGAGAATGGATAGTAACAGTTATGTTGACGTTTTATAGGGTTTCTTCCTGCTTTTCATTTTGCGGGGAGGTAAGGCCAAAGTTTTTCGTGTTAATGATTAATGGATATCCACGTCAACAAATATGCGCACCAATATCCGTCAATCAAGTATTTTGCGGATTTTGCAATATGCATGAATATCCGCAGATATTCTTCTGAGTATCTTATTTTATTTGTTTAAATGGAACTATATATAATTTAATCATCCGTGAACACAAATGAATATCGAGCTAAAGAGTAAGCACTATCATCTAAAACTATTTTACATCTAGGAAATATCAACTAATCAAAATATTATACACCACATTTTTTACATCTCACCACATTTTTTACATCTCACGGGAATATCAATTAATCAAAATATTTTACACCACATTTTTTTTTCTTATAAATTTCTTCTATTAAAATAATCTTATTTGTAGTATGTCAGATATTAAATATATATCTCTCCTAATTTATCAACTAATTTATAGTTAAAGTATTCATGTCTTTAATTACTAGTTCAACTGACAAATATCGACATTGTTAGATTGGACGTCTTGTCCAGAATTCAAATTCGAGACCTGTTGTGTTTAGTTGGATTGAATTGATCGGTGGTTGGTTTAATATTTTTTACTTTTCTAATATTTATTTATTTACTTATAAATTTGTTGGTCATTTTGATTCCGTGATTGAATTAAATGTTTAAGTGTTTTGATTTTTGATCTAATTTTTAACAATTGGCTGATATAGACTTTAACAAAGGCTAAACAAAATAGCATTTTCAAGGTTTTGAAAATAGGACTTTATTGACAAAACAAATACTTGAAATAACAAAAGTAAACTTTCCCAACAACAAAAATTATAATAAAACCTGTATTATATTGCCACCATATAATAACAATCGTTAAGACAGAAGTAGAGCATAAAACTCAGACATTTGTATCTGAAGGATTAGAAAGCTCAACCAGATATTCCTGTGTGGTTCAAATGAGAGTCATGTAAGTAGCAAGAACTCAAATGGCATCTTAGAGAGAATTATGTTACCAACAAGACTCTTCTATTTTAACTTTCATCGGTAAAGTTCAAATTAGTGGTCCATCCCTTGTATGGCACATCACATCGTATCAATTACCAAAGTCAGACAATGCAACAAATTTTATCAACACAAGCCCCACAGCTAAAGGAAGATCATAAAATAACATATATAAATGCATAAACAAAATTTGGCACTTCAACCAACATCAATATTGCATATTGAATACAGTTAGGTCCAAACAGCAGAGCTTCTCCACACTTTCTAATCAGTAATTGCCACTCATTACCAAACTTTCGCAACAGTCTCATATCATTGCTTCTATGTCCATGCTTGTAACTGAAGGATTATAAGGCTCAATGAGGTTCCTGTAGGTCAAATGTAGCTCATGTAAGAAGCAAAAAATCAAATGAATTAGAGAGAAATATGCTACCTACAGACTCCTTAATTTGTATTTACAAATGTACCTGAAAGTCTGAAACGTCAATTTAAGTTTCATAAGTACAGTTCAAGTGGGGCAATTTGTGAATACCATCGGTCCATATTCTAAAGATAATAACATTATAAGCAAATCGTATGATCGGCAATAAAGAATAGAACACTATAAATTAGTTTGTATAAATGTTTCAATAAGCACTTATTGAAAAAGAAAAAACGGAGATAATGTTATAAATGACTGAAATCATTAATAACTATACACACAAATTAAAATGAATTTATGCACTAAAAAAAGTTCTCAATAAATTTATAAGGACATTTTTTAGTTCATTGGAAAAATTAATTCAAGATGCATACAAGTAATTTATCCACAGAAACAGAAGGAAACAAGAAAACAAACCAGTTATAAACACCTTGCTCTAAGAGGATGCATTGATCAATCTATTAAGTCAACTTCTGCTGAACGTGAATCTATTACATCAGGTATGGGTGAAGACGGTTCTCATCCTAGTTCAAATGCTTTCCGAATCATTGCAGCTTCTTTCTTTGACTTGACATCGCACAGTGTCATGCGACGAAATCCATACGAAATTTCCCCCACTTCCACTTTCAACAACTTCAAGTTACCCAAGGAACTGAGGGAAGGGAAATCAATCTTCAACAGATCAGGAATTAAGAAGAGAACCTACGCAAAGATGGATGCAAATGGATTACACTAATGCAAGTCGATTAGTTTTTGATAAAATGAAAAAAAAAACAAGCACGACACTGCGAAAACAAAAAAAGAAAACAAGCATGGTAAGTTAAGGTACCTGAAAAGTAGTTGCAGAGACTGTCAATGATTTTATATTAGCAAACTCTAGCAGCCAACTAATAAGAAACAAAGGAGGCTCTGAATCATATGGAATTACTTCTGCATCAATATCTAAATGTGTTGCGTAAAAACAGAGATCAATCAATCAATGAACCAAGATCGTTCTTGGTTTTGTACAAAAAAACACAGATTGATTGAAACTGAAAACGAAGATTGATCTGCAGAAAATCCAAGAACGATCTTCGTTTCTCACTGAAACGAAGATTGATCTTTCTAAACAGAATTTGACTTTGTAATTCCAAAATGAACACACACAATTGTTAACCCAGTTCAGAGATTAACTCCTACGTCTGGGGGACAGGATCCGACTTGAATTATCACTATTTGGAGATGAAAAATGATTACAATTGGAATTGCACTTGTGCTGCCAGTTTTTCTGTATTTAGTAAAACTGCTGCTTGCATTCTATCTTCTAATTTTTTTTTCAGCCTTGCTTTGGCTTATATATAGTTTGCTTACAATTTGGAGTAACAAACTAACTAACTAAAATTAGTTACAACTAACTAACTAACTGCCCAAAACTAATTGGGCTTCTTAATTTGAGTACCACTTTTAACAATTCTCCACCTTGGTACCAAATGAGAAGCTTCAGCTTGTGATCCTTCAAATCAGATCCCCTTTGTCCTTGATCTCAGTTTTTGGACTTGATTCTCAGCATATCCAAACAGTGTTGGAATTTGCTAAGTGTGACAGGTTTTGTAAACATGTCTGCAGGATTATCACTTGTATGCACCTTTGCCACATGTATCTCACCCCTTTCAATGACATCTCTAATGAAATGAAGTCTGATGTCTATATGTTTGGTCCTTTCATGATACATTTGATTTTTGCTCAAATGAATTGCACTTTGACTGTCACAGTGTATGTAAACAGCTTCTTGCTTGACCCCAAGCTCTGTGATCAATCCTTTTAGCCAAATTCCTTCTTTTACTGCTTCAGCAAGTGCAGCATATTCTGCCTCTGTTGTTGATAATGCCACTATGTGTTGAAGATTAGCTTTCCAACTGACTGTGTTATTAAACACTGTGAACACATATCCTGTAAGAGATCTTCTTCTATCTAAATCTCCAGCAAAATCAGAGTCTACAAATCCTTGGACTGGCTTTGAAGGTTCTGAACTTTTGTTGTATTCCAAACACATGCTTTGAGTACCCTTTAGGTACCTTAGAATCCATTTGACAGCTTGCCAATGATTCATCCCTGGGTTTCCCATAAATCTGCTCGTGACACTTACAGCATGAGAAATGTCTGGCCTTGAGCAGACAATAGCATACATGATACTCCCTATGGCACTTGCATATGGTATATTCTTCATGTCTTCTGCTTCCAGGTTTGTGTTTGGTGACATGGATGAAGAAATCTTGAAGTGAGCTGCTAGTGGAGAGCTAACTGCCTTTGATTCACTCATGTTGAATCTATTTAGAACCTTTCCAATGTAGCTCTCTTGAGAAATTATCAGTCTTCCTTGTTCTCTGATTCTGATGATTTCCATTCCTAGAATCCTCTTGGCTGGCCCCAAGTCCTTCATCTCAAATTCTTTCTTCAGCTGGCCCTTCAATTTTTCTATTTCTTTCATACTTTTGCATGCTATTAGCATGTCATCCACATATAGCAACAAGTAAATGAATGTGGATGATGATACTTGTTTATAGTACACACAACTATCAAAATTACTTCTAGCATAACTTTGACTAAGCATGAATGAATCAAACCTCAAATACCACTGCCTTGGTGATTGCTTTAGCCCATAGAGTGATCTCTTTAACAAGCAGACCCAATCCTCCTTTCCTTAAGTCCTAAAGCCATCTGGTTGCTGCATTAATATTGTTTCATTCAGGTCTCCATGGAGAAATGCTGTTTTGACATCCATCTGCTCCAATTCCATGTCAAAGTGTGCTACCATGGCTAGAATTATACACCTTCTCTTTGAGTGAATCCCTTTGCTACTAGTCGTGCTTTGAACCTGGGTGGTTCAACTCCTGGAATTCCCTCCTTCCTTTTGAAAATCCACTTGCTGCCTACAATTCTGGAGTTGGCTGGCTTGGGTATGAGTTCCCAAGTGTTGTTCTTCTCCAATGATTTCAGCTCCTCAGCCATAGTTGAAATCCATTTGTCTTTTTCTTGAGACCTGACAGCTTCATTGTAGTTCCTGGGATCTTCTTGTATAATCTCTTCTGCAGCATGTAATGCATAGCTGATCATGTCTGCATAACCATATCTTTGAGTGGGTTTTGATGCCCTTCTTTCTCTATCCCTGATGAGGATATAATCATTTAACTCCTGCTCTGGAAACATAGCATGTTCTGCTGGGTTTGCATCAGTTTTGTCTTGCTCAGATTGCTGTTGTTCTGAAGTTAGGATCGTTCTTAACTTCTGTTGATCGTTCTCCTTTTCTGTGGCAGGAGTCAAGATCGATCTTCGATTTTCTGCAACTTGCTCCACCTCAAGACCAAACCTCTCAGTTCTGTCTTGTTGAGTCTACTGTTGCTCCAGGATCGTTCTTCGTTTCTCTTCATCTTTCTCCACCTCAAGATCAATCCTCTCATCTTCAATCTGATGTGAGCTTTTATTTGCAGCATTGGTTACAGACCTGAATAGCTCAACCTCATGAAACTTAACATCCCTGCTGATGATACATTTCCTGCTTTCAGGACACCATATTCTATAACCTTTTACTCCACTTAGATATCCAACAAAATATCCTTTCTTGGCTCGAGGGGATAGCTTCCCTTCATTTACATGGTAGTATGCAGCACATCCAAACACTTTTAAATGATTGTAGTTTGCAGCCTGTCCTGTCCACATTTCTTGAGGGGTTTTGAGTTCAATTGCAGTAGATGGACTCAAATTTATCAAATAACAAGCTGTATGAACAACTTCTCCCCAAAACTGTGCAGGCATCCCTGCATTTGACAGAATGCATCTCATTCTTTCAAGTAAGGTTCTATTCATCCTTTCAGCTAGTCCATTTTGTTGAGGTGTGTTCTTTACAGTCCTATGTCTGTTCACACCATGAGCTTTGCAAAAACTAGTGAATTCCTCACTACAGAATTCCAGACCATTATCTGTCCTTAGAGTCTTGATTCTTTTGTCAGTCCTATTTTCAACCACAGACTTCCAATCTTTAAAGGTTTTAAATGCTTCATCCTTACTTTTCAACAAGTAAATCCATACTTTTCTACTATAATCATCAAGAAATGTAATGAAATACTTGTTACCTCCATGTGAAGCAATCTTTGTAGGGCCCCATAGATCACTGTGAACATATTCCAGAATTCCTTTTGAGCAATGTTTACCTTTGGAGAACTTGACCCTATGCATCTTTCCAAACACACAATGCTCACAAAATTCAAGATCACTGATCTTGTCCCCACCTAGCATGCCTTGCCTGTCCAGAACTTGCATTCCTTTTAGACTAACATGACCCAGCCTTTGATGCCATAGTCTGGCTTTGCTTGATGCTTGAATAGCCACTGCTGCCATTCCTGTCACTGCTTGACCATTTAGAAGGTAGATTCCATGATCCCTTGTTCCCTTCATGATTACCAATGATCCTTTTATGACTTTTAGAGTGTTTTTCTCTGCTTTGTATGAACAGCCAGCTTCCTCTAGCATTCCTAGAGAAATTAAATTTCTTTTCAGTTCTGGAACGTGTCTCACCTTTGACAAAATCTTCATGGTTCCATCTTCCAGTTTCAGCTTGATTGAACCAATTCCAACTACCTTGCAGGCTTATTTGTTCCCCATAATCACCTTGCCTCCATCCGTTTCTTTGTAGTCAAGAAACCAATCTCTATTTGAGGTCATGTGAAATGAACATCCTGAGTCAAGTACCCAGTCATCATCCATGATATCAGTTGAATTTACCATAAGGACTTCAGAGCTTTCATACCCTTCAGAAGCTATAGATGCATTTCCATAATCATCATCACTATGTGATCCTTTCTTTCCTTTCCAATCTGGACATTCTTTCTTGAAATGCCCTTCTTTCTTGCATATGAAACATCTCATTTTATACTTTTCCTTTTCTTTGTTCTTGAACTTATTCTTCTGTTTTTGATTCTTCTTCCCTGCCTTGGCCTTGACAAACAGTCCCTCGCCACTGCTTTCTTCTTTCCCATCTGACTTCCTCTTCAATTCTTTGGACATTAGTGCAGCTTGTACTTCTTCTACTGTCAGGGAATCTCTACCATACATAAGTGTATCACACAGATTTTCATAAGAGTTTGATAATGAATTTATCAACAACAGGGCCTGATCCTCATCTTTCAATTTTTCATCAATATTTTCAAGATCTAATATGATCTTATTAAACTCATCCATATGATTTTCAATTGATCTCCCAGGTTGCATCTTGAAAGTATATAATTTTTGTTTTAAGTACAAACGATTCGCTAATGATTTTGTCATGTATAAAGATTCTAATTTGAGCCAAATACCTGCTGCAGAGGTCTCCTTTGACACTTCCCTCAGAACCTTGTCTCCAAGACTCAAGATTAAAGCACTATGAGCCTTTTCCATGATATCCCTCTTCTCCTTTTCTGGTAGTGTGGATGCCATGTCTTTCTCTCCTCCCAGTGCTCCTGCCAAACCTTGATGGACCAGCAACGCTTTCATCTTGAGACGCCACAACCCAAAATCATTCTTCCCATCGAATTTCTCAATTGCATACTTTGTTGATGTCATCCTTCCTTTGAATCGAATACTCTCGTGCTCTGATACCAGTTGTTGCGTAAAAACAGAGATCAATCAATCAATGAACCAAGATCGTTCTTGGTTTTGTACAAAAAAACGCAGATTGATTGAAACTGAAAACGAAGATTGATCTGCAGAAAATCCAAGAATGATCTTCGTTTCTCACTGAAACGAAAATTGATCTTTCTAAACAGAATTTGAAGCTTGTAATTCTAAAATGAACACACACAATTGTTAACCCAGTTCAGAGATTAACTCCTACGTCTGGGGGACAGGATCCGACTTGAATTATCACTATTTGGAGATGAAAAATGATTACAATTGGAATTGCACTTGTGCTGCCAGTTTTTCTGTATTTAGTAAAACTGCTGCTTGCATTCTATCTTCTAATTTTTTTTTCAGCCTTGCTTTGGCTTATATATAGTTTGCTTACAATTTGGAGTAACAAACTAACTAACTAAAATTAGTTGCAACTAACTAACTAACTGCCCAAAACTAATTGGGCTTCTTAATTTGAGTACCACTTTTAACAAAATGTTTAAGAGAAGGAACATTGCTCCCATAGAATATCTGATAAGGAGTATGTTGTTGTTTCTCTTGATCAATTGCTCACCCAGCAAATGAATTCAATCTGATGAAGTGTTCTTGTAAAACAGAAAAGAATATGAGATTGCATAATTGTATGAAAAACCAGTAAAAATGCTAGATGAATATACACAGAATTGTTAACCCAGATCAGAGTTAAACTCTTACATCTGAGGGACTGAATCCGTCTTGAAAAAATCACTAATATGAGATAAAAGTTTACAAGCTTTCTTTCTCTCTTGCCTTTCTCTTGCACAGTTCTGTTTTTCCACTCTCTTACTTTACATCAAAATTAACTAGGCCTTATATACACAAGTTAGTTACATTAGAAAGTAATAGGAAGGCAGCTAAATGTGGATGGTTCCTTTAGGGCTTATTTTGGTAGTTCTACATGTGGTGGACTTGTTCGTGATACATATGGTAAATTTGTCAAATATTTTTACATTAGAAATGGTTCTTGTTCTACGGTGTGGACTGAACTTTGGACTTTAAGATTGGGAATCAAGCTTACACACCAATTCAATTTTATTTCAGTTATTTTTTAATTAGACTCTGCAGTTGTGGTTAATATGATTTAGACATGATCATCTACAAATATGCATATCAACCTCTCCTCAAAGAGGTTATTTATCTTATCCAATGCTTAGATTGGAGAATATCAATTACTACTGTCCTTAGGGAGGCCAATCGATGTGCAGATTGATTAGCTAATAATTGTCACTCTCCTCGATCTTTTGAGTGGGTTTTAATTGATTTTTTATTTCTTGAATTAACATTATTATTGTTGATGATATAAATACCTATTTACCTCATTTGATTTCGTAATTTAATGTCTTTTTTATCAAAATAAATAATAAATAAATAAAAAGTTGTCTTCAATTACTTTTCTTAAAGACTAAAATAAATTTGTGATTGAAAAATGAATTGAATTATTAGCCATTAGTTAATAATATTAATTTTTGTGAGCAAAAATATTTTTTGACGCTACAATTCATTATCTCAATAACTTATAAATATAATTAAATGATTTAGCAACCATTGAATTCATGTGTAATTTTTTTAAAAAAATAAACTGTACATATTAATTAAACTCTTAATAAATCATCAATTAAAAAATGAAACTCTCAATAAAAATACCAAAATCAAATAATTTTAAAAATAACAAAAGTTCATGCCAAAAAAATATAAATAACAAAAGTTGTGATTTTTTTTACCAAATCAATTAGTAGCAAAATTAGTTAGTGGAATTAATACTATGAGTATGAGTCTAATGACTTAAATACTAATAAAATTAATTCTATTAAGTTAAATTTAAAAACTAAATTTGAGGTTTGACGAAAGAATAAAATTTTCAGTAACACCATTTATAATTATGTTTAGGTGTTATGTTGGAGAAAATCTAGAGATTATGTCTTATTAAACACTATCATAAAAAAAGATATTAAAATGAGTCATGTGTATACACTACTAGATCAACTTAAGCATCTAAATGGAGAATTGGAAATTAGATGTCCTGAATGAATACAAAAGTGATGGATTTGTAATTATTTTAATTTTTTTTTTATCAAAATTATTAATAATTTAAACGTAATTAAGATTTTCAAGAAACCATTTTCAATCTTTTTAAAAAAAAAAAATAGATAAAAATTGAAATAAGATTATTTAATTTATCATGTGAGTAAGTAGATTTCAAATAAAATTTTAACAATTTCAATTACATTTTTTTTTTCTATAAAATATACATATATTTTTTAAAAAACAACTAAATGTCTTCGATTACACACTTGCACAAACACATTTTCACATAGTATCAACAAGTAATATAATTCTTGCTATAGAACATCCACTTAAGTTGAGACCGGACACAATCATATCAGTATATATGCCCAATTTATTAATTTACTCAAGAGACTTGTAATTTATCCCCTAATAATAATTAAGAGTAGTTGCAGTTTTCATACTCTTATTTTCACTAATTTATAAAATTAGTCTCTTTATTTTAAAATATGAATGTTTTGATATTTCATTATCATTTTTTAACTAAAAAATAACATAACATGTTTCACCTAATGTGATATATGATAAAATAATTAACACCCATAAAATCGCAATAAAACTCTTTAAAATTTTAACATTCAAAACAGTGCCATAGACAAATCCAAAATTAGAATGGGCTGATGCATATTTTTGAGCCAATACATCTTTTATACTATCATGTAACACAACTATTAGATCACTTTCATACTTAAATATAATTTTAATCTCTATTAAATTAAAAATTTACTAATTTTTGATAAGGCCAAAAATGAATTTATATATTATAAATTTTGTTTGGTAATGGTCACGAATTTATAGTTTATAGTATTTTAAGTTAATTCAAGTCATTTATAGTTTATTATTTTTTTTATTTTACTTTTATTATTGTAACAAATTCTTTTTTATCTTTTATAATTTAATAAATAATACATATACCACTCCAATTTGCTATTGTTCCAAATTACATTAATTGTAATTATGAATATATCAATAATTAATAAAAAATAATTTGATAAAAATATTATTTATCTCTTTTATTTATACACTTTTCATAAATTCTTACATTACTTGGACTCGATAAGATAAATTATAAAGTTTCATTTTTAACGCATGTAAAAAAATTACACAATCAATAACTTGTGCAATTATAAATAAATTGGATAAACATAACATGTTCAAAGTTCGTTAGTAAGGGCCTCTTTGTGTTTTAAAATCTTAGAAAATTAAAATTTTGGTTTTTTCAATGCAAAACATCAATTTTTTATTCTTTAACAAATGTCAATAAACACGTGTTAACAAAGACCTCTTTGTGTTTTAAAATCTTAGAAAATTAAAATTTTGGTTTTTTCAATGCAAAACATCAATTTTTTATTCTTTAACAAATGTCAATAAACACGTGTTAACAAAGAGGAGGAAAAGAGTAAAATCTCGTGTTTATTTATATATGTACATTCCGTCAAAAAGAAATTATATATGTAAATGTAGGTGCACAGTAGTTTGAAACAAGTCTATTGGTAAGGAGTATCCAAATTGATCTCACCAAGAGCCCAACAGCACAAGCATAAACTTTGACAAATATTGGAACTAGCAGACAACTAAATTGATTTTCAAACTAGAGGGATGGCACAGCACATCACCAAAGTTTTTTTTATCTCTAAATTTCAGGTAGCAACAAGGCTTTAAAATGAAATTATAAAAGTCAGTTAATCAGACATTATATTTTTAACACGAGCTCAAGCACTGAAGGAAGAACATGAATGAAACAACATAAACACAAACAATATTTGGAGCTTCTACCATCATCATTATTGCAATGTCCGGATGCAAGAGTAGAGCTTATAATGATTGTGAAGTTCATGTAAGCTAGATACTAATTCCAAATGGTCTTATATGTGATTCAAAATGCACACAAATCTTTTTTACATGTTGGCAGCTAATGATTATATATGGCCAATTTATTTATTTACCTAAGAGACCTTGGGAAACAGAAAAAGAGAAGTAAACAAGAAACAAACCAATTATAAATTATCTCTGTTCAAGAGGTTTCCTTGACCGATCTACAAAATCAACTTCTGCAGAGCGTGAATTTTGAAGCAAGAAGTCCACTACTCCATCAGGTATCAGTGAAGATGGTTCCAACCCTGCCTTAAAGGCTTTTCGTATCCAAGCAGCCTCTTTCTGTGACTTGGCTTTCCGTAACCTGGCATCCCTCAGTGTCAAGCGAAATCCATACGAAATTTCTTCCATTTTCACTTTCAACGACTTCAAGTTATTCAAGGAAGGGAGCTTAATCTTCAACAGATCAGGAAATAAGGAGAGAACCTAAGCAATGAGGAATCCAAGTGGATTAGTCTAATGCAGGTCAATTATTTTTTTATACAATTTAAAGATAAATAAAAAGGCATCTTAAGAAATAAAAAGAAAGTAAAAATAGCCTCAAAACATGTTAAATTAAGGTACCTGAAGAGTAGTTGCAGTGACAGTCAATGATTTTATATTAGCAAACTCTAGCAGCCAACCAATAAGAAACAAAGGAGGCTCTGAATCATATGGAATTACTACCGCATCAATAACTACATGTTTAAGGGAAGAAACATTGCTTCCAAAAAGTCTCTGGTAAGGAGCACCAGTAAAAACAAACGTACAAAGACTCGGAGTACATAGCTCAATTTTGTAAAAGTTGTATCTGTAATTATACATAGTTAAATTGACGAGCGTCACACTTGATATGCAAAGGGTTTTTCCACCCCTCACAGTGCAACTGGAAATGGACAAACTATTCAACCTATTAAACTTCGAAAATGGCTCGGCACGGTCATTATCGCCAACGCAAAATTCAAAATGTCCTAGTTTCAAGCAAGTTAACCCCGGTAAATCAAGAGATTTTGGAAACGGTGTTTTATGACCTCGATCAGGGTAAATAAAAAGCTTAAGATATGTTAAAGTGTGACATGAAAATAAGCTAGGTGGAATTTGTGCAATGTCACCGTTGAAACAGAGTCTTAACCGTTGTACATTGTGTGAAATAGCGTAATTTACAATCCTTTTGAGGTTAGGCTCGAAGCGATCATTACTACGCTTAAAATCGAGGGAGTGCAGTGAGATAGAGGAATCGCGAAGAGATAAAACCTTAGACACGAGTCTGGTGAATTTCTTGTAAGCTCCAAAATCGGAAGAATGTAATATAAGAACAGGAATACGTTTCCAGAGATCTTTCCATCTGGAAGACAGAACGCAAGTTTGAACAGCGTGTTTGGTTTTGATAAAAGAGAGTATGTGAAGGATAACGCAGTCGGGTAAGTCACTGAGTCTGTCTTCATTCTCAATTTCATTCAGTTTAACTTTCTTCGTCGGCGGCGGAATCATTATCTCATAAGCGGAATTAGACATTCCGATAAGTACCTAATCACAAGAAACAAAACAGAACAGAACAGAATTATTTTCTGCAATACAAGTACAATTTTACGGTGAATTATTTAAATGGGCAAATCGTGATTGATAAACTGCAATGAAATAAAAAGTTGAGAAAACCTAGGATTTGTGAATTGATTGGGAAAAGGTGGAAATGAAAATTCATCCGAGAAATAAGAAATACTACCTGGCAGTTTTTGATTTGAGTTGAAGTAGGTGTGGTATGAATTTGGAACGATTGGGAAAGGAGTAGAATGGATTGCAACAGTTAAATTCACGTTTTCAAGGGTTTATAGTTTATATATAAGATTTTGATTTTGAAAGGAGAGGAGAGAAAAGTTTTCGACGAGAATTGAAGAAAATGTAGTGCTGGAGCGATGGAGCAAGTAAAACTTTCTCTGAAATTTTGCTTTTTTCTAACAATAAAGAGATTTCTTTTTACAGAAAGGACAATCGGATTTTATTTTATCTTTTTCAATCAGACACCATTATTGCAGACAATTAAAATAAAAAATTAATAATAGAGGGCCTTTTTCTTACGGAGGAGACAATTGGATTTTTTTAATCTATGATTTTTAAAAGAATTTAATTTATATGCAATACCAATTTAAATAATTTAATTATAACAATTAAATTAATATTGATATTTGACTTTTTAAAATTTTTAATGTGTATCTTTTCAATGCATATTAAATGACTTTAGTGGATTGGGACTAGACTTTAAATTCTTAATATTTGAGTCTATGTCTTTTACGGGTATAAAAATTAATATTTAAATGTAAATTAAAAAACTTATTCTAATAGAAATATTATTATTGAGTTTAATAAATATGTGTTTATAATTTAAAATGTTTTTATCTATAAATATTATTAAGAATTAGGCAATTACAATGTATGAACTAAATTTTAAATTCTAGAAAGAGAAATTTGTTTTAGAACAAAACCAAATTATTAATTTTGTCAATGATTTTAGTCAATTGTGGAGCAATTTCTTTTTTGGAGTATTTCATATATCATTTTGTGTGGTTTTA
>JBBPBQ010000001.1:59361881-59372419 GCA_037974755.1 Cicer yamashitae
AAATTCCTTATTTAGATTGTTTTTAATTGTAATTTATTATTTAAATTTAAATAATAATATTTCAGTTATGTTTCGTATGAATGCATTTAATGATGTATGATTGTGAAAAGAGAATCGACACGTGGAATAATTATTTTATGAAATTGTTTCAAAATAATATTAGTACGATAGATTAATATGAATTAAATAAATAAGTTTAATTATAGTTTTGGTCTTTTTATTTTTTTTAATTTATGAAATTGATCATTTTGTTTTAAAAATCGACAGTTTTGATTCCTCTATCATATTTTTGAATTAAAAAAAAATAGTAATTTAACATATTTTAAATAACATGGGATACAATTTTATGATATAAAACTATCTAGATATATTAATTATTCATATGTCATTAATTAAATTACAAATATGAAAAATTTCTGAAGTTTAAAGTTAAGTTTTTACGGTGTTTTATTTCAATTTTATAGACATTAATCATTCTACATTATCATATCATATGACGCATTATTTGAAACATGTCACATTATTAATTTTTTAGTTAAAAAATTAGAAGGAGAAATCAAAATTATCAATTTATAAAATATGAGAACTAATTTCGTAAATCATTAAAAAAATATAGAGACTAAAACTGCAATTAAACCTAATAAATATACATTGTAATTATAAATTAATTTTTCGGTAACATCTAGTGAAAATTTATGTATGTCATACAGTTAATATTGTGGAGTGTAGTGACATAGTAAAATACATTATTTTCATTGAACGTGGTCGTAAAACTATTTACACATATAGTGCATATCTCTATCCCCTATTAATATTTTGCTTGATCTTTAAATTAAAAACTCTCAAAATAGTTTTTAGATATTCATAAAAAAATTAATTGAATTACTTTAATTGTCTATATTTATATAAATAATCAAAATATTAAAAAGAATTATTTTTATCATTTCTCATCTTATGAGCATATTAAAATAAACACAATAAAATTTTTTTTCCTCATAAATTAAACTGGCCTAATTGTTCTAGAAAGAATAAAACCAAAATCTCTCAATTTTTAAAATAGGCTTCGATTTCTGTTTTTTAGAAAAAAAATACTAAAATTGACTCAAAGGTAGCATAAAATCCTACTAGCCAATAGCAAGTTAATTTTTCTTTTTTATGGGAGGGGTTCGGCACCCAAGTTAATTTATTTTTTAGACTATACAACTAAGCACCGCAACGGGACGGAACAAGTTTTGTCTCCTCCACCTCAGACTAGACGGAAAAATTCACATTTGTTACATTTCTTATCGAGTGTAAAATTTTGATTCCTCCGACTAGATAGAAAAAATCCACGTCCTCTCAATTTCTTATCGAGTGTGAAATTTTAATTCTAATCTCCGTCTGCGACAGGATTCGAATTTCCTAATACGCACCCACATCTAATTATATATATAAAATAATAAATTAAAAAATTATATTAATTATAATTAATATAATAAAATAATTATTATTATACAATAATAAAATTAAAAAATATTAAAATAAAAATTATATTTTTTATAAAGAATAGATTATAATTTTAAAAAAAAAATTAAATATATTGAATATATAAAATTTAAAAATGGCAATAATATTACTCGCAGAGTAGCTTTGGGTGCGGAGTAGATATCAATAGTCCCAAACCCGTCTCCTTCCCTTGAGTTATAATTTCGGAGAAAATCTACACACAATCAAAATAGATTTTCTCCGTCCAGATCAAGACGAGTTTGAGTAGGTACCCGCAGGTGCGGATTTTGTTGTCTTCGCTGTATACAAATTTTAATAGACCTATGTTTGGTATAATGTAGTATTTATAGTAGGCATGTGACAATAAGAAACACAGATCTTTTTGCGGAAACGCAATGGCAAAGATAACATGTATTGAATAATACAGAAGAACATAACACAAGCTAGTGTTTATTTATATGTACATGTACAAGAGTTTGAAACAAGTCTATTTGTAAGAAGTATCCAAATGTTCTCCACAAGAGCCCAGAAGCTGAAGCCTAAACTTCTCCACCCTTGCTAATCAGTAATCGTTACTTCATTTGGCTTGTTACATACAATAATAATCCAACTTTCCAATGGCTTGTTACATACAATCATAATCGAACTTTCCAAACTGTCTCGTATCATTGCTTCTAGAGCTGCATCTGCATCCCATTCGTACATGAAGAATATCCTACAAATGGACCATTGTCTAAACCCCTCGGCATAATGAATCACTTAGTACCTTCTAATCAAAGTTTCCAGGAATGTCAATATCTGTATCCGAAGGATTCGACATTCCTGTATCTGAAGGATTAGAAAGCTCAGCCAGGGGTTCCTGTAGGTCAAATGAGCCAAATGTAAGAAGCAACTCAAATGCATCTTATAGAGAATTATGTATGTTTACCTACACAACCCTTGCATTTACAAATGTACCGGAAGCTCCATTCTAAGTTTCATTGGCAAAGTTCAAGTTGAGCAACTTGAACTAAGATGGAGCCTGTACAGTTGTGAGTTGTGAATACGAGTCGTTTAGATAAACATTATCAAACAAGCTACTCGATAGGAATACCTGCTCATCATCATTATCCGAAGATTGATCAATCTCCAATGGCAGAGTGTTTGTTAGGTGTTCTGCAGATTCAGGCAGTTCCTGAACAAATACAACATTTGGCAAGTATCATAAACAATTCATAGAAGCTTTCGTGTTGTCAATACCCAAAAAGAGGTGTCTGAACACTCCAAATCGGGGGTAAAAGAATATAGAAAAACAAAATTAAAACTACCTCATCACAGGGGTCTAATGTATGATTATTCGAACCTTCAGCAGCAATAGCCTCGGAAGGAATTTTAGAAAAACCCTGAACACACCATAAAGTTCTTATGCAAATGGAACAACAAATGCAGATCAACAAATGAATTTACAATATTTGAAAGTTACTTGTTCATTTTGGATGACAGACAATTCCCCTTCAAGAACAGTAGGCTTGACATCAATACGAGTGTCCTGTAAATTTCATTCGAGTTGATAGGATATTAAGGTGTTTTAGGACTATGATGCAATTAAACTGATCTAACAATTTAAGGTAAGGCTGTTCAAAACTTATGAACTGGTTTGCTTTTCCCCGTAGTGGAGGTTAGGTTGTTTTGAATTTCATTTTTAATGATTTAAGGTTTGAAACAATTCAACTCAAATCTCATATTGATCTGAACAACAAGCTTTAATGACAAATCTTCCACGGAGAACTTCACAAAACTTATTTTCATGTCCATGTGAAGTGTTTCCATCTCTTTGTGACAATCAAAAGCATACACAGGTAATTAGTTTACTGTTTCCATTTTGACAAAAGTTTAATTGAAAATGTTGATAAAAATCATTTAAAGTAGCTACAAATATATTATTTGAAAATATTTGTCATACAAATTGTAAATACATGTCAGAATTCTTCAATTAGTAAGTTTCACCAAGATACCTTATTTCATGGGATTTTGATATTTGACTTGTTAATAAAAGGGAGTGACTGAATCGTGATTAGTTGGCAGGTCAATAACTTGACTTAGATATTTATCTTATCCCCCCTCCAACTTTTTATTCTTTTCCTTATCTCTATTCTATAATAAATTTTATTTTCCCATCACCGACAAGAGATTTTGTTTCTTTTACTATTCAAAAGCACCTGAATAAGATACCGCAAACCCAATAACTTATGATGAATCCATCACCAAAACCATTTGATTTCAAACTGATTATTAAAATTCTTTGCAGAACTGATTCCACATAGCATTTGCAATTGCCTTATAATCAGGGGATAAATCTCGAGAAAATATTAAATGCTCCATCTTACATACCAGACCACTTTGCTCAACAGAAAGGTTTCTCCCTCCCTTACTGAGATCTCTGAGTGTCCCCTGTCAATAAAGAAGCAGACTCAGAAAAGATGAATATATTTGCAAGATTCAGACAGTAAAAAGATATTGAAAATGCAGTAAACACGTATGGTCAACAGAATCAGACATGCAAAGTAAAACGAAAGCATAAATTATGCGACAAGCATATCATATAGTCAGAACACAGCATCTAATTTGTCAGGCATTAACTATAAAGCTCCAGGCAGCTCCCATACAATTGGGACCATTGTCCGGATTCCCGATATTAAACAATAAAATGGCACCATGAAAGATAATAAATGACAAAGGTTTAGTAGAGTTTGACACAATAGCATCCAAAACAGTTGATGATAATCTTTAAGAAAGGATTATATATAAAAGAAAAAAGTACTGGACATCAGATATACATTATTTTACTACAAATCTAAATGAAATATTTGGTTTGCTTAATTCATTTGACCTAAGCAGCCATGTCCAGCTAACAGAAAAGAATTGTGTTGCTGCTGTACTTTAAATGAAGTACAGAAGTTGAACAAATCAATTCATCAAAACCATACTATGTTATCAAAATGACTAACCTTGTTGGCCCACATAAGGCCACATGCATTACATAAAGTTCTTGGTCCAGCTGGCCCGCGGCGCATTGCAGGAGTATTATTTTCATTGACTCCACAATGCTGACATCTACGTCTAAAAGACAAGAAAAAGAGAGATTGTGAATTAGAATATGTATATTCACAAATCTCTCTCGCACACACATAAGAGAATGACTGTGTTTAAAACTCACAAAGATCCTGGATTAGGAGTGCCATCTTGACCAACACTCTGTGGTGAATCACAATTAGAGGAACTAGGGTTTTGCTTCAAGGATGCAAACTGCCCCTTCTTCCGATGCATCCTAGCAAGAAATAAAAGAGAACAAAAAAAGAATTTATAGATAGAAATAAACACATAAACTTCAAAAACAATTTAAAATCAAACTAAAGCCTACAAGAAGCCAATAGTAGCATAAGTAATTGACCTTAAAAGGTCAAAATGCAATCAATTACTATCAACAAACATGCATTATGTCCCTCACACTCCTTACTTTGGCTGTTGGGAAATCTACTCATTGAACTGCCTCAACGGCTTTACATTTTCACCATTGTGGGAGAGTAATAGGCTTGTCCTGTTAGTCTCAAAAACCTTTTCACAAGTACTCCTTTTTCAAGGAGGGAGTAGGCTCAATGGTGTTAGAACTTAGAACTTAACCATTTATAACTGGAGCATAATTCCAGGGATTTCACCGTCTTCATCTGCTTATTGGTTAAAGCAAATTTCTTGTCCCAACAAACTTCCTTGATAGTTTTGCAAAGAGAGGATTAGGAAGCTCTATTAAATTTGTTTATTTTATCTTATTCTCAAGGAGGATAGAAACCAAAATTCTATATTTGTAATCACAGTCTTATCTGGTATATTATCTAGACGCAACTGCCAACTGCACAAAAGTAATGGAGCTGACATTTTGGCCAAAGATAAAAATCATATACAAACTTATTTATAAAATAAATTTCAGAGATTTACTACAATTATTGAAGAGCATAAACAGTGTTTAAGACAACAGAGTGACCATGTTTTTAACAAAGCCGAGATAATTTCTTGTGTACAAATTATAGATCAAGAAATAATTCATCACCTTTTTGGGGTAAAAGGGTGAGATATGAATTTTCATTTACCTTTCTGCCACCTCTTTTCTCACAGTGTATCTAATTTTCTTGTCAAAACATCTTTCCTTGCGTTTTTCGCGGAATCTGACCAAGGAGGCTATTCTTCGTGAAAGGTTTGAGCGCTTTGTAATACTGCCCATGCCCTAGAGATTGCAAGAGCCAGTGCACAAATGCAAGCATAAAAATACAATACAATTTATAAAATTGTTCTTGTTAAGTGAATATTTGCTTTACCTTGTTACTTTGATCAAATGGTAGTTCAACAGTAGGCATGCCTGCCTGCCCATCACGTCCTTCCAATAGCAGCAAAACAGCTTGCACCTGCAATGTAAAATTTGATCAGCAAGAATTCCTCAATAGCAAAACCTTCAATAATTGCCCTTTTGGCGAGCCAAGTAGTAAATACTAATTTAAATACCGGACTTCATTGTAACTTTCTTCTACATGCAACATAGGTTATAGTTGATCAGATATTTGAGTCAATTTACAACGGTAAACCGGTCTTATAAAGTTCCTACCATGACATATCCAAGGAAGAGTTGCACCTACCCATTGTAGATATAATGTAGGAAGCCTTGCCTTGCAATTGCAAGAGGTCTTGACTTCCTAGTCGTACAACGGCAACTTTAACCGTTGAGTCAAGGTTCCCATGATTTGATAATAACTTACAAAATGTCACTTAATTTTCAATATCAGAGGTTTGCCAACTATTTTTGTTTTGATCATGGGCACTAAATGGGCTTAAATCTACAATAGTTGGGTCACACTAAGTTACTTTAAATCTTCAAAGGATTATGTGATGATTTTAGTTAATGAATTATTACCTTTTATTTGGACAAGGTAATCACCATATTCTTGTTTGAGTGATGCAATCAAGTTAAAGTTTGATGCTAAAGATGTAAAACCTGAGCTATTTCTATCATTCCTAAGCCTTACTAAATGTCAATATTTCTTTCTTCCAAAGCCCAAATCTATTCCATGAAAAACTTCTGCCAAAATCCATTGAGCTCCCACATCAACTTCTTCAAGTAGTTAATATCCAGACAGCCATTAATGACAATGAGATGAGTAATTCCTATCCTACCAATTGCAAACCACCTAAAGTTGAAAGCTATGAAGCACGGACATAGACACAAACACTAGACATGATAGGAATATGGACACACCGGCCCAGTTAATCTCTAAATAATAGTTGGGCTTTTACCATTTATACCATACTATGATCTATCTTGTTGGAATTTTTTTCATATACTGTCAAGGAATTCAAACCGCTGGTTCTTTACAACATAGATCAACAATAAGCACATTGTAAATTATCCAGCGCTTACCCAATTCAAAGTTCTTACCAATGTCTTACATTACAAATCCTTCTAAGTGTGTGTTTGGATTCATTAACAATCATGGCGTGACCGTGAGAGTTCCAATTTCTAACTTTATAAAATCACGGGAGAACGTGTTGGGAAGTGAGAATGATAAACACATTACCCATCTTGAATCCAAGCATAGGCTTAAGTATGTCAAAAATCAGTTTAGTAATAGACAAGCAACTCACATGCAAACAGTGTTGGCAATCGCGGATTGTGGAAAATAGCCGTTTGTTAAAGTTCCGCTACACAATAGTGCTATAGTGTGCCACTGGAGCCGCTATTTGACAATATTTTGTACTTAAAAGTATCGCGGAACAATGGTGATATATTCAAATTTCACTATGCTATGGCGGCTATTTATCAACATTGCATGCAAAGCAGATAATTATGCATTTGGCACTATCTTTACCACAACAATCCCATTGAATAAAACCACCATAATGATTCACATTTATTCAACAATCTATGTTTAATATATATTAATAAATTAAGTAATAGCACGCCACTCAGCATTTTATTTCATGGTGTAAATTTAGCAAATAACAACCCGTTTGTTTAAGTTCACCAAAACTGATTGCTAATTGCTGTGAATTATGTTAACCCTAAACTACAAGCTCAAGTCAGAACAGAAATTCGCATCATAAAAGTAAAACAAATAATAATAATAATAATTAGAAGTGACGAATAAATTACCTTCTGATGTGTGACAGAGGGAAAAACGTAAACCTCACCCTCAAAAGAAAGAGTGAGTTCACTAGCACGCGTAGTAGGCAAAACGACGTCGTCTTGATTCGCACTCGCTGCGGCAACGTTCACTGAATTCACATTCGTTTCCTCCAACTCATCCATAGTATCATCGCCACCATCATCATCGTCGTCTTCGTCGTCAACAACATCAATTGCAGGGTCCTCGAATTGAAGAGGTTGTTCCGCCATCAGTTTCGCCACGTGGCAGTGTCTGTGTGAATGAGAATATAAACCCTAATTTTGAGGACTGATACGTCGATCAAAACATCAATTTCAGTCGGGTAGAAATTCAATTAGGGGGATTCTGAGAAGGTTCGAGAAGGTTAGGAGAGAGAGAGTTGAAGATCTGGAGAGAAGTTAGAAGAGAGAGCAGGAAGAAGGCGCTGAAAACGATTGAAATTTTTATTGACGGCGTCAAGCGTGTCGTGAATTGTGTTTCGCTTCCCTTGCTCATGCACCAGAGACAAATATTTTTTTTTTTTAAAGAGAAATAACTTTCACACTTTTTTTTGGTGTGATGAATGAACACAATTCTTTTCATATAAGAGAACTCATTTTAGACGAAATCACAATTTTGCTTATTGAAAAATAATTTAGATGAGTTGAATTTCTTGAGTTTATTAAATTAGTGTTAAAGAAAGAACCACTATTTAAAAAAGATTAAAAAAAAGTCTGTAAATAGATATTTATATGTTAATTAATCATCAATAAAGTCTTTACTGTTGAATTTGAATTCAAATTATTTCGATAGATAAGTTGAATCATTTCAATTGAATTAACATGTTGGCTAATCACAATTGTTTCAATACACGGAATAAAATTTATGCTCGATAAAAAAATATAATGTGGATAGAAGATCTTACGACCATGATCAATAAATTTGAAATAAATGTTTAGTATATGAGACTTGAATATGTGGCATAGCCCCTCGACTTTTAATTTTTTATTTGCAGATGAAAAATTTATGTTCCACAGGTCTACCACCCAAAATTCCATGGAGCTAAAGAATATCTTTGTTTGGTATGTATCAATCAACTTTATCTATTGATTACCAAAAATTGACCATCTTCTTTAGCATCAATACACCTGCTTAGGTTTGGTCGAATATCATCCCTCAGTTTGGTGTCTCGAATAATATTGGTCAAGGTAAAATATCTATGCCTTCCATCCTTAGTGGGACACAACAAAAAGGCTACCTTTGGATACCTCAAGGATGAAATTTGGAGAAAAATGCAATTGTAAAATGCAAAATTTATTTCTCGCATAGGTAAAAAAGTCCTCATCAAAGTAGTTGCATCATCAGAAGAGGATATTGAACGGATGTTAAACTTGTTTTATTGGGACACAAAGAATAATAGAGGACGGAGTATTAATTGGTTAAGTGAAAAAAACTTATTGCAAGAAAGGAATTGGGTGAAATTAACTTTAGAAGTATTTAAATCTCAAATTAACTCATTTGTTTGAGTAAAAAATTGACTCCTTTGTAACTTATATTATTAAAAGTTACTATGCGAGACATTAAATGAATGTGTGATCTAGTGTGTATATCACACTAATACCTACATCAACATAAATCAAATTACATATAAATTTTTTGAATATTTCAATTAACTCAACTAATAATGTCAACATTGTTAAGTTAAACATTTTATGTGGTGACGCGCGTTCGAACTTCGAATCTGTACATTAATTTATTAGTGGAATTTATATAAAATATTATATGTTCATTTAACTTGTAGCATCAAAGTCTTTAACTATAAAAGTCATTTTGACTAACACATAATTTTAAAAATACATTTATCAATTTATAAAATTGAAAAGCTATTTTGACCTATATTCACAATTTCAAATATCAATTTAGCTATTTAATAAAAATTAAATCCATAAAAATATGACAAATGAGTGTCACATTAATTTTATTCCCACGAAGTGTATAGTTCTTCCCGTTTTGGATCTTGCTCCATTTGGTAGTTGCTATGAGCATCTAAAAGATTTAGATGGATATTCATATGTCCCTTTGATTTTGTTTTTCCACTCCAAAATACAACACCCAAAGTTAGGATGTGATAGTTTATTTTACAATGTTAGAAGTTAGAATCTAATAAAAAAATTAAAAAAAAAATTGGTACGTACACCAAAGATCTACATGCCATTTGGATATCATCATGTAGTTTTGCTGTTTTTGGGGACATCGTGTAGTTTCGTTCTTTTTTGGAACATGTAGTTTTGCTTAAGTTTTAACCAAGGCCATTTCCACTCAAAAAGAGAAAAGGAAACACCAATCGGTGCATCATACATGCTCTTCGGCACTTGTAATATTTGTTTAGTAAACCTTACCTCTGTAAACTGAACTGAATATAGTGTAAAATTAAGCTGAGTATAATAGAAAGAAAGAAAATCAAGGACATAGAACATACTTGTAATTTGTTATATATATATATATAGACTAAATAGTACTTGTAGTCCCTTAACTTAATTTTAGTTAACATTTTAGTTTTTTACCTTTTTTTTTTTCGATTTGGTTATTTATTTTAATTTTAAGTGATAATTCAATCTTTTATGTTTTAAAATGTCAACAATGTTATCCTTTTTTTTTGCAAAAATTTATAAAAAATTTCAAACAAAACCCATAAAATTAATTATCATCTTCAATTTAATACAAATTTCATCAAATTCATAACTTAAATAATCAAATAAACTCATATCTTTATCTCTAACAACATCAAATAAAGAATAAAAATTGAAATTTATCTAAAAATTTGAGTTACGAATTTAATGAAATTTGTATTATATTGAAGAATATAATTAATTTATGAGTTTTGTT
>JBBPBQ010000001.1:59372498-59422966 GCA_037974755.1 Cicer yamashitae
AAATCGAAAAGAAAAAAAAAAAAACTAAAACGTTAACTGAAATTAAATTAAGGGTTATTTAGCCATATATATATATAAATACACTTTTAATTTATTAATAGTAATAATTGATAATACTAACTTTATACACTTCAGTTGTTCACTATAGAGAACTCAATCCAATTGATGATACCCTATTTATTAATATATTTAAAAACATTCCGTTCAATTGATACTAGGTTTGATTATGCTTTATTCATCCAATTTAAGTATGGTCATCATTTTAACTGGTTGAACCCATCAAAATATAAGATAATTTGGTTTAGTCTTTAGTTCCGCTTAACATATTCCAATTTTTCAGTTATGCAGCTAAAAGACATACGACCCTCCTTTTGGGCACATGGTTAACCAGCTTTCTTTAAATGGGAGAAGGAAAAAATATTCCACCGGAACTATTGCTTACTGTTGTGCACATTTTCACATAAAGTAAAATATCAAACAAAACCTTGCGTCCTCCCAATGAAATCAAATCAAGTCCTCATTCAAATTCCACTTTATAGTATACATTCCGATAAAAACAGCTAATGCAACTTATCCAAGAGCATGTTTTAAATAGACCTGGTGTGTTGATGAGAGCCTCTCTAGAACTGTACATTCTACAAGCCAAATCGAGCGGAATTACAATAAACCTGGGAGTGCCGCAGTCAATGACTGTCATTTTCCGTGACTGGAAATCTCAACGATATGATACCTAAGCTGTTTTATCATCAACAGGATCGTTGGGCGCAGGAAGAGCCGTCCGGCAGTTCAAGTCATTACCCTCATCAACCTGGTCGTTGAGAGTAGAGTGGAAAAAGGATGCAATTATTACCACTCCGAGCAAAACAAAAACCCAATGTAGTCAAGGAAAGCATACCGTCTCAGGTGACGCAAGTGTGTGCAGTTCGTGGTTTCTCTTAGAATTAGAAAGATCCCTCAAAGTACCCTGCAGAATTTCAATGTTAGAATGTATAACTACTGGCAACTCCACAATTAAACAACAACCCAATCTAGGCCCCGATTGTTTGAGCATTTTGTGAAGATGATTTTTAAAGTATTTTAAAAGAGAAGTTAAAAATAAAAGCTTTAAATGAGAAATTGGTTTGAATAGCTTCTCATAAAAACACATTTTAAGTATTTCATCACTTTACTACAACTTTTTTGGATAATAAAATTTCAAAAAATGATTAAAATGAATAACTATTTTGCTTAGCTTCTCATAAAAATAATTTTCAAGATGTATCTTTTTTTTTAAAAATGTAATTTTTATTATGTTAAAAACTCTAACAATGAATATCTAAGTTATTAAATGTCAAAATTACATTTTTAATTGATATCAAATGAGTCCGAAATAACTTCTATCATTTTTGAGTAGCTTCTCATAAAAATCATTTTTAAAAATATGAAGTTAAAATCATTTTTTGTTTGATCTATAACAAACAAACCCCTAGTCAATGACGGCATACCTGCTCAGGAGGTGCCGCAAGAGTGTGCTGTTCATGGTGTCTCTTAGAAGTAGATAGATCCCTCAAAGTACCCTGCAGGATTTGGTACACAATAGTACATTGAAACGATATCAATAAACAGGACATCCCGAGATTTTGGTGATCACAAATAGCGAAAGCAAATATCACAAATAATAATTTGCGGGAAAAAGAATTCACAATGCTGAATAAGTAGAAAGGAATGAAAATGTAAACGTCTTCTCAAAATGAAACCAACTCTAAGCCAAAAATTCACAAATTTGTTTTGCATTTCCAATTAAATGATAGAACAGTTGACTTGATGTAGAGTCTACTCCTAAGAACAAGGCTGGGGATAGCCTCTGCTTAAAATGAGAGTTCTGTGTCTCAAATCTAGCTGATATGAGACTCACTTCTACATCAATGATATCTGGTGGAAAGAAAAGTTTGTCCCCACTGCAGGTGGACACGTCAATCTTTAATAACAAAGTGAAGTAAGATCTGAGGGTTTGACCCATAACACTAAAGAAATATAGAGGACAAAGTTTTTCTGTTTCCAATTTCAACTGCGCTAGATAGTTGAAATATGAACAGGAGGTTTCCCACCTAAAAAAAACATAAGGATGATAAATACTTACCCTATTTGCCCAAAAAAGCCCACAAGCATTGCAAAGTGTCCTCGGGCCAGATGGCCCCCTTCGCATCATAGGGGTAGACTTTGAACTTGTTCCACAGTGTGTGCATCTGTACAACCATACAAATCAAGGAGATGGTAAAACATCCAATGGAGCATCTCAGAACTAAAACAGCACCACCGGAAACACATATTTAGTCAAAAACTTACGAGGTTTCTGATTGAACCACATCTTGCCCTGACTCTGGATCTGAACCCCAATTGTTAGCTCCATCTTGTTTCTTAGATGATGTAAATTGACCCTTACTACGTTGCATCCTGCATTTAGAAATATATAAGAAATAGGTATGTGCAGATAAATAAAGTTGAACAGCTTCAGGAATGTGAGATAAGAAAAACTGTGGAACATTAAATATGAAGTAACAATACCTAGGCACCAAGCCATTTGTCAATACAATCCAAACAAATAGCACATCCCGATAAAGAGGAACACTAGCAACAGTTTTTTGGAGTTACTTTTCACGATTCATATATGTTAAATGGACTTGGATCTCACACCCAAAGCTAGCTCAAAGAATGAGAGTGTCCAAGCACATATATACATCTAACAACCTAGGAACTTTGGCAATGTGGGACCCCAATACCCACCCTAGCACCTAGCATGGATCCGGGTCCAACTCCCACATTTTCATCCTTAACCCGACTCTAATACCATGTTAAATGGACTTGGATCTCACTCCCAAAAGCTAGTTCAAAGGATGAGGGTGTCCAAGCACATATTCACACCTAATAGTCTGGGAACCTTGACAATGCAGAACTTCAATAAACTTCAAGAGTGTATTTCTTAAAAAGTCAATAAACTATTAGAATAGTGAACTATATAGGAGATAAGTGCACTGTTCTCAAAAAATAGGCCAAACATAAAGAGTGTGTTGAATGAAGACGCCATTGAACCAAATCTCGAAGTACGAAATATAGCCTTTCACTCAAGCACACAAACTATGTAATTGTTGAGAACCATCCATCATACTGATGGAGGATGCTATTAATCTATGCATTATACTTGAAGTCACTTTGTATTCAATTAAAGATTTGCAGATGTCAAGAAGAACCAAAAAATGGAAGCACTGATGTTTGTTTTGTATTAACCTTATTGTAGTCCATATTTGTCAACTAATCCAAACAAAGCTTGGAGCGTCTACCCCCAAAATGCTATATGTAAAAGAGTAAATGGAAGAACAGCTGCTACAGCAAAGACAACAGCTGTAATAAAATAACTACAAATACTTGTAACACACCTAATTAACAATCTAACAATGGCTTTAAACCTTTGTACTTCAAAACAAATCAACAGTAAACGATGTTTCAAAACACAAAATGGCTGGCAATTATATAGTACAGTTTTGAATTTTATCCACATCAACAAAGTCAGAATTGTCCCTTTAATTATATCATAGAGTTGTCCCAGTTCTTCACATCTCATCATCACATAGTAGCAAAAAGATATATTTTTGTTCCATTTTCCAACAGAACTTCAACTAAACTCTTGCAGACTAGCTCAAAGAAAAATGTATAAGTCATTACCTCACAATGAGAACACACTTTATAGCATATATTATTGGGTCTCTACCATACCAATATATTTATTGCTTACAATTAAAATGGTTTAAAAAGCAAAGAAACAAATCCATTCCAAACCATCATCTACATGACAGATCATAACTAAGAAGCATCAACTTTAAGTTCTGGCAATGAATGAGCTCCATATTTAAGTTCCAGAGAGTTAAATCTAACAAGATGCAGTAAAATTAAACTAGAAACCAAGTACGCTTACAATCAGATTCAGACCTTAGAGCAACTTCTTGACGCACACCATATCTAACTTTCTTATCAAAGTTTCGCTCTTTCCTCTTCTGACGAAACCTAATCAACGAAGCTGCTCGCTGTGGTTGACTACATCTTGTAGGAAATTCAGTACCACTCTATACCAATACCCAAAAAATTTAAAAGAAAAAAAATTAGTCAGCAACTTCAGCTTGAAATTCTATAACAATAACAATAAATAGCAAATAAGTAAACATTGAATTTAATTTATATATACTATCAATGTAATACCAATCATAACCGTCAAATCACCAAAGACACTTGACTTTAACCATAAGTGTTTCTAAAGTCACATATATGATTGATTGTAATTGGTTGTGAACGTAAAATATTTTTTACCTACAGTTGATTAAAGTTAAACTCTATTAATAAAAGAATTTAATTGTTATGAGCTGTCAGTTCATTACAACCATTGGTAATGGTTGTGATTGAGTGACCATGTAAAACATCTTTTACACTAAGAGGGTAAGAGGGTATATAAATTAAATTCTTAATAAAAATACTTATAATTATACCCTCTGATTTAGAGGCGATGTGTCCAAACATTGAGAACCCGAAGACAGTTCACATCCTCCTAACAGTAACAAAACTGATTGAACCTGAAACAAAAAAACCTTCATTCATTAAATTAACCTAAAGTTTATTCAATTGCATGCTGAATTTCACAAAAAAGAAAATAATAAAAAGTGAAAAAAGGAAGAGAGAGAGAGAGAGAGAGAGAGATTTGTCGGACCTTCTCAGGGGTAACAGAATCGAAAACATAAACTTGACCACGAAACGAAAGAGTGAGCTGACTAGAATCATCGAAGCGTTGAATTGACATGTCAGCGTGGTTTCCATCACCGGAAACATAAACATCTTCGAGAGAAACATCATGAATTGGTCCTTCTCCTTCGCCGGAACCGTCTTCTAGGGTATGCGAATCGTAATGGATGTGATTGTCGGCGTCTTCGTTGTTTTTGATCTGGTCGGACATGTTCATAGAGTTGTACATTGTTTGAAAGAGTGTAGAAATAGGGGTTTTGTATGCATTAGAAGGTGAAACCCTAACCCTAACACAAACCCTAACTTGTTTGATAGAGAGCGAGAGAGAGAGAGGGTTAAATTGGCGTGGGAAGGTAGAGAGAGAAAAAAATGAAAGAGAGAGAAAGTGTTATGTTGTGTTGATGAGTGTGGGAAGGCGAGCGAGGTATGTCGGAATGAAGAGAGAATGGGGACGAAAGTATCCCAAATGATGCCAATATTTACCTGCCTGTTACCTGCTTTTGGTCTACAGTGAAGTATCGACATCTATAATTTTTATAATTTAATGGAAATCCACGTTAATTATTTTTTCACTTCATTTAGCTCTTAACCATCTATTTTTATCAATTTGTGTAATTAGTGTCTCTAATTTAAACATAAACAGTTTTTTTTCTTCATCTTTTAGATTTTTAAATTAAAAATTAATAATTTTACATATTTTAAATGATATGTAATACAATTTTATGATATAAAATCATTTAAATTTAAATGTATTAATTATTTATATGATATTAATTAAATTACAAAAATAAATAATTTTCAAATATCAAAGTTAAAGTTTTAAAGGATTTTTATTGTGATTTTATGATGTTAATTATTCTACATTATCGTGTCATATTAAATATGTTAAATCGTCATTTTTTTAGTTAAATAGTTAGAAATAAATGATCAAAACTGTTAGATTTCTAAAGAGGGAGAACGATTTCGACAATTGATAAAAATAAAATGATTAAAATTATAATTAAACCTATATCTTTTTTAATTACTATCAATTATATCGTTTATTTTAACAATTTACTATCAATTTAGTCTCTATATTTGATTATTTACTATTAATTTAGCTTTTGACATACTTTCACCAAGACTAATATGAAATTTGATAGAATTAGAATAACTTTTTAAAATATTTATAATCTCATTGATCTACCCGAGTTTCCTTTACAAAATAAATTTGGTGGTTTACTCTTTTTTTGTCAAGTATAATTTTTTATTGTCGTTCAACAGTTTCTATCAGGGTAAACAAATAGTAAAAAAAGACAAAATGTCATAATTGTCATTTTTTTTTTTACTATTTCAATCCACTAGTTTGATGTATGGTTAATTTTTTTACCTTAAAATTTTAGGCTACTTGATTTATTTGTGAAAAGCTTTATGCATATTATATAGCATTGTTGTTTTATTATTTCACTAACAATTTATAATTTTTATCGATAAATAACTACTCAATCAACAATATATATGATTGATTGTGAATGTAAAACTTTTTAAACCGACAATGCATAATTATTAAACCTTTTTAAAAATAATTAATCCATATTATATTTTTATTGGATATCAAGTAAAATTAATCTAAACTAACTGTATGTATTATTTTTTTCTCAATTCTTATATACAAATTCGTATTTTGCAAAAAAATTACAAAAAATTGTATTTTGCTAAAACATCTGCCTTAGGGCACATATATTAACTAATCTAAAATATAAATTTTATGCAAAGACATTTTGGTACAATTGAATAAACTAATTACAAGATAATAACTTTATGTGCCTCAGAAAAATTATATTTAATTGTTTAGCGTGTCTTAAAAAACTTGTTACCATTTGTTCAAAAAATCATGTAGATGAAATTATGAAACCACCAACCTACAATAAAATGAATGCATAAATTATCTTTTATAAAATTACAAAATTGAATTCAAGTTACGACAGAATGAAACATGAAATCAACAATTTTATGTAAAGATTCCAAACATAAATTATCTTGTTTTTCGTTACTATTAAAGATTGACAATTTTTGTGAAAATGAAATTTATTTAAATTATTTATTCATTAAATATTTTTTTAAATTAATTTAGGATCTTTTTTAAAGTCTATTTTTTCACCTATTATTCAAAGTCCCGACACAATATATATCTGGAGGAATAAAACGTATTATTCTATTTTGTATATGAAAATCTCTACTTTTTTCATCCCATCTTTTAATTAATTCTCCAAATAAATTTATAGATATAAGCATTTTTTTTTTCTGGCAAACATAATAACTATTTAAATGAGGTAAGCTCAATTCCAGACTTTTGAACTTGTGTCATCTTTGTATTAACCTTTGCAATTAATCTTGTCTTATGTGCATGTTTAATACGCACTTGTGCATGCAAAAAGCAACTGCAGTAAAAAATTGAACATTAATTGACTCAAACCAAAATTTGTCTTCATTGTAATGTTCAAAGATCATACACCTTGACCCTTAATATATATGATACAATTTTTTTAATAAGTTGTAATATAAATTTCCTAATAAGTGAAATTACTCACAATTAAGATTAACTAACATTTCAAATTTCTTTAGATTGCAAGCATCAATTAAAGAAGATAAGTACAATGAATTATACACTATGAGTAAAGATTATGCACACGATAATATATATGTGACAGAAACATGAAAAAACATCACTTATACAAGACATCTTTTTATGAAGCAAATTTCTTAAGGAATATCTTTACAAATATGAAGCAACTCCCTTTGTCCTACAATGAATCATCTTTTGCTTGAAAGCACGTTACTAGTACTTTTCACTTTTTACATTTACTTGGTGTCCACCATACTCTAACCTAAAAAATTTCACCACAAAATTGTCTACCACTAATATTTTGATCTATGTTATTACAACCTAATTTAGGTACCAATATGGCTTCCATGATCTTACTTCAACCATCCAGTACATTTCATCAATTTTATTAATGAGTAAGGAAATTTAACATCATATTCTAACTTCATTTCATAAAGGAATTAATCTGCACAACAATATTTCTTCTTAAAGGTTCATAATTTAAATTTTAAGGACAACAAACAACGCAAAAAAAGAAATCAAACAATGTCGAATAAAATGAGGCAAAAAATAATGTAAAATCAAACAATGTTTGAATCTAGAAAGAAGAAAACGACATATATCTAATAATGTGAAATGCATGCATGTCCATATTCTATTTTGCGAACGAGCATACACAACGTTGACGACAAGGAGAACAGGTCGACTGCGACGGTGAGATACGACGAGCAGAGAGGCGGTGCAAGGAGGACATTTTCCTTCTTTTATTCGATAGAAAAGTGTTCCTAAAAAAATAATTAAAAAAGTGAATCAATCACTTGATTATTGGCTCTTAAAAAGTTATAATGCTATGGTAACTGTACTCATATTTATTAGATACCAGTAAAAAAAACCACAACAGATAATGTAAAATCCATATTATATGGATCCATATGTATCAATTTAATGGGTGTTAGATTGAACATTTTCATTCTTTTATTCAATAGAAAAGTGTTACTCAAAAAACAACAATTAAAAAAGTGAACCAATCACTTGATTGTTTTCTCTTAAAAAGTTGTCCTAGATTTTTTATAAGGTTTGAAAAAGTTATTTGAAGAGAATAACTAGATAACTCTATGGTAATTGTACTCATATTTGTTGGTTAATCTTAGAAAATATCTACGATAGATAAGGTAAAATCTTCATTATGTGTATCCGTATGGACATATGCAATTATTCGCAAAAATATACAGGTATAGATGCAGGTATAAATATTCTAATATCCGCCTCACACTCTATATATATATATATTGTTTTTACTTATTATGTATATTATTATTTTATAAAAATAAATGTCAATACATATATAAATTTTATCATAAGTAATAATATTTATCAATATGAATATACAAATAAAATCAGATAAAAATTAGTCAAAATCTTAATTTTGTTAGGTGGGATAAAATATTCAATAATTTAGGCATATATAAAATTAACAATTAGTTTTATAAAAGATGGTAATTGGTTTCTAAAGTTGGTTTTATTTTTATTCATGTGCTTGGTCTAATAATTAATTTTCTTTTTTGTTTTGTTTCTATTAATATTCTAAATTTAAGGATTCAACGTAATTTTGGATAATTTAACTCCTCTAATTTATTATTTTTTTGATTTAATATTATAGAATTTTGAATATTTTCTTAATTATATTAAAATGATATGATATTTTGCAATTTAACAATTAATTTTAATTCAAACTTGGATAATAGGTATGGATACTTAAGTATTCAAAATTTACAAATACTAGATTAAGATTGATATCTAAGAGAATATATACTTGGATATATATATATATATATATATATATTTTTAAATTGTGGGTACGATTACATATATCCTACTCAGACCCTACCAATTATCATTTGTATCTCTTATGCGTTAGTGAAGAAAAAGAATAATGGAAAATATAAGACAACTAGTGAAAAGTAAAGACAATTTCTTCTTCCGCTTCCTATGTTCTCAAATACATACAAAAAAAAATACATATGTGTAAAAAATACCTTTAAATTGGTCAAATTGGACAAAAATTGAGGATTTTAAAAAAAAATTGGAGACAAAGAAGAAGCTAACGAAAGAAAAAAGTATTGGGTCTTCTTTTGAAGTAAATAAACTCATTTTACTTTTTAAATGCTCTATGAATGCACAGATTCTTTTAATTTTGTAAATTTATTTATTTATTCTTAAAATTTTGGTTAGACTTATATGGTGAAGATTACCCCAAAAAAAACATATTGTCAAAATTTAACTCCCAGAACCCTTTAACATTTATTTATCTTTTTATTTATTTTATGTATTTGTTTGTAAATTTTATTATATAAATTATGATTTGCACTAATAATCTAAAAATTTAGCACTATATTTTTATTAATTTATTAAGTATCCGGTTGAACTACACTTTAACCGATTAAATTTTAACCTGCATGTTTCATCAGTTAAATTTCCGATCCAATTTTTACAGTGATTATTAGTATACTTAAACTTCATTCAATAGCCATCACAATGTAATAAAATTGGTCCTTTTGCGGTAAAGTACAATACCTTGGCGAGGATATATTTTTTCCTGTAAGATAAGGCACTCAAGCCTGTCTGTACAATATATTTGTGCTACAATTTTAGTGCACAAGAATCCCCAAAATCCCATTGAAGAGTTAACAAAATATAATGTACATGTATGAACAAAACCCCAAATCTGTAGCTCCTGGTATTCTAAAACACGAAAAAACCAATTTGGGGAATTACTGTCTCGCAATGATCAGGAAGTAGATTATAATCCACTCAGTTCCTCTATTCCAGTATGAAAGATGTCAAACTGTTTTCTGTGTACAGATAAAGCTGGTGCTCTCACATCTTATCTTTGTATATCCTACAGGCTGAGCACTTCGTGGGATAACACCCAGAACTCAAGAGAAAATGGCATGATCAACATGTAAGAAATATTCGCATAAACCCAAAAACATGTAGTCAGTGGGTGCACCTGCAATAAGATAACCGCAAAGTGATGTCATTAATAAAATACTTTTCAAATAATATGATTTTATTTTTCAAATAACCTTTTTATTCTCAGAAAAAAAATTCCATGAAGGACAATCTGAGAAATACTATTACTTTCTTAATACATTAAGAAATTAATTACATTTATAACTAAAATTCTTAATTGATGTGAGTTTAAGAGACAAGAGGGAGTACAATTGCAAGATAAATTTGACAGAACATTGCCAGGCATTCCTAAAAAATGTCTTCACCCAATATTGGCACTTTGTGAGCATTTAAATCAAATAATAAGGTATCAAAGAAAAAATTAAACCAAGGTAAAACACTGCAAATTAAGAGGAATGAGGTCCCAAATAGTGGACCCAACTCACTCAAGTCACACACCTCACACACATTTAGTTTCTAGAAGGATGAACAAAGAGAATAAAAGTTAGTTAACAACGTCTCTTATTCTACTGATCTTCCATTAAAGGATGAGGGAAGGAGAAGTGGGAAAGGCATTAAATTTCAAGAAGAATAATGGAGGGAATAAAAGTTAGTTAATGACGTCTCTTATTTTACGTTATAAGAATGAGGGAAGGGGAAAAGAGGAAGACATTTAGAAAATATTTTAAGAAATAATTAGGAGAAATCTTACTCAGGTTAGGAGCAATTTTGCTCTGGTTTAGGAGTTCTTAGAACTTTGGTTTAGTTTTTCTTTCTGCATCCTCTCCTAATCTCGTCATTGTAAAAAATACTACTTTGAATTTTAAGAAATAATATACGTTTTTCTTCTATTAAGATTCTGAGTTCTATCATTGGTCCGACCTACCGGATAAAAGCTAGCGAAACCGAATGCCACCGAAAATGTCTGACAAAGTTGAGGCTTTGGAGATACGAATGGCTGAGATGGAAGGTTATATGCGCCAAACCTTGGATGAATTTCGTCAAGCTATTTTGGCAGAGTTTGCAAAACTGTTGAATCGACCTACACCTGCGGTGTCGCAGACAACTGAGGAGCCAGTTACAGAATACAAGATAGTGGTGAAAAAGGTGGAGCTGCCATCAATTGATGGCGACGATCCAATGGGGTGGATCACGCGAGCAGAGACATTTTGAGGTATAAGGAATATATGAAGAAGTGAAGGTTCGTTTAGCGAAAATTAGCATAGAGATTCATCAGTTTAATCGTCTACGTAAAACGGAGGATGACCTCGCATGGTTAAAGTTCAAGTAAGCGCTGATTGAGAGATATGGGAAGAAAGAGCGATAATCCATTCAAAGAATTGAAAGATCTTCAACAAACTAGAAACGTGGAAGAGTACATTTTAGATTTCGAATATTTCTCTTCCCAGGTTATGTGTCTCCCCAAAGAACAATACCTTGGGTATTTTTTTTTTGGGCCGCTGCAGTGAGATGTAACTCCATGATGTTGTTCGGAATAGAAGAGGAAGGCAGAGCTCGAAATTCGTTCTCTTTTCTCCTACATTTGGAAGGTATCGTGAAGGGCATACCAGTCACGGTGATGGTGAACACTAGTGCTAGTCACAAATTTGTGACTCCTCAAATGGCAGCAGTTCTGCAACTTCCAGTAGAATAGATCCCAGTCACAAACGCGAAATTTGGAAACGGTTCCCATGTGTCTATAACAGAGAAGTGTGGGAAGTTTGACATTCAAATTGTAAGGTTCCAGACCACTGTTGAAGCTTACATAGTGGAATTACAAGGTGAGGACATGATTTTGGGAGTGGTTTGGCTGCATAATCTTGGCAAGGTGTTATTTGATTGGGAAGAAATGGCAATTTGCTTGAACTAGAAAGGGAAAGTTGTGAAGCTGCAGTGTCAAATTCCGAAGAATTGGAGAATCAATCAGGAAAAAGAACTTAATGTTGCTACCATGAATATACAATCAGCTGGGAAGGCAATAAGGAAACCTTCAGCTGGGAAGGCAATAACGAAACCATCAGCTGGGAACCTGGAAGTCTGCTACAAAATCAATGTCTTAATGTTAGCCTTGAGGACAAGACTCATTTTGAAAGGGGTGGCAATGATAGAACACTGCAAATTAAGAGGAATGACAGTCCACTCACTCAAGTCACACACCTCACACACATGTAGTTTCTAGAAAGACGAATGGAGGGAATAAAAGCTAGTTAATAACGTCTTTTATTCTACTGATCTTCCATTAAAGGATGAGGGAAAGGGAAGTGAGAAAGGCATTCAGTTTCAAGAAGGATGAATGGAGGGAATAAAAGTTAGTTAATAACGTCTCTTATTTTAAGTTATAAGAATGAGGGAAGGGGAAGAAGGGAAGGCATTTAGACAATATTTTAAGAAATAATTAGGAGAATTCTTTCTCTGGTTAGGAGCAATTTTGTTCTGGTTTAGGAGTTCTTAGAACTCTGGTTTAGTTTTTCTTTCTGCATCCTCTCCTGATCTCGTCATTGTAAGAGATACTACTCTGAATTTTAATAAATAATATACATTTTTCTTCCATTAAAATTCTGAGTTCTATCACACACGAATCTTTATAAAACACCAAAGTAACTGGTACTTACATTTTTAAAGTAACAGTGATCCTTTAAATGGAAGACAACCTTTTAAGGTTTCACAAATAATTATGCTTTCTAGGTATTTAAAAAAGCCATCATTAGAAAAATCTTAAGTAATTTCTATCTTTCCCTTCAGACACCTTGATCACAGACAAAATCAAAAGCAATAATAAGCTTTGCAACCGCAGTAAGGAACAATGGGATAATGACATATTGCTAACTCCGACAACGGAATAAGAAATAGTTTTTAGGGATTCTTATATATCTAGTTTAAGAAAAGTCTCCCGCTAGTTACACATGATGGAATTTCACACTTCTATTTCCCACCATTTTTTTCTCACATGCGTGTAGTTTTGCATGAATCTTTACTTTTTTGTATAGAAAGAGATACACAATCAAGTACAAATCCCAGTAAGAAAGAAGGAATCTAGTCATAAATGAATGATTACCTGGAACAGGCATCACGGGGCAGCTCTAACTGTTAAAACTCCACATGCTTCTTCAGCATGCATTGTTATATTTTCTGTTAAGTTTTTGCTTTCAAATTTTTGCTGTGGCTCGTCCTCCGAAGCTGAGGATTTTCTATGGAATACACAAGGAGGCTTCCATCTTTTGTGCCAGCTAAGAAGCACTCTTCGGGCGTTACAGTCAAAGATGTTAAAATCTTTCCAACCCCATGATATTTCTTAACAACTTCTAGCGTGTTTATAGAGCGAACAACAATCTGCCCCTGGTCACCTGCACCTACCAAAAACTCACCACATTTGCTCAATTGAATAGTATTGAGACGCCCATTGGATTCAGAGGCAGCAAGGTGTTTTCCATTTAATGAATACAGGTGCAAACTAAGATCATCATCAGCATAAATTACAATCTGACCATGTTGAGAAACAACTAGCTTTGATATAGGGCTGCCTGATGGATGCCGTAAGGATCTGACATATCTACCTTCTCGCAGCGTATGGAATACACATGTTCCATCTTTTGATCCACTAATTATGATATCAAGCTCGTGACTAACATATAAGCAAGTTATTATATCATCATGCCCACAAAGGATATGACATGGAGTTTCGATTATGACATAGTTCTTACGAGGTAACTCAGGCTGACTGTTCCGAATTCTCTTTTCTGTTTTACCACGATAAACTTCCCAAACCATTACTGTGGTATCATAACTTCCAGTTGCAAGGATACTCCCCTCAGATGTAACTGAAGCACAATTAACATTCGTAAGCCAGACATGTAAAGAAACTAGAAGGTTGAAAAGCAGCAATTCAAATAAGATCAACAAAAAGTTCACTGCAAACTGTTAGATGAAACAGTTGTCTATGAAAATAATAGTATTAGTGGCAATCTTCAGATATAAAAACATCACCATTTGATTCATTCAACAAACAGGAACAAAACATAAAACACCAGATTTAAGGGACACATGCCCCTCAACAACAATCAAGACAGTGCATTCCAGTACATCAAATGGTATACTCATGGTTATCAGAACATGAATCAATCTTAACCACAAAAAGTACCTGCAATACAGCTCACCACATCCTTATGTTGTCGAATACTTTGCACCATTCTGCCATCGCTTAATGATATGACCTGGAAACTATTTTCCCAATTGCCACACGATATTAAGAAATTCTCGGAGGGTGTCTGCATTGTTGCAAAGCATTGTTCTCCAAGTTCAACATGTTCAGGCACAGGAATACCGATTTTACGTGGTGAAAGCATGTCGGAACCAACTCCAAAGAAAGGGTCCTGAAAAAGACGGAGGTCGTTTCAATACTGATGAAAAAATAACATAATTCTAATAAAAAAGTAAAACACACTAAATAACAAATCCAAATGCATTTCAATGTCTGATGAAACCAAAGCCTGACCTGTGAACCAGAAAATGTAAAATTTCCACCGGTTTGCAATTGAGTTGATATCCACGTCTTAACAGACAAGTTGAGACCCTCATTCACAAGGATAACATTTGAGTCCATTAGCCCAACATAGAGTATAGCTGATGAAGAATGACTTGTATTACAAACAATGGAAGTCAAACTAATGGAATCAGGAGCGAAGTACAGAGGATGTGCAATTGGAATAGGTGGCCCTCTTCTTGGGTGTTTCTTACGAAACATCTGAATTGGAGTCTGACCAAAGTTGGCTATTTGGTCTTCTATAGCAGCTCTTTGCATATCATCTTCTGTTGTTTCCAGATCAACAGCTCCTTCGTAAGTTAAGTAGTAGAAGATGTTCGCTGCCTACAACCCAATGTCAAAGTTTTAACAACTAACCTTAACAGTTTAGCCAATTCTGATTTGCATGTTATTGGAAAGTGAAAATTGTGGATCTTGATGTATACCTCTACAGCAGGTTTACCACGTTGCTTGTATCCAAATACCAAATCTATCCAGTGATGAAGATTTGAGCTGACATATTCACTTTCAAGAGCCTCCCGGTTTCTCCTAATAAATTCTTCAGGGGAACCCTGTGCAAATTACGATTTGAAACTAAGTACTTTCTGTCTGCTAAATTTGAATGTTATTGAAAGGAATTTCTGGTTGACATTTTGTATCTCATGTAAATATTTCAAAATTTAAAATATCTCTGGGTAACAATTGCTGTATCTTGTAGAGTGTGACAAGAGAATAAACAAAAAGATAAAACTGCAAGAATGAATAAACTTTTATCAAGAGAATAAAATAAAATATTTGTGTTGCTTTGACACTCATGTTTGTTTTTATACACATTGGTACCCAAAGAGACGAACCAGTTAGCAAATCACTAATTTTTTGTTGGATGGAATATATGATAAAAAAATGTCTGTGGCACCTACAGTTCTTTTGTTGAATGACAAATGTTAGTATAGTTAGTGTCAAAATCTGTTTCTGTTTAATATCCCTCAAGTATAGGGATTCAGTTGAATAGAAGTACTAATAGGGATTTAGTTATATATGAGTACTAATAGGATTTTGTTGTTTAGTAATCTAGTATACATATATATTTGATGTATTGCCAACATATTTTCAATTCAATAAATATATTTTTACTCTAATTCTTGAGATAGTATCAGATCTTTCGATCTTTGGGAGCCTTGCTTCCGTATAAATTTTTCGCCTTCATTGCGGTTTCTTTTTTTCCTAAAACCTTAACCACCTTCATTGTGTCCCTTTTTGCTGCCTTCATTACAGCAATTTGAGATTTCTTTTTGGCCTACTCGCTGCCATAATGTGTTCAATACTCACGTCGTTACTGTTCATGTCCGTTTGACTGCCTTCTAGACCTCCTTTCAGCGCCGTTTTCAACCAGATAGTAGATCGGCCGTTTCTCGTTTCGTATCGAGGGTTTCACTTTTTGATCAGAGCACTTTTGTTTGTGGGTCATTTGAAGCTCACGGTTTTTGCTCGGACTTTTCTGTTGCGGCATTATAGCACACCTACAGTTTGTGGATATTTTTTGAACGTTTGAAGTTTGTTTTGTTTGATAGATCAATCTTTCGTCTCTAATATCGTTTGTCTGCTGATTTTACGGATATGGCCCGACTCAATGAAGATGAAATAGAGAAGATTAGATCACTTCTTAGTAAGTTGGAGAAACCGACAGGTACTAGTTCTCTAGAATATACAAGTACATTTCCTCTTGGTAAGTTTCAATTTTCTTTTGGACTTAATGCTTCAGATACAACCTATAACCAATATTGGATACTGGATTCTGGAGCCACTGACCACATGACACCCTTACCTACACACTTCTCCACTTATTCACTTTGCCCTAGCAACAAGAAAATATCCACAACAGATGGTACCCTTCTAACTGCAGCAGGTCAAGGAGATGTCCAAATAAACTCATCCATAACTCTAAGAAATGTCCTTCATATTCCTAAATTGTCCACTAGCTTAATTTCGATACAAAAACTAACACAAGACATATCATGTAATGTTTTTTTATAACAAATCTTGTGTCTTTCAGGACAAGAATTCAGGGAGGACAATTTGGTAATGCTAGAGAATGGAATGGTCTATATTACTTGGATAATCAAACACTCTGAGTCAGGGGGAGTAACAGTGTTATTGGTATATGTTGACGACATTATAGTGACCAGTGATGATGAAAAGGAGCAACAATTGTTAGGACAACACCTAGCCAACGAATTTGAGATTAAAACCTTGGGAAAATTGAAGTATTTCTTGGGAATTGAAGTGGCTCACTCTAAGAAAGAGATTTTCATATCCCAACAAAAATATGTCACAGATCTTCTGCAGGAAACAGGTAAGACATCATGCAAACCAGCGAGTACACCAATCGATCCAAATTTGAAGTTGGGAAATGCAAAAGAAGACATCGCAATTGACAAGAAAATGTACCAAAGATTAGTTGAAAGAACCAATGAAACTTTATTGTGATAATAAATCTGCTATTAGAATAGCACATAATCGAGTACAACATGATAGAACCAAGTATATTGAAGTCGATAGCCATTTCATCAAAGAAAAACTCGACAGTGGCCTAATTTGCACTCCATATGTCTTATCCCAAGGCAACCTTGCAGATCTTCTAACTAAAGGATTAAACAACAACAACTTTGAAAGAATTGTATCTAAGCTGGGAATGGAGAACATCTATTCACCAGCTTGAGGGGGAGTGTCAAAATATGTTTCTGTTTAGTATCCCTCAAGTATAGGGATTCAGTTGAATAGAAGTACTAGTAGGAATTTAGTTATATGTGTACTAATAGGGATTTAGTTATATATGAATATTAATAAGATTTTGTTGTTTAGTAATCTAGTATACATATATATCTGATGTATTGCCAACATATTTTCAATTCAATAAATATATTTTTACTCTAATTCTTGAGAGTTAGTGTTGATAGTCATACATTGAATGTGATACAGCCTAAAGAAACATCTATAAAAAGGAGGCATCCCTCATTTAAATGTCAATTTTGTAAGGTTCAGTTAAGTCATCCCAAATTCTAAGACAGTATTAGAGCAATACCATCTTTGAAGAGTTGAACTTGTCTTACCGGCTGCTTTGAACTTGATGAGAACCTAGCTATCAAGATGAAGACACAAGAATAATTTCTTTTAATCACTTCTATTAAATAATGCTTAGTCTTAATAGTTAGATTGCTTTCCTTTGGAGTTGTATTTTGCTCCATGTATACTAGTATGTGGCTGAGGGCCTTTGTATTGTGCATCCATTTGGATCCACATCAGAACTGGAAGAGTGAAGACATTTGAAAAATTGAAAGTGAAGCTTACATTGACTAGACATCTGCAGGCGGTTCAATACCATTTTTAGGATAGGTTCTGATATCTTAAAATTTTAGCCAAACTCGACTCCAAAAGCAGGTGCAAGAATACCTAAGCTTTTAAGGACTACCTTGATCACCCCTCTTAGTAGTTGAGCAACCCTCAGAGAGTAATTATGGTTCCAAGACCCATAAACATTAATTCCTACACTCTCCCAGAACTTTGATAATGCACTGCAAATTGCTTTGCATAGTGAATTTTGGAGGTTTCCTTGTTTGAAGGAGTTCTTGTAGCTGTAGGTTCGACGTGAAACATTTTAAATGAGAATAAAGTTTCAGAAGATGTCGGCTTAGGCACAGAAAAAGATGTGATTTGTAATTCCTTATTTGTTTTTGGGTAAAGTTTTTCAGTAATATTTAAATATCCAAATTTAAAATCTCTTTTCAGACGTTATAATTATTATTACCATTAGGTAGAATCTGAAATATTACTTTATTACTGGCAAGAGCATAGTTATTCATCTTACAGCTCTTTTTGCAAAGCTCACAATTTATGTTGTAGCAGTTCAAATGGGTTACTCCTATTGATCTTACTTGAGAATTAGGTTTTGGTGCTTAATGACTTGAGAGATTAGCTCTCAGCATGATATTATTTATAATCAAAATTGTACAAGGAGAATCTCTTAATTAAGGAAATAAATCTGGACTAAATCCAACCTATATCAAACCTAATAAAAACAAGAATAACATATCTTAATAATAACAAACTAAATCATTGCATGTCTCAACACTCCCCCTCAAGCTGGAGCATACAGATTGTAGGCATCGAGCTTGTCACATATATAAGTTGTCCTTGGTCCTTGAAGAGCCTTTGGGAAAATGTCTACCAATTGATCATTAGAACCAACAAATGAAGTAGCAATCTCGCCAGACACAATCTTCTCACGAACAAAGTGACGATCAATCTCAATATGCTTAGTTTGTTCATGAAAGACTGGATTAGAAGGAATATGTAAGGCTGCTTGGTTATCACATATGAGACTCATAGTGCCTATATTACAAAAGCGCAACTCTTGGAGAAGGTGTCTGAGCCATATGAGCTCTTGAGTAGTAAGTGCCATAGCTCGATATTCAGCCTCAGCACTAGATCTGGCAACAACGTTCTGCTTCTTGCTTTTCCAGGAAATCCAATTACCAACAATAAGAACACAATACTCAAATGTCGACAGTCTTTCGGAAGGACTTCCAGCCCAATCTGCATCTGTGTAAGCGACAATATCTGAATTACCTCTGTCTGTGTAAACAAGACCTTTTCCTGGAGCTCCTTTAATGTATCTCAAGATTCTAACCACAACATTCCAATGACTATCACAAGGGGAATTCAAGAATTGACTCACCACACTCACAGCGTATGAAATATCTGGCCTCGTCGTGGTCAAGTAATTCAACTTCCCAACTAACCTCTTATATCTTCCTGGATCTGGAAAGGACTCCCCCTAATCCGGTAGGAGTTTGACATTTGGATCCATAGGAGTGCCAATTGGCTTGCAATCTAGCATACTGATTTCTTCCAAGATATCCAAAGCATACTTTCTCTCGGAAATAGCAATTCCTGCCTTAGATTGAGCTACCTCAATGCCAAGAAAATACCTCAGTCTACCTAGATCTTTCACCTGAAAGTGGTGGACTAGATGTTGTTTGAGTCCCACAATTCCATCACGATCATCACCAGTAATGACTATATCATCAACATAGACAACCAAGTAAATACACTTGTTCGAAGAAAATTTATAAAACATAGAGTGATCAGCTTCACTCCGAATCATGCCATACTGTTGAACAACACTACTAAACCTCCCAAACCATGCCCGAGGAGAATATTTGAGACCATACAAAGCTTTATGAAGTCGACAGATATACCCACGACACTCCCCCTGAGCAACGAAACCAGGTGGTTGCTCGAGATAAACTTCTTCTTCTAAGTTTCCATGAAGGAATGCATTCTTTATGTTTAACTGATACAATGGCCAATGTCGCATAGTAGCCATAGAGAGAAAAAGACGAACCGAAGCCATTTTAGCCACAGGTGAGAAAGTGTCGCTGTAATCAAGACCAAAAACCTGAGTATAGCCTTTAGCCACTAGCGAGCTTTCAGACGATCAATATGTCCGTCTGGACCAACTTTGACTGTGTATACCCAACGACATCCAACAATAGATTTACCAGGAGGAGGTGGCACAAGAGTCCATGTTTGGTTAGATTTTAAAGCTGTCATCTCATCAATCATCGTATGCCGCCAACCTGAATGAGAAAGAGCTTCTTGCGGAGACTTAGGAATAGTGATGGAAGAGATAGCAGATGCAAAGGTATAATGTGAAGGTGATAAACGGTGATAACTAAGAAAATTATAAATGGGATAGGGATTACTGGTGGAACGTGTACCTTTACGTAGTGCAATAGGGAGGTCGTCGGACAAGGTAGGCAGATCCGAAGTAGAAGATGGGACCGGAACAGGAGATGAGTCACTTAAATCTTGTGTAGGAAGTGGCTTGGTAGGAGGGAGACGTGCACGTCGCTGATAAGTTTGCAAGAGAGGAGGCCTAGATGGATCTGGCTGGTCAATTATAGGCATGGACGGAGTTATCGGAACAAGGTAAGGGATAGGTAATACCTCAGAGATTGGTTCAGATTCAATGGGGGATGGGAAGAAAGGTGTATCCTTAAAGAATGTGACATCAGCAGACATGTAGAAGCGATGTGTAGAGGAACAATAGCATCGATATCCTTTCTGAAACCTTGAATAGCCGAGGAAAACACACTTAATTGCACGAGCATTCAACTTATCAAGTCTTGGAGTAAGATCATGAACAAAGCAAGTGGATCCAAAAACTCAAGGAGGGATACGAAACAATGGTTCATTGGGGACCAATATGGAATGGGGAACTTTGTCTTGGATAACAGAAGATGACATTCTATTAATCAAATATCCTGCAGTGAGGACAACATCGCCCCAAAACTTGAGAGGAAAATTAGCATTGATTAGCAGCGTACGTGCTGTTTCAATTATATGACGGTGCTTACGTTCAGCAATACCATTTTGTTGTGGGGTATGGGGACAAGATGATTGATGGATTATTCCATTTTCGACCATAAAAGAATTAAAAGATGACGAAAAATACTCTTGCATTATCACTGCACAAAATGCGAATAGAACAACCAAATTGATTTTGAATTTCCGTAAAGAAATTGTGAAATATACTTAATATTTATGATCTATCCTTAAGTAGGTAGATCCACGTACATCTAGAAAACTCATCAATAAAAATGACAAAATATCTATGACCTACAACTAAAGTGACTTGACTTGGTCCCCATACATCAGAATGAACAGCATCAAAAAAAGAGCGGGATTGTGATTGAAGACTGCTGGGGAAGGAAGACCGGACATGTTTCCCAAGCTGACAAGATTCACAATCTAAAGACTTCAAGTGAGACAAGTGAGGGACCATAACTTTGAACTTTTTGAGACTTAGATGACCTAACCGACGATGAAGAAGACTTGGGGACTCCGTAATAGAAGTGGAAGCAACAGTAGATGAAGACTGAAGGTAGTAAAGCCCTTGGGACTCGTATCCCGTACCAATCATCTGCTTCGTACTCTGATCCTGTATAACAAAAGAATCAGGAGTAAAAGTTATAGAACAATTTAGACTACGAGTCAGACGACTAACAGAAATTAAATTAAATGGACAGTTGGAAACAAAAAGAACATAGTCAAGAGATAAGGATGGGAGAGGAGTGGCTTGACCAATGCCACTAGCTTTAGCTTTCGAACCGTCTGCAACGGTAATATGATGTGGGATTTTAGGTTGGGATATTTTCGATATAAGTGATGGATTACCAGCCACAAGATCAGAAGCTCCAGAGTCCAAGATCCAAGGGCTAACAGATGAGGAGTGAGAGAGGCAGACCGTAGAATTACCGGTATGAACAAAAGTTGTTGAGGATGAGGCATGTGAAGCCTTGAACTGCAGATATGCCTTGTACTCTTCATCTGACAACATATTGTTTTTGGTATTTTTCACTTCAGAGTCTTTTCCATTATCATTAGACTGCGTCACATTTGCTGTTCTTTCTGGAAAGTCAATAATAGAATAACACTTGTCTTCGGATGCAGTGAGAATGTGGCTTCGAACTGACTCATACTTTTGATGGAGGCCATGAAGGACACATATCATGCAAACATTGTCCAATTTCTCAAGCATCTTCGTTGAGTCATCGTCGGCTACAAGGAGCTTGAACTCGTTTACCGCTGATTGGGCTTTATTAGCATAAGCCATAATGTTATCTTCTGTCATCTGAAGGGTAGCTAAATTATGAATAACATTATAGAGACGTTGGATATCGTTCGAATAGACATTCTTAGCTTTCTCCCAAATATCATAGCAAGTGGTGTACGAGCGATAATGGACCAGCAAGGAGGGCTCAATTGTTTGCTACAAAAGAGAGACTAATTGACAATCAGCTTGCTCCCAATCTTCACGCAAATTTGCATTAATTTATGAGGACTTCTTAGTGAGGTGATTTGAGAGCTTTTGTCCAAGAAACCACATCTTGACAGCAGCTGACCAATTTAAATAATTTTGACCATTAAGTTTCTCAGACGTTATAGAGGGATTGTTGGAGAAAACATATGTTACAAGGCTCTTAACAGAGGATTCAGATTTGTTGTTCTCCTTTTGCAAAAGATCTAAACTTGAACTCATCTTCAACAGACTAGAAGCCGTAAGAAGGCAGCAGACGAAAGCACCAAAAATAAGAAGGCAGCAGACTAGAAGCCGTAAGAAGGAAGCCGTACAGGCAGCAAGAAACAGGAACGCCGGCAGGAAGGCAGCAAGACACCATAAAGAAAGCACCAGAAATAGTGGGACCCACTGACCAAACTTGGCCAAAACAGGAAGGGCGGCAGCAGACAAGTGGAACGGGACTGAACGGGACTTCGTCGGAGGTCTAGATGGTGGCGCGTGGCCTTCACGCGCCGGCAGAGCTTACAACTGCAGAAAACGCGCGTGGCAGCGCATAAGAAGGCGGATGGCGGCGGTTCTCCAGTGAATGGCCGATCTGATTAAGGCGAGTCTGATGGTGGGGGTGGTGTGACTCGTCGGGCTGTGTGTGTTGGACAATTAACAGGACAGCTGCGTATGTGATTGACGGCTAGGGTTTTTGAGACTTTTGAGAGACCCACTGATCGTGAGCTCTGGTACCAACTTGAGAATTAGGTTTTGGTGCTTAATGACTTGAGAGATTAGCTCTCAACATAATATTATTTATAATCAAAATTGTACAAGGAGAATCTCTTAATTAAGGAAATAAATCTGGACTAAATCCAACCTATATCAAACCTAATAAAAACAAGAATAACATATCTTAATAATAACAAACTAAATCATTGCATGTCTCAACAATCTTCAAAGAGAGTGAGCGGTTTTCACATTCATAAATGTAGCCGAAGCAGATTTTAAATAACCAATTTTTGAACTTCAAAGATAAAATCTGATAAATGCTTGCTGCTAAGATACATGATGGAGAGAGTATAGAGTATGGCTCAACACATAAATTAGTATGATTCTCACCACATATAAAGACATTTCAAACTCAAAATTTCGTGTGGGTAAAATATCATAATATAATTGGCAACATTATTTATGTATGCTGCTCTGTTTGCATGTCCGCATAGTTGATTTTAGGGTATTAGCATACCTTCGACCATGGAGGGAGGCAAACATCCCCAAGAGGTTCACCATCTTGTCTAACTCCTAGATGATAAGAGTTTGAATTCATGAGAAACTCAGGCATGTAAAAGAACTCGGGTATTAACTCCTTCACATCACTGGTATTTGTAAGGCAGTTTCTGAATGTGCCCTCAATACTTTGAAACAGTCGGTCAGCGTGATCAAATTTACCCCCCTGACAAAAAATGCATTAAAAAATTTAATCATGATGCAATATGAGTGGAAGGAAAAAAAACTACGCTAAAAACAAAGAAAAGAAAATATAAGAGAATTGATAATAAACACACAGAAAGAAAAGAGACAATGTCTTTGGCTTGTCATTATCTTGAATCCCAAAACATGGTGTGATTTAAAGTGAAAAAAGGTTGGTTTGAATTAGGATCAAACCATGATTTGTATACTATAATCCAAAAATACTATTATTTACAGAGGCTGTCCTATCTTCAAAGACCAATTTTCCTAAAAGCTTAAGCTGATGAATCACCCAAGGATGGTTTATTATATCCAAAAAATAACAAACTTGTTTATAAAGTCACTGGTTGGAATAAACAAGGACCACACATCACCAAAAAAGCACCACGCAACACCAATTGTCTGTTATCAGCCCATTAATGGCCTGATAACAGGTGGCTTAGCAGATCTAAAATAGTCCCTGATACCATCTTAAAAGTTAGAATTTGGTTTGGGCTTAATTCAACCCACAAACCTGCTTGTAAGGCAAGGATTGTTCCCACATCTTATATATGCATATTCAAGTCATATCACTCTCCAATGAGGGACTCTCAACAGTAAACTTTAGTTTGAAAGAGATTATTACAATATCTACAAAAGTTCTTAAAAAAATGAATGATGCATAATAACATGTTATGGTTTTTTAAAAGGCAAAATAGAAATATTATTAAACAACAAATGAGGCAGGGCACAAGAAATGCCAAAGCCAACATAAACAAGAAGCATTTTTTTTATAAAAACAAACAAGAACCTTAGCTTAATCAAAGAGATTTTATTTATCTTTGGAAAATCATTTACTCTCTTGTTTGATCAAGTGTGGGAATCTAGTACTCAACATAATTCTGAGTGTTTTTTTTTTTCTATAGGCATAACTCTGAGTGTGTTTGGATGAGGTAATTAGAAATTCAAGAGAATGTACAATTCTAGACAGTTCAAATGCTTTGATTAAATTCACTTTTTTGATAGGCATAGAGCAATTAAAATTATTTATTTTAAAAAAATTTTGTTTGGATAGAGTAATTAAATATTATATTACTATAAAAATTCAAACTTATCTATAGTTGGGTCATTTATATAAATTTGAAAAAAAAATGGGTAAAAATATAAATATCAAAAGATAAGTAAGTGGGTCAAAAATGGAAATTTTGGGTAAAATTGAAATTGTAGAAAAGTTGAGGGACCAATCTGCAAATTTTAAAAAATATATAGACACCAATCTGCAAATTATGAAAAATATATAACGACTAGTCTGTAAAATTTGAAAAATATATAGAAACTAATGTGCAAACTTTGAAACATATAGGACCAATATGCATAATTTTAAAAATTATATGGACCAATTTGTGATTCACAATTTATAGGGTAAGATAAGAGAATCTTTTAAGGCGAGATTTGAAATTCCCTAAATTTAATTTGTATTTTTTTTTATAAAATCCCTAAATTTAGCTTTAACAAATAAAGCCCTTCATTTTGAAAATTTTCCAATTTATTATCCAAACAAATTTACACTGAAGTATTTGACTTACCCTCTAAAATTATATTACCTCATAAAATTCCCCCATCCAAACACATCGTAATATAACCCATAAATTTAATAATATACTCTGAATCTTGATTTTATCTTTCTTTCCTTTCTAATCTAAACCACACAATTTCAACAATGAATCTTTTATAGAGATTATTTACCAAAAAAACAGGGAAGGGATGATATGATAGCATTTTTTGCTTCTAAATAATGACTTTCAGTACATTCATTGTAAGATGTTTTTTGCTAGACTAAAATTAGATAGCAGATCGTATTTACATTAGCAGTGCAATTTTGTCATGCAAATTGAAATTGAACAGACAAAACTAAGTTGATGCTTAAAATATGTCATGTTACGGGATACCTGCAGATTACGGTGGAGAGAGGTATAGGGCTCCAATCTTAGAAGGTAATAAAGCACAATGCCCATACTTGAGTAATGAGATCCATAGTAGAAGCTACAACAATAGACCAGCACATGAGAGAGAGTTTTGTATGTAGCATATCTAGGGAGAGTGTGAGAAGTGAATGACTTTGACCATTCATAGGTTGCAGGGCCAAATTTATTCCTCTCACGAGAGATGCTCTCACCCAATATGCTGAGTGTGTGTGTGGGTATTAGGGCATAACAAATGAAACTGTGATAGGAGCTAATCAGAACTATACAACCATACACGGACAGCAAGATTATACTCACGTATGGCTTGCAATGTGTGAGAGAGAGAGAGAGATAAATAAATAAATATATAAATAATAAAGGATTATAGTAAATCCTAAAACCAAGCTTGATAATTACCTGGGTATATCAGGATCACAGAAGTTACGGTATCTATCTTCAAACACCTAAATGTAAGAAGCATACATTAAGAATAGTAAAATACTAGTAAAAAACAAGCATTTCAATCAATATTTCAAGAAACCAAATCGAACCAACCTCAAATCGTTTGGTATCAAGTGCTCCAACAGGCTTTGACAAATCTCGAAATGTAGATGATCTATTATAATCAAGAACCTCTGACGTGTAATCAGCCAAGACCCAAGGAAAAACAGGATATTGGGTCAAATCATTATAAGATCTTCCAGCAAGTGTGTTGAGAATCATCAAATATTCGAAGTTTGTTATATCCCTTCTCCTCCAGCTTTCTCTGGCAGTTTCTGCCATTTCCTGAGCTACCCGTCGATCAACAAAATTTATAGGTCCAGTCTTGTCTCTTCCACTTCCTTTGGGAAATAAATACTCATTTCTGGTAGCAACTATCAAGTTACCTATATCTTTTGCATCCTTCTGTGATGCAAAGTTCAGAAATACTGGGGAAACTGAATCACTGAAGAAAATCTCTATTGCAGTATATCTGAGCAAATATCGGGTGTAATGAACAGCTTTGATCTAAAACAACAATCAGTCAAAGAATCAACCCCAACAAAATAAAAGAAAATAAGGTATCAATCTGTAAAACGACACAATTGAGAAGATAATGAACCAGTAAACCAACCTTAGCCATGCTCCACCTTCGATGGCGTTTAACACACCTCATAAGTTTAACAGGCCCATTTCCATTTATTACCTCTACATTGCCTACTGTAACTCCCTTCTGAAGATCCATATCAGAAGCAGGCCACTTCATTGATCTTTGCTTTTGAACAGACTTGGTCAGATCAGAATTATTTAAGGCATCAAAGTTTTTAAAAACAGATGATCCACCGGTACCTTCTACCAAGAATTGGGCAAAGAAATGCAAAACATTTTTCATGACCGCCAAATGACCAGCTAATTTTCTCTTTGGGGTCACAAGAACACATGGAATTGACACAAGCACCTGAAAAAGGAAATTAGACATGACAATCACAATTGTAACACAGTTTCAGATTCCCTTTAAACACCAAAGGAGCGTATTCCTCGATACCACATACCTCACTGGCTTCTGTCTCAGGTGCACAAGGAGTGTCTCTTCGTTCATGCACAACATCCATTCGGTTATTGTTATCCTTTAGTAACTCAGCAGATTGGCAGTCTGAATGATCAGGGAGAATTGATGTATTAGGTCCACTTATTTCAGTACTGGTTTCATTGGTGTCAAAGGTTCCCTCGTCAGTTATTTTTCTTATCCCTTTCAGCAAGAGCTGCTTCATTTGTTCAGGTATATTACCCACAAAACCGGGATTACTTTCATTAACAGGACTAGCAACTCCGCTAACAATGGCAGAAAGAGGATTACAGAGATTTTCATCAAAATGATAATTTTGCCTTAGTTTTGGCCTCCGTCGCCATGAGTCTTCTGTCTTGTCAAGTTTCCAGTGTGTTACAACACAATTTGGAAAAGGATTAGTAGACCATGGACCTCTCTCATCAATTAACGATCGAAACATGTGTATCCATTTTTCCTGTAAAAGCAAACCTAAATTTTTATACTTGTATTAAAAATAAATCTAACACCTTTTATGAAAAGAAAAGCAGGGCCAAAGGAAAAATAATTAACAATGAAACAAGGATGTTATGCATACAGCAACATTTTGCTGCTCCTCCTCATAGGTAAGCTGGAATTCAGCTCTTCTGCTATCATCTGAAGAAAGAATAGAGTTCAAGCTATTCTGGATCTCATCTTCAAGAGCTTGCTTACTAGTAGATTCTGCCAAGGTGTTTTCATCTATTCTACAATGAAGTTCCTGTATCTGCTGGGTGCGGTCAATTTTTGATGTCTTCATATAATTAGCTTCATCGCTGATCTGAAAAGTGATAGAAGCCAGTTAAAAACACGAAATAGCACTGGTAGACATAGAGAAAAACCAGGATTGAAAAGGAGATACGGCAAAAACAATGTCATACGCAAAAATGCATTAACCATAGCCAATTAGGTGATTAATAATATTCAAGCAGTGATCAAATAACTTGAATCCTAGGTATGGATAGCATGGACTTCTATTCACATGAATTCATTGGATGAATTTCTTACAAAATCGTTGCTGGAAAATTCATATTAATCCAAAATAATTTTTAATCCATAGATTAAAGATGTCTTCAAATCTATCCTATATAATACTCCCTCCAGTCACTATTATAAGCAAAAAAAAAACAACTTTCACAGGTATTAAGAAACGTAGTTAAATGCAATTAATTTTCTAGAATTCTTGTAAAACACAAGTCGAATTTACTAAATTGTCCCTTTTTAATGTCAAACACTCAAACTATCAACATGACATGTTTTGAAATAAATGAAGGGTCTATTAGGAATAATAACAGTAAATGATTTAAAAGTAGTTGTTTTTTGCTTATAATAGTGACCAAGATTTAACTCATTTTTTTGCTTCAAATAGTGACCAAGGGGAGTATTTTTCAAATTGGAAATATCAATCATTTGATCATCAACTTATTCTTGATTAAATTCTCTTTTAATAGCATTACATTCCCCCCCACACAAAATGCATGTGCAACGCATATTGTCAACAAAACATTTTGTACAATAAAGCACATACTGCTGCCAGAACTCGATCCTTTTGAATTAAATTTTGAATGGATCCTGCATCTTTCAAATTGTAGTTAGGATCCAGGGTGTCATCGCGGCTCACAAGGCTAGTAGCAAGCATTGATTTTCCAATATTGACAGTCTCACGGATCAAATGTGATAAAAGATGAAAACGAGCACCATCATCCAACATTCCATACTGTGACCTAACAAAAAGCAATACCCTACCAACATCCAAACATAAAGTTAGTTTGTTATAGGTCAATCTTACAAATTGAGAACTGACTCTCAAAAAAAGAAAAAATCAATTTAATCCATGATAAGGAAACTTGTTAAGTCATATACTTGCTTTATGTACTTGCTAGCAATATTACCAGATGATAAGTTGGAGCCTACTCTTGCTTTGCTCGTCATCAGCAGTTAAAAGGCAAGGTAAAAGTGAGATGAACTGTTGGACACACCGTGATGCCTTTTCTAGAGAAGATTTACACAGATAAAGAATAACAAGGTGATAAATAATTCTAGGGCACCTCTCTCCTCGTAATACCATTGCTTTATCAACATTTTTGTTAGGTTTTGCAGTCAAAGCATTGCCAATACCTCCTGATACAACAACTGCAGCCACTTCGGCAGCAGGAATGTTTAATGACTCAACTAAACCACGAGCCCTTTGACCAAGAGATGGTCCTGCAAATGACGATGATTTGGGTAACACGCTGCCGGGTCCCTTTCCATTCATCATGCTAATAACAACCCACAAATTGTCATAGAGATTCCACCATTTCTCTTCAATTGTATCATCACATGGTATAGGCAGCTTAAAATTCCGTGATTTTCTGAAAGAGTACAGGACCAAATTGTAAATAATGAGATATCACAAGCATCGAATATTTGTTTTTTTTCTAGTGTATGTAGTGCCATGAGGAGAAGAGCTGGGTTCAGAGTTTTAATACCTAGATGTTTGCTCATCAGCTTCTCCTATCAACACATCTTTTAAGGCAGAACTGTACTCCATTTCCAAATCAAGATGAAAATCAGATTCACTTCCAAGGAGCTGCAAGGGAAAAATAGCATACCTTCAATACAATACTTTCAATTTTGAATATTGTAATAGGTTCTACTTCTAAACATAATTATAGAAAGAAATCAAAACATCATATAAGACCTAAATATTTCTTAAATGCTTTTACAGACATGACATTATCCTATTGCCAGCTTAGGGGGCTCGTGTATAAGAAAGAAGTTTGGAGAAAGTTTGTTTCTACATTGTTTCTCAGTTTGGAACATTCAGAGTAGGACCCATTAGAAAGCCACCTTAATTGTGGCAAATTTTGAACTGCCTTGTTTGCAGCCTCCAGTACCTTCATTTGTTGGGTGTGAGAGGGCGTGTTTAGTACGGCATCACCTAGAGATATTGCCTAATTAGTGTTTATAAAGCTTCGCCATTTCCCACCAAACAAACCAATTTTGAAGGGTTGAGTTAGGATCTAAGCCCAATTTATAAGCTTTGTTTTTGAACCAAAAGGGTTAACAAGATAATGGAGCAGTTCGGTGATGCGGTGGTGCACTTGTGGCTCTGTTGTTGTATGGTTTAGTAGAGTCCCAATACATCAAGCAGAAGTTGTCCTCGCCCACCCAACTATGAGATACAGTTGTCATGGGGGCTTCTATTCAATGCTGAGACGACAGCTGTTTCAATAAAATTTGAGTTTTCTGTTGCAGTGATGTCCACCTTTGAGTTTTTCTATTTAAATATGTTTTTTAATAAGTATATCTTATCCTCCACACATTTAATTTACTCATATTGAGAGCAAAAACTGAGTAATTCATGCATTTAAACCATATAGCCCAGTACCGGGAGTTCTTTATCAATTTCGGAGATCAGCATCTCATCAATCAATTTCAAAAGGTACAATGTGTTGTCTCGGCAGGGTTGTGAAATGAAAATATTATCCGCAGCTGACAAATCCACCAAATTCTGAATCACATCCTCATATATATCACGGAGAAAGAACCGATATGAATTGCCACCCTACAAGGAGAGTTTCAAACATAATCATCACTTGAATAAAGAATGATATGAGCAAACTATTATAATGAAACTAGAACAACATTCTAAAAACAGTATAGCATCCTTAAAGCATAAAATGTCAACTGGTAGCTTGATTACAAACATACCTCCTCAGAGTGCATAACAAGGAGATTGACTGTTTCTTCCAACTGCTGCCAGCCACCTTTTACAGAATGCAGATAGTGACACAGAACAAGAGAAAACAAATTTCTCACCACAAGCAGCTCATCCATCCCACCATTACCATGATTAGGAAACTTGACATTATTGTCCTTTAACACACCAAGCTTTAGAGAAGATGCTAGCCAGGCATTCCACCCATATTCCTATTAACAATATCATGAATAAAAAAATAACTCACCAAGTCATCAACTGTTAGAAAAAAAATAACTAAAAAATTGCCATACCATAAAAGCTTCAATATTTGAAGCATTTGAATCAAGAAGGCCAAGTATGTCTCTGATTATTTTCATTCTTGCGGCTGTATCCTCACAGCCAGACAAATATCTAAAAATCAGAGGCAACATCTGAGGAAGTAAGAAATGAGAACTACTGCTCTTGCTTTTCACCCTCTCAAGGTGGCTGTGTCTTTGTAAAACCTGCAAACCACATTTTCCTTTAGTGATTGCCAGCAAGTGACCATTAAATAAGCAGTATAATAACTAATTCAATCAGTCTTGCTAGGCACATCAATGTTATTCCACAACTCTCGTAAGAATGAATATTGAACTAACAGGGAAAAACACAAGATCGCAGGGAGAGGGGTCCATATGACACATTACCTGTTTGGGGCTAGCACCACCAAGAAGAACATCAAATAAAGTAGCACAAAGATTTTCTGTCTGCGGAAAGCTGAAAAGTCTATCCGATATAGCTAAGAAAATTGGTTGCATTCTAATTTTCCTGTGGCTTTCTGAAATTGATTTGGATCTTCCCAATGGAAGATTGAAGAATCTTGACCCCTTCTTTTCAGATGGTAGGCCAACCAAAAGCCTCCCAAGGAACTGTAAGCTCAGCAATCGGATAGACTCATACTCCCTATTACAAAACAAAGGAACACAAGAAGGCTTAAAAACCAGATATATATATGAACTAACTTTGTAGAATTATTTATGTAACCTCCAATCTACATATTAGTTGAACCTGTAAAAATTAAAAGAAAATTAATTTTCTGAATGTGCTTGAGTGGTTCCAAAGATTAAAAGAAAATTAATTTATACACATAATGGTTACAAAGATTATAAATGTCAAATGCAACTTGCGAAAGAGTAATTAAGCTATCACTTTCCAAATATGCAATGAACCTATTCTACTTGTTCTAAAAATAATCCAGCCTACTTCAAAAGTGGAACATTAATGTGATTCAATTTCTAACACTCCCAGTCAAGTTGGAGAATCGGTATTTTCCATTCCCACCTTGCATATAATTCTTTCAGAAACTAGACTAGACAAATATGAAAACATGTATAATCATGTATTGTATATACTCTTTGTACTCGGGTAAAATAAGTGTAGCCTGGCTGATTGTACAGCTATAACCAACTAAGAAAGTCAGTTACAGTTGGTGTTGGTTAAAGTCGGTCACTGTAGGTCAAAGTCAGCTACATAAAGCTGATCGCTGAAACCATTTCATTAGTTAATTGCAATCTTCATTTTCAAGAGATATAATTTTCATTTTCTCTGAAATTGTCTGTCCCTCAATATATTGGATCTTTCTCAACTCGTACATTACCAACTTTAAATCGACTATTGCTGGACCTCATCCTGCAAACCTAACCACACCATCAGGTCAAGCTCCATTGGATCACTCACATGGCGAAAATGATATACATTGGACTTTTTTTAATTTACGATTTTTAATCTTTAATAAGTTTTTTGGTTGGGATTATTTATCCTTGTTGAAGTTGTGGGATTTTAGAGAAAAGGAGGAGAGAAAATAATAAGGATTTGAATATTATCGATAATAGCTTTATGCTAACTTGATTAAAAAAGACTCAATACTAATCTCTATTTACAGAAAAACGTAGACTCAATCCTAACACAGGAACAAATCATAATAATAATGAGAGATATTTTAAGATATCTCTATAATTATAAATTGATACTAAAAAATAACTTAAGATACTCTAATATAATATAAAAGATATTATAAGATATTTTCTAATATTCTAACACTCCCTCTCAAGCTAAAGCTTACTAAGCTTTAGCTTGTTACAAGAAAACAATGTTTTGTTCCGCAAAATAATTAAAAAAGATGGAAAGGCAACTCAGGGATGCAGGTGAAGGAAGAGAGAATTGCTATAAATACAGTCTAGCCAGATCGCTGGAATAATCATCATCATGAGAGAAATTCATGGCAAGCAGTTGAACAAAGCAAGGTCCGTTCTTCTAAAAAACTGCATTTGGAAGCTTCAAACCAATAATATCGGAAACTCAAAATATTTAAACTTGAATATACTTCAAGGAGAGAGAGAGAGAGAGAGAGAGAGAGAGGCATGCTTCAGGGAGAGAAATGCAAGGCCAATACATCTTAGACAAATATGGAGCCAGTGTATCTAGGACAAATTGCCAAGATAAAGTGAGTTATGAAAATAAAACACACCGTCATAATAACCATCAACGGAAGAAGAAGTCATCACTAACATAATTCATATGTGGGAAAAGGGATACCACCATAATGATCTTCGGTGGGAATAGAAGCCACTGTTATAATCTATTAGTAAGAACTAAATTGCACGAAAAACACCGAAGAAAAAGCAACGCGAATCTAACGAAATGAAGTCATGGTCAATCAACGGAGTGAGAGAATGCGTCCAAAAACAGGAGAGATAACGGTTGTTTGAACAAGGACGCATATTTTCGTTGATCAAAATTGGAAAGAAATAGCATATCTGGATTCGTCGGAGAGAGAATAATCTTGCATCAAGAAAGTAAAAAGGAAGCCCAAAATGTTAACCACACCCAACAGGAAAGGACGCGTCATAAATGGCTGCCAGACACGTCTTCACGCATGGTGAAGAGCGGCAATGCATGGATCTGACGTGCGGTGGACGGTAAGGCGTGTGTGGTGGAGTGGTCGTTTTCCGCAAAAACAGTGACGGCGGCAGTAGCGAACTGAACGGAAACAAGTGAAACCAGTGTTGTTCGAAAAAAGAATGATCACGTTGGAAAAGAGAAACTATGATTATATTCCCTAACTGTTGGAACTCGGAAGCGGAACAACGGCAAGATTGTTCAAGGAGGATCGAAATAGGCTCTAGATACCATGTTGAAGTTGTGGGATTTTAGAGAAAATGAGAAGAGAAAATAATAAGGGTTTGAATATTATTAATAATAGCTTTATGCTAACTTGATTACAAAAGACTCAATACTAATCTCTATTTATAGAGAAACATAGACTCAATCCTAAATCAGGAACAAATCATAATAGTAATGAGAGATATTCTAAGATATCTCTATGATTATAAATTGATCCTAGGAAATAACTCAATATACTCTAATATAATATAAAAGATATTATAAAATATTTTCTAATATTCTAGCGATCCTCATTTGTTGGTAATTTGGGGATTTTGTTATTTTGGCCAGCTTAAAATAGGAAAAGCTTATTATGCTGTTTGGCTTTATTAGGTCTATGAATGAACCTTCAGTGTCAATTCAGTCTTAATGCATAGAGGGTTTAATATTTAAGTTGGAAAAGCACTCTATCCTATAGGAATGCTTTAGATTTATAAGGAGAATATCAAGAATTTCATGAACATACATGCTTTATCGGAAGAACTGTGAAGGTGGTGGATAAAGCAATATGTATTGTTGAAGAGGAAAAAGAGAACATAAATATGTGAACTTTAAAAGTTCAAAATTGATTAATCAATTATCGTTCATTATTGCTTTATCAATTATAGTTCATTATTGGAATCTGTTATTAAAATGCATATACAGAATGGTAGGTGTGACATACCTCTGGAGAAGGTTGACAAAAATCTGACAACCATCGATGATATTAACTTGTTCAAGGAAAGAAGCAAGTAGAGATTTCTGAGAAACAGCACGAATAATCATGTGCAAGACATCTTCAATACAGGTCATATCCTGACTTGTCTCAAAAAATGCTATGAGAGCTTTTATGTCTCCAGCAGCAATATTCTGCCTGTACATTCCCAAAAATTTGGTCGAACAAAGAATGTGTAGGGTTGGAAAAATACACTGTAGTGAATGTTTACTAAAAGAGATGAGAATGTAAACATAGTTCAAATCCAGCAGAATAAACCTTACCTGAGACTCATTTCACCAAGACTCAACAAAAGAAGACGGATCTTGTGCATTTCTTCTTTACTAGGTCTTTGCCCAATAACTTTTTTGCTCACAGGATGTTGAAGGTTATTTCCAATAAATAATCGAGACTTTACATTATCACAATAGAATTGGTGAATTATATCAAGAACACGTGGAAGCCGGCACAAACTTTTCAGTAATCTAGGATCATTGTCAAATTGCTGGATCAGAAACATGTACAGTTCACGTTGCACCTTGTAAATAGTGTAGACCCAGATAAGAGGATTAAGAAATATGCTAGATATAGCCTCTTTCACAAGCAACTCTGCCAGTCCTGAGGAGCATTACAATGGAAATATACAGACAAAATAGTGGCATAAGAAATTATCATCAAATGAAAATTGTATGTACAAGGAATGGGAACAAATTGTATACCAGAATTTGAAACGACATTAAAAAGATGCTTCAAAGCAGAAAGAGTTTCTAAATTAAGTTGTTGTGGAGGAACTGATTGTAACAAGAATCCCAGGACTGAAAATCCAGACACAATGTGCATCTGCTGCTGATTTGCAACATTCTCATCTAAAAGAGAGGCAATAAGCTCAATAACTTCACCCATCACACACTCCCTCGTTAACTGTGTTAGCGGTGTCTTCTCAGACTCCCCAACTTCACTTTCAAAATTACAACACTGGGTGATAAGAGGGAAAAGCACAGATACGCCACCAACACAATATATTATCTGCTGCAGTATGCGTCTTGAGCACAACTGAGTCCCACCGACTACAGAAGCTTCAAAAGAATTCTTATCTAATGCATGATTAATTATAGGTGAAACATTAAACAACATTCTACCAACACTTGCCTGAAAAAGAAAAAAAAATGGTTGAGTCTAGATATAAATGAAATATGGCTCAAAAGTACATCTTCTATGAAAACAAAAAAATGATAAATGAATAAGCATGTGTAGGCATGTATAAAAGGAAAAAGCGGTAAAGGACCTGAGCATTGAGTCCAAACATAATTCTTGATGCAAGACCGTCTTTGGCATCAAGAATCCCACTAGGCATTTTATCACCAGAAAGTGGTAAAGCTTCATTATCAAGGAAAGAGTACATGTAACTTGGACCTAGAGAGTAGATACTCTGTACTTGTTCAGAAGAAATGGCATCGTTGAATAAATAAACAGGACCAATTTGGCCAAAAAAAGGGCATGAATCACGTATGGATTCAAAAGTGAGTGTACTGTCTTCATAGTGAGGCATCTTAAATTTAGCACCAATCGTGCAACTTGTTAACGGATCACTAATTTTTGCATACCTGAATAAATAAAGCATGTAAATCATGTCAGAGTGTCGCAAGAAGCAATTTATCAACTGATCACATGATAAAATCCCTTAATAAACCAAAAATTATTGTGGTTTGAACCTGCATCTTTCAGATGAGACAAGATCACCATCCAAGTAACATCTCAACAAGCTACCCCCGGAAAATGCTCTTCCAATGCTATGAGTTATGCACAGAAAATGCCATCTCCTCCTGACTAAATTAACGTGCAAGTCTGAACGTTGTCTCTTCAGGTTGATTGACTGCAAAAGACGGACAAAAACAAACATCAAAGGCGTAAGGCCAACTAAGGCAACAAAAATATTCTTAACAAAGGGAAACATAATTGACGGAATTACACTTGAAAAATCTGAATGCCGTGTTATTATTTACAATGAATCTGCACAACTATATATACAAGGGAGACATAATTGGAACCCATCAAGATTAGGAGCAAAAAAAACTGAACTATCCAAGGAAAGTATATCAAATAATAAAGAATAAATGATAATTAACATTACAATCAACATGAAGAAAATTTCAGAAGATTTACTTCCAACCTCATAAGTTAGCTTCTCCTTTGAGATCACAGCCAAGGACCCCCTTCCATTTTCTGTAAGAAAACCAAAAAGACCCATTTTTCCATTTCTAGGGAAGTTCTCAATCCTGAGCCAACAGGAAAAAGAAAAGCCCTTGTTGAGAGGCCACTGCAGAGGCGTTTTAACAAGAATACCCTACAAGGATTTGAATGGAAGATAATAAATCACTTACGAGTAAGAATGAAGCCGTAGTATCTCATTTGGCAATGAAAAATTAGTTCTACAAGAACTACAGGCAGGAAAAGGGAGAAAAAAAATTAAATATAAATATATAAACTTTACAAACAACATACAGCACCCACCAACAATTAGCAAAAACGATGTATCTGATGGAAATAATAAGATTAATTTATGGAAATGGTAGGATCATGTATGTTTAGATTCATGTGCTTAGGGAGTTGAACTTGTATTGTATTTGTCTCCTTGTAACCATAACATGTAATTAATTATGGAGTGTATATAAATATCATGGTTGTTGAGTGCTTTACTCACTAAAGCACATTCAAAAAAAAAAAAAATTCTTCCTATTTTTACGGTATCCTATCCTACATCCAAGAGTATTTGAAATTTAACTTAAAGTATATAAAGAACCATCCAATAATTTTTCCAAATGCATGATTAAATGTAGATCTATTTATAGTCCACAATAAAATCAAAATACAAAGAGAAGTAGATTCTGTTGAGATATGCACATATTATGCAAATAGTTGGAGTCGTAAGGGTATAACATTGTTAGGAACCCAAGAATTGAATTCCAATGATTTAGAGAAAGCGCACTAGTATTTAGAAAAAAGATAAGACATAATAGGAGAGAATCTCTCCTCCAAGAGCAGATACGCACCTCTCAACCAAAATATCAGTTAATTTCTAATTTTTGCAAAAGATCCTTTATAAGGGAGAGGAAGTCTTTATTTATAGACTTCCGATATAAGGGATAAGGGGGAAAAGATTCAAAAGCAACTACCTAGCAAACTCTAACTACCAAAACAGGAACATAACGAACATAACTAACTTCCCAACTACTCTAACAACTCATAACTACTTTAACTACTCTAATTTCCCTTTATTCTATATATCCTAACAAACATAATGCTATTTTTCAGTTTCTGCGGTCAGAAAAGTTTTTGGGGCATCAATATGAATAAATCTCCATTAAAAAATGGGACAATGGTAGATTAGATTCCCAATTTGCGATATCATCTACACAAAGGGATTGGATAGCCCTGCTGAGCTAACCCTTCAATTTTTTCTCTCATTGAAGCTGTTCTTACAGGGTATTATATCCTCCTCATTTCTTCTCTCTTTTAACAACCTTATCAATAGAAAGGTGTTCATTATTCGAACATGACTCTTATTTTCTTCAACAGATGTCAGCTGATGACACCATAGAATTATAAGATACTCCTTGTATTAGCATATCTCCGGGAAGAAAGAAAAAGTACCGTAGATACAAAATACTTCGTAATAGTATAAAGAAGCACCATGAGTTATAGATATGAGTCTACATTGGCTTCAGGACTTACAGAATCAATCCCATCTAGCTCAAAAAAGGCAGTTGGTCCCTTCTCATGTAGCATTGACAAGAGACTAGTTAACAGAACTGAGCAGTACTGCCTCCTCATCCCAACTTTCTCACTTCGTAGTAAAGCAAAAATCTTACGGATGTCCTTCCCTGATATACTATGCCCACCAATGGCTTGAATTAATTGGGCAAGCTGAAAGATCACACTGTCATTATCTTCTTGCGAAAACCAATTCAGAAGAAAATCAAGCATCCCTGCTCTGACACAGGAAGCTCTATTAGAAATTGAATCTCTTAGTAGTTGCTGAAACACATCTAGCCCATGATGCTGCAACGACTCACTGCTCTGCCCAATCACAAAATAACAAGAAATAAAATAGATGATATTATTTTCTCAAAACAAAGTTTGGCAACTACTAAATTATCACTATGAAAAATTGATAATTAATGAAAAGGGAAATTAATTGCAAACCTTTTGCAGCACAATCAAATATAATATTATCACATCTTCGTTCTGAAATCAAAAACAAAAACACAGAAAAAAATAAGAAAATTCTAAAATAAGATTTATTAAATGAAGATTTAATAGAACTGAATAAGTTATAGCATCTGGATGCAACAAATGCAACTTTCTTCAGTTACGTGCAATAGCAAATGAAACAGTGCAAGAGGATCAAAAAATGTACTAGCATATCACCTTAATCATAGGACTGATCTTGATATCAAATTTACCATCAACAAGCATATCAAGCAAAGCATCTAAAAGGCTTTCACTTGAATGAAACTGGCAAAAATCCAATAGCAGGCTCTGCAGCGTCTGGTACCCCTTTCCAGCTAGAGCTCTAAATGCAGCCTGCCAGAGATAAGGATACAGTAAGTGAGCTTTAGACATGATTTATTTGAGCCTATATTTTTTCGTTGTAGAGATCACATGCCTAAGTAGCATCTAGGGATGTAACCTAAATTTTCATGCATTTTCCATGAGAGAGAGAGAGAGAGAGAGAGAAGATAAACATAGGTTCTTAAGTAAAAGTGTGTCTGGATTAGTTTACTTTGTGTTCAAAGAAGCTTCTAATAAACTTGAAAGAGATATAAAATGAAACAATTACTTCCCCAGAATCAATCAATTACCAAGCATGCATTAGAACCATCACTTTCAGGTTAACAACGCAGACAATTTAATCCATGAAAGAGCATCAACCAAGAAGATTTGATTTCGTTTTATGGTCGAATGCTCTTCAAAGTGTGACAATAATACTGTTGACTTTTAAAAACAGCATTAAGGTGATGGGTTTTATTTCCCTAGTTTTTTTACACAACAACCCCGTGGTCTATCAATTTTATATCTGTAAACAACAGAGGAAGAGAAAAGGCATCTAGAAATTCTATATTCACCATTTAAGGATTCTCCAAAGGAATGGATACAAGAAACCTAAGTGGGGCCTAAAGGAGAGATAAATAGTGTGGACTGAAAGCAGACATCAAGAAGTTGGCATTCTATTCTATCCATTATGCTGTGACCAAATTTTCTCTCAATGATCTAGTGCATAGAGAATAAAGAAAGCTCCATAACCATGTTCCACCAAAGAAAAAGTCTTTTGACACCAAAGCTCCCATATATTTTTCTTTTGATTTGAAAGTTTTTTTTTAATTTCACAAAGGATCAATTTATCAAAAGAGCAAAGAAGATTGAATCACAAAAGAGAATAATGATTGATTCATCCAAATTAGAGATGTAACAAAGTCATTTGTTTGCTTCAACCTTTTAGGGGAGTTAGTTCTTATGGTGGTATCATAATGAAATGGAGCTGCTGAATGGGGGCATTATACAGACGTAATGACACATGTGTCTTTAACAGGAAAACAGTAATAAAACAGCCAAAGGACAGCTTAAGAAAGAACTTTCAGACCACAGACATAACAACAGCACAGGCCATTAACATATAATCAAAACAAAATGGGGAGGAGAAAACATAAGACAGTGATGAAGAAAGTACCTTTGACGTATCATTACTTGCAAGCAGACAAGTAAGTGTTCGGAGTACATTTAAAACTAATCTCTCCCCATTTTTCTCATCTAGATCGCTGTTAAGTAATGATACAACATGCAAAAAGCATTCCCCATCACGAAATAGAGCCTGATAGTACTGAAACATTACAACATCAAAGAGAACCATTCAGTTAAATTGCAAATGCATATGCATTTAAACTGACACAGTTCAGAAATAAATCAACAGTGGATGCATACTGCTTGATTAGCCTGAAGCATATCTCTCATTCCAGCCAACATATCAATAGACAGATCAACAAAGTTTTTCTCCCGTTCTTTAATTTGCGTAAACATTTCCAAATATTTAGAGCATAACTGTAACTTTGCTTTTTTATCTTCCTCTGAGAATTGTATAATCTGAAAAATAACAATATTAATTATAGCTACATAATAATCCCTCTAGACTCAATTCTAAGCAAAAGTAACTAATGCACATATAATAGGAATAGTGGTTAACTTCATTTAATTTTCGTGATGCAGTCAAAAAACTAATTAGATCTCCTAAACTACCCCTTCTTTTTATTTAATTTTGTATGAGAATTTGTTATGTTGAAGGATGTTTAGATAATAATAGGGTGAAATTAGTTAAATTTTACTTATATATTGGTCCACTAAATGTGACTACTTTTTTCCTTATATTTGAGACCAGAGTAGTATATTATATTCACAAGATAATTATAACCTAGATTATGAATTCCAAAGTTACGTTATAGCTCAGCCAAAATCAAGAAACTAAAACAAAATGAAAGAATACCTTCATGAGATCAAGTATGTGTCTAAGCACATCACCTCTCAAACCTTCTATCCAAAATAAATCAAACAAGCAATCAATGCATGCAAAGTTATGCAATATAAAACTCTTTGCATCTTCAGCTGATGCTAAAAACTTGGTAAAGAACTCCATGCACATTTGCATGCAACTGAACCAATTTTGCACGGTCTCGGGGAAATTGCGTTTCTGTTGATTTGGCACTGATTCCGAAACTTCCAGGCCACTATTCACACTGGAGGGGTCCACACTTCCAGATCTTCTACACTCTTGTGCTTGAACACAAGCAACTTGCAGAACCCGAGAAACTGCATTCAAGGTCTTAAAGGAAGCAATTGTTTTCTCGGGAGAGAGCTGCAAAATCCGAACCAAACTCCTCACAAGAAGACTAGCAATTTCAGGATTACAAGCAGAATGTTCAAGTGCATCCAGCAAAGCAGACAATTCAGTCTGTAATTAAAACAAGGTAATAAAACTTAGGACATTCTCAACAAATTGAATTCAATTGTAAAATGCATGCACCACAATTATTAAATAAAAAAACAAAATTAAGATAATGAATAGTTACAAATTAACACACACATTCAAAAAGATATGCACACAGTAATATTACTTTTGCAAAATAATAGTGCATTAAGCCAATAAACAAGACAGGTAATACATGGTTTAAAACAAATATCCATCATGTACTGTTTAGGAAGATCTTTTGACAAATCACAGCACTTACGTTCTGTAAAATGGTTTTGTAATCTATTATGAAAAAAATTCTACATAATTAAAAAAATTACAAATCACTGCTCTCCGCTGCATAGCTTCACACACAGCTTCCACCATATGCCTATCTTTTATCTCTCTTTCAAAAGATATGAAATCTACATCCTAGGAGGGGGGAGGACCCACCATGTTGTGTGCATTTCTATCAGAAGTTGCAGCAAATTCCACAAATGACATTATTTCCATCTGCAGACTATTAACCCCACTAACTTCCGGGGTGTCAATAGTGCTACTTGAAGCAGACAATGTCTCAGACTTCTTATTATATACAATTATCTGTCCAGCAGATTCTTCTGAAGCTGATTCAAAGTAAAAGAAATTTTCTGAAAAGATAAGATCCCATATTCCCTCTTCACGAAAAATTTCAAGTGACATGGGAGAAGAAGAAAGAAGATTTCTAAATGCATTGAGAACTATATTCTGTAGAATAGTGACAAAGACCCTGCAGAAAAAGGGGGGAAAAACAACAACAAAAATCAGTTCAGTATATGATGCTTCTACTCCATAACCATAGTAACAGAATGATTTGCAATACTGTTTTTGATAATTTATTAAAAACACAAACTTCAAACAAAAAAGATAATTAATTAAGATTTTTAGAAAAACAACACAAGTAAAGACACTGCAAGCCATTGATACAATTCACCTTAAATAGCTTGGCAACTCATTCTGATTTGAGCAAGCTTTGATGCAGGGAAATATTGTAAATAGAACTCTCAAGACCCATTTGATTGACAGTTCACAATATGATGAGGAAACAGGCAATGCAAATCGACCAGAAGATAGTGGGATATTAAGAGATTTTGAAGCTCCAGGAACTATAAGAAATGAACAGAGTCCTCTGCTCAGCCTAAGGACATAATCATTCCAAAAAAGAGAAAAAGAAGCATTCTGTGCAAGGCCAGCAGAAGCCATTGCTGGATCAGATTTCATATACTTTTCATTTTCTTGAATGTCAAGACCAGGCATACTGACAGCCTGCTGTCCAGCAAAATCCTCCCCTTGTCTCAAATCTTGAAGAACAAAAGCCGGCGAACAAAAACTATTTGCAAATTTATGCACCCTACCATTTTCACAAAGAAATTGCAAATTGTTCATGTTCCCGAAGCTGTATCAATGTCAAGGTCTCAAGCATCAATAATTGTAATGTTAAATTTTAATGAGATTCAAGAAGAAACCAGTTTCCAAAAGGAAAAGGCAAAAAGGCTGATGTATGTAAACATATCTTCCATGGGAATGAAATTCAAAGAGGAATAATTAAGAATGACAAACAAATATAGCTTGTGGGAATACACACTTTAAATGCTTCAGAACTTTAGTAGGCGATGGTGTTGATGCAATGTTTCAGAACTCATCAAAATGAAGCTGAATGAAAAGTGAAAGTCATCCAAATTTCAGAAAAGAGCAACAAATGAAGGATACACAGCCTCCCTTAAAACTTCCATAGAAAGAATATGAAGCTGAAATTTTTTTTGCAATGGTTTATCATCCCTGCAAAAAACAAGCAAACCAATTTCTCAAAGACTATCAAACAGGTTGTATGATATAATAATGCAGATATAATCCCATAATAGTGTGCTCAAAGAGAGACACAAGTAGCAAAATACTAGATAAATTTACCTAAATGCTTAATACAAGTCAAAACCAGTAGAAGAGATAACATGTGTGTAATACTAGTATTTTTAAAACAGACAACAAACTCAGAAATAATTGGCTTGAAATATGGAGAAATCCAGGCATTGGTTAAAGAACTAAAAGAGGTAAGTTTGTACGGGAAATGATATATTTATTACACTGACAAGTGTTTAACTTGTATTTTCAAATCAAACTTTCCTTTTATTGATTCTTTAACCAATGCCCTCAGGGTACTCATTAGCAAGACCCTACATGTATCAATACCTGAAGCCATTAGTCAAAACAAATTTATTGTAAGTTGTTGCAGAATTTGATGGAAATCCAAGACCATCCAACAGCACTTCCAGCCCTCCAATACTTTTAAAATGATTCTGACTCCGGGGATTTGCAGATAAGGCCAAAGAAAGGATTTTCAAGCTCAAGTACTGAAGTGAATCATCCATCAACAGTTCTTTCAAGCTGAATCTTCTACAAACACGCAACAGTTCTGTTGCAAATTTAAGTTTAGTGAATACAAAACGAGTCCAACATCATGTCCTTATCTCTAGCATGTCACCACACACAAATATCTAATTATGGTGTTAAAGGGTCTACAAAAATCTACATCCATCCCAAGAAACACTTTAGCCTAAAAGTACAAGTTATTTGGAAAAGCCCCAATAATGTGCTTTATCTTTTAGTTCAAGTTGGTAAGAAAATAGGTCCTTGTTCCTTATTTATTTTTAAGTTAAAAAAGTCAATATATATGTAGTTATCTTGTATACACACATTTCAATGTGATAAGGGGGAACCAATGAGCAATGCATGCTGGGCCCCCAAAGCATAAATGGATTTATCACACAATCAGCGAATGCATTAACATTTAAGGTTAAACTACCTTCTAAGTCCAACTCCCAATAGTTTAAATAAATTTCAAAAGCTCCCTTTAGTTTAAAAGGTTTTAACAAGAACCTTAACAGAATAACAAATAGAAGTCAATGATTCAACTGTTTTAAAATTTCAATTAGGTCCTAACAAACTATGAACATTTATAATTAAGTCCTCAAGACCTGTAACAGTAACCCAAAATGGCATACTGATGCCAGTCAACATATATTAAGTCTAAATGGCTGTCAGCCAATGTACCTATTTAAAAAAAATGAAATATAGGGATCCCATCAAAAACAGCTAAAGAATATAGACCTATTCAAAAGTTTAGCTGGAACTACAGCGACCTATAGGTTAGTCTAACTAACAGTTATTATTGCATTTGTTGAATTCATTGTACCCTTCATGTATCTATTTTTACCTAGTGCATAACTGCATATATATTTGCCAAGTTAGAAAGTCAATCATGAAACAACAAATGCCTAATAATCTCAAATATCTAAAAATAACAGATGCCTACCTTACCTACTAACCAATTTAGACCACCAGCTTCCATCACAGAAACAATTGCTTTCTGACGCCAATGTAACCTTGCTTCAGTAGACAAAACCTTTGAACTGTTTGAAGAGCTGATTGCAGCATCAACACGTGAAATAAAGCCTAAAAGACTGCAGAACAGCTCATCCGTTTTGTCTATATTTGAACCTAAGTCAATGAAAATATAAAATATTGACACAACATAAATCAGAATTTGTTGGAGCAGCTTGATTTTCTCCATAGCAAAGTCAGATAAACTTTCATCAGCAGAAAGGGCACCACATATGGTTTTAAGTTGGACCACAGCACCTGCAACCAATTGAATCATGAGTAAGAATAGACTTCACTGTTTTCCGCGCATAATGGGAACATATTAGAAGCAAATAATCAAAGCACCAAAGTCAACTTTCAAAATATATGCTTAGTATAATGAAAGGAAGAGTGGAAAATTAGATTTGAAAATTAACACTTGAACAAAATGCATGAGAGTACAATATCCATTAAAGTGAGAAAACAAATAAAAAACAAGAAGTGTCTGTTAATTAAATTATAACAATGGAACACATAGGTATGAGCCTTAACATTAACAACCTAAAAAAATGCTAAAGGATTACAAAGAAACAATATGCAGGAAGATGAAACTTACCAACTTTCAGAAGGAAAAAAAAACTCTACAATTGTACCTCAAATTTGCACAAAAGTAATCAAAATCAGGAACCAAAAAAATTGATTATACCTTTCATTAGTGCTGTAAGTTTTTGAATTCCACCAAAGTATCCAAATACTCTACAATTGTATAACGAACGGGCGATAATTTTCAATGCATCCAAAATTAAAAACCCTTCAGAAGTAATATATGACTTGGTTGCAGCCCCAGACAATTCCGCTGGTGACTGCAAAATGCTGGTGCTCACTGAAAAGAACCAGAGGAGACAAGAACTGTATCAAATTACACGTCAGCAGTAACAGTACCACTACAAGAAACCAAAATCATCATTTCTACCCATTTGAGTCAAAACCATGTTGTATTGTAATCAGAGAAATTAAGTATTGTGTTTACTTTTTAACATGGTAAATGGAAAAATAAAAGTAAACTAAACAGCTGATCCTGATAAAAGAAAATCAAGTAAGCATGTACACTCCCTTCTTAGATCTGTTTCATTTATCTTACATATAGATAGTATATGCTTCAAAAAGAACTCCAATGGATCTGACCCTTCCTAATTGGGTTGCCCTTTAAAGAAAGACTAGGCCCAACCTCTAACTTTTATTGCATGTATAAATCCATTTGGACTTTCTTATATTGAATGTTACTTAAGAAAGGAAGGTGAAGATAATATGAGGACGGCAATGATGTGCATCTTACACTCAGTAACTAGTGAGCTTAACTGTGTGACCTCGTCAACAAATACCCGAATGACTTCAATAGGGTGTCCGGCTGAGCAGCCAATAACCACATCATCAGCAGATGAAACAATCTCAACAGAAGCAGACTCTAATAATATTCCTGAATTTACAGGTTCCCAATCCTTGTAGACGACTACAAATTGCTTGATGAAAACATGAAGCAGCCTCTTTCTCTCCACCTAAAACATTAAGGTCTTTTTATTAGGAAATTACTAAATAAATTACTATTGTCGTGAGGGGAAGAAAACAAGTGTAATTTAGCATCATTCTCAACTGCAGCAATCCAAAAAATTTGAACACATAGATAATAGATAGATAGATAAATAAATAAGAAAGCCTACAGATTGCATGTCTTAACATGACTTGAATTTAAAATTTTAAATGAAGTTTGCCAAGCTTCGGAAAATTAAATATTTGATAAGTAAAAATCTAGAAAGCATATATCCAATCATACCTTATCATCAACTTTCTGATATCGCTCCCAAAGAGTATTTACTATTGCCTCGTCCCCAGCATCACTGGAAGAAGTCAAAATTCAAATGAAATCGTGTACAATCAAAATGTATTTTGCCAGTATGAACACAAAATTTTGAAGCTTCTTCTCTTGTGAACCTCTCTTTCAGTTTCTTCCAACCCCCAAACAAACTAAATTTCCTCATAGAAAATTGATTTGATGTCTAAAGCTCCCTCCTCAGTTGAGCATTTTATATGAAAAGCAGTTATTAATAGGATTAACACGTTATTTACAGCAGATTCGCAAACCTCCCGCTACCCTAAGGAGTAAGGCACGACACCTATTTCTGCATGCAAGGCAACCACCTCTGAAACAACTATTGTGTGTCCTTACACAATATCTGTTTTTTATGGTTCACTATGAACGATTTGGCTAGAGTAGAATAGAAGACCAAAATTGTGTCTCAATATGCTATTTGGCTATTATTTGGTGCAAAAAGCTAATAAAATGCAGGCGTTATTAAAGGAGTTCAAAAACACATTTTCCTTCTCCAACTCCAAGTAAATCAAATGTCAGAAGACATTATTCAAAAAAGTTCAAAAATATTTGGGTGGTGTTTGAAATTTGGAAGAGCTTATTTGGGTTTATTTTATAACAAAAGCAAGTAAGTTTTTGGAAGAGTTTATGAAAATAACTTATGATGTTCCCGTAAGCCATTTTCAACTTTCTTTTAATATGTAAAATAGCATATGGAAACAGTTTATGTGTGTCCTATCGTTGATTTCCATCCACCTCAAATTCTATTTGTATGGTGAAAACAAATGATAATGCAAGTTTTTAATGTGCATATCAAACACAAAAAGCCCGTTGAACTTAAGTGCTTATTGAAAAAGCTCTTATATGGTAAGCACATAATTAAGTTATTTACCCAAACATACCCTAGATAATTGGGAGTCGTATTAATCCAAAAGAAAATAATCACTCTTGAAATTTGGGTTGGGCCTAACTCAACCCCACAATACCAGCTTGTAAGGTGAGGATTGCCTCACACTTATAAACACCCTTTCAGGCCATATCACATTCACCGTAGGACTCTCAACGACCACTACAGGGATTTCCTTTTTAGTACAAACTTAACAAGGTTTTTCATTTATTCACAAAAAACAGTAATAAAGAATAGCCTAATTGGTCCAATATAAAAGTCTTCGCCATTGGCTAAAGGAAGCCAGTTCCATAAAAAAAAGTACACTTAATGTTAAACAACCATTCACTCTCGAGATCGAGAGTGATGACATTTGCAAGCACAACACTGCTAGTTAAATCCTGGTTAATGATTTGACATTAACTATTTAGAATACGCAAGAGATTGTCCAACGCAATTAATTCCCAATGTATCAAAACACTCAATGAGACATTGTATGAATGATAAAACTCCCTTTCCTAAAACACAACTCGATTGTGAAAGAAGGCAACCCTGGCAATCGGCTAAACATTCTTAATACATCAAAAGACATAAATTTATAACAAAAAACTTACACATGCTTCTATGACGTGCAAATGAAACAACATGCATTGCACATCAAAATAATTTCAAGAAACTTATTATAATTCAATTTTGTGGTAATTAACACAGGCATATGGAGCTTTTCATTTAATACTTCTTATTCAAGAAACTTATTATACTTTACCTAAACCGAATCTTGGGCCCAGGAGGAGAGAACTTCTGAGCATGGAAACTCGAGGATTCGCCACTTTGCCCGGTGGAAGTTCTTCGTATAAGGTCAGCAACACCCTTAACGATATTCATCCTTCCTTGCCGTGATCTATTCGTGAAACTTCATGAGAAAAACCACAGTTCCAGCCATCACTTCTCGTGAGACTACTTTTCAAGTGTCATATAACACAATAACTAGTGCTACACAGTGTCAGAATTTCACAGATGCTTTAAACCAACATTGATAGCAATGGCAACCCGCCATTCAAATCTGATTACAAAAAACAAAGCCAAAGAAGTCTAAAAATACTTATACACGAAATAGACTTGAGAAAATCATCACAAATTAATTTCTCAGCTCTCACTCTAACTTTCAACCATTCCATTTTTTCAGCTCAATCAAGTTCGACAAAGATATATTCGAATGATTCCATAAATTTCCGTAAAATAACGAATTCGATTGTTCGATGCTTGAAACAGAAAAACTCGATTCGCAAAAAGAAAATTCAGCAATCGAGAATGAGCATACCTGATTGGAAGATTGAAGAACCGATACCTGAAAATATGATGGAATCTTAGGGTTTGTGGATTGAGATCGGAGACAGCGATTTTCCTTTAATCTATTTTTAATTGTGAATCGATATTGGAATCATGAGAATTCTGATTACTGTTAGAAATGGAAGAATGCGTGAGAGAAAGGAAAGTGTTGAAAAGTGAAGTAGTGTAATTTCGGTTTTACCCTGGGTTGGGTTTTTCCCCGACGATTTTTTTACCGTGTTGTTTTCCTTTTCCAATCTTATTACAGGTTGCGGAAAATGTACAGCAACAAGGTGAAAGTGTCTTTTTTTTTTTTCCATGAACGTGTCTTTTGGGGGCTTTTAGATTAGTTTTTTTTTTTTGTTACACACAGATAAATTATAATAAAATATTTATTTGTTTTAATATGTATGATATTAAATTTAATGACTGAATTATTGTTATCTTCCAATAATTTCTTTGATTTTGAAAAATAAGATAAATATCTCAAAAATTAAATAAAGTATATCAAAATCATATTTTAATCTATGGTAAAAAAATAATAGTTTGATTAATTTTTTGTTGATGAGAGTTTGAACTAGTATGTAATTTTCATAAAGAATTAATTTTGAGGATTTAGATATTTTCATGTTTTACTTTTAATTCAACTTGAGAGAGTTATTTTGATGATATCACCATTCAAATTGTGGAATCTACAATTTCAAAAATATATAAATTAAATTCAATGTATTTTAATAGTGATCGTAAACATAATTATCTCATGTT
>JBBPBQ010000001.1:59423333-59448582 GCA_037974755.1 Cicer yamashitae
AGACTATTACAATTTCCATATTAAAATTCACTTCAAATTAAATATCTCGTATTTTCTTTTTATTAAATATAGCTACAATTTTAAAATTCAAAATTTATGAGTTTTTGACATATAAATTTTATTAATACTATAACAATTGAATCATATTATATAATTTATTTATATAATTTTTATGATATAAAAATTCATATTGATGACAGATATTGTAATTGTAACTAGTTAAAAAAATACATGTATTCTCACAATAATGGGTATGTATAGACTATAAAATTTGGAAAGCAAAATCAATATGATAGATGTAAATATGATGGAATTTATAAAACAATAATAATGGATAAAACAGTCACGAAAAGAAAATCTTATGCTCAAGTAGAAAATTACATACATCAAAATCTCTCTAAACTCAAAAGTTCTTTCATAAGTTGGACTTTAAGCAACAAAACATTGAATATAATTTAGCTTCAAAGTCTAACGAAAAATCTAAGGTGGCATCTTATACTTCAAAAAGTTAATCGAATTTACAATATGAAAAGACCAAACATATAAAATAACAATATACAATTTTTCATTGGACTTTATTAATTTTTCAATTAAATTTCAAAGGCAAAAATATATTTTTAGACTTTTAAGTTTAATTTAATTTTCGTTTAAATTTTTAAGTTTATTTTTTTTTAATTTGATTATTTAAGTTACATTCGTTTGTATCATTAGTATTTGAATTATATCAATTACACTTATTCAAGTTTGAAATTTTTTTCAAATCACTGTCTTCAAATGTTAAGATTTAATTAATAAATTAACTCTCCAAGTTACTTTGCACATGAAATAATTTAAATACATTGAATATGTTAATAAATATTTCATTGCATTGTTTTTAAGACATTTAAAAGTTACTTTACATGTCTAAATTATTGTAGAGAAAATCAAAAAAAATATAGACCATTTATATGAGTTATGAATATTTTCAAAAGCATTAGTATGAAGCATATATTGTTGCAGGATTTAATAGAGTTTCAAACGATCAGAAACTTTCGTTTGAATTAATTATTGTTGAAATTGAGATAAAAGACTAACTGTGCAAACAAAATATAACTTAAAAAATCAAATCAATATAAAATAAACTTAATAAAGAACTAAGATAAATTAAATTAAACCTAAAAATTATAAGTGTATTTTTTTTAATTCTAAACTATCAAACTGCTTTTTCTTAGGAAGAACATGAGAATAAGACCAACAAAAGTTTTTATTTATTTAAGAAAATATATTTGTTCAAGTCTTAGAAAAGTCAGGACATATTTGTTTATTTAAATTACATTGCATATTATTTGTCCTGCAAACTTAAAGCATGTGGTGAATAATGTATTGAAAAAATTTTAGTTATAATAATTAACATATTTTGGTTTTGGATCATTTCAATTTAAACCTCTTTCAATTTTTCAATCTTTTTATTTTTTTTTTAATTTGAATATATTTCAATAATATATTAAATTACTTTAGATTTGTATAAAAATTTACATATATAATTTATAAAATATAAATTTGTGATCCATTAAGAATTTTGAAAAAAATAGTAAAATTAAAAGAAATGGAAAGGATTGACAAAGATTGAGGAAGACTTTGATTGAGAAATTTCGAACTTACCTGAAACTTTAATTGAGAGAATTTGAACTTACATATTTTTCGTCCACTATAGAATTATCATATTTCAATTTTAATCACTACAATATTGTGTTTTAAAATTTTAAAGTTTAATTGTTATGCATTGTCGATATAAAAATATTTACACTGTTAATAAATTACAACAATTTATGAACATAACTTTAAATATAATTATAATAAAAGTCAAACGTCTATAATAATGTATCGTTTACCATTGCAATTTACTGATAATATAAAAGTTCCGAATTAAATTCAGATTTTTAAGGCCTCGATTGAAGCATATGAACCAAAGTACGCGTGAACAAGTGCCACGTGTCTTTTTTATTCTATAGGGCATTATCGAAATATTTAAATATGAATAAATTGTTTCATTTAATCTTTTATACTTTAATGTTTATTAATCCGTCATTTAGCCCTAAATTAAATGATAATAAAAATTGGACATCTATGTTATGTAACATTGTTGCCTAAAAATATGTTTTGTAACATTTAAACGTGATATTTGGAATGTGCTACACAAAAATTAAATTTCCTTAAAACTTTGGCGTGGGTTTAATCCTTAGAAGTCATAAGTAATCTGTTAATATAAATTTATTATTTATATTTTGGTCTTTTAATCAATTCTGAAAGGGTGAAATTTTAACCAAACAATAATGAAGTATTGAAACTAATTTTCTCCAAGCACAAATGCATTTTGCAAGTAAAATAGACATGCACTAAAGTTAGGGTGGTGTTATTTATAATTTTTTTTCCATTTTAAAGAGAATGTTAAGTAGTTTTTACATAAAAAATTCCCTTGTTTTTTCTCTTGTATTTCTAGATTTAACTGTTTTCTCCCCCAAACATGCAAAATTAATTCAGTAAAAATGGAGATTTGTATCAAAACTGAAAATTCAAGATAGAAAAATAAGATTTTAAAATAATTCAAAGGTGATATGATTAACAAAAAAACAATATCATTTTACATTAGTTCATACATTTCTTTACAGATAATTAATTTTAAATTTGGTTTTCTAATTCATTGCATATTTTAACTGGAATGTTTTTGTTTGAATCATATGAGAATTTCATTTAATAACCCAGTTATAATGCAATTTATGTCAAGTGGTAAGTCATTCTCATTTTATGGTTATAATAGAGTGATGTTGCTCAAATTTTGTAAGCATTTGTTCAGTCTCATTTTCTTCCAAGTATGCTTCATAGACAACGCCATAGTTTTGCTAAAATGTAAGAAAATGTTTTTAAGCGTACAACTCTTAGGTTAAAATACAATGAAAATGTTTTAACATGATCATAATATTATAATGGCATAATTGTTCATGCAGTCCCTTAACTTAATTTCAAATAACACTTATATTATTTATCTTTTTTATTTCTTCTCAATTTAGTCTTTTATTTAATTTTTAAGTAATAATTTGATCATTTATATTTTAAAATGTCAACAATATTATCATTTCTTTAAATAAACTTATAAAATTCATCAAAATCTTCAAACAAAACCCATAAAATTTAATACCAATTTCAAAAAAATTCATATATTCATCAAATGCATAACTCAAATAAACTCATATTTTCATCTCTAACAACATTAAATTCATCAAATAAATAATGAAAATATGAGTTTATTTTAAGATTTGAGTTATGAATTTGATGAAATTTGCATTATATTGAATATGATAATTAATTTTTTGAGTTTTGTTTGAAAATTTTGATGATTTTTTTTTGAATGTTCGTAAAAAAATGATAACATTGTTGATATTTTAAGACATAAATGATCAAATTGTTACTTAAAATTAAATAAAAGACTAAATAAAAAAAAATAAATAAATGATTGAAGTGTTACCTGAAATTAAGTTAAGGGATCGCATGAGCAATTATGGCTATTATAATTTGTCTAATTTAATGTGTTGTTTTGTTGCGAGAAACGAGTGACTCTAAATGGGTCATTGAGTCACTCAATGACCCATTTAACAAGTTAATAACAAGTTAATACCGGATGTTATTGAGAGTATGGTTTTAATTTTATTCAACCATATACACTCATACTCGCTCAAAAGTAAATTGTAACTTTATCATGTATTATCGTATTCCAAAACATATATACACCATTACCTTAAACTAGTTATCGCGTGTGTGTAAGAAAAGGAAAATATTTGTTTCCATTTGTATAAAAAATTGTTCCCCATTTATGTAAAGCCAACCTAAAACTAAAACAAATAGAAATTAGAAACCCTAATCGATACTAGTTCGGTTCAACATCTTATTGTTGTCTGTGACAAAGGCTAGTTTTATCAATGTAGATATATTATTTTAGCTAACATAGTATTTACATTTGACATTCTTTGGTATTGCATAAATCAAGTCCACTTTGAGAGTAAGAGTCTTGTTTTTTTTTTTTTCATATAGCCATCAATATAATTATTCTCAGTGTTTTGTTTTTTAATCTTGAAATCACACTTACAGTACATTAATAATGATAGTTGGTGGGAGACTTTTTCTTCGACTATTTTAGATGTTTTAAATAGAAATGTGATTAGTCTTTCTGAATATAGATTTTGTTGATTTGTGTAAATGTTTATTGCACTCTTTTTACCTTCATCACGATTTGTCATTTTGAGCTTTCTTGGTAAAGTTTTCAATGAGGGAATAGTTTGTATCAATTTGGATTTTCTTCTTGTGTTTTGATATAGTCACCCAAACATTGTGTTTTTCTTCCTTTTCGTTTTTAATAATAATTTTAGACCGAAAATGATAGGTGATTCGTTTAAAGTGCCAACATAGTTAGGATAACATGTTAATTAAGTGATGCCTTTTATTTTCTTTTTAAAAGTCCTGAATTCAATTATTACAATAGGACTTTCTCTTCGAAAATTCGAATTCTTTTCGTGACCTCCAAACTCAAAAATAAAACTGATTCACTATAATATCCCTTCATATAAATCGAATATTAAATTTTAGAGTGAAAAAAAAGTATAATTTTAACTTTAAAAAAATAGATATAGAAGACGTAAAATTAAAAAAACGAATTTGTTAGACATAGACAAATAATTTATTGTAAATGATAGTTTATATTTAAATATCCCCGCCAAATAAACATTTCACTTGCTCAACCTATCATCCGACATACCAAACAATATAATTTTGCAGAAGTAAACCACAAATAATATAATATAGTTTTCATTGAAATGAGATTTGCGGACCCAAAACCGACCAAACCTACCTAACGATCGACCCTAAGTGCAAATTATAACCCACAATTCCATATTTTTCTTATATAGTATGTTAGTTTATTCACCGAACTTCTTTTTTTAAAAATAGTATTGTAAGCTTCTGACCCAAAGAAAGATGAGTTTGACAAAAAAAGTGTCATAGGCTTCTGTAAATTTTTTTTTTCCAAAGAAAGAAAGAGTGGACCCTATAGGAAGCACATCATTCTTGACTTTGTGTGATTAACATAGTTGAACCCCCACGAGTAAGTAGTGTACGAGACCCACTTCATTACCGTTTTATATAAATAAATATTTTTTTAATAATCTATCTCTCAATTATCTCAATTTATTTTAAATTTTAATTTTCAAATTTTTTTATTAAACAAAAATTTATATCATATAAATTACATATATAAAATTTTTTCACAAATATAAAGTAATTTAATATATAATTAAGATTTGTGAAAATTAACGATATTCAATAAAAATGTGCAAAATACAAATTTTAATTTATCTTAATAACACATTAAATGATACTAAATTTGTGAAAAAAATTTATATTTTTGATTTATAAGATATAAATTTTTAATTTAAATAAAAAAATTGGAAAATAAAATAAAAAAGTAAGAGAAATTAAAAGATATTTAAATTTATATTTAACTACCTTATTTGCATAAAATAAATATCTAACTATAATTATAATTATTTATATTTATTTTCTTAAACGAATGACTAGTTTTTTTTTATCAAGCATAAATCCTTTTAATTAAATTAAACAATCTTTTAAGATAAAAAACAAATTTAAATAACCTTCTATAAAACAACTTATAAGAATGAGAAAAATTTACATGGATTGAATTTTATTTATTAAAAATAGATAACCTAATTATTTGATATGATAAAGATAATGAATTTTTTTATATCTTATAATTTAAGAGAAGAAAATCAAAATTGTTAATTTAGAACTTCATCATTTAATGGTTATTAGTGAAATACTTTGTTTCAGTATTGATTATATTTTCACTCAAAATAAGATCAATCTCTTTAAATATAAATTTTATTTCTCTATATATAAATTTAAATTAATTTTTATTAATAACTGTTTATATATATTGCACCCTTTTTTGCTTGTTATGATTTTACTTAACCGCGGTTTTATCCACCATATTTTTTATTAAAAAAATAAATAATATTCTATGCAAATAGAATAATATTTTTCCCGATAAAAGATAATCTTTTAAAACATGAAAAAAAGCATGGCGGCTGCCGTCTCAGGTCAAGTTGAACTTAAAGTATTATTCTATAAACTTTTGAATTCCGATGCGACAAACACTCCTTCTTTCCCAATCATCCATCGCCTGAAAACCCTAATACCCTCGCCGGAGCAAAAAGAGAAAGAAAAGAAATGGACCTCAAGGAGAAACAAGCGATGTACCGCGACATCGGTTTACAAATCGTTATGATCCTTCTATTGATCTTAATGTTTCTCGGTATGCACGGTATTCCACAGAAATTACTCGCCAAACTCCGACTCCGAAACCGAACCGGCGTCAAAGCTAAGCGTCACTTCGTAAGAGGCGCTCAGCTTCTCGCACAAGCTAGATCTTCCAAAAACAAATCCAGATCCGCTATAAATTCCCTCGCTAACGAAGCCCTAGCCGAAGCCGAGCAAGCAATCGCGCTTGATCCTAAAGACGCCGCTTCCTATCTTCTCAAAGCTATGGTTCTCGATCTTCAAGGTTTTCGAACTTCCGCGCTCGAATCTCTCGACGCAGCGTTGTCTCCGCTTGCGGCTGGTTCTTTAGCCGAAGGTGAACGAGGTGACGCGCTTTATAAGAGAGCTGAGTTGAAACTCGCGACGAGTGAACGCGGACGAGTTGACTCGGCGCTGAAGGATTTGACTGAGTCGGTTATTTTGAGTCCTAAGAACGCGAAAGCTTGGTCTGCGTTGGGAGAGTGCTATGAAGGAAAGAAAATGGAAGAGGAAGCTAAGAAGGCTTATAAGGAGGCTCTTGAGTTGGAGCCACATTTTTCTGTGCCGCTAGAAGCACTTAACAGGTTATCCTCATAATCGATTTTTGTATCAGCTTTCAGATCTATCGATAATTTGATGTTTAATTATTACTGAATAGCGTTGTTATTATTATTACACTGTTATTAGATTAGATGTTAAAAACCCTAAAGAGCGAGCGTTAATAAGTGCTTATGGTGCATTTTAGACAATCTGTTAATTAAAGTGCGAAATCCTCCGACCCAGGAATAATCGCTTTTATTAATTAGTTCCATTTAAATCATCTAGTCGTTGAAACGGTGGAGATGATGTGTTAGTACATTTTCTTCACTACGTGTAACATGAAGAAAGGATTTTCCTCATTCTGGATTAAAAAAGAAACGATTTACCGCGTTATTAAACGAATCTTTGAATTTGACGTATCTTTCCGTTGTTTCATAACGAAATGAAATACTCTGAATTTGAAGTTAACTTGTGCACGATCTTGCAACTGATTAATCATAATTTAGAGAGGGAAAAGGTGACGTTGAAGGGAAGGGGATTTGCAGGAAAATTAGAGACGTTTTTTGCAGACAAGATTGAAGATTCATTTATTTTCGCAGATCTATCGATTAATGCAGTTGTATTTATTATAATTAAACGGTTGTCGAGGAAGTAGTTGGCAGAAATCGCTGACTATCTCGATCCAATATGAAATTTACTCTCCTTCGTATCAAGGCCTTTCAGGTAATTTACTCCTGGAAACTAAAAAAATGGAAAAATGCTATATCAGAAGCAAATCACGAGTGCACGAATGAGTTGTTCAGATTTTAACATCAAGTCTATTAAAATTCTATCAATCTAGTAACTACATGTATGGTAATCCAAGTCCTTATCGGTCAGTTTCTCCATATTGATTGGTTCGGGATAGTTTTTAAAAAAAAATGAATTGACAGAGAAATTTATAATCAACTATGTTTCAAATTGAAACATAATATTTAACCTAATAATATCGTAATATCGTTACTTGAACTAGTTCTTACATATAGTTTTTGTATTTAGCATCTATTATTCATATATCTAACGATAGAAGATTTTTATAGGACATTTAAAAATTAAGAATATGTTAAATTAAATTATCAATAATTGACTAATATGTTATTTAATAATAAATCTGATTATATTTTAGATTTAACACTACTAATTTTATCTTAAGTCTATTTTGAAATGATTTTTTTTTATAATTTTAATTAAAATTTAAATTTTAATTATAAAAATAATTTATTTAATTACTATTGTAAAAATTAAATAGATAATTAAATATATCAAAACTTTTAATTTAGTAAATTTTGATAAAAACTTTTAATTTAGTAATGTACACATAGAGAAAATTATTAGTTGAAATATTTATAGTACTAATACATACTCTTTTACATTACAGTAGAACTTGCCCTACTATTAATATAGAAAAAATGTTAAAAAAATTTACAATGTTGTCCATTAAAAAAAATTGAAATATAATTGTCATTTAAATATTTTATCTCTAAAATAAAAGCATGTGAATGCATGAACTGGATAACTATATGTAGTTATATAAAGAGAGATTTGTGAATTTAATGCAGAGTTACATAAGTATCATATAACATCAAAGTTTTAACGGGTTAACGTAGAGAATTAAAGAATCCTATAAAACAAATATTTTATCAATTATAAATATAAAAAAATCACAGCATAAATATTTATTAATCTTTTATTTTATTTTTCTTATTTCTTCTAATTTCTCATCTTGTCTTCCGTATCAAAATCAAAAAATAAGTTACATATTCTTATTTTATTTTTCTTTTTGTTTTAATATTCTCATTTATATTTATAAGTGACATAAAAAAACACGAAATAAATATTTATCAATAATAAATATATTAAAAAATACGAGATAAATATTTATTCAATATTAAATATAAAAAATTATTAAACAAGTATTTGTCAATAATATTAATCATTAATAAATATTAATTAAAAAAGTACTAAGCACTGCAATTTATATGTCATTCGCTAAATGATTTAAATATTATGAGGCCAATTGTATTTTGTTAGTGAAGATAATTAAACTCACGATGTGCTTATCACTTCAACCCTTATCCCTTACGTCCTTTCACAGTTTCACTTGTTTATTCATTTTCGTTTCTTTTTCATGTCTTTTGATGTCTCCATAGATTTTTGTGATGAACTTTTCAGAATCATTGCACGCTAAATTAAACTGACTTGATTCAAAATGTTTGCTTATTTTTTCTTGAGGTTATTAGCTTGTAATTGGTTCCTAAAATACAACCAAATATTTTATTTGCGACGCTGTCTCGCTGTATGGTTCTATGTTTTTTGCAATTATCAAGTGGCATTTTGTCATTTCGTGTCTTCGTGATGCTATTAGTGTTGTATTCGGCTATTTGCTATGGACTATGGTGTTGCTGCAGCCTGCAGTAGTACTCTAACTGTATTCATTACCCATATTGATGGCTACTATTCATCTTTTTTGCATGAATTTTTATTTAGGAAAGTGCTAAACAGTACCTCCGTTCTTAATTACCAGCATTTATTATTTTTTTACATATATTAAAAAAAGTAAGTAATTAATTTAATGCATCAATTTGATGTGTAGATATCATTAAAATATTCCTTTATATGAATGTATTCAATTTCTTCGTTTTTCAAGATAAATTAAGAATATTAATAAAGAGGATATTTGAAAAAGTTAAATGCATCTAGTAACTTGGAAGAATGTATATATTTAGGGATAAATTTTTTCTCAAGAGACTTATAATTAGGGATATAGGCAGTACGACACTAGTCAAATACTAAACTCACAAACTGGGTCAAACCAAAGCTCTTGTAAAAACCCCTGTTTATCTTTTCTCTGGTTCTAACTTTGTCTATTGGGTTTGATTCAGTAATAATGGAACAAAAGTCGAAGATCTGTCTTGAACTTCTTTTGGGGAAGAATGTCTGTTGGAGGAGAGGTGTTTCATTAGCTGTGGAACCACATGTTAGTCATGACTTTGGCAGGGGGTGGAAGGAGCAAATGAGGTGGTGCTCAGTAAAGGCTTAAGCAGTAGTACAGTAACATCAAAGCTCTTCTGAAATGAAATAAGAATAAAGTCTGTACCCTATTATTGGTTTCTACTCAGTTCTCATCAATGTATCCATCACTGTAAGACGTGAAATTGAGTACTGGATTTTAATTATGTCATTGTCATTAGTAAAAGGATTCCGAGTTTTATTATAGAGACTTATTTCATGCTTTGCTTGTTGAATGAAATTGGTCCCTTTTAACTTTTTCTAGGTTAACAAGACATATCACTGGTAAAAAAAAAGGCATATCACTGATCCTGTATATGCTCATGGATCATACAAACTAAACCTTCTTCATAGCTACGGCAAATGAGTGAGATTTGAACCTGGGGTATCATTCATCAGAGACAAATTGTTGTTACACCGAGTAAAAAAAGTTATCCACTTTTACATTCACAATCATACTATCAGATCAAAAGCAAAACAGATAAAAACAATGCCTCTATCGAAAATAGGTTTTACACAATTAGTGATGTATGATTTGGAGTATGTTTCAGTCGCCACCACCACAAGTTTGATTGAATTTCACCATGGAAATGCACCAGCTGTAAACTGTAGCTTGAAAAGGGATCCACATTCAAGTTTTATCTACCACTATAACAAACACATTGAATCATCTTCTCGATAGAGTATACCTTCGCTTTATATACCAGAAGCATAAAACTGTATCCTTAAAAGCAGAGAAAGGTCAAGATAACTCTTCACCATTTAGCCACTTTAGTGTAGGCAAAACTTTGACAATAAATGACGTGAAGTTCTCATCAGCAACTGCATTTCCTGTTATGTTCAAATCCGTCAAGTTCAAGCTTTCAAATATCAAGAAAGCTTCCCAAAATTTTGTGGCACTAAAACTACCGCAAAGGATTTCAAAACGGTCCCATGCAAATACTTCAGTATGTGCTAAAGGAGAAGAGCATAGGTATCTTCTTGTGTCAATTGAGTGAGAGCCTAGCTCGTTGTAAGAGATATTCAACACTTTCAGTGACTTTAGCAATCTGAGAGGCCCCAAAGCAGTAAAACTACCAAATTTATTGTGACTCAGATTTATGCACGATAGAAGTTGCATGGCCTCCAACCCTGTCAAAATTTTCAGTGTGAGACTCTATTTCAACTTTTTGGTACAATGTCAGAAGCTATAGTTGCCAAAGTGAATAACCAATGATACATATGACTAAAGCTAGAGACCTTGCAGGATTTAATTTCTTTGCATAATAACTCAAAAGACAGCATCTTGTTTATAATATAGTTGGGGGTGAAAGTGATGAAAGTAAATATTTATTAATTTTCATTCAACTATTAACATCAGTATTCTCATTAAAGCTTGGGTTAGCAAAATATTGATAAGAAAACTGGAGAGAAGCAAAGCAGTGTTTGCTAATACAAGCAAATCCTGTTGTTGAAGTTAAAAAAACAGAAGTGTAATTTCATGCTGTCTAGTTAAAGTGAAAAAATTGGTGATTCAGGAATGTAGGTAGATGATATACAGGATCCAGCACAATGGCATATTAGAGTCCATGTTGCCGACCGCACTCGGTAATAATAAGGCTTGTTAAAATATTAGAAAATATCTTATAATATCTATTATATTATATTAGAGTATCTTGAGTTATTTTCTAGGATCAATTTATATTCATAGAGATATCTTAGAATATCTCTCATTATTATTATGATTTGTTCATAATTTAGGATTTAGTCTATGTTTCTCTATAAATAGAGATTAGTATTGAGTCTTTTGTAATCAAGTCAGCATTAAGCTATTATCAATAATATTCAAACCCTTATTATTTTCTCTCCTCCTTTTCTCTAAAATCCCACAACTTCAACATGGTATCAGAGCCTATTTCGATCCTCCTTGAACGATCCCGCCTCTATTCCGCTGTCGAGTTCCCAACAGTTAGGGAATATAATCATAGTTTCTCTTTTTTCAACGTGAACATTCCTTTTTCAAACCACTATCGTGTTACGTTCCAACACCGGTTTCACTTGTTGTCACTCGGTTCCGGCGACTTTTCCGGCAAACTCTGCCCTCAAAAAAAAAAATAAAAAAAAAATAAAATAAATAAAAAGTTTAAGTTTCTTCGCTGTATCCCTTATCCGTTCCGATCACCGGCGGGTTTATCCTTAGTCTATTTAAACACATAAGCTCTCTGGCCGAAACCCTAAAACCCTTTTTTCACGCATCGAAACCCTAATTTTCGATCTGTCAACTTTTGTCCCCCAGAAACACACACCGCACATGCAATTGAACCTCAGTCACTTGTAGAGTTTTTTTGGTACTCTGTCAAAAGAATGGGCATTAGAGTGCATGAAAGACCTATTACTGGCCAACCTGGTATTGTGCAGGTTGCTAAAGAATATTGTGAGCAATTAGGCGTTGATGGCTGCATAAAAATTTTTGAGCAGTTCAGATCATGTGAAGGACTGTACTTTTTTCTTGGATCATATTTGAGCTCCAACGAGGATCTTGATATTCATTTCAAGTACATTGAGGCAGCAGCAAAGACTGGTCAAATCAAGGAGGTTGAGCGTGTGACAAGAGAATCCAATTTCTATGATGCCGAAAAAACAAAGAACTTCCTGATGGAGGCCAAGCTTCCAGACACACGACCTTTAATCAATGTTTGTGATCGATTTGGGTTTGTTCCAGATCTAACACACTACCTGTACACAAACAACATGCTTCGCTACATAGAAGGTTATGTCCAGAGAAGGTGAACACAGGGAATGCTCCATTAGTTGTTGGGCAACTGCTAGATGATGAGTGCCCAGAAGATTTTATCAAAGGTTTGATTCTTTCTGTTCGTTCCTTGCTGCCAGTGGAGCCCCTTGTGGAGGAATGCAAGAAGAGGAACCGGCTTCGTTTGCTCACACAATTTTTGGAACATCTCGTGAGTGAGGGTAGCCAGGATGTATATGTTCACAGTGCACTGGGTAAAATTATCATTGATAGCAACAACCACCCAGAACATTTTCTCACGACCAACCCGTACTATGACTCTCGAGTTGTGGGCAAGTATTGTGAAAAACGTGACCCAACCTTGGCAGTTGTTGCTTACCGGCGAGGACAATGTCATGAAGAACTTATCAATGTCCCTAGTAAAAATTCTTTGTTCAAACTACAAGCAAGATATGTTGTTGAGAGAATGGATGGTGATCTGTGGGCTAAATTTCTTGATCCTGATAATGACTATAGAAGGCAACTTATCGATCAGGCTGTTCTTGTGAAACATTGCACCACATTTAATATTGGTCATAAAGTGGCGCAATTATTGAGAAACTACTTCATCAATCAGGATGGGACAGTTACATCTTTTATAAGAGCTTTGAAGGTAGCATGCTTATTACATTTCTCTATGGAACCTCTGAGTCTCATACAAGGGAGAATTCTAGCTGATGACCAGGAGGGCACATCTGGATTATCACCTGAGACTATGCTGAAATACATGGATGAACTTCCATTGTATGCAAGGAATAAAATGGTTGATCAGACAAAGAAGAGCATGGCTGAGGGTTTGTCAGAATTGGCGACAGTGCAGAAACTATGGAGCACTGTGGTTCTCTGCCTATACGAGGCTGGAAAATATAGCAGAGTGCAGCTGCTGGATTTTTTTTATAAGAATAGTGGTCCCATAGATTGTGGTGTCCTTGGGAAGTGGACCGTGGGATCAGATATTTTTGGTGGAGGAAACTCTCCAGCCTTTGCCGTGGCAGCTGTTGCAGCCCTTATGAGTGGGCTCTTAGCTGACAGGTTTGGAAGATTTGCAATTCAATTGATGGGATTCTTCTTGGTGTACGATTATTCTCTCTTCGATGGTTTCAGATCTGCCCTTACTCTCCAATTTTGATCAACGAAAATATGTGTCATTGTTCAAACAGCCGTTATCTCTCCTGTTTTGGACGCATTTTCTTATTCCGTGGATCGATCATGACTTCGTTTCGTTAGAGTCGCGCTGCTTCTTCAATGTTTGTCGTGCAATTTAGTTATTATTAATAGATTATAATAGTGGCTTATATTCCCACCGACGATCATTCTGGTGGTGTCCCTTTTTCCACATATGAATTATATTAGTGATGACTTCTTCTGTTGGTGGTTATTCTAAGGGTTTCTTTTATTTTCATGACTTACTTTATCTTGGCAATTCGTCCCAGATGCACTGGCCTTACCTTTCTCTCCTTGAAGCACGCCTCTCTCTCCTTGAAGCAGATTCAAGTTTAAATATTTTGAGTCTCCATTATTATTGGTTTGAAGCTTCCAAATGCAGTTTTTTAGAAGAACGGAGTTTGCTTTGTTCAATTGCCTGCCATGAATTTCTCTCAGGCTGATGATCAATCAGACTATTTGGCTAGGCTACATTTATAGCAATTCTCTCCGACTTCACATGCATCCCTGAGTTGCCTTTCCATCTTTTTTATGGAGCAAAACATTGTTTTCTTGTAGCAAGCTAAAGCTTAGTAAGCTTTAGCTTGAGGGGGAGTGTTAGAATATTAGAAAATATCTTATAATATCTATTATATTATATTAGAGTATCTTGAGTTATTTTCTAGGATCAATTTATATTCATAGAGATATCTTAGAATATCTCTCATTATTATTATGATTTGTTCCTAATTTAGGATTTAGTCTATGTTTCTCTATAAATAGAGATTAGTATTGAGTCTTTTGTAATCAAGTCAGCATTAAGCTATTATCAATAATATTCAAACCCTTATTATTTTCTCTCCTCCTTTTCTCTAAAATCCCACAACTTCAACAAGGCTAAATTATAGCAGTCTTTGAGTTGAGGGAAAACATAAGTTATTGCAAAATTATAAATAATGGAAATTCTACCTTCAATTGATTGAAGTTCGTTGTGGCTAAGGTCTAGCATTTGCACCCACAGTAAATTCTGAATGGACCCCATCCGTGACAATGATAGATTTTGTAATCGTAGACAGACATAACTAGTATTTGTTTCTGTTGCATCTTTATAGTAGTGGCAATGTGGTAGTAAAGACTCTCCAGATGAAGTTATCTGCGGAGTCCTCAAAACATCAACAAATAAAATTAATTTATTGTGGAAGGAATAGAAAATTTGCAATACTATAAAGCTAGTTGTAAATATAAAAATTACGTAATTGTTGATTCATAAAAGCTTCCAAATTCAAGTGCACTTTCATAGACAAAACAGTCGACCAAAACAAAGGTAGTCGAAAATAACATTCAATTTGAGAATTCAAGCAGAGTTGGTTCTAAACTACTTTTGATTCAACATTCTTTCTCATATCCAGATGAGAATCACAGAAAATCCTTAGTTTTTTTTTTTCTTTCAGAAAACTAATTAAAAATAAACACACTAAAAGATGTTCAATAAAGAAAGAGAGTAAATTACCTGCTGAAGTAATACCAGACTATGCTCATCCTTGTAGTATAGAGAGTGTGTTGGATCCAACTTCATTAGATCAGTGTAAAGTTTAAGAACTTCTTCAGTATGATATTTTCTTTTATCATGTTGAGGTGATAACAAATCAAGAGCAGTCAAAAGTCTTGCAAGTGTAAGCTTTCCAATTTTACTACAAAAATCAAACAAAGCACAATATCAAATTGAAATATAACTGGAAAATATGGGAAAAGAACATACTAGATGGCATTTCAAACTATAACATAAAGCCATGCATTTAACCAATCCACCTTACCAGTCTGACAATAAATCCCGAAAATTAGTTATTTCTTCATCAATTTCCTTCATACACCAATTGGAAGTTGTTGGAATACGGTGATCAGCAGATACAATGGAATGTGATTCTTCAAAATGATCGATTTTTTGGAAATCACTGTCCTTCCATGAAGTCAACTTTGCACATTGTTCTTCAATGGGTTCTTTAAAAGCAGTTTGTACACACAATTTAAAGGTAATTTGGGAAGGATCCCCATAATGATATCCATTTGAAGATACAATACCCATAGAATGTCCAATAGTGATCTCTATAGAGTAAGTTTTCGATAGTTGGAGCTCTGTATTATTGAGGTTTAGGTACACAACCCAAACTTGAGCTGTGCTCGAGTTATTTGTTGAAAGTGGTTTCCAAACAAGATCCTCCTGCAAGTCTTCAGATTTAACGGCCACTGTAGACGAGTTGATGCCTTCAACAGCTTGATTGAAATATAGAATGACCGGAAGTGTTCTAGTGTCGGATAGTGTACTATTCAACAGAGACAAACCACAATCATGAAGGCAGTTGTTTCCATTTAGGGTTATATTAGATCCATGAGATGGCCAAGAAGAAACGAGTAGAGGAGTATCATTTTTCACTGTTTGATCAATAAGCCAAAGATGATAAAACCAACCGCTCTGATCATCTGGATCGGTAAAAATAGCATTGTGGACATGCTCGTACTCCTCTCGCAAGACTTTCTCTTTAGGGAAAAATCCTTCGGCCTTTCTTTTAAATAAATCAGATAAAAGCACACTGAAAAATTATCAATGGAATGGCATATGTATTAAGATAATTGATTAATCAAGAGTCTCATTAAACAAAATTATAAATAATGTAATTGATTTTACCACAACAAAAATACACTGAATGAAAAACATAAAAAGATTCTGCAAAGCATAGTACATATGGCCAGTATATGTATACACTATACACACAGACCATAAACTTCTTCGACCAAGTATCTCTCATACTCAATGATAAAATGCATTGCATCATGCATGAGGATTGTTCAAGATCTAGGAAGTAAAGCACCGGCGGGGGAAATATTTTAAATATAAGCAATGATGTACAATGAGTTTGTTATAAGAATCCTCAAGAATGCTTCAAAGGTAGCAGCCAACTGATAAGTAACAGTACTAAAAGAATATGCTTCAGATGTGTGCAGGCATGCAATCAAACCACTGTTCCCAACCACAATTCATCAAGCATAAATACTAATACATATCCAAGGCTTGCTTGAAAAACATTTTAAAAATGTAAGGTTGATAGATGGAAGTGTTTATTGAACATAAAAATAAAACAAGCATAAGTGGATAAATCAATCTTGTGTAGGCCAATACATAAGCAAGATATGTGATAAAACTATGCATCATACAACATCATTTTTAATATTGCAATTTTATGCTTTTTCAGAGACACAAGCAAAACAGTTTAAGACAAGTAAATGCAACTGTCTATGGATCTCTGGTAACTAAATGAGCGCAATTGCATAGAAAAAACACGCACGACACATTCAGCCATCACCATGATGTCCCTTTTAAAGAGTAAATCGTTATCATACCTCCTATTATGCCAAGCAGAGTAATTACTAAAATTATCCCCTATCACATCCTCTGTGTATTTCAACTCATCCTCATCTGATCTTTTCATTACTGCAGTAACAAACCTGAAAGTAATATCAAAACAGAAAGAAACACCGGCCTCTCAAATTGCAAATTTATTTTCCATTCATAAAAAATATGACATCAAAAGGGAGAAAATATTCAACCTTCGATAATTCCAAGCGTGAAAATTCCGAGGATCGGCCTTCTGAAAACCATTCAGAAGGCGCAATTCATTATCTATGGATGAATGTCCCTTGCTTAGCACCCATTTTCTATGATGCCAAGCACCATAGGACTTGAAATTCTTCCTCAACGCATTCTCCACCTAAAAACAACACAAAATCAATGCAAAATAACCAAGCACAATTCCACATTTTCCAATCAAGTAAAATAATATTTGAACTTTAGAAAAACCTAATCTAAATCTATATTATTCAATTCATTTCAATTACTTGAAAGTGAAGAGAAAAAAACTCACCAATTTGAGCTCCTGATCGAAGATTGATGCAACAGAATCGGAATCGGAGTTAGATTCAGAGTTAGAGAGATTATATTGAACTGCGAGTTTTCTATAATTCCAAGCTGTGTAACATTCAGGATTAATTTCTAGAAGCTTCGCGCTCAAATCTAGTGCTTCTTTGCTATATCTACAATCAGATTCATTCAAATCGAATCAAAAAGAAATGAAAAACTCTAAAGCGAAGGAGAAAAAAGAAAGAACATACATGTGATTGTGATGATTGGCGAGGAACTGAGATTGAAGTGAACGAAGCTTTTCAGCTTTGGCTGATAAAGCTGCTTCGTCTTCTTGCTTCAACGATTTACGAGGTCGACCGTGCATTTTTTAATACAATAGCTGCAACGAAATTACAAGGCGAAAAATAATCGCGTTTGTAGTAACGTGATTGTGGTGAATCGAAGAAAATGAAAAGATTCAGGCAAGAATTAAACACTGAACAGAGACGGAAGCGAAGGGCGACGACGGTTCTGGGCGGAGATGAATTTGGAGGGTAGTGTATTGTAATTTTTTATTTTGATGAGGTTTATTTTTGTAATTTCTCTTATATGAAAATTTTTATTTTACATTGGTGCTTGTTTACCTTTTTTTTTTCTAAGTTATATTCAACGTGAACTAATTTACTCTATGAATTTACAAAATCTATTTATTTAGGTGTAATTAAAAAAAATTAAATTAACAAAAGTGTTTATTTTATTGGAGTGAGTATAGGGTTTACCATACATTACTTAAATGTTTTGAGTATGGATAAAAAAATTAGAAATTGAAGTTACATGTTACTACGATAAGCAGAATACTCTACGTGGTTAGTTCTGAGGGAAGAACTCCGTAGATTGATCAAAAAATGACGTCAAAGTGAATGAATTTAATAGATTTAAGGGAGAGATTATCTAAAAAATATAAGAGTGTTGGAGTATGATATTTTGACGATGACACACAATAAACTAATACATGCTAATAATAATGACATAAATGGAGGTGTCAAAACAATGTCATTGCAACACTAATGGATAAACAAATATTATTTTTAAGTATATGTTTGGTATTAATTTTGGATGTCTCAAAATTGATTTCATAGATATATAGTGTATGTTTGAATTTTTACGGGAACCGCGACGTAGACGTAAGTTTATTTAGAAGTTTGAATTAGTTGCTTAAGAAAGCCACTATAGAAATTGCCATTGGAACACGGGAAAAAGGATGACACCGATCCAAAAAGTGTATAATTGATTTGGATATGTTTGAATGTCATCAAGTGAATTTGAGTTTATCTCTGAAATTAACTTGAAGTAATTTTTCATAGTTTTTTATTACAAATATGATTTTTACACTAAAATTTATTGTTCGATTCATTTTAAAATTTATTCAAACAAAAATCATTGTATGCTCAATTGACTTTTTAACTAAAATTAATTTTACAAAATTAATTCTTTTAAAATTATTTGTTTTAATTCTTTCAAAATTATTTGTTTCCCCTGCAAACACACTAACCTGTGTAGCTTATATCCCTCTAAGAGGTAGCTAAATACTAAGAGTTGAGATGTTAAGAAGTTTTGTGAAGAAGATTCAAATTTGCTTATACCTGCCTATTACTTATGAAAAGGGGGTATTTGTAGTACACAACTCTGACCAAGGGTTAGAATAAGATTAGTAATATATATAAACAAAAATCTCCACATCACACTTGTCTACAATGGCTCCAATTGAGTTCCCACTTCCAACTAGAGATGCCAACACAAAAGGATTTTATGCAACTGTAAACTTTTATGGATCAGCATTAGAATATTTTTAACATCCTGGCAATGTTTGCCTTTTAAAAAAGAGTTTCCAAACTCTAGTTATTTTCTTAGTTATATAAAAAATCCTTTATTGATTAGCTAATTCATCTCATGATGCAACATATTCAACTATTAACAAATGCATGTATTCATTTTATGTTAAACACATTAAAATAAGATAGCCCATGAAACTCAAGTCCCATGTTCCGGAAAAATGGAGCAGATAGATAGATTTTTTAATAATACAATAAGTAAATAAATGGTCTGAAACACCATGACCAGTTATAAATTATCAACTTGCTTTGGTTCATATCATAGCCTATATTCTACTTTCCTAAGTGACACCCAACAAAGAAAAACTGTTTAAATCCTCAAGCTTTCCTAATAATCCTAATGAATGTCTGCTCCTTGTTAGATCTTTCTTCCACTGTAATCATTTAATTAATAATTAATACTTTAAGCCTCAAAACCCCTCGCCTCAAAACCCCTCATTGCCAGAGACTATATCTCCATTACAATGTTGTTCGGTCATCTCCACAATCATCGGTGGTATGTATCCGTTAGGCATAGGCACGAATACCGCTTCTGTAACAACATTCCCAAAACTGTTCTCAGTGAAATGCAATTCTGATGACTTCCCATTTTCAAAAATCTCTTGATTATTCAAAGCGAAAGACCCGTCCCAAGCTAATGTCTCTTTCTCACAATGGTCAGTTGATACTCCGTTCTCGTAATTCTTCATGGCTTCTGAAGGGAACGCTGCTGCTTCGGATTTGGTTTCATGGAGGCCAGATTCATCATTAACAGTTGCAAGTGATTCTACCCCGTGATTGATATTTGCTCCATTGTCAGCATTGTCGATGAGAATATGGTGCTTCTTATCTCTAGATGGTTTCCTCTTGGGAAATTTCCTTTTAAAGCGTGCTTTCTTAGGCTTTGGGGCCTTTGAAGCCTCGTCGACAACAGCGACAGAATCAGTTGCCCTTTTTCTGGATGGAATGACTGTTAAATGGCCAAACTGGTTTTGAGAAGCCTGAGATGCATTTGTCTGGATAGCTAATAAAGCAGTTCTTGCAGCTTTAATCTCTGCTTCCTTCTTTGTTTTTGTCATCCCCCCTATATAGAGAATCCCACCAATATCGACTGTACATGAAAATAACGGTGTTCTACCTGGTGTTTCATCCTTTTTGCAATGATAAGTTGGCATTGCATAGTTCATCTTCTGTGCATATTCCTGAAGTAAATTCTTGCATAATCCAGTTTCATGCTGGAAGAAACACCCCATTAAATGATCAGAGGCAGCAAATATACAGTAACTCATAAATAAAAAAGTAATATATAAGAATACAGAGCATAAAATTTGTGTATGCAGATAAAATCCAATAGGAACCTCAGATGAAATATGCAAAGAAGTATGAATGGTCAACTTAGGTTAAGCAAAAACTGAAACCAGTCGAAACAGTTGTGTTTCAACTAATTACCCTTCTCGTTCATTCCCTTGTACATAACTATTATGCAGTTCAGGCTGAGAATATTTGTGCATGAACAAGAAGGGATAATATGACTTCTAGCCAAATTATTTCTGAGAATATAAACAAGTAAACAGAAATATTTATTAAAATGGAAATTTAAGAGTATCTCAATTAATAGAAGAAATTATATCGCTGACGAGCTGAAGGATTTGGAGGCAGAAAGAAAATAAGGCACACTCTTCAGTCTTGATGAAAAGAAAAAAGAAGCAAATACCAATCACATCAACAAATCAATGTCCAACAATCATGCTGCATACTAAGAAAACTCAAAAAGTAATCATTAGCTAATCATCATAAAGATGGCAAGAAGATAATCACTCTTGAAAGTAGAAAACCCATGAACTCGTCCCACAAACTTCAAGTATCCCAATGAGCAGAAGCAATGTGAAAAATAATTGGTAACAGCCACTACTCTGAGAACTTGCAATTACCATTGGAAAAAAAATTATAATTTGTGAAGACTACTTACGACAGGTTGAGTGACTGACTGATTAACTTCACCAGATTTGGCCAACTCCACCAAAGCAACCTCTGCAGCTGACTGCTCTGCTGCTTTACGGTTAAAAAAGCCAGGCAAAGAATCATACCGAACATCATTCACAATCACCGTTGACCTGAAAGAAGGTTCATGGGAAGGCCCTTCCTTGATAGTTTCATAGACAGGTGTGGGGAGTCCAGCTTTCTGAGCATACTCCTGCACCCGGCTCTTGAACACATAACAATTTGAAACACCTGACACATAAAAAAAGTAAGTAAATAGAAGTTGCATGGAAAATAAGTCTAATTTGAATGACAAATAAATATGGTTGACTCTGCCTTTTATTTAAGGTTTTGTCTGTTTCATATGTCTGCTATGCTAAACAGTATATTGAATAAAGGAATCAAATTACTGTCTGCCCTATGAAAGTTGAAAGTTTTGTGTGAACAGGCAGTTGACACCTTAGAGGAAACCTAAATTGGCCATTAGTTGCTTCTCAAATCATCAGTCTTGGTCCTAAAATGCATCTCTTTTCAGCTATACAACAACCAGCAAGCTTTTTTCAGTCAGGTAGGATACATGAATCCAATAAGTCGGTCGCGGATAGCAGAAAATAACAATTTGTTAAAATTCCGCTATACTATAGTGTTATACTGTCATTTTAGCTGTTATTTGACAACACTTTGTACTAATTAGTGTATTACAGAACAACAGCGATTTGCACAATTTTTGCTTCACTATAGCCGTTATTTGACAACATAACATGAACCAATCAGTGGTGTTAAATAGCGGCTATAGCGCAGCGGAATTTAAATAAATCGCTATTGCTTTGCAATACACACTATTTAGTACAAAATAGTTTCAAATAGCGGCGCTATAGCACTGTTGCGTCGCAGAATTTGAACATACTGCTATTTTTCCGCGATCCGCAATTGACAACATTAGAATCAATTAAAGCCAAAAAAACCCACCATGTATAATGTCCAAGGATAAACTATTTACTTCCAAATCTCTCTTAATGATTTAACCTATAGTTCCTCTCGGTCACTCTAAATGCCTAACAATTGGACTACCTTATGTTGACGATAAAGCATCCTTACTAGAGTTTTCTTTTCTCGACACACATCCAAACCATCTAAGACAAACTCTACCACATTTTCTACAACAAGATCTATCCAAATCTTCTCTCTAGTAATTCCATTTCGAACCCTACATTTTCTTGGGTAAACACTCACTCTCATAACAATAATTTCTACTACACTAACTTCAATTCCTAGTTTATATCATTTTACAACCACCCAACATTCAGTTTCAAACAACATTGCAGACTGCAAAAAAAATTGAAGTTAAAGTGGTACTCTTCTATTCTATCACATATGATCCTAAACATGTTCCATTTCATTTTAGGGTCCCTAAATCGTAACAGTTGTAGTATTGTATTGCAACAAGTTATCTCATTTTCATTTTAAAATTAGTACTATACAATGAAAAATCAAATTTTAATTCTGGATAGAAAAAACAAAACAAAATAAAATAAATCAAAATATTAATAGAGAAAGAGGTATAATAAAAAGCATTGGGTGGTGAAAATAAGCAGAAAGAATCCCTATTTTGCGTTGAAAAAACAAAAACCCTCGAAAGCTAAAATAAAATAATTTAGAGGATGCATTCAAAATTTGATCTAGGAAAAAAGAAAGGATGCGAATGAATGAATATAAATAGAAAAAAGTAGTACCTTGGAAATCTTCGTTAGTGGACATAGCTCCGGTAGATAGCAGCGGTGACGATTAATTTAATTTAGTTGAATTTAATTTTATAGTATAGTTTAGTTTGATTGGGTATTTGTTGTGTGTGGTTGTGAGTGAGAATAAGTATGAAGTATGCAGTTATTAAAAAGTGAGAAGATGATGTGAGAAAGTTGTGAGAGGGAAAAGATGGTGTGTGTGTGTGTGTACGGGGAAAGCAGTGTCGGAATCTGCGCCGCGCTTATTCTAGTAAAAGTCACTCGAACGCGTTTCTATTTCACTCCACATAAACTAATACTACTGTTGTCATCGGAGTCAAGTACATTACTCATTCACTCCTCACGAAGTGTTTAACCATTTCATGTAATTTAATGATTAAAATATTTGTTATTTTATTTTATTTAGTCGCATCTTTAAAAATATAAGATATGATTTAATTAATACGGTTTAAATTGAATTTTTTTTTATAATTATAAAACTTTTATTTTAATATTAATGTTGTAAAGTTACATTTATGTCATAAATTTGAACTAAAATGTTTTTTTAATCAAATTTGAAATAAAATATAATATACTAAAGCTTAATATTATAAAATTATAGATTTAAATATGTTTTTCTCCATGTAAATATAACATTTTTTGATTTTGCTCCTCGTAATTTTAGTTTTTTTGTTTACATCCCTGTAATATCAAAAAAATTATTTTTGGTCCTTAACGTTAAGTGGACGTTACAAAAACGTTAACCGACAAATGGAAATATTTTTTTGTCCCTGTAAATATGACACTTTTCAGTTTTAGTCCCTGAAAAATATTTTTTTGAATTTCATCCCTACAATATTCAAAAATCTTCTTAAATATAAAATAACATACAAATTGATCTTTATTAATAATAAACTTATGTCAAGTAATGTTTAAAATATTTTCACTTCAATAATTTAAAATTTATTACTCTTCTGTTTTATTTATTAATTATTATTAAATTAATTTTCATTTGTTGTTTCAAAACACTAAAATCTTCTGTTTTATTTAATTATTATTATTAAATTAATTATATTAGTATAAAATAACTTTCGATTTAAACTTTATAATTTTAACTAAAATCTCTTTTTACGCTTTAGATTTTGTTCATTATAACTTAAAATAAATAAAATATATATTAGGTGATACATTAATTTTAATCATTATTTTATATTAATATAATTGTAGTTAATATTATATTAATATTATATTAATTATAATATTGTATAATATAATTAAAATAAACATATAATATAATATAATTAATTTAATATAATATAATATAATTAAAATAAATATATAATATAATATTATAATTAAAATAAAATTAATGTAATATTAATTACAATTATATTAGTATAAAATAATGATTAAAATAAATCTATCACCTAATATATATTTTATTTATTTTAAGTTATAATGAAAAAAATCTAAAGCGTAAAAGGAGATTTTCATTAAAATTATAAAGCTTAAATCTAAAGTTATTTTAATCATTATTTTATACTAATATAATTAATTTAATTATAATAATTAAATAAAATAGAAGATTTTAGTGATTTTTTTGAAACAAAAAGTGAAATTTAATTTAATAATAATAAATAAATAAATAAAACAGAAGATTAATAAATTTTAAATTATTGAAGTGAAAATATTTTAAACATTACTTGACATAAGTTTATTATTAATAAAGATCAATTTGTATGTTATTTTATATTTAAGGAGATTTTTGAATATTGCAGAAATAAAATTCAAAAAAATATTTTTCAATGACTAAAACTGAAAAGTGTTATATTTACAGGGACAAAAAACTGTTTCCATTTGTTACGTTTTTGTAACATCCACTTAACGTTAAGGACCAATTTTTTTTTGTTGATATTACAGGGATGTAAACAGAAAAAAA
>JBBPBQ010000001.1:59448703-59479646 GCA_037974755.1 Cicer yamashitae
AAAAAAAAAAAAAAAAAAAATTACAAGTACCAAAATTAGAAAAGGTTATATTTACAGGGATTAAAAATATATTTAAACCAAAATTATATTAATTGATTATTTTTAAAATATATTAAATAAAAAAATAAGTATTATGAAAAAACTAACAAATAGTAGATTAATACAATATCTCATAATAGTAAAATTTAAGTAACTATTGAAATTTATATATATGGCGAATTTGAATCAGTTTTAAAATAATCAAAAAATCGATCTAAGTAGTTTTTCACAAAAGAATATTCGAACACATGACATTAATATTCAATTTTGTACTATTTTTCTTTTATAAAGTTTGCAGGTTTTATTTGGGTCTATTTGAAAATGAACACCTCTATCTAGGACATTTGATATGTCAGAGCACATATATAGATCTGATACACTTATCTTTTCTATATTTACTTTGTGAGTTTTGTCATTTGGGTCTTAAGAGAAAAAAAGATTACACTAATTAAAAAAGTTGTAACTGTCAAATACTAATTTTGTAGGTCGTGTGAACCGACCAATAGACTTGTGAAACAATTCATATATTTCTTGAATGCAAATAATTTCATCCTAAAATAGTGTGAGTAGATTTACATGTGTGTGAGTTAGTGCACAAAACCTCATGAAAGTTGTGAGTCAATTCACCAGTTCTGAAACACATAGAATAACTTTAAGACCTCTATAAATTGATTTATAACCTTGTAAGTTGAGTTGTCGTGTTAAAAATAAATTAGAAAATATTTTTAAAGTATTTCAAAGTGTACCAACATGATTCTGACATGCATCTAATGTTATGCATGATAAAATGATATTTTCATAACACTTTTCTATTATTCATGAACATTTGTGGATGTTGATAGTTGGAGAATCAACAATGACACAAAAAAACTGTCTAAATAAACCTTTTAAGATATATCAAAATATGGAAAATCTACATTTTAACTTTAGAGGCAGAGTATCATGCCTTAGGCTTCCAAACAATTTGTAAAGCGGAATGACTTATATTCCTCTTCTAAGATCTTTTTAATCTCCACCGTTTTCTTGTTTTTATTTGTGACAACGATTAAGCTATTCATGTAGCACTCAATCTGATTTTTCACATAAGTGCCAAACACATCAAATTAAATTGTCATATGGTTCAGGATAAAATCCAATATTATATTGTTCATCTCCTTCCTATACATACCATCATTGGAGCAAATCACCAACATATTCTTTAAGTCTCTTCACATCAATCATTTTTCCAGCATATAATTCAAACTTGGAATGATCAACATCAATTCCAAATCGAGGGTGATGTTGATTAGAGTTTAATCTGTTTTCTAATATTACGTTTTAGTTAGTTTTGGAGTTAGATTATTTTTGTTATTTCAATATGCCATATTGGTTAAAATTTTATTGGAGATAGTTTTGTTTTGTTATTTTTGGTATATAGAGAAATTATTGAATCACACTTTTTGTTTGAACATTCTCTCAATTTTATATTAAAATAATTTTAACAGTACATTTTATAACATAATCTCTTCAATACATTTAATTGTTGAAATTCAAACAGACTTCACTAAATTTATGTGGGACACACATGATTTAGTAAGATTCAATTGAATTTTAATCATGTATAGAGATACACATGTTGACTATGCATTTAATGATGAATTTACGAAGAGTAATAGTAATATTTTGATTTCTCAAATTTATCAATCTTAATAGTAACTACTCTTGCAACTTTTATATTTGGTAGAGTTAATTAGTTGATTGTTTTTGTTCCACTATATGTGTCATAGTATACATTAGATTAGTTCCTTATTTAGGTTTCAATTTGACGGGTCTATGTATAAGAAATTGTTGATTAGGGTTTGAAAGACTTATTGTGGTTTATAAATAATTATAAATGATCAAATATTTGATATGTCAATAGTTCTCACGTTGACTTCTGTACGGGAGGAGACAAATGTTAACATAAAATATAATTTTTATAATAATATTGACATAAAATATTTGGGAGATTATTATTTAAAAATATAATTTTTTTAAGTGTTTAGTAACTATAAAGTTTTTCTTATTTTAGGTTGGGACATTATTTTCTCATTTTAAATTTTTTAAATAAAAAATATATTTGTGGGATCGTTATTTTTAAAAAATATTTTTAAAGAATTAAAAATAAAAGTTGATATATTTATAAAAATTAAAAATATAACTAACCATTTAATTATATTTCGACGGAACATTTAACCATTTAATAAACAAGGGTAACATTGAAAAATAATAATAAATGTTAGATTAATATTATAAAATAAAAATTAATTTATAATAACCACGTATTAAAATGATAGCAAATGGGATACATACTTACACTTAATTTGTTTTGAAGATGTTTTTTTTATTCATCGCAGGAAACAATAAGTACTACCATTAAAATTTAGGCAGAATTTTATCTGAAGTAAATTTTTTTATCCAGTTATAACATATCTGCTCTTTATATTATGCTTTAAAGCATGCACACAACTTAATCATTTTTTATTAAAAAAATATGGAGATAGCAAGCCACATAGAATTATTAATATCAATAACATTTGTTTTTTAATTTTGTATTGAAATAAATAAATAAAATGTATGTTGATTACAATCTTCGTGATTTTCTTTAAACATATATTTTTTTTAACTTAATTCGTGATTTTTATTTAGAGATTTTGTTGTGGACTTCGACATGTCTCATTTATCAATTCAATTTTGACAATGAAGATAATAGTGGTCGAAAAATATTCTTAAAAGTGACAATGTTAAAAATCAACTTTATAAATATGAGCAATAAATATAGTCAAACTTTAGAGTTAAACAAAATCATTTTATCTTGCCGAAACCAACTTTACTAGTACAAATTTAGTTTATATTAAAATAAAATTATAATATATATATATATATATAATGAGTAATATAAATTTATTGATAATTCAAAATTTTAATTAAAAAAAAAGTATAATCATTAATATATTATTAAAAAAAGCTGATAAATTTTTTTGTTAGACACAACTAAATCAATTACTATTTTTAAAAAAAATTGTCAATTTTTTAATTTGAATTCGATATATAATATCTAATTTAATAATATCGATATTTTGACAGTTTTATTATAATATAAATTAACAATTTTATTATTGTTATTATTATAAATGAAATAAAATTAAACCCAACAACTATAATAATAATAGGATAAGATTGCCGTTGCAAATAGTTATGAGAAGGATGATATCACATTACACAGTCCCACAACAGTAATTGTAATGCTAACGTGGTTCAAACCACCGCTACGTTTTATAATAATTTTTAATAATATTCATATAATTATATGATGCGATGTTTTTGTAATTTAATTTTATTTAAAAAAATTAACCACTATACAAAAAAGAGGTGAATTTTTTTTTTAGTATATTTTATATTGAAATTTATGTATTATTTTTTTAATTTTTAGGAGGTCGTTGGGGATGCGACCCTTTATTGCTTTTATTTTTTTTTTTATAACAGATGATTTTTTATTAATTTAACAAATAAAAATAATCAAAAAATATTAAAATATATTAATAAAATTAAACTAAAAAATTACAAAGTTAATAGATTGAGTTGATGTACAAAAACAAATAACGTGTTATATTATTGTAACAATTTCATTCTATTTTGCAGCGATAAATTAACAATTTATTAATATAACATGTTATTTGTTTTGACATATCTACTCAACCACAATCACTTTGATGTATTTTTTATTAAATGTATTTTTTATTTTATTGGTGTTTTTTTAAATTATTTTTTTTATTTTTTATTTATTAAATTAACAACTAATCATTTATTATATAAAATAAAAAATAAAAATCAATTGATGGTTGTATCACATCTTTACGACCTTTTATAAATAAAGGAAATAAATTTAATATAACTTATAATAAAAAAAATAATAATGAAAATAGTCCTACATCGGTGGTTAATAAAAAATTGAGAGCGAGAAGCTAAAACACACGAAAGTCGCTTGAGTAAATGAAGTAAACGATCATTGATATATAAATAATTATTTTATTTAGTTAATTATTTTAGCGAGTTGACTTGCGAGAAAATTCCGTTATGTTTGTGAGTTTATTTGATTTTGAATTTACAAGCTAACTCGACTTTGTTATTTAGACTCGAATAATTGTATGATTTTACATGTTAACTGACTTTGAAGGAAACAAATAAGCATTTAATTGCTGTTATATTTATCTGAGGTGACTAGAGCTGGCTAGAAGTGAAGAGAAAAGTTGCTCTAGACAAGAAATTAAGAAGATAGAATGAAGTGAGAGAGTATAAGAAGAGAGCATATGAGAAATAGAGTTGTAATATTGTTTGATAGTATAAGAGAAAGATAAAAATTGAGTCTAATTGTCGTATATTTTTAGTATAATTTATTTTATATTATTATCACATCATAATTAAAAAATATAGTGATATTGTATAAAAGAAAACATTTTATAAATTATTTTACAAAAATACTCTTCATCAATAGTATGAGAAAATAAATACAAATAAAAAATAACAAATAATATAATAAAAAAAGTATTTATAATTTATCAATATTAAATAATATATAATTTAAAATAAATATATTTTATTAAAATGACATATAATTTGAATATTTATTTCTACTTTAAGTGAGACATCTTTCTTCTCTTTATTTTTTCTGCGACTCTCTCGCCGCTAATTCTATCAAACCAATCGCACTCTAAGTAGAGGGATGGGCTTTTGTGGTTACTTTCTTTGATAGGGAAATAACAATAAAAATAAAATCCCTCAAAAAGAGTATATGGCAGAGTGTTTAAGACTGACAACAAAATCACACATTTTTCGACATTTAAACTTTTTTATTTAATAAATTTTTTAAATTCAAGTTCTTTTTATTTAATATCCTTTTTAATATTTATTTTTTGATATTTTTAAAAATAAAAATATAATAAACACATTTCAAAATTATAAAAAATGTTCTTTTTATAATTTTTCTTTTTATGAGCAGAGGTATCATAAACAAATGTTAGTTATAGTTAATGAAAAAAATTTGTTAGATTAATTTATGAGTAGTTAGTTTATTAATCCACTAGTTCTATATATTATATCATGTATACATTTGTATTTTTATTTTATTTTATCGATGTATAATTTATTTTTAATTTAAATAGTTTCTCTCTTCCATTACTTCTATTAAGATTGTGATGAACATATTATTTTTTTATTTTAATAAAAAATATTTTAAAAAATAAAGTGGTTAATAATAATCATACATGACTTATCACCTAACCATTTTTAAATAACCAATAAGTTGTGCACATTTTAAAACATATATAAAGTATCTATACAGAAGAAAACAAATAAAGAGAAGATTTGTTAAAATAAGATAAAATAATAATTTTTAGATTAAATTTTACCTAAAATTTATGTACACATACAACCATTAATAAGACTATGTATATTTCAATTGAATTATCATATCATTTCCCCTAAATTTTAAGGGTTAGAAAAAAAAAAAAACAATTCGTGTCAAACTTGTTCTTTGAATTATCTACGAGAGTTGTATCATACAATAAAGACAAAAGATGAGTTCCGTCAATTTTACAGTAATGTTTCATTAATATTTAATACTATGTATGTTTTTAATTATAAGCACTTTTTGAGAAGAAAGTTGTCCTTAAATGTAAATATATTTTCAATTTTACTAGGTGTATTTTTTTCTACCAACACATATCCCGTATAAATATACTAATTTGCGGTAGAATATAAAAAATCAAGTTTAACCCATTCAAATATAAATATTATTTTAAGAATATTAACACGTAAAATGAATAAATTAACTATTTCATAATTTTTTTCTTAATAAGAATAAAAAAATAATAAGTGTTTATAATAAGATACAAATGTAGTTCTGTGTTTGGAAACTCAACGTATGTTTGGTTATACAATGACTAAAATTGATTTCGAATGAATTAATTTTGTAAAATTTATTTTAGTTAAAAGTGACTTAAATATAAATATAAAGTGATTTATATTTAAATATATTTAAACAAAAGTTTATTCAACAATAAATTTTCATATAAAATCACGTTTGTACACTAAAACTATAAAACATAACTTTAAGTTAGAATCAATTCTAAAAACGAATCAATTCTAAAAACTGAATCAATTATATTCTACAATACTCATAATTTTAACTCCTTAAAAATTGAAAACAACAGTACACTAAATCTAGAAGCGCGTTTATGTGAGGTAGCTTTTGATGTGCTGTGCCTGTGGGAAACGAGTGTTTCCAAACGTACGTTAAATAAATGTTGAGAATGACGTGGCTCAGCAAGGTTCTTTCTCTTTCATCTAGTTAGCTGCTACATCAATCGGTTGATAGCGCAAATATTTTTTATTTTTATAATAGCTAAATCTGACCTAAATAAAATCTGATGTGCACAAAATATTTGGACAAGATGATACAATCATACAATTCAATTTCAATTGAGCGTGAATAATTATTTTGAAGTAATGCATAAATACCCCGACACACTTTAATAAGACGATATGTAAGTGTTGAAATAGACTTACATAAAATAATTGACATGATATTTGAGTTTCACTCATATCTATACAAAAATATTTTAACCCTCTAACATATGGTCTTTGAATGATTCCTCGAATCTTTTATTTTAGTCAATACATCCGAGTTTTGAAAATGTGTAAAAAACAATATGCAAATTTGATTTTCAACTCAACTCATTTAGGTTTGATATGCAGGATAAAAAAATATATAAAGTTAAAAAATGATATGATAGTATATAATAGAATAGTAATTTGATAAACATTATCATATTTTGTGTTTGATGCATACATGATAACATTTTATTTTGTCATGTATTTGATATACATCTCATTATGATATGATATAATATATATTATATTTAAATAACAAAATTACCATTGTGAATAATTACATATTAGTTTTTTTTAAGTTAATTTATTATATTTTAAATATTATAAATTAACAAAAAAAATTAAATAAGCAATGAAATAATTTTATATTAAAACTATCTATTGATACTACTAAATAAATAATTTAAATTTTAAAAACAAAATCATGTGTAACCAAATAATTATATTTTATTTGTTAGAATGTAAATAAAAATTATGATATATATTATATGTAAATGGCAAGAATACCTTGTAAACAAATTATATTTATTTTAAAATTTCAATTAACTTTTATATTATTATAATTGTGAATACTAATTTATTAAATTATTTACATTTTTATATTTTAGATTATATTTTATAAATTGTTTTTATATTTATATTTTATTATATTTCAATTTATATTCTAAATTATATTTTATAAGCATAATTGAGTAACCAACTGTTCTTATCCTGCTGGTTTCTAACCCAACTCATATGCAAAATAGAAATTTCAACTAGATAGACATATCTTATTGGTTTATCAAACACTGAATTCAGACATGATATAATAATTTATTCATATAATGTCTCGTATCATATCCATCAAACGGACCTTTAAATTTAGATATAACTCAAATTCAAATTGTAGATTTGACATATTATACACGTAAATTGTGAACTCAATTCGTTGATGTGATTTACATGATTTTGTTTTTAAAATTTAAATTGTTGTACCCTCCCTAAATATATAGTTTTAGTCAACAACCCCTAAAAAATTTGGTTGCTCGTGTAATTTTATATAAATTAAAAAGTTTTGTTTGTGGGATTGAAAATTTTTTATGCAGCAAAAAGTTTTTAAAATATAGTAATGGTGTTGAGTAAAGTAAAAAAAATTAGACTCAATTATATATATAAAAAAATAAATAAATATTTATGTTTAATATTTGTTGTACTTCGAATAAAATTAACTCTTCTATAAAAAAGAATATAAAAAACCCCAAAAAAAAATAAGTTTTTAAAATACGTCAACATGAAAGACAAAAAATATCATTTGTAAATAAATTTCCTTGAGAATTTAATGGGGAAAAATTGCAACCCTTTATGCTTTTGCAAATCCGAAATTGTTTATGTTGGCATTTGGCGATAAAACAACTCATAATTAATCATGCAAACTTTGACGATAAATCAAGTGTTGTTTCAAACCAACATATTTCAAATCTTGTATGGTAGTTGGGATGACTTTTTTTTTGAGCTGTCTCTATACCTTACTGTATCTATAAAAAAATATATTAAACGAAAGGGGGAGGAGATAATTTTTTTTTAGGGTTTTTAGTTTTTTAAATAAATCTTTAATATTCAAACAAAACCATTTTATCCACACTATAACAATATTGTCATCTTAAAAAAGGGTGTTGTGTTTAAACATTTTTAATAATGATATGTTATTTTTATCATTGTAGTTAATAAACTTATTTTAATAAGTGTTAAGAGTTTTGTTGTCAATTAACAAAGTGATGAAAAACCAGATTAACCCGATATATATTTCATAGATTTGATTTTGTTTGAATTTTGTAAAAAATATTATAGAAAGTCAACCAAAGTGGCGATTTATTTTGTTTATATTGAAAATATAAATGTGAAAAAAAAAAAAAAAAAAAAACGATTTGGTGTGCTACTAGTTTCATCTCTCTCGAACTTGTATAGTCTTTATCCGGTCCCCCTCCCTCTCCCGTTGCATTTGCAATTTTATTTTGTGTTTATATCTAATAGTTTACAAATTTAAAGGTCTTATACTATACAACATTATATGTTTGATTTATCAATTAAATTTTAAAAATTTGACCACTTTACAATTTATGTTCAAGCTCTGCCATTGTGACACTTGAACATTGCAAAAATTGAATGAAAATTAATTTGGTACATAATTTATTTTGATAAAATTTAGATAGTTTTTTGAAAAATTGTTGACAAGTTACAAAAAACCAATTAAAATTATGTGTACTCCTTAATTTTTTAGTGAATTACACGTGATTAATTTTAATTGATGGTGAGAAATTTATCCACAAATATTTAAACTAAATCTAGACCTCACATTTTCTACCATAACATCGTGTAAAAATGCAAAGTAAATGAGGGTCACTTCATTGTATATGGTTACATAAAAAAATGTAGCAAAGTGTTCACAATAATAGGATGATAATTGATATTGGCATGTACAGATATTATTATTCGGCTACCTTATTTATTTTATAAAAATAATATATGTACTATATTTATATCCATGTGAATATCCGTTTAATGAATATTTTATGGGTTGTTAAATATTTGTAGGTATTAGCATATAGATATTTATGTACATAATCTTTTAAATAAATAAGTCATTTATATATAAAAGTTACTTTTTTAAACTTAAAATATTAATACATTAACAAATAAATAATATATGACAAAATCCCGTCATAAAAATTATTAATACATTAGTATATAATAAATAATATTATAACATATCAATTTTACTAATTTATTATTGAGTATGAATATCCGCATATACGAATATAATTATATTTTGTATTATCTCTGTATCTATTAACTAATAGATAATCAAAATATCCGTTTATTTTATTCGTAGATATCCACTAAATTATTTGTCTATTGTGAATTTTATATGTAGATATCTGCGAGTATATTTTTTTGCCATAAAAAAATATGCATGGATAACAACATTTTTCCTTATTTTTTTTATGAGGAAGGTACTTTGACAATATAGGGTGATAGGAATACCAATCATTGCCTAATGGAAAATTATAATAACAAAAGGGGGAAGTCCAAAAGTGAAGCTTATGTCCAAATTACTTTCATGAACATTGCCAAATTAATCGTTCATATTAATTACAAGTTCACCACTCACAATTTTAAAATCGTGATTCATTCATCACAAACATTCTCTAGCGGCATAGTGTAGATTTACAAGCATAAGAGTGGATCTTGATCTCATGTTAAAAATAAAATAAAATAAAAATGAGACCTTCTTGTATTATCCCCGCCATTTTATGTTTTATATATCCACTATTTTTTAAATAGGTGGCACAATCGTTAAAATTATAATTTAATTTATATATACTGTTAATATAAAAAGAACGAAAAATATAGAACTATACAAATATTCATATAAAACTATAATAATAAAAAAAATGTAGCGTGCAAAATAAAGATGATTCTAACTCTATTCACAAACTAGCTTTACACCTCTTTCAAACTACATAACCTAATTTTTATTTGGTAATATGTGGAGGGTTTGTTATCGTCAATTAATCCATATTTCATGCACTATTACGCCTAAAATATAGTTAAAAGGCATTTAATGCTGAGTGTTTTTGTTTTTCTGGTGCTTTGTAGCTCTCCCCTCATATAGTACTAGTGTTTTTAATAAAATTAAAATTGAATCATAATATTATTGAAATATAAAATTTGATACAAAATAGAATATAAATATGATATTGTAAAATAAAAAATAAAGTAATATCATATTTTATTTTTTATAAAATATTAGAGTATTATATTTATGTCAAATTTTATGTTTCAATATTACTATTTAAAATTAAAATACACGAAATTATAAAGAAAATAAAAGGTGTAAAACGCAAGACTGCTTCTGTAAATAATAATAAACCTAGAACAAGATTTAGCTGTAGACACTTTTAAAATAAAAACTTTTTTTGGGTATTAGTTTAATTCATATCTCCGTTGACCGTTGTTAAAGTTGTTATTGTTCTACTTTTATTAATTTCTAAATGTGGTCCTATATAAACTTCAATTAGTTTGGTGACTAATATATTTAATTGGAAAATTATAGGCCTAAAATTTTGAGTGTTCTTTGAATTTAATAGAATCGCCATCAAAATTTATTTAAAATAAGAAAAATATTAAAAAAATCTTTAAAATAAAAAAATATTTTTTGAAACCAAATTTTAAGTTCGAAAGTCGATTATGTGTAAGAAGGGTATTAGTATTCTACGACATCCGTTAAAATACGGTTACCTATAATTAATTGTGCAAAATTAACATTAGCTTAAATAAATTTATTTCTCCTTATTATTAAATATGAATATCAATTGCTTTTTTTAATGTAATTTTAAAATAAAAGTGTGCTTAAGAAAGAGAGGAAAAAAAAAAGAAATTTTTATTAATATGATTGACACAAGTACAATCTTGCTCCTACGTATCTCCCGGCGCGATTGAGAAATCAAAGCTACGTAATTATTTGGTAGAAAATGCGGATATGTTGATTGCTTTTAAAGAAAGTATGCTTTGTTGTTAATAAAAAGTTGTTTTGACGAAAAAAAAGAGTTTGTTTGATTTGAATAATTATTTTGAAATGCGAGTTTTAAGACTATCAAATTGTAAAACTCATGTCTCAAAAACTTGAGTAATAAAAGTATGTCTTATCTAGTTAATGCGTTTAAGAATATTTTATTATTTTCGGTTTTAAAATCACCAAGTAATACAACTTGTATTTTAACAACTGAAAGATTAAAAAAATGTCACATCTAATTAATTAAATTTAAAAGTTGATTTTAGATTTATTTATTTATAAGAATAAATTTTAGAACTATGAAGTACAGACCTCTTAAGTCTTTCTTTGATGTAATATGATAATCTTTTATTGCAATATGATGTTGATCTTAATGAGTGGCTGCCATGGTGATGTTAGACACATGCAGCTGGAGAGCTTAACATAGATAATTCAATTTGATCATTACTTACTATATGTGTTATAACTTATTAGAATGATCGTATAATTTGTTAACAGATGTCTTGAATTATATCATCAAATAGAGATGGTACAATTTGAGTAAAAAGTTAAATGAAAATCATTTTTTAAAGTGAGCTACTTCAATTCTAAAAAATACTTCAATTTTTCTCAAAATTTTAATCTTAAATTCCTTGATTAGGTGTTGTCTCCTTTTCATCATCACTGGTCACTATAATGTCATCTACATGTACTAATGACATTGTTATTCTCCTTAACTCATAGTGTTTGATAAATAGAGTATGTTCTCTGTGGCTTTGTTTGAAGCTTACAACAATCATTACTCTAGCAAACCTCCCAAACCACATTCGTGACGATTGTTTAAGTCCATATAGAGCCTTTTTTAGCTTACAAGCGGTGTTGGGAGCAATATGTTCACTATATCCAATGGGTGAGTCCATATAAATCTCTTCTTCTAGATCTCCATGAAGGAATACATTTTTTACATCAAATTTGTGCAAATTCCAACTATAATTAGCTGCTAGAGATAATATCACCCTGATGATATTCATTTTTGCAATCGAAGCAAATGTTTTCAAGCAATCCACTCCATACGTTTGAGTAAACTCTTGTACAACTTGTGTCCCAACAACTCAAAGGTTAACAAATATCACATTTAATTAACCATTCAATATTTGATTATATTTTTTATTTTTGTTTTCTTTTTAAGAATTAAAATTTGATGTCGAATATTAAATAAATTTAGATGATCTTATGAAAAAAAACCACCGATAAAGAAGAAGAAAAAAATAAAATAATAATAATATTTGAATAACATTGTATAGTTTTTTCAGAAGGATGCTATAAAGAAAAACAAAAGAGGCACACTGCTGTAAAAACATGCATTTTTCACTCCACCCTTTTTCAATAAAATAATGGTTTGAAAAGGCATAACACTACCTAAATCCAGCTTTCTTCAATAAATCAAAATTTGAAATGTAGAAGTAGAATGCTATATTGAAGAGAAATAGGTGTCTCTATTTGAAAAGGAAAAAAAAAATGGGTTTGAGAAACATAAACAAATGAAACTTTAAATGAAAGAAGGTGAGAGGGAAGAGATACCGTAAGCCGTAAACGGGTCGGAGACGAAGGCAATGGACATTGAGATGTTGAATATAGAAGTATCATATGTGATTCTCTACTCCATCCTCATCTAATTTCAGGTTTTTTATTTGATGCTTGTTGGTTGTGTTATTAAAATGACTTTGGATTGTGGATTTATTTACCATATTTCTTCCCTTTTTTTATTCCATAAACAAACAAAAAAACTCTTCTTCGTATGTTATGATTTGTTTGGAGAAAAATAAAACCCCCATTTTCTTTATTTTTTCTACTCAGCCAAATTTCTTCTTCATTGATTTTTTGTCTCAATTTATAGGTTAAAATGATTAATCTGTGTGTTTACGAGATAAAATCGAGTTTTGTATTTTTTTTATTGTTTTGTAGCAAACACCAAGCAACCTCAGATAATTAGGAAATAGACGACTGACCTTTTTGACTGAGTGCATTATAAGTGAAGATTATACTCTCATGAGTAAAAGGAGGAGAAAAAAAGATGAGGTTGGAAAGAAATGGAGGGGGCGCTGCTTTGTAGAGAAGAAAAGGAAAGAATGATATTTTTTTTTTTTTTATGTAATATAATAGGAACACCTATGTAGATATGAACTCAAAATTGAGCGAGATTTGTAAAACGATGATTTTTTAGATTTTATATTTATTAATTGTAAAATGTTTATTAAACATATTATTACTTATTTTTTAAATTGTTTAATGATTTGAATAAACTCACACACCTTAAATATGGATAAGAGTGAAATCTCAAATTTGAACTCAAATATTAATGTCATTGCATATTATTGTCGTTTGTCCAACATATATAATCCCTGGAGGCAACTTTTACATATATATATATTCATTCAGTACTAATGATATAAATAAAGAGATGAGATTCATCGTTAAAAAAAAAAATTAACTGCAGTTTTATTGTCCTTATTTTTACTTATTATCATAAATACTCTCATCATCTTAAAATCTTTTAATTTTGGTCTCTTCCTCAAATTTATAGAAGTAAAAATAAGTATATAATATATTTTAATTGATATGACATACGATATAATAATGTAGAATAATTGAAATTGATTAATTATTTATTTATCATTACTTAAATTATAAATATTAATAATTTTTGAATTTTAAAATAAAATTTTGTAGAGTTTTTTTATAATATTATAAATGTTTATCATCAAATTATATACTACAATATTTAACACATAATAGTTAGTTATAAAATTTTAAAGATGTATCAAAAATTGAACACGTAAATAAAGATAACAAAAAATACAAATAAATTTAAAAAGTTAATATGAAAGGGCCAATTTTCGCATGTAGGAAAGCTCGAAATGCAAATTAGGAGACGATAGATGGTACATATATATGCCAATCCCTATACAACCACACAATGTTCTAATTGTCCCTACTAATGCCTCCAATTCAAATTGTAATAATATACTCAAAGACTTTAGGATACACGCTATACAGACCTTGGCCACATGTTAATAATACAAAAGGTGGAAGTCATTAATATAAGTAATATAAATTTTAAGATATTTTTTACATTTAATAGTGTCATTGATATCACTGAATACTAAAAATAAAGTAATTAGTATTCATGGATCATGATGCTATATAGTTAATGAAGGGTGTCGGACCACCCATACTATTCATTTTATTTATTAGTCCACCAATACTACTCTAGTCTTTAGGTCATCTAAGACTGATAATAGCTGTGTGTGTACGAGGGTCGGTTGAGACCGTGCGTGGCTAAAATCGGAATTTAAACTCTAAAAAATATTGAACTGAATTTTGGAAAAATAAATTGCTGGATTGAGTTATATCATTCATTTATGAGTTTGATTGGTTGAGTATTTATTACTTTCATTTTTTTTTACTTAATTTATGAGTTATATTATTTATTAATGTTAATCATTTTAAATCAACGAATCATTTGTTCATATTTAAAGCAAATTATATCGTTATTTTGTAGTTAAAAATTTGAATATATTTTGTAGTTAAAAATTTGAATGAAAGACTAAAATTATTATGTCTTAAAATATGAGTTAATTTTATAAATTGATAAAAATATGAGACTAAACTTATAATTAAATCTTGTATAACTATACAATTAATAAGAATATCAAAGTAATAAAATTAATCATAAAATACTTGCATCCTATTGCAACAAGATGTACTTCTCCTAGTTCGCGGTGGAGCGTGGCCTTGTACATCTCCCTCACGCAACACATACAGTAAGAGGGTTTGTTACTTCTTACGTGATGTGTTTGTGAATACGAGGAACGCCACATGGTAGTCTATGGATAGCTCGATTAATCTGACGGAGAAGAAGTAATGATAGTCATGGTGCCTTTGACGCACTAAATTCAATGAACCCGTTTCCAGCCTAAAAGAAGATGCGTTTTACTAAGGCACGCGATGATCATAACACACACATAACTAATGATGAAGCTAACTTAATTTTTGTAACACAAAATCATGTCCACGGTCCTTTGTTTCACTAAATTTTTGGATTAGTTTTTATGTTTTTTTGTTCTGAATAGGTATTTTAAGCATCAAAATGTGCATGCTGTGATGTAGAGGTTAGATATTAATGTATCCTTACCGTTGCCGATGGTGTAGGAACTCCAGATCAGTAAATTGGTCATCTAAAATTTTCCTTTCTACATTGATCTTTAAATTCTTTTTTTTTTTTTTTCATATCCATCCTTTAAGTTTTTTTCTTTTCATATTGCTTCTTTAAGTCTAAAATAAAAATTATGTTGGTCCTTCTTCTTCATTATCTTCGTCAAAACAAAAATCTTAAAAATTCCAAACAAAAATATATGAAATAATCAAATGTGAATATTATTATGAATGTGAATTTTATTATGGAAAGAAGTATATATAATTGCGTTTAATTTTGACTTATGATCTTTTGAGTTTTAATACATTTGAAAAAATATATTTAGTAATTTGAAAATAAGCTTATTTCTTGAACAATTTTGATAGATTTGACGGTATATAATAGATACAAATCATGACATAATTATATAATAAGAATAATTTGAAATATCAGTTTTCGTCAAAACAATAATGTATCAAGATTGACTTTTCATGAGTAGTGAACTATATTCATTGTTGTATAGATTTTTTCAGCATTAAGTTAATTGTTTAATGAGAGAACAATTATATTTAAATAAGAATCCAACATATTCATCAATTAATATAGTGCTTAATAACTATTGACCATAATATATATGAATAATTCATAATAATTGATTATTGTCAATTAATAATTGATTAATTAAATAACAAAACTAATAATTTTTCCCAAAAAGTACTATTTTGTCTTAAACGTTTGTTCTTTTTTATTTATGCAACTTTCTTTTTAGGTAAGACATTCATGTGAATGATAGTCTAAAATTTTAATTTGTCTTATTTAAAATAACATGCGAATTCTACCGTGAATTACTTTCATAAGTAGTCAATTGTATATCAGTATTTAAAAATAATTAAAAAATTTGATGACGAACAACAATATTTTAACATAAATCATATTAGTCACTATATTAATCATAAAAATATTCATAATAATTGTAATTTTAAACATTTTTAAAAACTAGTTCACATTAGACTATGATCTATATTAAAATTAGACTATGATCTATATTAAAATTTACCAAAATAACATATTAAAGAAGATTAATGGTAGGCTCAATTGATTTTGTCACATTAAATTATATGTAGATCCGTGGTGAGTATTCCATCAATTATCAATTAATGAAAGAAATACAATGTTTCGCTATAAATATAATCAAAAAAGAAACATCAAAGTCACAACCAGACTACTATCCCCATTTTCCCAAAACTCTGTACCTCCCTCCCATCTCTATCGAAATAAAAATCAGTTAGTTACATAGGAAATGGGTTCACTGGCCAATTTAGAAACCCCTCCCCAAAATTACAGGGTTTCAACGGTGGTTCCAGCAACACAAAGAACCGAACAAAGCACTGAATACAACCTAAACTACATGGACTTGCTCATGAAACTTCACTATATCCGATCCATTTATATATTCGAATCCGAAGCGGTTCAAGGCATAACAATCCCTCAATTAAAAGCGCCAATGTTTCCGTTACTTAATTTATACTGGCATGCTTCGGGTCGGGTTAGGATATCTGAATCCGGAAGAGCGTTTATCAAGTGCAACGACGCAGGAGTGAGAATCGTGGAGTCGCAGTGTGATAAAACGGTGCGTGAATGGTTGGATGAAAAAAAGTTTTGTTTCGATGAAGAACTTGTTCATGACCACGTTCTTGGTCCTGACCTTGCGTTTTCTCCTTTGGTTTTTGTCAAGGTACGTTATACATCAACAATCTATCTTCTTATTATTAGTGTAGGTTGCTTGTAACATTCATCGGTCCATTCAGACTTTGCAAAAGTTACATTTTCTATTTTTTTGGGGTTATATTTTTTTTTTTAATCTCAAAATTGAATTACGTATAACTACGATGTGAGACAAAATATCATATTTAATAATACAATAATTTTTTTACATTCATTAAATAATAAATAACGTTTACATTTTTTTTCCTCTACCTCTCTTTCTATTCCGTCATGAATATATTACGTATATCACTTCAATCTCTTTCTTTCTTAAAGTATTAAATGAATATCCTAGTGTATACACATCATTTTCATTTTTCTATAAACAGTTTTAAATTATAGCTTTTACAAAATAAGGATTTTATAGAGGATTATAAGAAATTTGTTATGATACTAAATATAAATTTAGTTGTTAAAATTTTTTTGTACGGTTCTCCAAGAATAAATATAGATTTTGAAATAAATTTTTAAGGATTTAATTCAATGCAAAAAAATTTAACATTATTATTTTTAAAGATATGTTTATGACTTACGATGTGTTAAATGTATAAATATTTTTATATTGATGCATGAAAATTAAACTAAATTAATTAAAAGAGACACTTTTAGTAGTTAATTTTGTAAAGATGGTTTAGAGGAAAATCAAAATATAATATGATATTATTTATGTATTTTGGTTTTTAGCAAACCTTTTGTTTTTTACATTTCTTTTTTTGTTTGTTTGTTTTATCTAGTAGTTGTGTGGTAGATTAACTGTGTTTCTGAGATTCCTATAAACTACAAGTCCATTTGTTAAAATTGAAAGATCATTTAGATGTTGGATTTTAGTAGAGAAAATTGATTGGATTAAAAATGATTGGAATATATAGTCATTTTTGTTAAAAAATATTTGCGTGTGGAAAAAATAGATTCCATACTAAAAAAATTATTAAACTTTGATTCTCAACTTCAAGGACAAATGTAATTATGGAAACAAAATTAATACTTCTACTTAGAATTATTTAAACATATAAAATTAATTATATATTTTAAGATTAACTTGTTTCTTTCAAAATTTATTCCCATCGTGCAAATTCTCATTTATGTTTGATTCTTACTATATTGAAAATAATGTAAGTAATATTAATTTAATTGTACAATTGAACTGAACAATTATTTTAAAATAATTTTTTATTTTTGCAAATGAGTCAGTTATTTTTGAAAGAATTGAATAATATATTCTACGAAAACAATTGATTGATCATTGGAGTTCTAATTAAAAACCAATAGTTTAAGAAAATCTCATTTCAAAATTTATTAAAAACAATTTTTAAATACATATTTTAATTACTTCTCGGTCAACCTCCATGTTATCAACGATACATTCCAATAGCAAATAGAAGGTCAAGATGAATAAAGTAAATTCTATAATAGTATTTATAAAGACATTGATTTTTATGTATTGAAGCCTCTTTACAAATATCTAAATAATAAAATGTGATTGAATATATTTATAAAACATTAACCAGTGTCTAACACATACAACTTCAACCCTTTTATAAATAGCAAAACAAAATACATTAAATTTAACTCATTTTTATATTGGTTGAAAAAAATAATATTATGAGCTACAGTTAATTATATGTGCTTTATTTACAGTTCACATACTTCAAATGTGGAGGACTATCTATAGGACTGAGTTGGGCTCACATCCTTGGAGATGCATTTTCAGCCTTTAACTTCATCTCCAAATGGAGTCACTTACTAGATGGTCAAGCCCTACCAAAAAATCTTCACATGCCAAATCATTCCAAACCTCAATTTCTACCAAATTCTGTTTCGGATAATCCAATTTCAATTAAAAGGGCAACAAATGTTGGAGAATATTGGCTAGCCTCTAATGAAAGTAATCTAGCAACTCACACTTTTCACATCACTTCTAAACAACTTCACCATTTGGTAACAACAACAACATCCACTAATACCAATATCAATAAGTATACCAATACCAAGTATTTTGATATTATTTCGGCTATGATATGGAAATGTATATCACAAATTAGAGGAGATTTTGGATCAAATGTTGTGACAATATGTAACACAAATATCTCTAACCGTGGCGAAAATGAAATCGCCACAAATTACTTGATGTTAAGTAAAATTGAAACAAATTTGCCACTTGAACAATGTGATATATCACAATTAGTGAAACTTATTGGTGAAAAAAAAATGAATGAGAATCATGTATTGGAAAAATTGGTGGAGGAAGGTAAAGGGAAAGAGGATTTTATAGTTTATGGAGCAAAGTTAACATTTGTAGACTTGGAAGAAAGTGATATTTATGAGGTAAAGCTTAATGGGAAAAAACCCATTATGACAAATTGCGATTTTCGTGGTGTGGGTGATCAAGGAGTTGTTTTGGTTCTTCCAGCACCACAAGATGATGATAATGATGGTAATAATGGAAGAATGATTACAGTTTCTTTGCCTGGAAAAGAACTCAACCAAATGAAATCTAAGCTAGCAAGAGAATGGGGTATATAAATGTTATGTAATTTTATTTTTTTTATGAGAATTGTTAATGGGTATAAATGTGATATGTGTATGAATTATTTTTCACCCTATGTTTGTTGATGTTTGGTATTTGTCTATTCATTTTTTTTTTGAGCAATTGTCTATGCAGTTATTAAATAATGGTTTGGTAAAGATATGCAGTCATTGTCCTATAAGGAATTTGACATGGTGTTATTTAAGAAATTATTGTAATTTGTATGGTATTTAATTTGACTGTTTCTTTCATAAACTAATGTATTTAGCGTTTTCAACATATTAGTGTATATGTACTTTTAAATATTTTTGAATCATTTTAGAAATGGATATTGTATCTTTTATAATTTTAAAATATATTTAGTGTTTTATTGTTTTATTAATAATATTATGTTTTTATTTTTCTAGAGAGGAGATCACTTTTCCTCATAAATAAATTTTTAGAAATACTTCACATTTCTCCAAAAAATAATTCTTGTTAATAATAATAGTAATAGTAATAATAATATTAATATTAATAGAAGAGTAAATATCTTTCATTCTCTTGTAGTGTTTGTGTTTAGTTTTCTTCTCGGAGCTTAACCATTTCTTTAAATAAATAATAATAATTTTTTATATTATGCAGTTTTGATGATTATTAGATTTTAAATATAAAATTTGTACTTACAAAAATTATAAAAAAGTTTCATCCTTGGACGGCGCCGGACATTAAAAGTGGCATTGACCAAAATATTAAATAAAATAGTCAATTAATATAGAAACATAAAATTTAATGCTTTGTAGCAATTTGTTAATTATTACTTTTTTCACTAAGAGTTTTTTTACAAAATTAATACTGTTAAATTAAATCCACTTTTCCTCAAAACAAATATTTATTTTTGGAAAGATATAGTTTATTGGTTCTTTTATAAAATAAATTATCAATAATAATCAATGTTATAGTTGTTTTTCTAATAGTATATTAAAAGATACGATATTATTATTATTATTATTATTATTATTATTATTATTATTATTATTATTATTATTATTATTATTATTATTATTATTATTATTATTATTATTATTATTATTATTATTATTATTATTATTACATGATACATATACATGTAATATATGTTAAATAAAAAAAATATATGGTAAGCCAAATATCTATATAGATATATATACAATTAAAACTACTAGCTAGAACCAATGAAAGCAAACACTAATTACATGCTTACAGCTAGTTTCTCTAAAAGACATGTCATATACTTGGGTGGTCACGCGGTGGTCTCTATTATATATACAATTTTCCTACTCACACCCCTCCCCCCATTTTACTACCTGCACTCCATATATTTTTACAAAATTGAAATATCTAAAATGACCTTACTTATATCATTTTTTAAATTTCATTTGTCTCTTCATCATCATCCTTAACCTTATAACTAACATATCACAACTCATCCATTACTCACACATCATAACTCATAATCACTTAAAACTCACATCACTCATTCATAACTTACACCCCATAAGTCTCATCTTCATATTGTGCTTAAAGTCACCAAAATGATATATTTTATTGATCTGTGTTTGAGTTCCTTTTTTTCTTAAAAATCTGGGGATTTTACCGAGTTCGCGTACGTTGTAAATAATTCATCGTACGCAAACTTAAATCACATATTCTTACGTGAACTGAATTCACGTACGTTATTAAATTTAAGAAATCACAGCAAGTACGAGAATCCAAGTCACGTAAGGATACGTGATTTAAGTTTGCGTATTCAATGACGTTTAATAATTCACAGGCACTACGTGAATACAGTTCACGTACAGCAACGTGAACTTAATTCATGTAGGTTCCGTGAATTCAATTCACGTGTAAGTGATCTCAGTTAAGTAAGTGAGACGTACGTGAATTGAGTTCATGTAGGTGTTTGTGAATTCATTTCACATACACGTACGTGAATTTAGTTCACGTAAACGTTCGTGATCTTAGTTCAGTTCACATATTTTTGAATTTTTGATATGTTCTTATTGGATGCAAATGGACCAAGGGGGAGACAATAGTGACGAAATGTATAATGATTTGGACCCTGATTTTGACATAATGCATGATGGTTTGGAACGTGATTTGGACGAAATGTATGATGGTTTGGATCCTGATTTTGACACAATGAATGATTGTGTTGAACTCGAAATTGACAACACTATGAATGAGATGTTGAACTTGTTATGGTGGATTTGACTGTTGTGTTAACCACCGGCATGATATTTGATACGCGAGATGATTTATTGAGATGGGTTAGAAATATTGGAAGGAAAAGTGTAATTGTCGTTGTCATTTTTAGATCTGAAACTGCGACAACACGAACAAGAATAAAGACAAAATTAATTATTGGTTGTGAAAGAAGCGACATATATAGACCTTGGAAGAATCCTAAACCTATGAGGAGTACATGGACTAAAAAATATGAATGTCCATTTAGATTGAAAGGAACACCATCAAGTGTTGGTGAGGGATGGTATCAGCATGTAGCATGTGGTCTCCATAACAACGAATTGGCAAAAAAATTGACTGGTCATTCTTTCTTAGGCTGATTGTCTCATGAAGAGAAAGATGTAATTGGTGATATGACGAAGAACATGATGAAACCAAGAAACATATTGATGACATTAAAGGATCGTAATCTTGAAAGTTTAACGACAATCAAACAAGTTTACAATGCACGTCAAGCATATCGTTCATCACTTAGAGGTAATAGAACGAAAATGCAACATTTAATGGCATTGATGGAAAGCAACAAATACGTATATCAATATAGGAAGGTAGAGGGTTCAGATGAGCTGAGGGCGTATTATGGGTCTATTCATATGTTATCACTCTTGTAAATAATTTTCACATAGTATTGATTATGGATAACACATACAAGACTTGCATGTATCGAATGCCATTACTTGAGACTATTGGCGTTACTTCTACTAAAATGACATGATCCATCTCATCTATCCTTATCCATTAATGGTGGATTTTTCTGCTTGTTTTTTTTCCTTGGTACATTGTTAAAATGTTTAAGAATAGTATTTGGTACATTTTGCGTGGGATTTGCATATCTACAGCCTCAGTGTGCTGATAACTTCACGTGGGCACTACAAATGTTGAAAAAACAAATAACAAGTGGTGAAGTTCAAGTCATCGTCATTAATAGAGACATTGGTTTGATGAACGCAGTTCAATATGTTTTTCCTTCAAAAAGCAGTCAATTTATTGTGCTTGTTTCAGGTATGCAAGAATGTAAAAGCCAAGTGCAAGATGACTGTGTTTCCAAAAAAATAAACAGGTGCACATAATGGAGGCATGTGAGGTTCTTGTTTACAATTATGATGAGGCTCAGTATTACATGAAGTTGGCTATGTTTGAAGAAATTTGTAGTAACAATTCTATTTTTTATTAAAGTGTCACATTCCCCATTATTTTCCATTAATAAAGTGTTATTCATAATTTGACATAATTGTAATTTTAGTTTTCTCATTTTACATTCAATTTGTAAAATTAATCTTTCTATTTTAAAATCAAATAATTTTGGTTTCTCTTATATTTTTAAATTAAAAAATTATAATGTATTTTAAACGGTGTGATTATGATACGCTTATATTGAATTATTAATATCAATGAAATTGCAATAAAAACTTCAAAAAACTTCAATTTCAAGTTTTGAAATTATGTATTTTTGTAATTTTATTAATAACATATAAATAATTAATTGATTTAGATGATTCTACTTACAAAATTGCATGTCAAATTAGTTAAATATATTAAATCATTATTTTTATAATTAAAAAATTTGAATGGACAACTATAATTGTCGAATTTATAAATAGAAATACCAATGTAGTAAATTGATGAAAATATAAGAATTAAAATTACAATTAAGTCTTCGTTGTATTTTGTTTAACTTTTACTCTTAATCATATTCTAGGGTTTGGGCATCCTCTATCGAAAATGAAGGTACACTTACTGTTAATATTCAGTCAATTGTTTCTGCATATCGACTAACTAATGTCACTATTTTTTTAAACATTTCCGAACATATTGACATTCCTTGTATCATAATAATTACTCATGAGACAAATACACATATTATATAGCTATGAAACTTAATTTGTCCCTAGTGATTGATACAGGGACGAAAAATAACTTTAATGGTTTGGGCAAGTAATAACAAGGTGGTGTTGCACATTCGAATTTTAATAGTGTTGTTGAAGGAGATAAATGTAAATTTTTTTATTAATGATTATTGAATTCTAAACTTTTTTATACCTTAGACTAAAATACTTCCCTTCACCCCAATTTTATTTTACACAATAAAAAAATATAAGAACAAAATATAAACTTATATGTATTAATATAAACTTTGAAAATAACTTATCATCATCAAATGGTGATTTAATTTTTAAATACTATATTGAGGATAAACATTATTACTTCCTTCGTGCACAATTATAATCACAACAAGTTTGAAAAATAGATTTGAATCTTTTCTTTTTATCACCTCACTTTTGGATCTATCAACAACTAAATCAATCTAATATGTCTTTTCTTTTTTTTTACAAAAAATGATAATTTCATTAAGCAGTCAAATGAAGTGTAATAGAAGAAGCAATACAAAGAGAATAAATCTAAAAGATGTGCAAAGGCAGTTGCAGTTTTTTTTAACATGCACAACTAATAAAACGAGGAGTAATCTCGCGATAATTAGCAATTAATAAATCAATATAAGATCACCCAATAAGAGAATTATTATTTTTTGTACCATGTTAAGGATATCCACGGCAACCATATTATTACGAAAACTCATTTCAAATACAAATTGAAGCGTTGAACGGAAATCATGCAACTCAACCATATATGAGTCAACTAAGGTCGATATCTTTTAAGTAGTAGCAACTAATACAGCTCCTCGATATTTATAATAACGGACTCAACTTTCTATAAAATGTTAGTCGAACCAACAACATCAACATTAATTTTATATGAGTCCTAGAGAGAAAAGACTATAATTTAAAGTAAAAGAAGAAGGTTAATTTAGATCGGCCACTATTTAAATATTTTTCATGATCACGGTTTGGATCAACCTAATATGTTACTCACATATTAATAATGCTAGTTAATTTCCTAAACTATATGTGATAGTATTTATTGTAGACAGCAACCACATCCCATTTTTCTTGAGTTAGGTGAATGATGTTTTCAAAATTATGAATAGTATAAATTTGTTTCAAACAAAAATAATTCAATAGTACAAATTAAAATACCCATAAATCACAGCATTGAAAGATACATTTTTAGGACTTGAATTTATATTTGTATCCTATTAACATCTTAAAGTTCGGTGTAAATCAATAAATTTTTTTTTTAATCTTAAATATTCAATTTAACGATGTCAATATTTGACAATTAAATTAAAATTTAAGAATAATTAATAAACTCTTTCAATTATATAATAATATAATTACGAATGACAATATATTAAATATATATATTACGTACTTTCATAGTTCCTATACATATCGCTTATAGAGTTTTTTTTACTAAGGACAATCTAATTTGACAAAAAAAAAACAACAATATATTATGCTCTTATTTTATTTCTTCCATTTTATTTATTTAATCTCTCTCTCATTTAAAGATAATAAAGTCGTCGTCCATCCCATTTAACCCACCTTATTATTAGATCGAGTCAAAAGTACCACTTCGCTCTGTCCCGTGGCGGATTGGTGAACTTGCGGACCAACCCACCAAAAATGCTTTTTTTAACTAATATTTTATAAAAATAACAAATGTAATCATAATCACAAAACTAAATATCAAAATAAAATCACCACTAAGATAAAAAAAAAATCTCAAAATCAATTCATCAATATTAAACAATCCCAAAATATTTTTTTACAATCTACTTACTACTACAATATGTCTATAAATTAAAAATTTAAGAAATGTATTGTAATTCACTATAGAGTTTAACTATGCATTCTGAATATGAGATTATATGTTATCACTTTCATAATATTTTAACACACTAATTATTGTTGTATCTTATTATTTTTATTATTTTTTGGGTACATAAAACTCATATATTTATTAGTCATTTTGAATCTTTGAATTTAGTTGTGTTAGTAAAAAATAAAAATAAAAAACAAAAATCATTAAAAATAATAATAATATAAATAAAAATATTTTTTTAATTTTAGTCCGACAGAACATTTCACTCTGTTTTGTGATCGTCTCATTTTTTCAACGGTTAAACGTAACTGATCAATATAGATAAATAGATTCAAATCTTTAGCCAAATCAGTTTAAAATAGCTAACAAAACAAATGAGTCCATCAAATTCAACCTATTTTACTATCTCGGTTGTCATTATTACTCTTAATAAATTTTCAAAAAAAAAAAATAAAAAGAAAATGAACATTTTCAGTACAAACATTTATTCCAGTGTAGAATAAAAATTTGCTATAGAAGAAGAAACCAATGGTACCGTAACATGTGATATGTATCCCACATATCAATATATTTCTCTTTAGAGTGCATTTAGGAGAATAATTACTTTATGGATAAAATGTAACTTTAAGTTATCAAAAGGACATGTAAAAATGGACAAGAATTTTCTCTAAAAACAGCATGTATTAAAGAACGAAAGGAGTAATAACTTCGGCTCCTCTAAGAATTTGATTAAACTCTTTGCCACCGACAAAGATAACACAGATCCAGTGAGGTTGCCACCTTAAAAGTTAAATATATTTAGAATTTAAATTTATACTTTTAATTTTTTTTTATAATAATTTATACTTTTGATTTTATTAATATTGTTATTTTTTTAGCATTAAATTATTTAATCTTTATAATTAAAGATAATAAAATCTAATTTAAGGTGAAAAATCATTTATTTAAATAGAAAAGTGAAAAATCATTTATTAAAATCTAATTTGTGTGAAAAATTATTTATTTAAATAAAAGATAATAAAATCTAATTTAAGGTGATTGTTACAAATCAAAAATTAATCTTAAACCACTAATATTTCAATTAAAAGGGAGAGATGACAATTTTTACATTAAGCAATAAAAAAAGTTTTTATTTAATTTTTCTCTCTTAATTATGTTGACTTTCTATAAACCAAGATTATTAGATGGGTCAGGCACTATTTTAATAACCAGCCCAATAGATTGTATTCTTCAACCTAATGGCTTTGTCACAACAGACCAGTGAGAAGAGTTATTGAGAATGTAAGGGTGGTGAAGGAATAAAAACATGTCACACATCATTCAATTTTAGAATCGATTTCAATTTACCGGTGTCAGCTTCAAATTGCAGCTTTGGATAAACTCAAGTTTGGACAATAAAATCAATTTTCATTCCAACAACCCAAACAACATGCAAAAAGGGAAACTTGAGTCAGTGAAGCGATAACTTAGTATTTTTTTATATTAAATTTTTTAGTAAAATTTATTTTGTAAATGTATCTTTAGTTAAAATTAAATTTTCTCTAGCATGATTTTTAGATATTTTTTCTATAAATGTTATTTTATAAAATGACATTTCTTTGAATTATATAATAAAATGTACTTTTAAATGTGTATTATTGTTAAGAAAAGTTATATATTTTATTATAATATAATGTGGATTTTGTGGTTAATGTAAAAATGCGTAGGAAGTTATTTTATACTTTTAAAAATGAAATTGAAAATTCAAAAATACACATTGTGTTACTTTTGATTAAACGTGAATTTGAAGCACAATTAATCTCTAGAGTTTATTCTTAAGAGAATCAAAACATAATGTCAACCCACTTTTCCATTGTAAAATTACATTTAGAATTGTAAATAGTGGTTACGTTTGCAGTTGAAATGTGAAACACGCATACGTAAGAGTGTGCAACATATATGATTAATTAGACTATAAATTGAACTCTATTATACCAAAAAAATTCAAATCAATTAAATGATTCATAAATTGAACTATAAATTTAAAAGATATCAAATAACCAAACTTAATTAAAAATTCGTTTTAACCGTCCTTAAGTTCTAGTTCAACTTACAAATATCGATATTGTTTGTTCCGCGAACCTCACAGTTATGTAAATTATGATGAAATTCTTCATCTCTTCTAAAATAAAAAATAAAAAATATATCGCTTGACGAAAATAATTCCAAGAATACAAAAAATTCACTGACTTTATTAAAAAATATTTTTGCCCTCTCTCTCTCAAATTAACTGAAAACAATTTTAAAACCAAGTTTATGCATTTCTTATTACTTTTGTTAAATCAGTGTTAGCTGTAAGAATATGGAGGGAGTAAATCACATTTCTATTCTCATAATCGAAAGGATTCAATAATTTATTTCCTTAATTTTACAAAATAGTAAATTGATTATTTAAATTAAATAAAAACAATTAATTTAGTTGTTATGTTTTACAAATTTATCATTTTCAATTCTAATAACTTTGAATTTATATTGTACATCCTTCTATTAATTTGAATTTTTAAATGAATGAATATAATTTTTTAGGAATAAATCACGAGTAAAGAATGACGATGATTATTATTATTTGATAAGCAAAGTTTATTGAAGTGAGTACAAAAGATTCTCAAAAACCATTATACGCAATTGATTTTACACGCATTTTTTATACTAGAAAAAGGAATTTATTAAACAACTAAATCTACTACTATCGATACAAAGAGAACAAATACTTGATTCAAACAGTGTCAATGGAATTTAAAATAAACTTAACTAAACACATTTCACACACTTTAAATACAAAATAGTGGATCAATTCATCAATCAGAAAAAACAAGGTAAAAAATATTAAAGATCAACGAGTTACAATTTTTTTTAATGATTTAAAAGGAAAGTTAACCATAACATTAAACTTTTTTCATTTGACTGAAAAATTGATGTATAGTTTGATTTGGAAGAAAGAGATGCTACAAAAACTCATATAATAGAGATCTATTTCTTAATCATACTTTCTTCATTTCGTTGCTCAACTAAGCACAAAAAAATACTTGTATTTAATGTGTCTCACGTCAAAAAGTGTTTGATCCAATATTGTAAGAAAACACGAAAGAAATAACCATTTAATATATATAGAGAACTTAGATAATGTGGAATTCATCTATTTAACCTTTTTTTTTTTTACTTTTGTACTTTGATTATTTTTTTTTCAAAACAATACATGTTTTTTCTACTTTTCTTTATCCAATAGATTTTATAATGTTTAATTAGTTTCTACCTACGAGTTCACTTAGATGATTAATATTATTGCCTAAAAATAAAATTTGTGGGAAAATGTAAGGATTTTGTTAAAATAATTATTCTTACGTATGATAAATTACTATTTATGATATATTCAAGACAAATTTTTACTGATAATTTTTACGACAAAATATCATTTATGAAATTAAACTACCGTATACAAAATAATGTCTTAGTGATTTAAATTTTTAGATTAATTATTATATACAAAACATGTTATCAATAATAAAAAAAATTCAAAATAACCATGACACGCGAGACAAATTGTCACTTACCACATACATAACAAATTATCACTTATCATATAAAGTTAAAAATATCTATCAATAATCAAATAGTTTAATTTAGTATTTTCTAAATACATTCTAATTATAAATGAGAACAATTATAACTAATTATGCTTATTATCAAATCATACACAAGATAAGATACACGTAACTATAAAATTAGTTAAAATTAGTTTTTTTTAATATCGGCGACATAAAAATAAAAATATATATAATATACTAATTCATGCATGAGAGAAATTAATGTTTTTTCAACAAATAAACTATTGAAGTGTACAATTCAGGCGCAAGATAAATAATTCTCACTAATCAATTACTTTAATTTAGTATTTTTTTTATACCTTATAAATTAAAATGCAAATAATTATAATATACTAATTACTATAATTTATACTTAATTGCAGTTGTAGTCTCTTTATTTTATTTTTTTTTTATCAATTCATGAAAACGATCCATCTATTTTAAAATCCGACAATTTTGGTCCCTCATTTTGATTTTTTTTGTATGTCACATTATTTAAAATATGTTTAATTGTCATTTTTTAGTTCAAATATTTGAAGAAGTAACCAAAATTGCCGACTTTTAAAACAAGGGGACCGATTTCTTTAACTGGTGAAAATAGAGGGACTTAAACTGCAATTAAACCTATAATTTATTATAACAACTTTCATGAGACAAACGTTTGTCACTAAATATATCGTTAAAATCATTATATTTTAATATTTTCAATATAAAAATGAGTTTTTTTTTTCTTCATGTATATCCTCTTTCTTTTTTTTTTTAAAAAAAAAAACTTTCTATTATACTCTACATTGAAATTTATATACCATCTCCGTCTTGCAACCACTTGAATGATGATATTTTTTTTTTTGTTCTGTAGTAGAAGGTCGCATCCCGGATATGTGACTATCTATGATCTTTACTTTTATCTTAACCTTATGGGATGTTAAAATGAAAAATAAAAAAAAAAATTAAAAGTTTATAGATGATCGCATTCTCGGGATGCGAACTTACTGCAGAAAAAAATCATTTGTGGTCGCAGGACGGAGATGTGACATCCTGAAGATAAAAAAAGTAGAACATTTTGGTATATAAATTTTAATGTAGAGTAAAATAGAGAGTTTTTTTTTTTAAAAAAGGACACACGTGAAAAAAAACCTAAAAACGAAAACAATTATAATACACTAACTATAATTTTTTGCGGATTATATTTTTTACGCTCTTTTTATGAAATTGAATCATTATAGAAGCAATTGTAGAGTACAATTCATACATGAGATAAATGTTTTTCATTAATATATTTTATAATTTAGTATTTTCTAAATATAAATGAAAATAGTTATAATATATCAATTATAATTTATTATAAAAATCATACACATATCAAATATTTGCCACTACAAAATTAAAGAAACACATGATAAATATTAATCATTGATAAATGTAAAATTAACATGAGATAAATATTTTTATGCATTGACACATGCAAAAATACAAGACACATATTTGTCACTGATAAATATAAAAAAAATATGAGATAAATATTGATCACTGATAAATATAAAAAAATATTGAATAAATATTTATAACTGAAAAATAAAAAAAAT
>JBBPBQ010000001.1:59480010-59500338 GCA_037974755.1 Cicer yamashitae
AAAATACGAGATACATAGTTATCATTGATAAATATAAAAAATACAGGATAAATATACATCATTCATAAATATAAAAAAACACATGATACATATTTATCATTGATAAATATAAAAAAAAAACACAAGTCAAATATATGTTATTGATATGTAACAAAAATACACGACACATATTTGTCACTGATAAATATTATCATTAATAAATATAAAAAAGCGGGACAAATATTTTTCTTTGATGCATAAAAAACAAAAGACACATATTTCATCACAGATGAATATAAAGAAAAACCTAAAAAGTATTTGTCATTGATACCTAAAAATAGCACATGACATATATTTTTTATTGATAAATATAAAAAACACATGATAAATATTTGTCATCAATAAAATAGAAAAAATATGAGACAAATATCTGTTATTGATAAATATTAAAAAATACATAGTATAAATATTTATCATTGATAAATATAAAATAATACAGAATAAATATTTATCATTAATATACACACAAAAAAGATGAATATATAAAAATATTACAAGACAAATATTTATTATTAATATATAAAAACTAATAGTCAAATATTTATTACTAATATACATAACAAAATACATAACACATATTTAATATTTTTTAATATGTTATAAATAAAAATATGAATAGTTATTATTTTATACACAGACAAATGATTTTCATTAGAAAATTATTTAAAATTAATATCATCTATATAAAAATGAAAACATTTATAATACACTAATTATTAAAAAAGAACCATACACATAACACATTTCAAACTAAAAAAAAATACCACGAACGTCTCTTACTAGTTTTTATTGAAAAGTTTTTAAACACGCTTGCAATTGTTTGGTGCTTGGACCCTTGTAACTTTGTCGGGAAAAAAAGACCCCTTTGCTTTATTTTTTTACCAAAATCGCTTTTTAGTGTTCAATCATTCAATGTAGTAATCTCGTAATACTTATTTTATAGCTAATAGATTTATTTAATTGTCTCAAGTCTCAAAGAGTGGCAATGAACCTAAAATGTTAACGATCGCAAATGCATTTCTATGTATTTTATATTTCAAATTTATTCTTGCAAAGTAAAATTAATTTAGCTACAAACTTTTTTTTTATTTACAAATACTTTAGTTTACCAAATATTGATTTTTCTTTCAAAACTAATTTTTTATTTATTTATTTAGATTTTTTGAACAAATTCACCTATTTGTTTAGCTTAGACTAAATTTATATTTCATTATTTAAATCAATAGATTTGACTCATTTAAAATAAACAATCCACTTTAAAAAGTAAAATTAATAACATCAATCATTAATTATAAAATAAATAATTTTTAATTTGTGGACATATATAATCAATCATAAATAATTATACGGTCAAAAGTTAGATTCATTCATTTTATCAAATTCTCATTATAAATGAGTCAAATCTTATTGTCAATGTATATATCACATTTTATAGAAAGATATATTCAATGTATAGATCACATTTTATAGAAAGCATTGAATTGGTTCACAAATATGCATGTTCCTTTCTCCTTACTTTCTATTAAGTCAAATAAGAGAAAAGAAGGATTTACGTTTCTTTCTTTTCACTTTAACTTTTACCAAACAATAAAAAATCATTTAACTTTCAATCACTTTTTACTTACTTTCTTTAATTTCGTTTAATTTCCACTCTCGTCATCCAAACAAAGTTTAATAAGAGTCTGATATATAATATAAAAATAAAAAAAGTGAGCTTTTCGTGTGGTAGATGTCAACGCCGCGAGAGCTCGTCTGGTTTTGATTTGTCAAAAATTCCATATTGCTAACTTAAACCCGAAAACGACTTCCATTTGCCACCAATCACAAAAATAAAACTGCCCCAATCTCTCTCTCTCTCTCTCTCTCCACCTCCTTCTTCTTAGGTCTCGAGAGAGAGACGCAGAGACCAAATCCACAAACAATCACTCCTTCTTCTTGAATTCCAACTGATTTTGACTCCCTTATTGACTCCATGACTTCTTCCAGTTCCGATTTAGTCCGTACTATCGAATCCGTACTCGGCGTTTCTCTCGGAGACTCCGTCTCCGATTCGTTGATCCTCATCGTAACTACCTCCGCCGCCGTCGTAATTGGACTTCTCGTCTTTCTATGGAAGAAATCGTCGGATCGGAGCAACGACTTGAAACCGGTTATAGTTCCAAAGTCGTTGGTGAAAGAAGATGACGATGATATCGATGTAGGTGACGGAAAGACCAAAGTCACTGTTCTCTTTGGTACTCAAACTGGTACTGCTGAGGGATTCGCTAAGGTACATCTATTTTTTCTTTCTGTTGACGAATTTAATTTTATCTACGTAAGATCGAATCGAATGTGCTGGATCTTTATTTATTTTTAATTTAATTTAATATTTTATTCTGGTATAATAGATTTTATTCTTCGTGTTTTCGATTATTTAATTATGCAGTACTAGTAGCTTATATAGTTCCAATTATTTTCGTTGCTTTATTATTCTCGTGTTATATTTTGTTTTTTTCCCAAAAAGTTATACCGCCCTTTTGTATGTTAATGCTTACCGAATAGTATTACTTTTCCTGCCATGAAATTGAATTTGCTGAAGGAGAATATTTCTTCTGCTTGGTTTTAAGGTAGCGGAAATTGATTTGAATTAAAAGTGATTTTAAGGTAGAATGATTTATATTTGGACACGTTTTCGTGAAAGTTCTTGTGAAAGTGATTTGCTCAATAAAGTTGAGGGTAAAGGTTACCTTTCGAAGTTAAATGCTACAAATCATAAGCAGCAAATTAGTTCTAGAGTAAAAATAAATTCTATTCGAGAAACCCTCAACCTACTAAAATTTTCAAATTTTCTTCAAAAAGTGAATCCTAACACTTCAAATCACGTACATTCACACACAGTTAGCATGCCTTTCATCGCATCAGGTCTTCAATAAATTATTTTCAGATGGGCACTGATAACACCATCTCAGAATCAAAGCATAAGACATATGAACAGTATTGATTTCGTAAAAACCGGATAAAAATTAATGAAATTTGAAGACCATACAATTACAAACATATTTACTTTTTTCCTCTAAAATCACAATTTCCATATCCAAACCCTCCTTTGAACTTTGAAGTCCTCCGTTGTTTTCCCAAATATGATATAAATTGATCAGACGAGGTGCCAGAAGAGGTCAGTGCATCTCTCTGGTTGAGCCACTACCTTTCCAATAAGTCGCACACCTTTTGTGCTTGAGTCACGCATTTCTAATTGCGAAATGTGGTATTACATAGGGTGAAATAGTCAAAATCTTGAAAAGTGTTGGTCATTGGGATACTTAGCAGTTAGTAGTTTAGGGTTTGGTAAATTAAATGTTATAGATTCCTATCTTCACTTTGAATGAACTGCTTGCGTAGTTAACCAATACGGGAAACTAGTTCAAAATAGTCAAAACTATAGTGATTTATTCTTTTTCTAATGTTAATGCCTTTTTTAATGAAACAAAAAACCCTTGTTTTGGGCTCTTGCCTTGCCATAGAAAGCGACTTTGTTCTTGGTTAATTGTGAATATTCTACTTTAGGTAGAAATGATATCAGCTTATGGAAATGTACCGTACATAGATGAAATTATTTTCCCGTTTTCCTGAGTAGTTTGAAATGGTTCAACCTAGGGTACCAACCGCCCTCTCCCCGCGGGGCAACATCTGTTCATCTTTAAATCTACACAGGCAGTATAATTACTTTTTATTTTTTTATTTTTAATATAGGCGTTGGCAGAGGAGATCAAGGCAAGATATGAAAAAGCAGTCGTCAAAGTTGTTGATCTGGTAAGTTGGATTAAAATAATGAAATTTTGTCAATCCCTCCATTATGGCGGTAAATTTGTGTGCCACATTTTTTTTTCTTTTTGATTTCTTACTGGCGTAGTTCTAGAAGGCATTTGATATTGTTTTACAGGATCCACTGATAGGATTGGGCCTAGCAATACAGAACCAATTGTGGCACTTGAGGAAAATGTGTGCAGGCCCAAAGGGTGGAGAGTGTGTCAAAGGAAACGTGGGAAGGGAAAAGGTGCTGAGCTGGCAGCTAATGAGTGAAATGTGCATGAGGGTGGACGTGGGAGTGAGGGAAGAAAGTTAGTTATATAAGGAATAATAGACGGAGAGAGGGATTATTATTAAATTCTGTTATTAGAGAGAGAAGGGATCACAGAGAATGTTTCTCTGTTGATAGGGCCATTTATAAAGGCTGGTAGTTATTCTATCAGATTTTATTCTTTTTTTATACTGTAACACTGTATTCATTGTTATTACTCCATTAATATAACAGTGTGTCCAGCTTTCTATTTCTTTGAGTCTATTATCTACAATTTTAAAATATTGCTTTGGCTGAAGTGCCTGATGTATTTATTTTGAATTTGAACTAGGATGACTATGCAATGGATGATGATCAATATGAAGAGAAGCTGAAGAAAGAAAGTCTTGCATTTTTCATGGTGGCAACGTAAGATTTATGTACATCAAAAAGATTGAAATGCATTAATTTATTAATTGAAATGTGTAGTAATATGATGCATTTGGACTTGACATCGCAGTTACGGAGATGGAGAGCCAACTGACAATGCTGCAAGATTCTATAAATGGTTTACAGAGGTTTGTAGTTACATAACATTACTTTTAAGTACATTGTAGGCTTAAGGTCTCTCTCTCTCCCTCTCTCATATATTCACAATCATATGGCTTACTTAAAGTGATTCTAAGTTTTGGAGGGCATTAATTTTAGGGTAAAGATGAGAGGGGCACCTGGCTTCAACATCTCACATATGGAGTTTTTGGCCTAGGTAACAGGCAATATGAACATTTTAACAAGGTAAAATTCAATGTTTTCACATTAAAAAAAAGGACAGAGTTTCATCATCTGATTTTGATGTTGTTCTTTTGAAACAGATAGGTAAAGTTGTTGATGATGATCTCAGTGAACAAGGTAAAATATTTCACAATCTGTATTTTCGAAAGTATAAAATTGGTTATCTACCCCATTGTTATTGATTAAAACTGGAGCATGATACAGCTTGTCGTGTTCATATGCCTCTCCCCAAAAATGTTAACATACTTGTGTTAATACTGTTGTAAGCAGAGGAAAGCTGGATTGTTGACATTTGTAATAGAATTGTTTTACAGTTGTAAGAAGGGAACTCTTCCCTTGGCAGAGCTATGCACCCTGATTATTTGATTCTTGCTCCACAATTCTTTATTTTTCTTGAGAGCATAACAAAACACCCGAGTGCTTTGAAGTCAAATGCATAGCTAGTAAATGCAGCAAGTATCTAATCTAAATAGCAAAACATATATAAAAGACTTAGGTGTTAAAGTAGTTATTGACTTTGCATGGACATCTTCTTCCATGTATTGTTGTGTTTGCTTCAGGTGCAAAGCGTCTTGTTCCAGTTGGACTAGGTGATGATGATCAATCCATTGAGGATGATTTTTCTGCCTGGTAAGTATAGTTCTCTTGCTCCTGCTATCCATTTATCTATTATAATTATATTGTTCCTCAAAGAGTAATATACAATCGCTATAAAAACTCTTACATTAAATGTGTTACTGCATTTTTGCATTTTAAATGTCATGAATTGCCTTTTTATATGCAGGAAAGAATCTCTGTGGCCTGAGTTGGATCAGTTGCTCCGAAATGAGGATGATATAAATACAGTGTCGACTCCCTATACAGCTGCTATTTCTGAATATCGAGTAGTGATTCATGATCCTACTGTCACGACGTCCAACGAGAATCACTTCAATGTGGCAAATGGAGGCACTGTATTTGATATCCATCATCCTTGCAGGTGCTTGGAGTTATACATGCTGATTTATAACCATTCTTACTAAACAAGGCTAAAATAGACCTGTTGTTTCTTTTCGTGAAGGGTGAATGTTGCTGTTCGAAGGGAGCTTCACAAACCTCAGTCTGACCGTTCTTGCATACATTTGGAGTTTGATGTATCGGGGACTGGCGTAACGTAAGTTGGATTATGTGTTTGCTGATAAAGAGCCATATCATCTTTTGTGGTAAACAATGAAAAAATAACAATACTAATGGCATGCATATTGTGGAGCTTGTCTAATAAAAATTGTCATTAGCAATTATTTATAAATTGATATTTCGCCATCTCTATTTATATGGCAACTAGCATATCCTGTTCCCAGTATTTTGTACTTTTAATCTGTTGATGGCTTATGTCTGATCTTTCCCAGATATGAAACTGGTGACCATGCGGGGGTTTATGCTGAGAATTGTGATGAAACTGTTGAAGAAGCTGGGAAGTTGTTGGGTCAGAATTTAGATTTGCTGTTTTCTCTTCACACTGATAATGAGGATGGCACTTCCCTAGGTGGTTCTCTTCCACCTCCTTTCCCCGGTCCTTGCACAGTGCGCACTGCATTAGCATGTTATGCAGATCTCTTGAATCCCCCACGAAAGGTTTTACATGATCTTCATTTCATGTGTTTAGCTTGTCTTTTTTATTCCTATTAAATACATAATTGGTTTTACTTGTTATAATGGTGTGTCCCAATAGGGTTTGTCCTTGTTTTATATTTAATAAAAATGAAGAAATAGTTAGATATTCTTCTTTTTCAGGCTGCTTTAGTTGCATTAGCTGCTCATGCTTCTGAGCCTAGTGAAGCAGAAAGATTGAAGTTTCTCTCATCTCCTCAGGGAAAGGTAAAATAAATTGCTAGTACTGTTCCCGTCGCTTGTTTTCAAGTCTGAAGTTTTATTTTTTCACCCGTTTTTCTGATAATTTCGAATTTTGTTTTCCAGGATGAATACTCCAAATGGGTTGTTGGAAGCCAAAGAAGTCTCCTTGAGGTGATGGCAGATTTTCCTTCAGCACAACCTCCCCTCGGTGTGTTTTTTGCTGCCATAGCCCCTCGTTTACAGCCTCGTTATTATTCTATCTCATCCTCTCCTAGGTGGGTTGTCTTATCCTATCATAAGTTTCTAACTGAAGCTTTATGAGTAACTAATTGAGGAATGATATTGCATTTTTTTATTGTCCAGGCTTGCCCCACAAAGAGTACATGTAACTTGTGCCCTGGTGCACGGTCCAACTCCCACTGGAAGAATTCACAAAGGAATATGTTCAACCTGGATGAAGGTAATAATTTGCAATTGGTACCTTTCTCATGTAACCATCCCTGTTTCAGCATCCTGGACCCTCTGTTGCCATTTATGATCCCTTTCTCCCCCTTGGGTGCAGTTCCCAAACATGCTGTGTTGTATCTAACTTAAATCAGTCTCATGAATGATCAGAATGCTATTCCCTCAGAGGAAAGTCGTGACTGTAGCAAGGCTCCCATTTTTATCAGGCCATCAAATTTCAAGCTACCAGCAGATCATTCGATTCCTATTATTATGGTTGGACCTGGTACTGGTTTAGCACCTTTTAGGGGATTTCTACAGGTATGTGAATATGTTAGGGATATGAATTGTTTTATGATTTTAATAAAATTGGATTGTTAGATAGTGACGATATGGAATGCAGAGGGGGTGGAGATAGAATTGAAATGAATGACCGGATAGAAACATTGGTAATCAACTAGAATCAAAACTGTAAACCAAAATAAAGAGTACCTAATTTTTATTGTCATGATTAGAAAGCTCCAAGTCGCTATGCTAGGCCTTTTAAGCATGTATATAGGAGAAATGGCAGAAACGAAAATGAAAGGAAAAAGAGGGAGTGGGTGTGCAATGAGGTCAGCTGGCAGAGGAGAATGAGAGGATTGATGAGGGAAATGATGAATAAAGAGGGAAAATAACTAACTGTACAGGTGGTAGCCTAGGAGTGGTGGTGGGGATTGAGGAAATCAATGTTGAGAGAGAGAATTATGCATATGAGGGAAGTCACGCAAAATGAAAGGGAATTAGGGACCGAGGATTGAGAGCCATTCTCAACTCAGTAAGGGGATATTTCCATAGTGGGGATATAATTTATCTTTCATTATTTTCCTTTTGTTGCAAGGAGAACTACTCTCCATCCATTGTAGTTCCTCTATCAGTCTATTTCCATTAATATACAACACTATTCATACACAAATCTCTAGTTTGGTTCTATTACACTACTTTAGAGTCTGTTTGCTGTGTTGTTAAATCAACAAAAGCTGCATATAAGTGTAATAAAAGAACTTATCATGATTTTGAAGTTGCATGGATAATAGTGTTGTCATATAGCAGCAGAAGCTGAAAATTTATTATTGTAAAAGTGTCATCTCAATTTCTATTTATTTAGATTAAAATTGAATCTATTCAGAAATTAGAATTTTATATTCAACTATAATTTATTATTCAAATGTAAGATCTAGAATATATAAATAAAAATACTAGAATGTGTGTGTGTCCCATTAAAAGTTTTTATAATAATTTTAAATTTTTTGTTGTTACAATTTTAACGACATAATGATATAATTACTATCATATAATAAAAATTGTATTTTTAGTACTAATAAACCTAATATACAAGTTTGACTAGTAAAAGATTATTATCAAAATGTATCTTTAATCAATAATTTTTTAAGTGTACGTTTGACATGCACACCATTTTTTCGCGCTTCTCAAACTTATTTTATCATCATATATATAACCGAAGTCTTAAAAAAAATAAAATAAAGCAGCAGCATGAGAGAGAGAGAGAGGCACATCTTTTATTTGGGTTGAACACATTTTGATTCGGAAATATGGTTTAGCAATTTTTATGTTGTTGACCAAGAATTGGAAAACTTGAGTTAAGTTGATTTGCAATTTAATAGAATTGTCAAATGAAATTATGATTCTAATTCTAAAATGGCTTCAGAACATTAAAATAAAAATTAGAACAATTAGGCCAAATTCCAATTCCAAGCTTTAATTCAATGGTCAATTCCAGAAGCCAAACAGGCATTTATAGAACACCTATTTTACCTATATTAATTAATAGCTAATAAATCCACTATTCCAAAATTGTTAATCAAATCCTTCTTCTGAATGACATAACTCCGGTGAAACCAAATTTTTATTAAAATCTACTTATTCTTAATTCTTGTTTGATCTTTGATTTACCCAGGAGAGACTTGCCCTCAAAGAGGACGGTGTTCAACTTGGTCCTGCACTACTCTTTTTTGGATGCAGGAACCGTCAAATGGTAAATTAATTATGCAATGCACTTCCAGTCGAAATGGATTTCCAGAGCAATATGTGATTTTGATTTTTCAATTATGTTATTTGTATAGGATTTTATTTATGAGGATGAGCTAAATAATTTTGTGGAACAAGGTTCTCTGTCAGAGTTGATAGTTGCATTCTCTAGAGAGGGGTCCGAAAAGGAGTATGTTCAACACAAGATGATGGATAAAGTAAGTGAGGGCAGTAGGTTATTGAGGAACAAATTTCACTGAATAAATTATTTACTGCGTCTGGCACCAAAAAAAATTATTTACTGCGTCAAAATTCTTATGTGCAGGCGGCATACTTGTGGAGTCTGATTTCTCAGGGAGGTTATCTTTATGTCTGTGGTGATGCCAAGGGCATGGCCAGAGATGTTCATCGAACTCTTCATACCATTGTCCAGCAGCAGGTGCGGATTGTCTTTCATCATCCCTCACTATGCAGAAAACTTGATAGTCTTAACTTCTATTGTTCCCTAACATTCTTAAATAGTATTGATTTTCAAAGAATATAGCCGACTAGTATTAGAAATAAGAGAAATTTTTATATCTTCTTCGTATGCCTCTTCACCTAGAACAGATGCTTAGTAATATTGCTAAATGACGACTAAAATATTATATTGTGGTTGTGGAAATGTGACAATTGTTCATGAATTTGTTTTTGGAATACAACTACAAATACAGAAAGTTACTCTTTATTTGGTGAAAATTTCAGTACTAAATTGTTTTGCCGTACTTGTGGTTTCCAGGGGGCACCAATGCCCTTTTTGCTTTTAGGCGAATCTTGAATTGGCTCAACAGTTATATGTTTAAGGTTCTGTTCTTTTGCATCAGGTTTACTATCATGTGGTATTTAGTATTTTAAATGTGTAACACTTGAACATTCTTCTGCGTGTGGGGTATGTGAATGTGTGTTTTTGTGCTTGTGATTCAATTACACTGAAGAAACTATTGGAAAAAAATAGCAAGCTTGCTATTTAAAGTTTTTAAGTGTTAACTATTTGAAAAAAAAAAAGATTTCTTCTTTAGTTTTTAAGGCTTGCTGGTTTTTCAGTGTCTTATACACGAAATCTTTGTCCATATAATTTCAGTGTATCCGTTAGCATGTTCACATTCATATATGGGGTATCTTTAGTTTCCTCTTCTTTCCTTAGAGTTGAAACCTGCATAGGTGAAAGAGGTGGCTTTGCCCACCTCTATACTGTATCTGCTGATTCTGTTAAACATGGTTATACATTATTACTGTGTTTAGTATTTGAAGGGACTCAATGTCATTTTTCATCTTTGAATTATTACCTTGTAAAGCATTTAATTTATGTTGCTATATTTTCTTTGAACAAATCCAACTTCTATTTTTGGTTGCAACGAGATATGCTTCCATTCCTAATTGGATGAAACTACATCTGGATTGAATTTCAGGAAAATGCGGACTCGACAAAGGCAGAGGCTATGGTGAAAAAACTCCAGATGGATGGACGTTACCTTAGGGATGTCTGGTGATTTTTCTGATTGTTCATCTGTCTGGATTGTGGCATCCTTGCAATTAGATATGTTACTTTCAAGATTCACTGAAGGATATTTTTTTATGAGATTAAGCACTGCTTCTAGGGAATTTTGGGACACAGAAGGTGGAGGCTGAACAGGTTTCCTTGAGAAGAAACAATTTTATGGGCTAATGCCTCTTTCTTTTCTATTATCTTTACACTATTATCTTCTTATGATAGGTTAGATCCTTTTGGACTAGGATTATTTTTAGGGGATTATATGATGAACAGTCTCAAGATCGTTCTACAAAACATGCAGATTACAGTGGATTGTAATGTATGTATAATAGTGTGTAGGAATTGGTTACCAATAATGATTTCATCAATGAAACTGCGGTATTTTTTAAAATACTATGGATGTTCAACACGATATCTTCTTCTGTGTTGGACACCTATTTTCAATAAACTACTAGTCCGAGCATAGTGTCTCAATCAATCTTACAGTTACAGTATGTTGAAATTTTGTCATATAGAACCCTCACTTTTCTGTCTTGAGCTATTCAGGAAGACGTTTTGTGCTATTGTTGAAATTGTCATATAGAACCCTCAGTTACAGCTATGCATGCATGTTCTATAGTACTACTTACTGTAGTTATAATTTTTAAGAAATTAAAAATGAAAAATTTAATTAAATATATATTGAAACTTGTGTTTTAAACTCTTTGAAAACTTAAAAATTGTTCTTTTTCATGCATAGTTTTCACATTTGGTTCTTTAACAGGTGTCTTAAGAACATTTGTCAGCAAGATCCTTGTTTTAATTATAAGAAACCATAACCTATTTTAATAATCATTAGCATTTTTTTAAGTCATTCTTTGCAAAATCATAAGCATTTTCTTGCATGCATGTTCTGTATTAATAATCATAAACATTTTCTTGTCATTCTCTACAAAATCATTCTCAAATAAGATTAAATATTTATCTCTATTTTCTTCTCTTTTATTTTCTCAAAAGCACCCCTCGAAAATTGCAAACGAAGCCTTAGAAGAAAGATTAATATGAGACTCAGGGGAAAAAATTGAAAAGAACTATTGATACATTGAGTATTTTCTAACATTAAAGTGGCACCAACTATTTTCATAAGATTACAAGGTTTTTTTTTACCCTCTTATCCAACTTCTATCTCATTACTACTATATGCTCTGTTTGCATTTGAGTTTAAATTGGGTGGACCCACTTTCAACTAGAAGATGATAATTGTAGCTTATGTATTGGGGTTTGTATTTGAGTTTAAATTGGGTAGACACACGTTCAACTAGAAGATGATAATTGTAGCTTATGTATTGGGATGCTATAATCAACTCACTTACCGTAGTTCCAAACGAACTATATTTTTCATTTCTAAGAAAACAAGAGAATTAAATCGAAAAAAGTTTACTGTTACGTATAATGGAGTCCAAATCCTCATGTTAAAACTAATATGAGAAAATAATGTAAAGCATTTGAATTCTTGAAAGCTAAAGAGTGGAAAAGTTTTGAAATTTAATGAAATTAAAATTTGAGAAAATGGGGGCAGATGTTTACTAGGGAATGAAGTATTGATTCACTTACAAGTGTATGCAATGAATTAGTTAGAACTAGGAAGAAACATTTAGTTATTACAGCTCTCAACTACTGTTGGAAGTTAGTTAGAGTTATATTTTATAAATACCAATCATTGTAAAGATTGCAACACAGGTTTTCCTTTTGTAATCATCATCACATAATAATCAATAACACTTTTTTATCACTTTCATTTCTCTATTAATGTTGATTGAAGGTGGAGATTTAAAGAATAAGAGAGAAAAGAACACGAGAAAATAATTTTCTACTTATAAAATGTTTTTTTTACAAGGACGTATAAAGTATCGTTGTTAAGGTTAATTGCATAGTAATATTTATTGATGTTCGGTTAAATTAATTGCATATATTAACATGTAGGGTGATTAAGCCAAATTGATGATGCCAGTGAGGGGAAAACTAAGAAGAGATTTGATGTTAATATATGTGTGACACACTTAACTTTTGTGTTGAATCTTATAATTTTTGTGCAAGAAAATATTGTCGTTATTAGCTTGTACGTATTTGGCTCTTAAGGCACCTTGAGATATGAGAATAGTTTTCTAGCTGTGATGCATCATGAACCCGTACTTTTTATTACTATGCGAAAAAAATGGATTTGCAGCTACTAATATTCAATTAATTTATTTTTTAATTCTTTTTAAAGAAGACGCTTAGAAGAAAAAAAAAAGACGCTAAATTGTTTTATTACTAATAAAATAAGATGGTATTAATAATAATTATTTAAGAGTAAATGAGTAATAATAATTTCATTCACATACCCTAACGGTATAAACCCAGCAAGTGACTAGTGTAGTGAGTGATCTTCGCATCTTCTTCAACGGTCTCACTATCACTATCCCAAACTTTCATTGACTCATTCAAAATACTACTTACAATCTCCGTTTCCGTTTCGTTTCATTCTGTTATTTTTTCTCGCTCGCTCTTTTTTTTTCTTTTCACTATCTGCGTTTTCATCATAGGGTTTAGGGTTTTGCTTCATATTTCTCTAAAACCATTTTTCTACCAATTTCTGATTTAATCAACAATCACCAATGCCAGAAAAAAACTCCAACAAGGTTCCATTCTCGGAAAACGATATTGCTACTCTCATACAACGGTATCTTCTATTCTCTTCTCTATTTATTTATTTATTTGTTTGTTTTTCTGTTTATTTTCTATTAATTTTGTGTTTTGCAGGTATGACGCAACGATTTTGTTGACGTTGCTTCAGGAAATAGCACATTACCCTGACACGAAGAAGTTTGATTGGAATGAATTGGTGAAGAAAACATCCACTGGAATTTCTAATCCCAGAGAATATCAGATGTTATGGCGCTACTTAGCGTATCATGATTCCTTGAATCAAATTTTTGAAGAAGCGGATCAACCTGTGGTCTGTGTGTTAAATTACTGTTTTCTATGTTTATATATTTTATTTATCATAACATATGAATATGATCTAACCTGTCTTTGGTTTGGATTCGTTTGGTTGTTCGCGTTTGTTACTGTTTGATCAGTCGTCAGGGATGTTGTGATAATTAATTTCAAAAAAATTTAAGAGTTAAAACATAGAGAAAACGAACTTTGATGTTTTTGAATATTTTCAATTTTGAATCTAAAGATTCAGTTTACAATCATTTTTATAGCTTTTAACCTAACCTTCACTGATTTAGATGCTAACTTTCACCCTTTGTAACTGACTCTGAAACACTTACAATTGGCCGTGCTTATGTGAACTTTGAGAAACTCTATGATACTGTATTAGGTTAAAACTTGGGAAATGAACTTTGATATTTTTGAATATTTTCAGTTTTGAATCCAAAGATTCAGATTATACCATTTGTAACTGACTCTAAAGCAGTTACAATTGGTAGTGCTTATGTGAACTTTGAGAAGCTCTATGATACCATATTAGAGTTAAAACTCATGAAATGAAATTTGATAGTATTTTTTGAAGATTTTCAGTTCTGAATCCGAAGATTCAGATTACAATCATTTATCCAACTACTAATCTTGATTCATCTAGAAGCTAACCTACACCCTCTATAACCGACTCTAAAATAGTCGCAACTGACAGTTCTTATTATGTGGCACTTTACAAGCTGTTGAGAAAAGTTATACCCGAGCTAAAACAACTATACTCACAAATGCCATTGAAATCTGTGTTAGTACTATGGATACGTAGTTTTTAAAAGGATTTTTTTGTCAAGGAAGATGTGTTGCGTTTGCACCAATGTCAAAATACTCTTGATGGTTTAGTGGTTACTTTTGAAAATTAGCAACCTAAAAATTATATTAGGTGGCTAATAATGAAGAGCCAATATGAGATTTTTTTTATATATTTGAGCCTTCAGCATCTTCATTGTGCTTGGCTGTGAGGGTGTGTTTAGACCCACATCACATAGAGATAGGGTATAAGTAGTGCATAGTCCTCACTTTACAAGCTTGTTTTGTGGGGATGAGTTAGACTTTAAATCCAAAATCTACGAGTAAGTTGTAGTTAATCTCACAATACATTAATTTGAGGCATCATACTATGCACAATTTACATTCAGTTTTTTCTTTGCAAAATTTATGAGATTAATATATGACCCTAATAGTGCAGTCACTCAACACTTGTGACTGCAGTTGTGTTTTTGTTAGCAACACAAATATTATCCTCATGCTGAACATAAGAACATTGTCATGATACTGTATATTATTTTAGTCACAACAACCCTTTTACATGTACTGCTTTCCGCCTTCGTTACTCTTCTAATTTCCATTCCCAATTAGTTTTGCACAATCAGCAGTCCTTTTGTTTTTCATTGACTTTTTGTTTCATAGATTCTTGGATAGGTATTGTACTTTCTCATATTATTCATGCTTATTTGGATTCATATTTTCAGGATGATGATAGTGACCTAGACTACGAGCCGGAATCATTAGCTTCTGTAAGTGTGGAGTCTGCATCAGAGTCCTCAGCATGTGTGAAGGTGAATATACTAATATTTTAATTATTGCATTCTATCTCAATATTTTAGTACTGTGTTCATGACTTAGCTAGTTACATTTTACTTATTCGACTATCATGTCAATAGACTTGTATTAAATGAAACAGTATTCCTGGCACATCTCTCAAATTTTAGCAAAAAAGAGGATTCTATCAGATTAATATCTGACAGTTATGTGGTTTGGTCACATGAGATGAGTAGTGTTAGGAGTCCCACATTGAGTAGATAAAAGTACTCAATGTGGTACTTAAGCCATGAGGCTCTCCCGCCTAATGGACTAAGTCTTTTGGGTTGGGTTCTCCTTACACGCTTAAGTCCTATCAATTATCAAGTAGCAGAGGTTTCATAGGAGCAATTGGATCAAGTTAAAGATAGTCTGATTAAAATGGGTAGAATTCCTAAAGAAGTACAGAAGATTCCAACGAAAAAGAATTTACTAATCGTTTTACTGAAAGATATGGTTTTTGATAGATTCCCATTTAGTGTGGAATAACTAAGTTCTTTAGGGTTTCAATGTTTAAACATCCTGTTCGTTGTATTTGTTGTTCTCCAATTTTAACCAGCCTGTTTCTTGCTGTTGTTTAATCATCAGGTCATGATTGCTTCCCGTACTCTAAGTGAATCTACCCCTAGTAGCTCAACAATTGAAGCTCCATTGACTGTATATCTTCCAGTTTGCTGTTCATCTAGAACTCCTAAGGAAAATTCACAGCCATCTGATTTGATGGGACAGGCAAGCATTAGTTTTCCAGTTACTGTTCATAGACAGACACTGCCAACTGTATCATCAACTGATGCTTTAGAAACCAAGGGATTAGTTGGTGGTACCATGGCTTCCAAAAGGAAAAGAAAAGCTTGGTCAGAGGAAGAGGACAATCTGCTACGGGCTGCTGTTCAGCGATTAGGTGAAGGGAATTGGGCAACCATGGCAAAAGGAGATGACTTTCCTGTTAAGAGAAGTGCAACACAATTGGCTCAGGTGGTTTTTCAACCCTAAATATTTGTTAATTACATGGCCTTCTCCACTCTTATTATATCATTTATCAACATGATCATGTATATTTCATTATTCATTTATGTAAGGCAGCATGTTTATCATTATCCCTTTTGATTAATAGCTAGAAGTATTTGTGAATAGTCATGTCCATCTGGATAGTGAAGAAAGAAAATAAAGTACATTAAGGGTTTAAGTGCTTCAAAATTATAAAAAAAGGTGTAACGTGCTGCTACAAAGCTTCTGCCATGAGGGGTCCAGGGAAGGATGCAGCCTTCCCTTACATTACAAGAGGCTGATTCCACGACTTCAACCAGTGACTTTTAAGTCGCATAGCAGCAACTCCTATTGTTGTGTCAAAACCTATTTTCTCTTCAAAATCATCTCTCCTTTATTTAAAAACCAGTAACAATTTTTTCCTTTTATACCACTTTTTGTAGTGTGTTTAAATGTTTGGTTGTTTAGTGGTCATAGCCCTAACAGCACCCTTTGGCAATTTTAATGATGAAGTATAAAGATCTTCACATCCAGCATTATATAACGATATGTAGTTTATTTATTCTCTGACCTGGAATATCACCGAGATTTATTATATGTACACTATCAATTCCATTTGGTTACCAACCTGGTTTCCCCTGAAATTCAAAACAGATAAGTTAATGCTCATTCTCTTCAAAGGGGAAACCTTTAAAGAAGTAAATTTGCTAACTATGAATATTTATCTAAATTTATTCCGGTATGTTATCTTGCTGATCAATAAGGTAGATAATAGCTGGCATTATTTAAAGTTAAATATCAATAGGAGGCCGCAATCCATGGTTTTCTATATAGGGTAGGTTGCTCTGTTTACTTGGATGCTAATAAGTTGTCTCATTATTTGATTTTGCTCATCTAACATGGCAGATCTATACCAGCCAGATGTATTATTGGGAGAGTTTACTTTAGCTTGTGCAGCTATTGTAGTTGTTCCTATTCAGGCTGACCATTTTTTGTGTAGATCTGTGCACTGTTTTATGTTATATCTTGATTCTTAAAGGAAGAAAGAAAAATCATCAGTTGAAAAACATGTGTTAATGTGTGCACAGTGCTTGTCTTTCCGTAATATTTTACTGGAATCTGATACTGATGGCACTAAATTTATTTTAAACCGTTGTCATCTAGTCAGGTCAGGATGTCTGGGTATCACCCAGTTCTCCCGGGTTCAAATCCCGGCAACGGAGTTTTACATGTACTGCTCTTCAAGCAACTTCTGATTTGTATAAAATGTGTGATTAGTAATGGTTTAGGTCATAGTAAAATGAATATTTGTTTAGATCATCGCAAGTACAGTTTTTTGTACCAATTGTTTTGTTTCCATTTCACCTTTATTATTAATTTGCTATTAATACTACATGTTGTCATGGGCTATCCAAATACTCAGAGGTGGAGCACTTTACGGAAGAAAGACTGCAGTACCAATACAGGAACAAATGTGACCAACACACAGTATACTACTGCTGAACAGTTGGCTACTCGTCACTCCTTATCATTAGCCCTTGACATGCCATTCAAAAAGTTAACTGCTCATGGAATGACTAATCCTAATCCTGGTAATTGTCATCGTACTCTTTTTTTAATTTTAATTTTGCATTTATTGTTCATATTAATCCAATTCCAGAAGTTGCTATTTTTGTTGTTTATTGTTTCCTTTTTTTCTTGTTTGCTTTAGGTCTCTAACTATTTACTGAGTCTCAAGTTAACCTTATGTTAGGATGGTTCTAGTTGATGGTTGTGGATATATTTAATGTCTTTTCTAGGCATGGCAACAGATCCACATCATGGGTATTTGCCCCAAACCCATCCTGACTTTGACGGGGAAATCCAATTTGACTTGGGGTGGAGATGTGGCTACTGATTCCTACCCCCGAACCCTCCCCATTAGTAAAAAATATTTATTTATGTACATATACTTATTTTTTATTTTAGATCATTTATATATTTTACATTATAGTCTCTTCTCAATAATAAATATTTTTTTGATATTTTATTTTATAATTGCCTAATAGTTATGATTTTATTATATTGTTTATTGTTTATAACTAATTTGCTTTTTTAATTTTTTTTTTATTGTCTGACTAACTTTATTTTTCTCTCTCTCTCTCTCTCTATATATATAGACAGAGGTGGAGCGGGGAAACTTGACTCCCATGTAGTACATTATAGAGAATTATGGCATTGTCTTATCCATATAGCTAACTCCACAATTCACATAGTAGTGATTGGGAAAAGGCTAGTTTGTTGCTGCCATTTAATGTATCCAAGGATTGTGTAATCTGCAATATGAAAGCACAATTGTAGGAGAACATTGAATGAGCACATTGCAGTCACCATCCTGCAAGTGGACTTCTTGCCCTTCATTGAAGGAGTGAAATATCGTAGTGAACTTTCCTATCCTCTCAACTCCATCAAATAGTATTACTTTTCCACTATAACTTGTGTTCTTTGCTATATATTATCAATGTTTTGATGGTTTTAAAGTGTAAGTGTCTGACTTAGTTAATTTCTTAAGGAATTATGTATCTAATTAGGTGACAAAAGTAAAAGATTACAGGTTTGCTCATAAATCTTCTGGAAAATATGTTTTCTATAGCCTTCATTGTTTTAGTAATGTCATAGTTTCAATGTAAGGCTGGTGAATCTAATAGAAAAATTGTTATTTATAAGTCATATGTTCTAGTAAGGTTATTTATTACTTAAGTAGGTATATGAATAACTTAAATGGTTGCAGGTAGGACATCCACACCAATTAAAAATCAAGTGCAGTCTCGTAATGCTACAGAAGTTTCCACAGTTCGTAGTTCTGTGCCAGCTCAGCGTCCATCTCAACAAGCTATGTTGGGATCATGTGGTTCCCCTGCAAAATCCAAACTAGCCTCTGAAAGTCCAGTCTCGAAGTGTAACACAATTTCAGGTCCATCTCAACAAGCTGTGTTGGGATCCTGTGGTTCCCCTGCAAAGTCCAAATTAGCCTCTGAAAATCCAGTCTCAAAGTGTAATGCGATTTCAGGGCGCGAGTTTAAACCTGCCATAGTTCATTCTGGAGCACAAACTGTTTCACGACCAAATACACTAACTGTTTCGCGACCAAATACACCAACTGTTTCGCGACCAAATACTCTACCACAATTTAAGGTTGCTCAAGCGAAAAATGTGGTACATCCTGTGCCTGCTGGTAGTTCTTTGACAAAGACACCCATTTCTGCTGGTTTGCCTTCTGTCCAAAAGGTTCATTCAAATGTACCTTATCTATTTCTTGCATCATGCAATTAGTATATTAAAAAGAGATTAATGTTGATGCACTTTCCGTGTAAAACTGTTTACACTGTCAACTAATCATAAACCATTTTCTGTATGAATTTGTAAGTAGATAGAGTTGAAGTCAAATATTTTTAATGATCCTACATATGTTTAGGACAGTGTAAAAAATTGCATATCAACTGAACTCTATTAAAAGTTGCCTCCCTAATAATGGAGAATTCTTTGCTTATTGTTTTGTATATGTTGTTGTCTCAGCAGGATAAACACGTTACATCTGTGAAAGAAGAGGTTAAAAGAGTTTCTGATCTTGGCTCCACACTGAAAGAGAAGGTGAAAGAAGAGGAAACTTCTGCATTGACTACTCAGAGCCAGGTAGATAGCAAACTGGATAAGGCAAAGTTAGATTTAGATAAGGCCAAAAGCATGCCCAGTGAGAAAATTTTGGAAAATAAAGTTGTAGTCTCACAAAATCCAAGAGGGTGTGAAGAGCAAGGAAGTGTTCAGAATTCAAATTTGACCCCTAAGAAGGCAGCCACTGAGAATGGAAATGACAAAGTGAATAAGGAAAGTCAAGTTCAAAATCAAGACAAGAAGACGAATTCAAGTAATGGAAGTTCTAACCAACAAAACATGAGTGAGAAACAAGTAAATTTGCCAAAACAAGATGAATGCCGTCAAGGTTTGGAACAGCCGAAATAGTAAAAATTGAAATTGAAAAGTGGTAGTGGTGTCTAGTGTTTTTTTTTTTTTTTTTTTT
>JBBPBQ010000001.1:59500432-59702679 GCA_037974755.1 Cicer yamashitae
TTTTTTTTAATATATATAAATGTCTAGTGATTTTGGGTTAATTTATACTGCCAACATTAATATTTTACAATTTGTTTTTTAATTCTGGATTGGTTTTTTTGCAAATTTTTACAGTGAGTGGTAAAATTACTTGTATAAAATGTCTTTTCGACAGTTATCTAAACTCCGTTATTCAATTTATGTTTTTAAAAGATAGAATATTAAGCTGACAAAAAAAAAAGATAAATGAATTGAAGTTAAGATTGAATTATTTACTGTCTTACAATCGATTCAAAAAAAGACCGCAAATGCCATAAAATGACTTTTTGGTTTAATTAATTGTATTTGCAAAAACTTGTGATTTAAGGTTTTCATTAAAACTAAAATATGATTTAAGGCCATGTGTTTTGTTTTTGGGTACAACCGATGGGATTTTAATTACATCAATAACGTCTTTACTTCTTTTAGTAAAATATATTCTTTACTTTTAAAAACTAAATAAAAAAGAAAAATATATTCTTTACTTTTAAAAACTAAATAAATATACTTTTTACATTCAATAATTAACAGGAAAAAAAAAAAGTCTTGTGTAGGGATGTTAGCAGCCTGGTTTGGTTTGGTTTTAATGAATAAAATCTAAACCGAATCAAATCGATGTATAACATATTGGGTTGATCTGATTAAAACACAATAATTATGTCTAAAATATTATAATAAAATTTTAAAATATAATTTTTTCAAAAATTTAAAAATAATTAAAAATTATGAATGAATGTGAAACTTCTCAATGTATTTTTTTTTAAATTTCAAAACAATTCTTAAACTTTGAATGAATGTGAAACTTCTGAAATGTAATTTTTTTTTGAAACTTTGGATAAATATGAAACTTACGAAATGCAACTCTTTCAAAAGTTTTAAAAAAATCGAAATTTTAGATGAATGTAAAATTTCTAAAATGTGATTTTTCTTAAAGTTTAAAAAAAATCCGAAAATTTGGATGAATACATAACTTTCAAAACACAATTTTTCTAGAAGTTTTTAAAATAATTTGAAATTATTGAAATGTTAATAATTTTGAAAATTTTGACTATTAAATATTAAGGGTAAAAAATGATAAAATAGTATTTTCATGTACTTTGGGGAGTGAGAGATAAAAGTGAGGGGGTAGGTGGTAGATATTTCTAACTATATATACTATTATACTATCTTTACCAAAAAACCCAAAAAATTATATTGATAAAACTTACACAGTACACGACACAACTTCATATTTTAGTAAAAATATATAATAAGGAGATTACCGGTTCGGGTTCATGGACACGCAGATAATATTCAATACTTGTTACCCAAACTAATTCGGATTTGACTGGTTGGTTTAGATTTGGAGCTGTTAAAAAAATTACCGAATCCAAAAAGTACAGTTTGAATTCTGATTTTGTCTGAACCGTTGCACACACCTAGTCGAGTGTCAATATTTGCTACCAATATAGAAAATGAGATTTAAATACAATTTTAAAAATGCAATGAAATTAGAATATTTTTAGAAAAGATGAATATCACCTCTCCTCACATTTTATGCCTTCCATGTAATGTAACCTTCAAGTATATGTATGCATATGTTAGTGTATATATGCATCCATATTTGATGAATCGTTTGAAATAAATATATAATCTTCTATACTTTCTGAATAATTACATACAAACATGCAAATACTATACTTTCTGGATATTTACAGTTTACACACAGGAAAAGTTTGTATATCAAATCAATCTCACTATTTGAAGCATAAAACTAATCTCAAAAGAAGAAAATAAATCATATTCAGACTACACACAAAGATTAGTCTCTTAAGGGATTCTGCCGTCGATTATGGTCCTATCCGATTTGAAGGATTAGTTTGCTGTTGGGCAAATTGGATATCTGATTTACAAAAAGAAAAAGACTACATACAGAGATTAGTCTCTTGTGGAAGAGCTCTGCTGTACATTGTGGTTTTACTTGACTCGAAGAATTAGTATCTGCAGTTGCGCGCCACAGAGGATATATGGTTTTCACAATAAAAAAAAAAAACTACATACAGAGATGGAAACGTCTCTATATTGGAGCATCGTTAGCTCCTTCTAGATCACTATATTGTTTCTGCAGTGTTGGATTGACACAAGCAAACATTGACTGTTTTTGCTTCTTCAACTTAATTCCAAATAAGAAAGACTTCAATGGTATTCTAGCACGACTTGTAGAGTGTTTCATTTGATCATGGCTATTGTTAACTCCCATTGCATGACTCAATTCATCAAGCATCTTCTCAACTTTAAGTTTAAGTTCCTTCACATAACTCAAACCTTCTTGCAATTCACTAGAAACCTTATTGCTCTCTTGTTTCATATTTATAACTTCACCTTGAAACTTTGCAGCCTGATAATCACTAAATTCAACTTTTTTCGATACCGATTCTGGATTTGCTGCTCTTGCTATTTCATCTTGTATGCTGCACAATGATGGATGTCTTGCTTGTAATTCATCCTGCAACACTTCATTGTGTTCTAGCCACAATGATAACTCGGTTCTTATCTCTCTTAAGTGTCGAAATATCGGCTTTATTTCTGATTTTATAGCATTTGAGTTCTTTTCTGATAAATTGTTGTTAAGCTTTATTTTCCGTAGTTCTGATTTTAAGTCCTGTATTGATTTTTGGAACTTTTGTATCTGATGAACTGAAGTGCTGAACCTCAACCAGAACTCTAAATTCTCTTCGAGCAAATCATCAATTTTGGATCGAAATTTCTTTTCTAAAGGCGAAAGGGGATGGTTCTTTTCAATTTGGTTTTCTCTCACCACAACTAATCTTGTATTTATAATTGACATGTCAATGTTTACTGTGTTTTCAACATGTTGGTGTTGATGTTCAAAAGAAGTGCTAACTGTATCTGAAGATTGAATTTCATGACCCTGCAAGTTAGCTCCTTCGGCCGCATTTTCGATAGGCGATTCTTGTGTGAGAGTGGTGTGAAGACTTTCATCTGGATTTGTTTCTGAACAGGTCAACTTCTTTTGTAAGATGTTTATCTCTTCATCCTTATTGGCAACTACATTCTTCAATTCCCTCACCTGCATATATGCATATCTTCATTGTCAGGATTAGAGGTAATGTACTTGTAATATTAATCGCCTTGTTTATATATATTTTTTTACTTTAATAAGATTATACCAAGTTTAAGTCAGGACAACTAATCATTCTAAAAAGTATATCTATATGTCAAATTTGTTAAAACTTATGGATCTTTTAATTAGACTTTCCATTGTTAAAAATGAAACTATAAAGCAAAGTATCTGTCAAATTAAAATTTACCTGAAGTGCCAATTCAAAAATGCTGTTCCTATTTTTATTCTCCACATCATTGAGCTTGCCTGATACATCATTGTAGTTTTTTAAAACTGATGTGTACTCTTCCAACATAATCTTTTCTCTGTCATCTGATGCATTTACTAACAACTTTTTCAAGTTAGTTTGATCTTTTTCTTCCCCAGTTACCAGATCAAGCGATTCGACATCAACATTATTTGTCGTCTCAGACAAATCACCCTTATCCTGCTGCGTTAGCTCCTGTGTCTCAGACAAATCATCCTTATCCTGCTGCGTTAGCTCCTGTGTCTCAGACAAATCATCCTTATCCTGCTGCGTTAGCTCCGGTATCTCTTCGATCCCAAAATCAATATTTTCCTTAAAACTAGACTTATCATCTTCATTTTCGACTTCGCCGATATTTGCAGCATGTTCTTCCTTCTCCTCATTTGTTGTCGTGACATCATTCATGATTGCTACATTATCATTAGACAATTCATCATCTACATGTTTTTCAAAATCCTCTTTAAGCTTCACATTTTTCAACCTTCCTGAAAGATTGTCAAGATTAAAACTAGCTTCGTGAAAGTTTGTTTGGAGATTGTTATATCGGCTTTCAACACTTTGGTTCAGAATTTTCACTCTATTCAACTCCTCCTCCAATTCTTTCATCCTCTTGTTAGCATTTTCCGAATCTTCAATAAGAATTTCCTTATCCTCTTCTAAGCTTTGTATATTTGTTTGAAGTTCATCTGCTTCTGATCTCAATCTCTTCACCAATCCATTCTGAGAACTAACTTCTGTTTCCAAACTAACAACCTTACTCACAAGCTCATCAATCATCTCTGCGATTTCGTTCATAGTAAGCGGGTTTCCTGAATCTTCCTCAAGCTTTTCCTTAATCCTCTCTTGCAACTTCCCTACATCAATTTCATGAATCTCTTCTTCCAAGCTAGCTATCACTTCTTCATCTTTACTTTTCACTTCATTTTCTTGCTCTTGTTGATTTGTAGTATTCTTAGAAATGAAGTTTCCTTTAAGATTTTCAAATTTGTAATGAGCTTCTTTAACTTTTTGATATGCTTCTCTAGCTTCCTCAGATGATTTTGCTTGTACCTCTTTCAACTTTGTCAAAGTTTCTTTACATGAATTTAATGCTGTGGCTGCCATTAAAGCTCTTGCATCATTATCTTCGATGACGGTACAAATGGAAAATTCATCTTGCAAACTGCAAACTTTTTTTTGCATTCCAGTAATCTTGTCATCTATTTCCCAATACTTTTCATAGGAATGTTCATATAAGCTCCTTACAAACTCTTTCTCAGTTTGAAGTGCCAAAATCTCTTTCTGAAGCTTGTCGACTTCGGCTAATGCTTCAACTTTACTTAGTCCTGAACATTGAATTGTTAAATTTGAAACAGATTTGGCAGTGCTGAAACTCTTTCTAAGTGTTCCTTTTCTTGAAAGCAACATAGATGGACTTCTAAAAACCTTCTTTGGCATATTTGGAGGCTTAGGGATGCCTTGTTTTTCTGTTTGGTTATTAGGGTTAAGAGATGATGAATTAGTTTCAAGGACACTTTGTTCTTCTTCTTCATCGTCTTCTTCATCGATTCTGTAATGGACTTGTTCGGGGAAGACGGAGGCAATTGTGCGGTTCGCGCTTTGGAGCTCCTTTGATAGATGATCATATTTCTCTGCTAATGCTCTATATGCTCTAAAGGCTTCTTCCACAAAATTTATCAGCTCTGGTCTCTTTTTGTAGTACATTTCTGCTCTTTGTGCAAATGAGTCTCCATTATCATCAATGATTTTTAGGGTCTCAGCCACTATCTCCTCCATATCTGTTGAATACTTGTTTTCATATGTCATTCCAAAGCAAATGATTGACTATTAAGTTGTAACCTTTAGATTTGGATTAGATGCATTCAAAATACGAATTTGAATTCTCTACAGCCGACTTTATGGTGCAGCTGGATGTAGACCATTAGATAAGAGAGATAAAGTTTCTCTCTTTCTTAATCTAACAATCTACAACTGGCTGCACCATAAAATCAAATGTAGAGGATTTTGTTTCTTCAAAATACCATGCGGTTACTGCAGTCAAAAAATTTCGGCCGTATAAAGATAGTATTTGAATATGATTTGTGAAGTTGGAATATGAGTATTCTTAATCCAACGGCCGAGATCTCTAACTGCGGTAGCGGCATGGAGTTTTGACGCCAGAGACAATCCGAATATGGGCGGCTAGTACTGTATATAACATGATTTTCATATCATTTTGATACATTTATCTATTTTCCTACATTCCTAATGATTTTGTTTTAGTTCTCTAGAATCCAATTATATATCTAAACTATGTTCTGTTATATAGATGTATCATGTACTGCTAATAAAATGGTAAGCAATTAATAAAATATAGGATAGTATTTTATACATGGAAAGAAAGACATAATGTTTGAGCATTTAGGCTTAAACATGTAAGAATGAGAATGTGTTTTTGTTTTTGTTTTCCACGTGTTCCCTTAGAGATAATCATGTTTGTCACACGTTTTGGTCATACGAATGCGAAAGTGATAAAACTAATGGCAAAAAAGGAAAAAGAAAAAAACATATTTGTTTAATCGTTTTGATGGAATTCATGATAATGGATTACAACCTTAGTAGAGACATAGATAAGAATTCCAACATTGATGGAATTATGTGTGCAAACAAACATACCTTGGAGGCTTTGTTCCAACCATTTTGATTGTTTTGTCCTAATGTGGCTAGCCCACCACCACGAATATGCATTTGTAGCAGCTCTTCGCAACATTTTTATCTTTTCTTACATTACAATCAAACACATTCAATTCAACCAATTGAGGTAAAACCTTGATTAGGAAGATAAATAAAAACCAACAAGGTGACACAAGATAATTAAGACAAGCACATCAAATGTTAATTAATGGAAAAAGAAAAAACAAAGGTAATTTTAATGACCTCCAGGTTAAAAAATGTTGTAGAAAAGAGAAAGAAATGTTGGTGAAAATGTGTTCTTGTGGGGTAGATATGAAGAGGAGGATACTTCGCCACAATCATAGGTGTGTAATGCATTAGATTAGATCCTTTGAGAAGCAAAAAATTGGAAGGGCTTTGTTCGAAAATTTTCCCTAAGTAAATTTTGTATGTTTGGATTAGATTAATAATTAATTTAAGGGGAAAAACTATTTTTTTAATTAATTATACAAATTTAAGCATTGTGATTATTGGATCATTAAATAGTGTTCGATAACAATTTCAGAATGTGAAAATTTTGTTTGTTTATATTGAAAAAAAATTAGATAATTTAGACCTGTGTATTTTGTGATAACATTATTGTGCAGAAGGTAATTTAATTCGCTTTCCTTTTTAAAAATATTATTTGATTTTCTTTCTTCTTTTTTTCAAGCAATTATTTGATTTCATTAAAATAATTATTGAATTTTGTTTTGGATAAACAGTAAACTATCTTAATGAGTTTATTTTTTTTTTTTAACTTTTTCAAAAAGACTAAGTACGACTCGAACTCACCACTTTGGTCTTTGCCATGTGAGTTCAGTGAGTCAAATGACTCATAATTTCAATCTATGAAAAATGTGTCTATATTATAGCAATATACATTTAAAATTAAAAACTTCAAAACAATTTAAATTAAAAACTGAAAGAAAAAAAAAATCATTAAAATGTCATTCTTGTAGAGAAGTAAGCACTCTATACAAATTACAGGCTGTACACAGAGAATCACAAGGTTATACACAATTTATATTTAATTTATTTAGTTAGTTTAATTATATACAAATCTAAGTGCATGGTTTGACATGCATAATACAACAAATTTCATATATACATATACATTTATTTACAATATTGAATTGCAAGCTCACTCTATTGAACATGTACTCATCTTGATCCATATCTTTTTCCTTCTCTTTCCAATGTTTTGATTCTCCAATGTTTAGATCAGAACAGACAGTGCTAAAGCAGCATAATTGCTTTGCTAATGACCACATAAGCTCCTCCTATGATTTGGATTAATAGGCTAAACCCAAAGTTAAGCAATCCTATTCTGCCATCACAATGCAATACAGCAGTTTTTCTCCTCCAAGTTTTAATAAAGCAGCAGTTTCAGAGGCTCCTCTAAATGCAGAAACATAACTATAATTTTTTTTTACATCAGGTATTATGAAGCGAAGAAATCCAATTTTCCAAATATTTCTTGCTATCTGCAGACAACAAAGGAACCATACACATTGACATTTTAGCCACCCAAGAAAAAAGAATAAAAATAGAAAGCATTCAAATAACCTGCAATATGCATACTTTTGTCGTAAATATTACCATAAAATCCAAGGAACATTAACATCATAATTCAGAAAGACCAACAAGCATCCCACAACAGGTTCTATGATCCACCTAAGCAAAATTTAATGATGAAACCTCATAAATGGAAAATCCAGACATAATTTGGAAAAAGGATGTTAAAAAATAATGTATTGAAGACCATGTATTTGCATCAGTTCATATGCTAAGTTGCCTAAGCTATTATTCTTTTTAATTAAGATAAAATTGAAGGTTAACTCGGATGAAGACTGCAGATATTTCAAGTTCCCTGCCTAATTTCAATATGCTAAAAAAACAAGTGTGATTGAAAAATCTCCACAAAGCTGAAAAATTTTCACCAGTTGATTTTTATTTATGCACAGCAGATGTTTAACATGCACGAAAAGACAATTAGGGCAGCAGCTGAAATCATCCATTGAAGTTAGATAAGATTAGGAATACAACAACAACTAACTCTTTTTCCACCAAGTGAGGTCAGCTACATGGAACAATTGACACTATAAAGTTGTGAGTTATCTATTAGCTCCAAAGATAGGCCATTAATTTCTAAATTCTAAATCTATCTTAAGGGTTTAGTTTAGCCTATAGTTTGGGTCTCCCTCCACCTCTAACTACAAGACTATCCTCCATTTGGTATACTCTTTCTTAAATGTGCTTCTACATGTCGCCTTCATACATGTCCAAACCACCTAAGATGAGATTTTATCAACTCTTCTTCGAAGGCTCCTATCTTTTCTCTCAAATCTAATGTCCTATCTTTTCGTTCGTAAGTTTTTTCTTTTGTTGCCTTTTTACCACCCAGTAGCATACTTGCATCTGACTTGAATCTAACAAAAATATTTATTGAGCTAATTTTCTTTTAACCAATATATTGTTCAGGACTTCAGCAGCTGAAAGAAGATAAAACACCTTTTCAATAGTAAAAAGTCAATATATCAACGCTATGAAAAGATAGAACCAGGTGCTACGAAATTGGTATTACATGTGTAACTTCCACCATCAATAAAAACCAGGCAATATTTGAATATCCATTACATTCTTAATCTAATGTTAACTCTGAACAAATGCATACCATAAAAAAATTAACGGCCTCTTAGATAGAAAATAATGTGTAAATATCCAATGGACAACAGATCAAAGCAAACTCTCATAAATGATAACGAAACTGCTCTTACCATCTGAGAAGTACCCAACATTGCTTAGTAAGTTGTGTTTAGGATCCTCCTCCAACATGGCACCATTCTTGTATCCATAACAGGGAACAAGCACGGCAAAACTGTTATCTGTTTCATGACTTTTATCATCATCTCTAGAGAACCCAGTTCCATGAGGCTCCAACCAGCCAATAGACCAATCAGAATCAACAGATTCAGTGTCAGAAATACATCCACCATCAGACGGAACGACAACAAAATCGCATTCCTTATCAATTTTCTGCTCTTCCCTACTATTCAATTTGTGCTTCACCCTTCTTGAAGGCGAAGGCGCAATTTCCTCCTTAACAGAAGGAAACCTCAAAACATTCAATTCCCTCGTAACAGAATCAGCTGAAGGTTTTACAGAATACCCATTTGAGATTCTTGACTGTTGATGTTTTCCACTCCGTAGCCACCGCGAAAGATGGGAAAGGGTGACATCCATTTGGTATTGAATTTTCACAAAGAAAAAATATTTGCATTGGTTGTTCTCAAACCAGCAGTAATCTCTCTGTTAGGTTAACCTATCAAAACAAATTAATCATCAACTACAAATCAACATAGGAAAAGAAAATGTGCAAGCCAACTCAAATCTCAATAAACTAAAAAGTGATGCTGTTGCTAACAACTAAAAAGAGCAATCAAAATAAGAAAAATAAAAGATAAAAAATTTAGAGTTGGATTTCAAACAGAAGAACACATACAGTTCATTGTGATAAAGCATAGGTTTTATCTTTTAGAGTCTTTTCTAGTTTCTACCACCAAAATAGATTGATATTACATGTCATAGTCAACACAAACTCTAAAAATAAACATTTCTCCTAAAAATTGTGTATACACTAAACATAGACACTATAATTTTCATAGAAACCAGAATCAATAGGAATAAAATGCAACATCGTAGAAAATCAACGTAATGACAGATTCAAATACCAATAAATAGATAAAACAAAATCGAGTTCTGTAATATACCAAACCTTGAAATAGCTAATAATACCTAATACTTCTAAAATACGCCTACAATAATATCAAAAAACACATGCATAAATTATATAATAATATTTTTTTACAGAAATTATATAATAATAATAATAATAATAATAATAATAATAATAATAATAATAAAAATATTGGTAAAAAAAGAATCTTTGATGGAATCCAATCATATCCACACAGTTATGGCTAATTTGACTATCCAAATTAACAAACAAAAATGCATTTCGATGTTTCGTCGGCAAAAGAAGCTGAGTAAAAAATATGAAAAGCATTTTTTTACCTTATGAAAAGCAGATAAGTGTTTCTATAAGATGAAGAATTGAATGGAAACCCTAGCTTTTATCACACGGGATTATGTAATATTGATTTCTTTCTTTCTGAGCAAGACATGGCGATGGAGTTAGAGAGCGCGAGTATATTCAATTTGCGACGAGCTTTCAGATACCGTTAGATTATTCCTAATAACACGTGGCACGTGGGGAACCCTTTGATTTGATTGGTCTAATAATGTCACGGTGTAAACAGCGTGCAATTAGTATTAATTAACAGTAAAGCTTATCTAGAAAATTAACGGGGAAAATTACTTTGCTAGCTTACGGCTAGGGTTGTAAAAAAATTGTGGTTTGGTTTTTGGAATAAATGAGATTAATACTAGTAACAATTTTTTTATACTCACTATTTGATCTATCATTTGAAAATTGATGTTAAATAAGCGGTGGACTCACGTATATTTCACTCAATATCTCACTATTTGATCTATATTTCACTCAATAAAAATGGAGTGTTGAAAAAAGAGTAAAAAAATATTATTAACACTACTTATAAAATGAATCAAAGCAATAAAAATAGTTGACCTAGTTTGGTTTGGTTTGTGAAATTAACCTTAACGAAATTCAATTCAAATTGGTGAAAAATGGATTAGTTGGTTTAGTTCAATTGATTGGTCTAATAATGTCATGGTTAGCATTTCGATTATTATTATTATTATTATTATTATTATTATTATTATTATTATTATTATTATTATTATTATTATTATTATTATTATTATTATTATTATTAAATCAATTTTTGATCTCTAAATATATTATATTTTATTTTTAGTTCATTTAAAAAATTTATTTAAATAATAAGTTTTTTATATTTTTAGTTAATAATTTTAATCATTGCTTTTAAATTTAATTTACGTGTATCGTCTTAATTTTTAATTATTTTTTATATGTATGTTTAAAATATTATAAGAATCTCTTCAATAAAAATGTAATTTTTTTTAACAAATGATGAATTAAATTGATTTTTTAAGTTTTTAGTGATTTAGAATTAATATTTAATTGATTTTTTGTTAAAAAAATTTAAATTTTTTAATATTTTTTTTTTATAATGTTATAAACATGAATGCAAAAACTCTTTTAAAAATTTAAATAATACACATAAGTTATTTTAAAAAATAAACACCAAAATTATTAATTAAAAATATTTAAAAAATGATTATTTAAAAAAATTTAGAGAAATAAAAAACTTATTTAAGTTTTATTATTATTAGTTGAATTTCGGGTAATGGTGCAAGTTGTTTTGAGAAAAGCAAGAAATGAGTTTTAAGTACGTTTAAGTTATTTGCAAAAGAAGGTGGCACACTCCGAAAAGCACTTAATTTCGCGACAAAACCCTGAAATTGGTGATGGAACTGTTCTCCTCTGTTGCGCAGTCTTCAACCTTCTTCACTCCATTTCGCGGCCACTCTTCGCACCCTCTTTTCACCATAACACCATCTCGATCCTCCTCATTCCCCCCTCTTCGTAAATTCATCATAACCCGAATGGAGGCCCTAACTAACGCCGACAATGCAAAGCCCAAAGAAGCTAAACTCTGGGGTGGAAGGTTCGAAGAAGGCGTTACTGACGCCGTTGAACGATTCACCGAATCCGTCTCTTTTGATAAACAGTTATACAAACATGACATTATGGGTAGCATAGCTCATGCATCCATGCTCGCTCATCAGGTTTTCATCTTTTTTATTAAATAAACAAACTTTACTCCATGCTTACTTATTCTTTTAAAAAAGTGATTTTAGATGTTATGCTATAGTGGTTTGTACCGCAATAAAAGCTATTTGACAACACTTGTACTAAATAGTGTAACACGGAGTAATAGCAATTTGTTCAAATTCTGCAATGCTACAGTGCTGTAGCGGCTATTGGGAGATTATTTTTTTTTAGAGTTTTTTTAAGAAAAACAGAAGATGTTGTTTTGTGTTTGTTTATTCCAGTGTAAATCAATTTTAAGAAAAAAAAGTTATACAAAATGATTTTTTTTAGAAGCTACTAAAAACAGTTTCTCATTTGAAGCAAATTTTAAATTATTATCAGATTTTCACTTTTTTTAGAAATGTAACAGGGATGAAAACTTTCTTAAGTGATTAATTTTTTAAAAAAAAGTTATTTTTACAGAAAAAGCTTTAACAAATGGACCCATAATCACTCACTGATTAGTTATGAACACTTGTTTTTAGGGTTTAATCACAACGAGTGATAGGGATTCAATTATTGAAGGTTTGAGAGAGATTGAGAAGCGAATTGAGAATGGTGAGTTTAATTGGAGAGCTGATAGAGAGGATGTGCATATGAACATTGAAGCTGCACTTACTGATATGATTGGTGAACCTGCTAAGAAGCTACACACATCTCGTAGTAGAAATGATCAAGTTGTTACTGATTTACGCCTCTGGTGTCGCGATGCCATTGATAGGATTGTGGCTAGTATGAAACAGCTACAGGTTTCGCTTCTTAAGCTGGCTTTAAATAATCAGGGTCTCATCGTTCCTGGTTATACTCATTTGCAGCGTGCACAACCTGTTTTACTACAACACCTTTTGCTTGCTTATGTCGAGGAGGTATGCTCTTAAATTTAATTGATGCTTGATCCAAATTTACTTTCATTCAAACTTTAAATTGTGTTAGTGTTGCTTTGCTTTGATACACATGATTCATAGAAACATTTCCTGAAAACACATTTAATGTTACGAATTTACTTTTTGTAAAATGAGCTATTTACTTTACAATGTAAAATGAATATTCTCAACTGTTGATGAGAAAATCAAAGGATGATGATCCAACACATTTTTTATTTGTTATTGACGTGCATGTAACATCAACCGTTGAAATTAACAGTTGAGACTTGAGATTGCGTATTTCACCTTATAAAGTTAATTGTGTACTATAGGAATCAAATCCTAACATCATTGTTGTTGACTTGTTGTAAAAGAAGTCCATACTTTCCAATTTGTTTATTAACACTTGTGGAGTAAGCAATTTGGGTTTGGGGAATACTTTTTTATTTCATTTGGTTTTATTGAGCCTTCTTGCAGATTGAGCGTGATGCTGGTCGTTTGATTGATTGTAGAACTAGGATGAATTTTTGTCCTTTAGGGGCTTGTGCATTGGCCGGTACAGGGCTCCCCATTGATCGATTCATGACATCAGATGCATTGGGATTTACAGCTCCGTTGAGGAATAGGTATCTTACTTTTTACTTGTTTGAAATCGGTACATTTAGTTGCACCACGCTTGTGATTAATGTTAAATATGTGAATGTTCACCTTTCATCCTTTTTTTCCTGGATAACTGATTGTATGCTGTCATATTTAATAGTATCGATGCAGTTTCTGATCGAGATTTTCTACTGGAGTTTCTCTCTGCTAATGCCATCACAGCAGTGCACCTTTCTCGACTTGGTGAAGAATGGGTATTGTGGGCTTCAGAGGAATTTGGATTTATCACCCCAAGCGATTCTGTTTCAACAGGAAGCAGTATAATGCCTCAGAAAAAGAATCCAGATCCAATGGAACTTGTTCGTGGTAAGTCTGCCAGAGTCATAGGTGGTTTGATGACTCTTCTCACATTGTGCAAAGGACTTCCCCAAGCTTACAATCGCGATTTGCAGGTGGTTAGATAATCAAAGAAGAAAGTTTAACTTTTCTTGCCTTGCATGTTTACTGTGCAATTTTTGTATTCATTTGTTTTCTTTGAACACTATTTATTTGAGATTCATTAAAAAAGGTTCCTTTCTGTTGTAAGTAGGAAGACAAAGAACCAGTGTTCGACAGTGTTAAAACTATTTTGGGGATGCTTGAGGTCTCAACAGAGTTTGCAATGAACATTACTTTCAACCGGGAGAGAATACAGAAGGCTTTACCCGCCGGTTATCTCGATGCAACAACACTTGCTGACTATCTTGTTAAGAAGGTAAGTCGCATTTAGCCTTCTCTCTATAAGCATTCTGTTCATAATAAAATTTATGAAGTGAAAGCATGATAACATCAAGCTGCATGCCACTGAACAAGTTCAGATTTGCCATAGGTCCTGTGTCTTTCTCTAACTCCTTTCCTTTTTAGTAAGAAATGTGTATATGTTTTTGTTTGACATTTAGAGGTGAGAGCAAATATAGATATGCTGCATTTTTCACAGGTTGTAGTCAATTGTGAAGACACAACATTGTGTATTATTATTATGTGGTTGTTAAACAAATTATTTTCTTGTTAAACAAATTATTTGAAACAATTATTTGTGACTTTGGAATTATGTCTTCGCTTTTCTCCTTATTCTGCAAATATGCCACAAATTCTTACTTCTTTTCTTTCACATTCAGGGAGTGCCGTTTAGAACATCTCATGATATAGCTGGAAAATCTGTTGCCTTGTGCACATCGAAGAATTGCCAACTGCCGGACTTGAGTCTCGATGAGCTGAGAAGTATAAATCCAGTATTTGACAAGGATGTGTATGAATTTCTTGGGGTAGAAAATGCAATCCAGAAATTTATTTCTTATGGTTCAACCGGGTCTGCTTGTGTTGCCGAACAACTCGATTATTGGATAAAAAAGCTTGAAATTAAGTGAAAGATTATCCTTGCTGCCATGAAATTCTCATCATGTGAGTGAAGCTGTTTCTTAGGACTTCGAATAATACACCTTTGCCTACCAAAGATCCTGCTGCATATTTATTTGAATAGGTTAAGTTTACTGAATATTTGTTGTATGAAATTTAGTCAGGGTTATCAACCGAAAAAACAAGTCAAGGTTACTGAATGGGTAGTTTCAGAATCTCAAGAAGCATGCATGCCTTGGAATCCTGAGCTTCTTGCATCATACATTACCCCTGTTGTTGGACAGTAATTTCTTAATGAAATAAAGTATGTTTTGGTTGCAATGTGTTGAATGAAAAAACACACTTAAATAAATTTTTTAAATGGATGAACAGATATTCAAATAGTATTTTATAAATAGCATTAATTATTTAATAAAAAAATAGCATTAATTAATTTAATAATCAGTATATTTTCTTATTAAGTTAAATATTCTCTTCATCCACAATATGCGTCAAATTAGCACTTTATTTTATACTTATTAGCACTTCATATTATATCTATAATTCATTAATTGTAATATATTAGCAATAAAACAAAATTATAGGGGTAGTAGAGAGGTTTTTTAATTTTGTTTTCACTATTTGCTTTGAAGTCTAAATTTAAAATGACGGAATGTCTAAATTTAAATTATTTTGAGCAATATAAAATCCTCTGATAGTCATTTTACAATTATCATCAAGAATATTTGAACTCTTGATGCTGCAATGTTTAGTTTTTGCCACTAAACTAGCACCTCAAGTATGAACCCGTCCTCCTAATTAACATAAGAACAAAAAAATTCTATCCTCCTAATTAACATAAGAAAAAAAAAATGTATATTTTAAATAAAATACCAAGAATTAAAATATAAGGTCGGTTTAAAATGGAAATTCCACTCAAAACTGTGAAGTTTTATTCTTGTGTCCCATAAAATGCCAATGAAAGTTTATTTAATATACTCTTTCTCCTATTGGTTGTGTAATTTCTACAAAATTATTAGATCTAATTCCAGAAATTATACTACACAACATAATCTAGCCTTGTCTTGTTGCTCGTATTCCAGCAAGATTGTCGTTATATGTTAGCTCATTTATTTTTATTTTGATGGTAAATGTTCATTCAATTTCATTCATTTTTATCAGATAATAGCTTTTGATAATGTAAAATACACTATCAAATTCTAATTTTTTGTAGTGTATTAAGAAACGGATGAACAAAATTGGGGATGCGGATAAACATTTTGCTTATTTTATCTCACCTTGTATTCAACAAATGAGAAAAGTTTGTTGGTGTCAAAAATCATAATCAATTACCATAATCAATTACTTTATTCTTCCCAACATAATTGACGTAAAAAAAAATTATCTTAAAATAATTGACCATTTTAATTTTCAATATACATTTTTACATTGTACCATTTAATTAATTTTAATTGTATCATTTCTAATACAATATTTTTTACTATACATTTATTATATTGATAATACATTAATATTTAACAAAAATAATTTAATAAAAGTATTATTTTTTCTATTTTTTTTATATATTTCTTTTTAATATATACAAAATGATCAAACGAAGGGAGTACATGAAAAATGCTGATGGGAAAACCGAAAACTTCAACAATATATCCTCATATCTAGGGTAGAGAAACAATGTCAAATAAGATTGATATATCTTGACGGATTTTTCGAACAAAACTTCCTAAATAATGAGATAGGTATTTTCACATACTGGTGCATGGCAAGAGCAAATAATAAACAAGAGATGAAAATTAACAATGTAAATCGCACTCGACAATTCAGCATTGACATGAATTTTCAAAAACCAGGAATAACAAAGATATAATTCCAGTTCTTGTATTATCCCCAAAAAAGAAGACTGGGTGTGAAAAATGAGGAGTTAATCAAAGTTATCTTTCTGTTGAATTTCTTAGGTAACGAACGTCAGTTGCTTCAATAATGGCAGACACCAATACATTTGGCTAGCCAAAATTACTCTTTCCTAGCTGGTTTCTTCACCTAGTCCAACCTCATTCAATTATTTTCCCGAGTTCCGATATTGTAGGTTTCAGTTTCAATACTTCGGTTATTTCCTGGCGAGGATGACATTGGATCCTTGGTAACAAGGTGAATTACTGGCTTCTGAACCTTCTTTTTCCTGCCTTGCTTTTGAGCATCCAAATTACCCTGCAATCAAATTGTCCTTTTGATTAGAAAGCAAGTTGGAAAAACTGCAGCACATACAAAATTTAAGTTGTATATTATGGTTTTAAGATTTAGGCGAATCTCAATAGGTGCCAAATGCAATTAAGTATTTTTCTGATGACTAAGATCAGAGTTTTGGGATGGAGATTACCAGTGAGTTCTGAATGTCGCACAATGGCTTCTTTTTGGGCTCCTCGTTGTCACTGCGACTAGCAGGTTTTTGAACAAGTGCACTCTCTAATAGTTTGGCACATTCGGATGCAATCACACCCTCATCTTTGTTAGTGCTGCATTCTGAATTCTCAGATTTTAGTGATTCATCTTCTGCTAGTGTGTCTAGTTCCCTATTTGTGCACTTAAAGCGTGTGCAGCCGCATGATGGTCCACAGCTCCCACCAATGGATCGGCATTTGCACTTTGTAGTCTTGCACAAGGATCTCTTACTGCAAGAACAGCACAGCCCTCCACCACTTCTCTCCTTCTTAACATTTTTTTCATTTGAACTGCTCATTTCGGGGGTAGCCATTTTTGTCTCGTCATTACTCTCTTCAGAAAAAAGAGGATGAACCAGGTCCTGCTGATTAGAAGATGTCACAGTTTAAGAAATTAGCAACCTATTTTACTTGTACTTCTTAAATAAATATGTTTCTCCATGATAAATTTCTTGTTTCGACTTTGAATCATATGCATTATACTAATATAGTTCTAAATTGATGTCAATGGCCCGAACCTGCTTCTTATCCCTGGAATCATGTTTCTCCTTCCGCAATTGTAATTCTTTAAGTAGACAACCAAGATTATTTACTTGTTCCTTTAAATCTTGAATATCATCAAAATCCTTCTCCGGGCTGTCAAGGTCTTCTTCCTGTAACTGAGACCTTGAAGTAACAAAGAAGAGAGTTGAAACACGACATTAAATTAGAGGGCAGATATGGTACTGCCAGCTCATAGAAGTCGAGCATTAAATACTGCAAAATTTAAACCGGTAAAAGTTCACCTTAATTTTTCCGGCCTGTGCATCTCAATTTCTTCTTTCAGCTGTGCAATCTCTTCAGTCATCCTGACCATACAAGCTGTTAGAATAGAGGACCCTTAAATTAATAAACTTAGTATGCAATTCACAAAATTGTGATGATGAGGATACTCTTGTAAGCAACTTTGTGACATACCAAATTATATTTTAAAAGCTCTCATAGTATAAGGAAATTATCAAGTTATAGTACTGGCATGCTCAACAAATGAGACATGAAAAATAATGTTTCGCAAATCATATATTGAGAAAATATCAAAGTACTGATGTATTATTGAGTCAGTGTTGAAGTTTTTGATTCACGGTATGGTATTTGTTTATTTTTGTCGAATGCAAGGTTTCCCTAGTAATTACTGGACCACCAATAAACACCACTTATTTTAGTTTCTACCCCACACCAATCAAATTTTATTCCAAATTTCATTTGCATCAAAACCAAATGCACAAGCTACTAAGACCTCAAATATTTGAGGAATGTAGAGCAACATAGCTATAATTAAAATGAAGATAAACAAAGTAGCACCTCTAAGTCTCTAACAGAGTTGCTGAAAGAATACAATACTCTATGTTATTGACAGTTCCAAACGAAATATACACCAGTGTAAAATAATCATCTCAAAATCTAACACAATTATGCTTAACATTTGAAGTTAAAACAATTAAATAATTTTTTCCACTGCCCAGCAATTAAAAGCTTGTGATGCCACTAACAATTATTAAAGTGTCTCAAAGTACATATTCCTACCTTTATTAGAGTGAAAAAAGATACATTTCAAGATCGTAAACTATCAAGCATGCAAATAAACACAATTACTACCAGAAAACAGCATTTAGCAATACCAAAATAAAGTTCAGTGCTACTAAATCCAGAAATATGCATATGCATTACTATTTAAAAGTGAAGCCCAAAAATCAAATTTGTTGAATAGCAGAGTTGAACCTTTTGAATACCAATTAAGACTGGCCATAACTATAAGGCAAGGACAAGGAAGGGAATATTGGAGTGACAACAGACTTACTTTTCGATCTTGGATTCATATTGAGAACATAACTTGTGCAACTGAGTTGTGACTTCAAGCTCATCCTCAGCATCCTGCACCAACCATTGTTTTGATGTTTTAATATGTTGAGCCAACATATAAATAGGCCATTGCAACAAAACAACAATCAAGCCCATGCAATACACATTTCCAACAGAAAACTAATGAAGTGTCTGCCTATCGAACTAATAAAGTGTCTGCCTATCGAACTAATAAAGTGACTGCCTATCGAACTTCAAATCATATGTTGTTTGATCTACATCCAATCAGCAATTATGGCAGATTAAAAATTACCTGAATTACTTGACCATTTTTATTTTTTGCACCTACATGAGAAATGGCAAAGAAGAAAGGAAATGTGAGAATTTAACAGGGCAAACACAAGTTAGAAAAATTAAGATTCAAACCAAACATGTATTCAAATCTTCTAACCAGATGATCGATTAAATATAACTTTTCGAGTTGCTATCATATCTTTTAGACGCTTGGTAGCAGCGGAAGCTTCCTCAGTCTTCCGTTGCAATACCTAGTGAAAGAAAAATGAGAGAAAAGTTAGGTCTCTCAGAAATATAACAAGTGGGTAGCCACAAACTATTTTAAGCATCTCATTGAAAATCAGCAAACTCATTCAAAGTAATTCAGGTAAGATACACTTAACCATTTTAAGCATCTCATTTGAAGTCAGCAAACTGTGAGCCTTGATTTCATTCCTTCTTCTCTCCTTCTTAAGCTGATGATGCAATTACAGATTTCAGTATGATAAATATACTAATCCAAAGGGAATATACTAGTCCTAGATACAAGCACAACGGCTAGATCAAATTACACTGACAAATTACTTGAGCATTGTTACACATTATCAATCATCAAATCTCAGATATGTAAGAGAATGTTGAAAACATACCTGAAGAACTTCCTTTTCCAGTAAGGCCTTACATAATCTGAATCGCACGGACTCTAACTTGATCTTACATTGCAGTTGAACCTATATGTAAACACAAATTGTTAATTTCAAAGCTAAAGAAAACTTGGCAAGAACTAAAGCAACACTAAAACAAATGAGTACACGTAAACATATTCACCTTATGAGCCTTCAAATTCTGAATCTCATACTGCAACTGCTTAGTTGATTCATCTGCTCTTTTCCTATGAGTTGAAAATTGGGATTGAGATCCCAGTTTTTTCTTCAATTCTGCAACCTGCAATAATGCCACATAAAAACACACATCACAATTTTACCAAAACATTTTCCACTTTAGCACTACAAAGTGCAAACTAATGTTTACCTGTTCTTCAAGTAAAGTCAGCTTCTGAAGATAATCTTTCTTAAGCTTCTCAACTCCATCATTAGAAGCCGAAGAATCATTTCCTTTTTCTTTCCTCAATTCCGCAATTTCCGTCTGCCAAATTACAGAGCACCAATAAATAACTTCCTCTTCAACAATTTTCGTTCTTCAAACAACATCAATCTAGAGTAATATACTAACAACTTCTTACTATAAATCATTCATTTTATTCATTTATAGCAAATTAGCAATTACTTCAATTACATTTTGAAATTAGCAAAATCTGAATCAAAATCCCTAGATTGAGCATGTATTTAGTTATAGGGTGACAAAAATTAATTTGGAATGAATTGATCTTGTAAAATTAATTTTAACTAAACTAAGTTGAATGTAAAGTGATTCGTGTTTAGATACACAGAAGAGTGAGTTCAACAATAATTTTGAGTGCAAAATTCAGGTTAAACCAAACATGGACTTAAGTTAATCCGTTTCAAAAATTTGAAAACGCTTCGGTACAAAATCTAAGAAACCTATTAAAAAAAAAACGAATCCAAACACTGATGTTAAGTAAAGTAAACTTGTCAGAAATGAAAAATCTAATAATTCAAAGAAGCGTCATCAAGATCGGAAACAAATAAAAAAAAAGAACGTGTAGTGAAATTAAAAACTCTGACCAGATACGCTTTGTTCTGTCGTTCAAGTTCGCGAATCCTCTCCTCGTAATTTAGCTTTTCGTTTGCGTCCGAAGCTGGTGAATCGATCGGACTCGATTGTTTGGATCGGCGAGTGGTCTTCTTCATGATTCTCGATTGAAATGGAACGAACTTGCTTTTTAGTTTCAGTTTCAATGGATGCCAAAATGGATCAATTTTGAACAATGCTTTGAAGCCGCTATATAACGTTCATGTGTTGATTCGGCCAAGAAGATAACCAATTATGAAGTGACACGTTAGTGATGTAATTGAAACCCTATGGAGGGAAACCTGGTTGATTCAAATGTCTGAATCAATCTATACTTTTGTTTTTTTTTTTTAGAATATGAATCTATATTTAAATTACTCTATCTGAAATAACATAAAAATTAATTTAATCAAATTACGCATTTAAAAAATATATGTATAAATGATCATATTTAATTTATTCTCTATAAAAATTTAGGTCTATTGTCTTAATTATCTTCAATAATTAATAAAACAGTTTATTAAGAATATAAAAAAAATTAAATTATATTAAGGGAAATTTAGTTAACATTTTTTTATATTTTCATTCCATAAGACATGAAATAAATTTGCTTATGATTTGTTTATAATAAAAATAAAAAGTTCATTCTTCAAAAAAAGAAATTGCTTATGATTCATTATGATCGGAGTATTATGTTTGTTCTAACAGTAATATTGGGCTTATGATAAAATCTTAATAATAATAATTTCAGTAAAAAAATAATATTTTGTTTTAGTATAAAAATAGTAACAGTTTTTTAAAAATTAACAAAAAAATAATAAAGCTTTTAAGAATATTAAAAACATTTCAATTTTTACATCAATTTTTATTTATATTTTGTTTTTCAAATAAACATTGACTTATTATATAATATATTTTATTAAATGGAAATATCTTATACTTCAATTTAGATGTAAACAAAAACAAGAGAAAGAGAAGAAAAAATGAAAAAAGAGATGTAGAATTGCACTCTAGTTATGTGAATTAATTTAATAGGAAAAATGATATAACATTTTTATTCTTGATAAATGACAAAAATAAAGTTAATTTCAACATGAATAAGAAAATAAGTAGATAAATAAAATTTTAAATAAACTTCATTTATCTCTACCTAATTTCTCTTTTCTCAATTTCTGTAAAAACAAACACAAATTCCTGTATAAACATAGACATAACCTAACATCTCACTTTTACACAACCAGTCAAAATCAAAATATTACAATTTACTATTAATTAGTAAAATTTAGATTAAGAATAAAACAAGTGTTCGTGTGATCCTCTCAATCCTCTTTTGCAAACTATCACAATTATAGAGAAGTACTCTTTATAGAGAAGATTTTATTTGATGCTCTTTCACAATTATGCATGCGATATAAAAATAGTGCAGATAACTTCATGAGCATTTGAATGAGATAAAGCATGTCTTTTTTCAATTTATCCAATGATTTTAAGCTCGTAGTTAAGCCATGGGAAAGCACCACATTAGTGATGCCCAAGAGATTTGAAAAAACTAATCATATCAGTATAAAATCAGGTGGCACATTTCACTTTACTGCACCTATATGATAGATAACAAACAAAAACTTCAAATTTAAATGTCCATGACATAATATGCAAATATTGAACGATACATTACTTCTTATAGAGAGAGAGGGAAAAAAAAAAAAGGCAAAACACGTCTAAAAAATAAAGGAAAGTAGGAAACTATACAAAATTTTCATCTTTATTTACAGTGAAAAATGTGGCAGCTTTACATAAAATATATATCCCACTTCAGCACAGAGGCTGAGCATTGACATACCCCCAGCAGCTGATTTGAAGAACATGGAAAACACCTAAAGCTGCTTCTTATGCCTTTCATCTAAAACCTTCTTGAGCAAAAAATGCTTAAACAAACAAGGTGTAAGAACAAAAAATATAAAGGCAATTCATCTATGTCCCTGTTTATCTGCTGCAGGCAAGGGAAAATCAATTTCCTAAATATTAAACTAGTTGCCTATGGTCTTTTGGGTATATATACACACACGTCACCGTAAAGGGTAACAAATGAAAAACATTAATCAGCGTCTGTTGTTTTCTTTTTCATCTTGTGTTCTTTTCTGTCGAGGCTTTCTTCTATCTTCAAAATTTCCAGGCTCCTTACTGACAGATTCATCTGACTTACCCGCAGCATTCCTGTCCCAAAATGGCACACTACCATTGGATGATGTTGCCCTACGCATAACTCTTGGTATTTTTACCGGCGAGTCTGCGTCCACAAAATTACGCTCTGCCTTGGGGACAGAGGCAGCATATTCTGGTTTAGATGTGGACATTTTCTGTGGTATATTCATAGTGACATTTTGTTCATGGATGTTGCTAATTTGTTTCTTGAGTTTGGATACTTTCGAATTCTCTGATTGCAAGGAAGGTGGTGGTAGACTTGGAACAAGAATTATAGTGGATTTCCGCAATTTCTTTTTCTGATTACCATGGGCATTCGATTTGACCTAGGATCATAGTGCACTGTCACAAAATTAGTCCATTGAAACCGCTCTCTTTATTATTTTTATTTAGTATCTTTTAGGCACCTATCCTTAAATACAAAATAGTGATATTAAAAAAAATTTAGTGAGTGATATGCTAACTAATTGTTAAATGCATGTTTTGTTACAAATTTTAAATGCGGTTTACTTAATTATAGTAAATTTATAATCTCTTTATTTCACTATAATTATGATAAAATTTACACAAATATTCTTACTAAAAGAATATTAAATTTAATTGTATTACCATTTTAAGACATTGACAGTCTCTCGTGTTATCTATAAAATCTATGAAAGATAACAAATAATTATATAATATCTTTTCATTAAAAGACATGAATAATTTTATTACAAAAATCATTTATGATTAATGAATTTCAAACAGTAATAAGAGTACCGGTTTTCTAATTAAAATTGTATTACTAAAGATGATTTAAATTAAATAAATTTGCTAAATGCGAAGAAATATTTTTGTAAACAAATGCTAACAAGTGTAATAAGAATACTCAAATAATAATAAGAGTATTGGTTCCAGTAAAAATAATAATAATAATAATAATAATAATAATAATAATAATAATAATAAAAGTACTGATTTTCTAATCAAAATTAGAAAAAACAAATTATTGAAAATTATAGTTTTTGAAATTACTACGAATGCATGGAAATAAAAAAAAAAATATATGAAAGAAGTTTAGACTTTTTAGAGGATGATGACTATTGAGCATGCACCTGTGTATTTCCTATGTCAGAGAGAGGTTTTCTGGGGCCTTGATCATTGGTTGCCTCGGCAGGCCTATCAGCTAGTGCTCCCTGAAGTAATTCTGCGCCTTGAGTAACAAGAAGTAATTCAGATTGTATTGGCTCCTTTGACTCATTTAAGATTGATGTTCGGTTAGCACACTTAGTTGCTAGGCAACTGCAAGAACTCCCACAGCTATTCCCCATAGCTTTGCACGAGCATTTTGTTGTCTTGCACGTTGAGCTTTTGCTACAAGAACAACAAATATCTGATTTAGTTTCTCCTTGTGCACTTCCAAGTCTATTACTTAAATTGTTTTTGAAATCTTTTGAACTGCTGATATTTGACTGATTACTTTCCTTTTCTGAACGCCTGCTCTTAGATTTCCTTTTCCCAACCCTTAATTTTCCTGATTCTTTCCACTCATCATCTGTTTCCTCCACGTCATAACCATCTGATTCTGTCTCATCACATGTATCCATGTCCTCCATTAGAAGGGTAGACTGACAGAGTTCCTAAAGGTAAAATAAGTAGCAGTGAATTTGCAGGCATAGTGATAGTTGTATGAGAGCTAGTAATACTAATATAGTAATATTTGAGATCTACCTGCTTGCACAAGTCATAATTGTGACCCTCAACATTCAAGTCAGAATATTCTGAGTATCTTTTCAAAGTTGCACTCTGCCAGAGTTCAAAGGATATGGGAAAAAGGTCTTTTTAAGAATAAAATACTAAATAATTGAGGAATCAAAGTGCTAAATTAGGTGGGATAGTGCTTCAATTCTATATAGTGCTGCTAAAACTTGTGGAGGGGAAAGATTGACAAGTTATTTACGTAATACAGCTTCATCTAAATGATGCTATACAGGTAAACACACAAACCTGCAATTTCAGCTTACGAGTAAGCTCAGCATTTATCTTTTCCAACTGTCGAAGTGAGTAGCTTAACCTTACTAATTTTTCTTTTAGATCTCTTATTTCCATGTCTTTCTCTCTGCAAATTACTTCTTTATCTCGCAATGAACATCTGAGATTAAAAAAAGAAAAAAGCCAGAGGGGAATGTCAGCCATATCATTACAAAGGGAAATTGTTTTCATTGCTTGTGATTTAATACATGTTGCTTTCAGACTCCAGTTTAAATTAACAAGGTATAAGGTAAAATCATGGGCACATGCAGATAAGTTAATACCTGGAGGAAGATGCTATGTTGAACAAATAATTCATCAAATTTTTGGCATCAGCAAGGGACCGGACTTGGTTCCAACGTCCTTTGCCACTGAAAACCCGTTCGGACTCTTCTGCCTCTGACAACTGGGATGCCATAGACACTAGAGTTGTGGACGAAGTAGAAAGCATGTTTCCAAGGGCGAAAATCCTAGAATTTCTCGCACCAGGAGACATTGATATGGGGCAATCACTACATTAGCAACCAGTCAGTGTTAGTCAAAAGTAGATTGCCAAAGAAAAACCTCGAGATTACATTATATAATTATTGAAGGAAAAAAAATAGGTAATTCAAAGGCATTTCACCTGGTATTATTTTGCCTCATCAATTCTGCCTCTTCCTTTAGCCTGGTCATCTCCTCGGCCATTTTAGCCCTCCTGAAATGAAAAACAATGATTACATGATCTAATGACAAGAGCCCAAATAAAGATAATATAAAAGCCTGTATAAAATGTAGAGTAACAGTAATTCTCAGCAGAGAACTTTTAAGCTTCACTATACCACTGTCACACCAGTTACCCTATAGCCACTGGGTATCCATTATTCCACTCAATTATTATGTTCTAGATATATTGCAAAAAAATTAGCCAAATTTCACATGTAAAGTGCATAGACATCACACGTAGCACTTATAAAGGAAATACTAAAAGAATGTTACAGTGTCTGTGGGTTTTTAAAAAATAACTTCTGGTACAAGTTGAAAATCACATTTAGGTGTAAAAATTTCTTAGACTCTCATTTAACTTCTCTATGAACACTTAACTTACAAGGACTTTTTTGCAAGTGAAAACCATAAACTTATTTTGATTGAGAATTCCAAAAACTACATTCTAATCCAAACTAGACCTTACAGTGATGATTACATTCAACCAATAGAAATTTATAAATGAAGGGAATTCAATCGAACCATTTAAATAGTCCAGAATCCTAAATTTCCTAGAATTTTCAATTACCTCATTTAAACACACACTTAGTGACTTGTAAAGCCAATAAAAATTAGTAAATAATCGGTCCAAGTTTTCCTATCTATTAGACTTGTATGGAGAAGGTATAACAACCAAATTCGGCATACAAAAAATACATACAAGGTCGAATAAATCAACATGCCTGATTGGCTAATACATACTTGATGCCTACTTAAAAAAGGTAATATAACAATATAACCTAGATTTGCAATTTCTTAGTGATATAAAAGGCATGGGGTTTCCAACATCCTAGCCTTCAAAATTCAAACTTACGCTCATAAATTTAATAAAGCACCCACCTAATGATTTTAGAAAAATCTTAAAGTAAAGGACACATACTCTCTGATTTGACGTTCATATTCTGCACGTACTTCATGCACTCGGACAGTGACTTCAAGCTCATGCTCAATTGCCTTCATCAAAACCTTTTAAAGAGAAAAATGTTAGTGAAGTGGCAGATACCAAAACAAAGACATCCACTCATTATAGCATGCACAAAACTATGACCCATAGTCTAATCAGTATGCCAAGAAGTGAGAGGTATAATCATTAGAATGAACACCAATGTTTAAAAAGCAATTTAATCCCCTGTACTATTTAAAAAATCATCATAAAGTTACCACTACCTGAACTCCAGGACCATTTCCACCTCCAACACCTGTGTATAAAACAATAAATTGCCAGTTATTAGTAAGCTCACAAAATATGAAAAAGAGTTATATGGCCCAATAAGTCTCCTAACCCATAGTTTCACGTGAGGAAGCCCTTCGAGATTCCAGAAGTTCTTTCAGCCTTTTTGTAGCCAAGGAAGCTTCTTCTGTCTTCCTTTGCAATACCTGCGATAAACATATAAAATGGTGGGATGAACAGCATAAAATAGACCACAGCAGCAACTGATGTAAACCAACTCACCATCTTTTGTCTCTGATTCAAGGCTAGCAATTTATGCATCTCGTATTCATTCCTTCTGCCTTCTTTCTTAAGCTGGTTATGAATCAAAATATGCATCAGAAGACTTGTTATCATCATTCATGAATAAATAATTTGTTGAACGAGTGTTAGTTAAAGAGTCAATGTATAGATGAGACCAGAATGTAATGGAAAATAGAACTCCAGAAGTTAAGAAAAGATTACCCTCTCTAAAACCATATAATGGAATAATAAATGACATTGAGATTGTTATTAAAGAGGTTAAGGGAAGTCTTCCCGTGTGCATTTACCTGGAGAACTTCTTTTTCACGTGAAACTTTCCATAACCGAAATTGTTCAGTTTCCTGCTTAATCTTATGCTGAAGTTGAACCTACAGAAAATAAACAATTAGTAATGCCCCAAAAGGATTAAGGAAATGACCAGTTCTGCAGTGTCACCGCATGGTCAGAGAGAAACTATGTATTGGAACTTCGTAAAATCACGGCAAATTGGCATTAAGACACGAGAATGGACAATTCAACTCAAATCCAAACATGTTATAAGAAAAGTTTAACTCTGAAAATACAAAGTGCCACAAGATAATTGCACCTTTTGGGCTTTAATTCTTTGGATCTCATCTTGAAGTTGTTTCGTAGCCTCATCACTATTTTGTTTTTGTCTCAAGATTTGAGCCTGAGCTTCTTGTTTTTTCTTCAGGTCGGATACCTGAAAAGCAAATAATCAGTTTATGGCATTGAGTAGGCATTCAGCACTAACACATTCCAAATAACTGATCACCTGTGCTTCAAGAGCATTCAACTTTTGAAGGTAATCCTGCTTTAACTTTTGAGCACCGTCATCAGAGGTGGATGAAATATTTGTGAAATTGAACTTAAGATCCTCGATTTCTTTCTACCAACAATATACATAAGCCGTTATTACACTATTTTTAAAATGAATGAGAACCTAGAGATCATATCACAGACCAATTACCTGCAAAATTTTCTTTTCATGTTCCATCTCAAGGAGTTTCTTTTCATAATGATGCCTGATAACTGAAGTATCAGAATTACTGTACAACTTCATTTCAGCCTTCAACCAGAGAAAAAAAAAGTAAAGACATGTCAGAAAGATAATCACATCCCCACAAAACATGTAATACAGTACAACTAGATAACAACAACTTTTACCTCCTTTTGTTCAAGTTTCTTATCCAATTCTTTGAGCTCTTTATCCAACTTTTCTTGAAGAGATGAGTGTTCTAGCTCCTTCTCATCATCTTCCATATCATCTGTAAACAAATTATAGATGTTCAAAACAAAATATTCATCCTTATTTAGGATGAAATGCCAATTTACATCCTAGGAAAATATAAATAAATAAAAACAGTATTTAGAAGTCCAAATGTTTGAAGGAAAGCCTTTATGTAACAGTTGAAATGGTTGCCATGTGACTAGGAGATCACATATTCCAATGGTGAGAATAGTTTCTTGTTTCTTGTAATTGCAAGAGGTTGACACTTCCCCACACCCAACATAGCAGCAGTTTTCTGACATCAAGTTGCCTTTTTTAAGAATTTCAAATGTTGCAGCAGTATCTTTTAGAACCCGTGAAGTCATCTTAAAAATTTAATAGCTGGACCATTTTCAACCAAACAAATAAGGCGAGAGCAATATTTTTAGCATCAGCCACAAGCATTGATATCATACTCAATGAATAGTTATGATTATCTCAAAATCTCTTTCTCACATCAATTTTATACTTTCTCTCCTTTTCTACTATCTCTCTTCCTTTACTGTCACATTTCCAACTTTTTTTCTCTTCCCTTTTTATCTTGTTCTTCCTAACATTGTTCTCTGAGTATCATTTTTACTCGATAAAATATCACTATACCGCAATACTTCAATAAATCAAATTTCCCAATGTATACCTGGAAAGTCCACAGCTTTGGCATTACAATCAGATGAAAACTCATCACCATGTCCATCTTCATCATAATCAGTACAATCAACAAAATTGCTAGAACTCATGGATTTTGGAATTTTCAAACGTAGCAACTCCCTTTCCAGAACTTGGATCTTTGACACATAAGATTTCACTAGATTATAATCCTAAAAATCGATTCAGACCATCTTTAGTCATGCATCCATTTCTGAAAATTGTAACCACGCATTAACAAGGACTTAATGTAGTCAAACCTGATTTGAATTTGAGTCAATCTCATCCCATGATTTACCATTTCGAACTGATTCTATTTTCAAAATCAGTTGGTCTCTTTCAACCTAAAAAAATTTTCAATACCTTAAGTGAGACCCAAGCACTTGAAATAAAAAACACAAGGAACTCAGCATTTATTATAACTGAGGAGGGAAAACATAAAGAATCAGAAGAAGACCTGGGCATCGAGAGCACGCTGTACTAAACTCTCGGAAGTTACTTGCTGTCTTTTAAGCTCCTGCTTTAGTTCTGCATTACTTGCTTCGAGTAAGGATATTTTGTGTTTAAGAATCTGAGAAATTGAAGAAGAAAAAATCAAAGGACATCAGAAACATTTAAACACTTCTGACGCTTGCTAAATTAAGGATGTACCTGAAGCTCCTCCAATGGTCCACTGGCATCGCCTCTATAAAATAGAAGTTCAGCTTGCAACTGCTCAATTTGATTCCGCATTGTCTGCACTTGAGCGGCCACTGGATCACGATTAATCTGAAACAAGAAAATTCAAAATCATAAAAAAAAAAAAAAAAGGCAAACAATCCTGCCCAGAGAAGAGTGAGATGGCAAAGTGATACACCGCTTACGGTTGCCTTGTTCTGAATGTTGCGAGCACGATTTGAGTATTTTAAAGTGTTCAATGTCTCTTCAGCATTTGAGTCAGCAGGACTAACACATGCTGTAACATACCCAACAAATAAGAAAATACATGTAATGATAGAGAGTACCAAAATATGACAAGTCTCTCACCATACCTATCATCACTGTTTTGCTATTTCCTCCAAGAGAATCCTACACATACATCATCCAAGTACGTGTCATGATAAGATATCAATTCATGTGGTAGAGATTTTATACTAAATACTATAATTAAAGCTTTTAGTGACATGAGTCAGTAATACATTCTACCCATGTGAGACTTGTTTTAATGGTTTTTATATGTCAAACAGAATGACGAGGCACACTCCAACAATGCGTGAACTCGTGAGTAAACTTTAATATGTAAGATGTGCTTTTATGTTCCATTGTAGAGTGAGTATAAGCAATAAAGCATACGACTTGTGTTACTCAAATAAAATTTGCACAAACCTGCAATAGTCGTGTTAATTTGCTATCCCGGTATGGCACATGGCCTCCTTCTTTTCGCTTTTTTTCATCTCCCAAAGCACTAATTACATTTCCAAGAGCCAATAAACCCTTGTTGATATGAATTCCTAATCCATGAATAATTGATTATTAAATAACAGAGCTAGCACCTACAAAGAAATTAGCTAGCAGCAAAAAGGGCATTGTTAATTGACTCAGTTTTCAAATTTTATATTTTAACAATTCTATTCCTAACCCTATAATTATGTTGTATTGTTGGCAAAGAGAAATACCTTCTTTTAAACGCATGCCATCTGCACCAGTTCGTTTTGCACGTTCAGAACCAGCTAGGTCCACTAAATGAAATTTGGCACATAAGATATCATCACCCTTCTTTTGCTCCATAGTGATTGTGAAAATAGCATGTGAACGACTAGTCAAACATATGAACCAAACAGTTAACATTACTACAAATTAATATTCTTTCAACGCTTTTCATACTTATTAAGTCGGTATCAAAAAATTAGCCACAAATCCAAGAATTGTGTATTATAGAGATTGATTGACTATTCATGTTGACAAACTACATTTTACCTTGATTGACTATTCATGTTGGTACTCCCAGTGGCACGTGACAATGAACCGCTTGAGAGATATGATGCCATTTCTTCTTTTGTCTTTACTTCAGGCTCAGTCACACCAGCAAGTGTTATTCCTCCGTTTACTGTTTCTCTGATTTGTATAGGAACTTTGTTGGGCAGAGTGATCTTTACAGTAGATGCTACTTCTCCTCTAGAAGAATTGGGATCGAACAAATCATAAACCTCTTCCTTGAATATCTGTAATTTTTTTTAGCAGCTCAAATCTTAAAATTTCTGATCTCAATGGATAATTACAGAAAAAATCAGTCATTCACCGATAACAGTGTTGCTCACCTCAATAAATGATACTCTAATCAAAAACTCTGTAGAGTCCTTCATAGTCTTAACTCTTTTGTATATATTTTCCATGACCTTCGGTATAATTCCATCACTACTTCCCTCTCCATTATAATTGGTACCCATTGAGTATGTTTTCCCAGAGCCGGTCTTACAAAAAATATGGGGAAAATACTCGATTACAACTCACAACAATACAAGTCGAGATTACAATCAATTAATATACAACATAATGCTCTGTTTATTTTGTGAAAACATTGTGTTTTTATTTTTTGAAATGTGTGTTCGTTTTACCTTAATGTGGTACTCTTGAAATGAACCATAGTAATGGAGAGAAGATGAAATGTCAGTCAATCAAGATGCATTTCCATAAATAATGAAAATATTTTTTTTGACATTTTCATTGTTTCTATAAATGTAGACAATTGTTCACTTCAAAAGTCTTTTACCTTCTTAACAAATAAAATTAATAGTTTAAAACATACTTTACAAAATGAAAATAAGAAACATTTTCACAAGATAAAAGGCCCCTAAGTTTCTCAAATAAATTTTCGCAATCCTATGGCTTACATAACAAGCAACATTTGAAAATCATACCTGACCATAAGCAAGAACCGTGGCATTATAGCCATTGAAGAGTGCATCAACAAGCGGCGCAACACAATCATCATACATTGAAGATGAAGGTTGTCCTGTGCTACCATATACATAATCATATGTGAATGAATGAGACCCGATTTGCACCTATCAAACACATCAAAGTATCAAATCCATAATAACTTTTATAATTCAAACATAAGCAATCTAAAATGAACAACAAAAAAATGAAATAATGTAGCACCTGTGGTTCGCCGGGAACAACAGAAATACAATCTGTGCAACCAAGGAGAAGCTCCGACGTGATGAGAGGGCGAATATTGACAGCAACTCGCACACTTTGTGTAGAATCTGTATTCTCCATCTATAACTAATTTATCCTGACATGGAAACCCTAAAACCCCAAATTGAATGCGAAAATGAATGCAATATTAATTAATCGATCATATTATATAAATCTTCGAGCTGGTTAATTAAATATTGGATTGTATAAAATAGAACGAAGATTGTTTAATGAGAGGTTAATTGCCTGTGAGATGATGAACGATGTAGATGGAAGAGAAGGGAAAATGAAGAAGAGTGAGGAAATGAATATTGCGTGAGGAGCGAGCGTTGGAGAAAGAATGGAAGGGAAGGAAACGAAAGGGGTTTACGTTTTTTGTTTGAATAAGGGGGAGTTTTGATTGAGAACGTGTGTGAGGTTTGTATTGAACTGCATGGGAGAAAAAGGCGCTTCGGTGTGTAATTCAAATATGGTATATGAGCACGCGCGAGGCACGTGTAGCGGAAACTAATAATAATGGTGAAATGGTTAAACAATGTCCGAGTAAATTACTAATTTATTTCTCCATTAAATTGGAGAGGTCTTACGTTTATCCTGAATTTTATAAATGGATAAATAGGATCCTTAAAATTTTGTAAGAGAGTATAATTCTATCTTGTAATTTTTTTATTAATTTATTTTGTTAATAAGACTGATTTTAAAAATATGGGATTTAATTTATCCGATTTTTAAAATAAAATTTTAATTTTAATTTTTTTTTTTTAAATTGAATCTATGTCATCATTGTAATGACAACATCTTTAGCTATATAATTCATTTTTGTTTTTCTTTCGTAATTTCATATCTTCTTCTTTTAAGAACCACAAATGCTACATTATTTTAATTTTTTGTTTTACAATGACATTTAAGAACCTTGCCCATTAGCTTTGTTTTCCACACGTCTCAATATGTTTCCCATTAAGCAGCTAATTCCTTATTCTCACCAACTCATATAAAGAAGTTGCAGTTACATATATAATCCTGAAAAATTTAGAGAAAGGATACGAAAATAATTATCTTCTAGAGTAATTCTTAGTTGTAGCAACTCTGATTACAATTTTTCTTTCACAATGACATTTGAGAACCATTGATTCAAGTTTTCACCAATTGAAGAAGACAATATTTTATATGATTTCGAACATCATAGAAAGTGAAGAAGAGTGAATTATATAAATGGACGTTATTTTAATAAGAAAAATATTTGAAATCATAGAAGAATAACAAAAATAAATTATATAGATGAAGATGTTACCGCTACAATGATGATATTGTTTCAATTTTTAAAAAAAATAGTTTCAATTTCGTCTTCAAAATCAAGCAAATTAGTCCATCATGCTTTCATAATCAGACAAATGATTATCTTTTTTTCGTGACAATTAATTAACTAACAGTTAGACACGTAAATGAATAATGTTCGTGTCAACCTCGTTAACGGAAATATTACACTATCTAATGTATTTCAATTTCAATGTATTACTTATCTATTTCTAAAATTTGAATAATAAATGCTAGACCATGAAATTTCATATAATAATTAAGTGATTTACTCATTAAGTAATTGAATATTATATGGATTAATTTATATTTAATGCAAATTAATTGGTAACATAAAAATTAAATAATTAACCTTTTTTTACAAATTATATTGTTTGTATTTTATAAAGATGAGACAATTTAATCCAGAAGTTTTTTGTTAATTCATTAAAACATTATAGTTCTTTATTTTCTTTCTCTTTTACTAAATAATATATCAAATCAACTTGATTTGCCAAGTATTTTTCTTTTCTCATACTTTTTTAATTTTTTCTCTACTCTCTATTTCTGTTCAGAGCGAACGCAATCCTAAATTATAAGATGAGAAAGGTGACATGTTTCCTACGTGTATGTTTGTGAGCTATAGAAAATAGGCACGTGATTTGTGTGCAGGATGCATATTGAAGATTGAAATTATATAAGTTTGATGTGACACATCATAATTTCTGCAATAAAATTATTGGAAAAAAAATAATTCTAACTGGTGGACTAACCCGCAAATTATATTTTGAATTAGTGTGACGTAAAAAAAAAAGATAATTACACATTGGCTTGAATATTCAATTAATTTATGGAAAATATAAGTCATTTGAATTTATCTCTTGTAAAATAAAATTTTTAGTCTAAATTTCTACAAAATAAAAATATTTTTATTTAGTCTCTATTATTTAACACTGTTGATTTTTTAACAGTTGAATAATTAATTACTTTAAATTTAGTTCATGCAAAGTTTAAGAAATTTGAATCTAGTTTATGCAAAATAAAAAATTTCATTTTAGTTAATGTAAAATACAAGAAAATTTATTTTAATCACTACATAATAAATAAATAATGATTTTACTCCCGCATTGGGATTTTATAATAAATTATAATCAATGTATTAACATTATTTTTATTTTTATGTATAAGATATACAAAATATTAATTTTGACTAATTGATTAATGACAATCATTTATCACATGTATGATTATATATTTTATCATTTTTTTAGCGACTTATTTTCAAATAAACAATATGGAAAAATTATAATCAGTGTATTGAAATTGTTCTTATTTTTATGTTGATGATATTAAAAAAACACTAATTTTAATTAATTATTTATTGACAAACATTTGTTAGTGTATGATTTTTATAATACATTTTTAATTAGTATATTATAATTATTCTCGTTTTTATTTAGAAGACGTAAAATAATACTAAACTTAACTAATTGATTAGAGACAAACACTTGTTTCATGCATGAATTGTAGGTTCAAATAACTTCTTTTGCGACCCAAATTTAGAAGGGTAAAACAGTGAAAAAACTAGAGTGTAAAAATATTATAGTTATTGTATTATAAATTGTTTTTGTTTTATGTTGAAGATATTAATAAAATACTAATTTCAACTAATTATTTTGTGATAAATATTTGTCTTGTATATAGTTTCTACAATAAAAATAAAAACAGATTTTTTTTTTTATTATGTAAAGACTAAAATTAAATTTCTTGCAAATTACAGAAATTAAAATTATTTTATTTTACAAATACTAAAATCATGTTTATTGAATTTTACGACGACTATATTTAAAGTTATTAACTACTCAACTGTTGAAGATTAAAAGAAAAGGTTTACATTTTGCAACTAAAAATTTATTTTGTCGAAACTAAAATTAAATTTATTACATTTTATAAAAATTTATTTATAAATTATAAATGACTATTACTTAGATTCTTAATTATAAATACTCAAACTATTTCAACTAATTACTATAATTAACTTAAATATAAATGCGTATTTCATATCGCAATATATATTTTCTCATACGCATTAAAAATGCTCCAACCAAATATTTAAGACACCACTTTATTTATTTACAGAAAATATTAACAAATGTTTAAGTAAACCTGTTAAAGATCACAATATAAAAGAAAAATATAGAATTGTAAAAATATATTAAAATTTTCAATATATTTATTTATTTAAGAAGTGCCTTTAGAAACATATGTTATTTTTAAAATATTAATGTTATGTTAGTATGTCAATTCCTTACTATGCGCCGTATGTACAAATCAAAATTTGAGATCAACTTTAATGATTTGGTCTAGTAGTCAATCGACCAACATTTGATTTGCATGATGCAGATTCGATCATTGTTAGTTTTATTGGATGAAGAAAATTTTAATTTTATTTTGTAAGTAATCAGTAAATCTAAAAGTCCTCCTTACCATAAATTTTTATTATAAAAAAAAATATGAGATCACTTTATCACGGTAGTTTGTTACCCTTTCATCCTAATCTTATATTTACTTATTATTTTAGATAAAAATATCACCTCAATTGGAAACAATTGTTAGGAACAGGGGATGAGAATATGCCAAGTCAAATTAGACTTTACAAAACCTAAACTTGTTTTGTAAAAAAAATTAATGTATAAGTTTGGTATGTACTATATCATAGATTTTTTTAGGCCTAAGTCAGACATTTATGAAAATTTGGTACAACTTGTTAGTTTACTTAAAAGTCTATTTTATATTAATATTTTTAAATAAGTAATCATACACTTTTTTAGTAGATTAACAAATTAATAGGTCAATATTTTTTAAATTTAACATGACATTTTAAAGAATTCAACTTTATATCATTTTATATCGCAAATCTATTTTCTTATAATATATTTAACTATATGTCAAAAACTAACAAAGAATAATATAATTAAATTACTAAAAAATTAACAAATTTATAATTTAACATAAAACTAAAAATATAATATATATATATATATATTATTCATATGTACTTAGTAGATCGGTGTAATAAAATTAATAAAATTTGTATGGTCTGTACTTTGATTTTTTTAATTAAATAATATTTTTTTAAAAAATTAGCCTTATATGTTAAAATAAAAATCTAATACCTTAAACCATAGATCCTATCCATGATTTGATTTAGTATATCTTCCTCTAGTTTTCTTTTTTACTCATTCCTACCTCTAGTTAGACTAGTTAGGAAAACCATTTATCTATTTATTCAACGATAAAATAAACTTGAGACAGACACGCAAGCCGCGTACGTCGTCCTTATAAAATTCGGATTAGATTTAACATTTACGAGCCAGCATCCAGGCGCCACATAAATGAATCTAACGATGAATAAAATCTATAATTCGCGGCTTTCGAGCATATAATAATAGATCATTGCGTAAAAGTGCGTTTTGATAGGACTAACTACTACGTACAAGAAAGAAATTAACCCTGTAACTTGGATGAGGAAGAAACTTAGACAAATCCAACCAACTTTGGCTTTTCTTCCACTGTCTCCTTCACAGCCACTCCCAAATCTCCAAGGGTAAACTTGTCATATCAGTTTTCATTTTCTCAGAGGAACAAGAAATGAAGAACCTCTATTAATCTATTTCCAGGGAAAACCATCTTATCTTCCAAAAACATTGGAATAATTTCATTAATACCATTGAGGTACCTTAGATCTCACATGTATCCCTTAATTATTTATATATATTTTTTAATATTCTCTTCCCTCTTTTTCATCACCCGCAAGACACATCGAATTTTTAATAAGATACTCCGCCCGATTTTTTAGGGTTTTGTTTAATTTTTTTTTAAAAACAATTCTTGCAGGTTTTATTTTCCGTTCAATTTTAACGCGTTTGCGTTTTATGTAATCCCGTTTAGAAATCGTGAGTTCGTGACATTGAGTTGAAAGGGTCAAGTGATTTTCATCTGTGAAGTGATTGCAATTGCATGAACTTGTGCTTCAATTTCGACAATGGTGTACCCAGGTTCAGTGCAATTTTCTCGTGACGTTAGGCTCAACAATAATAATGGACTACGTAATTTTCAGCATCATGTACGTGCTTATTTGAATTTTAGTTTTTAGCTACTTTTTTGCGTCTGTATAGTTTTTAATTCAGAATGTTGAGTTTCATTTCCATTTCATTTGACAGAATCCGGCGCGGGTTGGTCGATTACATTTGGTCACTATGAATCTTCTACCGCGTACTTTGGTATGGATTTTGTGGATTTAAAAATGAGTTTAGTGTATATGTAATGTCGCCAGATGTACTCTCGATGTAAATTAGTTTTATCCTGATATCTTTAATAAGAACTCGTTATATTGGCATGTAACCATAAAATGTAACTACGTAATTCTGGATTCTCATTAGACATCAGTGCAAAACTAGTTTATACTGACAACATCTCACATCCTTTTTTCTCTTTAAAATTTAGCTTTGAAAGTATTTAGGTCATTGGCTGAAATCGGGTCTTGTCTCAATGTCTCTTGAGCACTAGACAACTTTTATTTTGCTTCTGTATGGGTTAATGTTGATTGTGTTTACTCAGTGTGAAATCTGACTCCATCGAAAACTTTCTTTTGGAATTTAACAGAAGCAAGATTCTTTGGCACTCCATCTTTTGAGTGGAGTACATGCCCCAATAAGGCACGCACCTTCTAGGTACAGTGTTTTCGTATGTCGGTCTGCCATGATACCGGGTGGAGGGAGCGGGACTGCCCTCATGAAATCTGCTAGTGTTATTTTAACGAGGTTGGGCTCTTGCCTTTTCCTGTTAATTGAGAAAAGTTTCCACAATTTAGTGTGTATGTATGTGTGTGTTTATATATGGTTTTGTGATTCCTTGCTTTTATTTTTCACTATGAAATTTATGTTTGTTAGGATGTGAACCTTTTGTGCAATAAAATTTAAATTTTCTGTCCTTCTCATAATGTTAGATGTATATGCTAATGCTTATGCCATTAATATTTTCTACATCTCTTCTGAATTCATGTTAATGGTTTTACTATAATCAGCTTGTAGTTATTGTTTAGAGGTATATAAATATTTATCACGACATGGTAGATCAGTAAGATTTTCTTTGATATATTTGTCAATTCAGTTGGATTCATCTTTAAACTTATGGCTAGTCAGTCATCTAGTATAAAACCACAGTTGCATGGATACTTCCCCAGCCTCCCTACTCCCATCCAGTTTTTGGTATCTATTTATTAGCTTGTGCCTTCTTGACATATATTTTTGAGCAATTTAAATCTGTTGTACGATCTGCTTCTTTTTTCTGAGAGAATAAAAATTGGCATTGACTAGAGCCACCAAGATTTACATTAATTAGCATATTGATAGAACTGGAACCAGATTAGAACTAAGTATATTACAGAAGAGAAATTTCCTCGGTGAGAGTATAGAATCTTTATTGAAAATCACTGAACAAATCACAGGTAGTTCGAGACTTCGAGGTACCTGCAACCTCCCACACAACTATTATTTGACAAAATATTATCGACAAAATATTACTGCTCTCTACCAATATCACCTATTAATAGACTCCCTTTCAGCTCCTCCCCCCTAACTATTGTCAGTTTGTAATTACTGACAGACCTATTTTAACTCTTTATTTGGCTTCCTCCTTACATAGACTTGATTAGAGTGCCTTGTTCTATCATATATGAACTTGTTTGCAAGATGATATTGTGATGCATTTAATTTGTATCTATCTTTGTGTTATTTCTGAAGGAGGGGGACTGGTATCAATTGGTGTTAGATTTGTATTGTTTCTTGTTGCATCTCTTCCTTTTTTAAGCCTATTATTCAATGCATAATCTATGAAAAAATTTATTTTTAGATATTTATGCAGGTCATATAATTCTTTACTGGGAAGCCCTATTTTGCTTCGATTGATCCCAGCTCTTGGTATTATTGCCTTTGCTGTTTATGGTCTTGAGCCACTCCTCCGTCTCAGCAGGATTCTATTTCTTCAAGTAATTACCAACTTATCGTTCAATTTTATTTCTTCATTTGTTCCAAGTATGATTGAATACTATTTAATTAGCACTTCTTCTAATTTGAGAAGTTTTTTTTCAGAGGACCGACAGTAGTTGGAAGAAAAGTAGTTCACGCTATATAATGACATCTTATTTTCAGCCATTATTGTTGTGGACTGGGTCGATGCTCATATGCAGGTTTGTTTCTGGATCAGTAAGTATACCCCTTCTAAATCCTCAGCGGTGTTGATCATAGCATTATTTGTTTCAGGGCATTAGATCCAATAGTCTTGCCATCTGAGACTAGCCAGGTCGTGAAGCAACGGCTACTTAATTTTGTGAGATCTTTGTCAACAGTGATTTCATTTGCTTACTGTTTATCAAGGTATTGTATTTCTGGAAGAATCATGACCAGCAGAATTGTAAATGGTTTTCTTTTTGTATTGATTTTATTTTCTATTATCTTAAACTAAGGATCTAAGTTATATATAAGCTCCCCTCCCTGCAATGTTGTAATCAGTTTGCATTGCCTTTTGTTAGTAGTTACCGTGTTCTGCTTTGTATCAGTTATGAAGAAGTACTGCTTCATTTTTCTGATTTTTTTGTTTCTCTATCATTAAATTTAAGTGTATTGGGGCCTCGTTGTGTTTAAATTATAATGTTCTATGGTTTATTTCTTGTTTTCAGCTTAATTCAACAAGCTCAAAAATTCTTTCTGGAGGCAAATGACAACAGTGATGCAAGAAATGTATGTTTCTGTTACATTTTCATTTACTGCTTTTATCAGTTCTTGTCATTTTTCACCTGTTGTGTCCAAATTTTTTTTCCTGCAATAATATTGATGAACTTGTAATTTTTATTATCAGTGTACCTGGACATATGAATGAATACTTGCCTACTTGAACTATTTATTCTGAATTTTGCAACATCCCTAGAAATTGGGATTAGGATTATACTAGACGTCTAGGAATAATAATTTGATCGTTTATATATTATTTACACTTGTTTTTCCTATATGGATTGAATTTTTATATCAAATATTTGTTTTCTGTTTGGATCTTTCTATAAGAGATCCCAAAATCGTTAATCTATTTATCGGCATCTCATTTAAGAAAAAATGATTGACAGATGGGCCTTGATTTTGCTGGGAAGGCAGTATACACTGCTGTATGGGTTGCTGCTGTGTCATTGTTCATGGAGTTGCTAGGTTTCTCCACACAGAAGTGGTTAACTGCTGGTGGTTTGGGTACAGTATTGCTCACTCTTGCCGGTCGTGAGGTAAAGCGTGTTTCTTTTGTACTGTTTACTAGTATAGTTTAAGTTCCCTTGTTCATTGCATTTTGTGGATCATCCCCATAAATTTGTAAGAGTAAGTCTTCTAGGTGTCAAGACAGTAGCCATTATCAATTAAGTGACCTTTTTCCAATAAATAAATTATTCAATACTTTTGTTTATTGCAATTCTGAGTTCATACTTGTGATTAATCCAGATATTTACAAACTTTCTTTCAAGTATAATGATCCATGCAACTCGGCCATTTATATTGAATGAGTGGATTCAAACAAAGATCGAAGGATATGAGGTTTCCGGCACAGTTGAGGTTTGTATCTACCTTACAGGAACTTCAATAAGGAGTATAATGCCTGTTCAGTTTTCTCCACAATGATGTGACAAATAAAAGAACTAGTATTGATGAATTTCCTTCCTTGCATAACTTCTGTGATGATGTATTCAAATTTCATCTTTTCTCCAGCATGTAGGCTGGTGGTCACCAACCATTATTAGAGGTGATGATCGTGAGGCAGTTCATATTCCTAATCATAAGTTTACTGTCAATGTTGTGAGAAATCTGAGTCAGAAATCTCATTGGCGTATCAAGAGTTACATTGCTATCAGTCACTTGGATGTTAACAAAATTAATGTGAGCATTCTTAGTTAACATAATTTTAAAACCTGTCCGTGTACTTTCTGATGCTCATTTTTTCATGTGAAAGCTAATGTTATCTCCATTTCGTTTTCTGTCATGCAGAGTATTGTAGCTGATATGCGCAAGGTTTTAGCAAAAAATCCTCAAGTGGAGCAGCAGAAATTGCACAGAAGGGTCTTTTTAGAAGACATCAGTCCTGAAAACCAGGCTCTGAAGGTAAGTGTCTGCTTTGTTCATTTTTGTATGTTTTACATAAAATTGGAGCAGATTGAATGAAATGAGAATTTCCCACATAGCTATAAAACATATGTTGTAGGGGACTGAATGCTGTTAGTAAAGAGCCTTTTAAGAAAATAAGCTTAATGTTTTAATGAGTAGTAAGTTAAGATAGGATTAGGAATGAATGCATGTGACAAAAAGTTGTGTTGGCACCTTTTGTGAAAAAGATGGTGGAATCTAACTTCGTGATTTGGTCATGTGCGGAGAAGAGTTTTAAAAACTGCAATGAGGAGAGCATATTAAATAGATGGTAGTCCAGTAGTTAGGAATAGGGAGACCCAGAAAACTATAGGCTTTAACCATTGAGAATACTATAGATTTGAATGGTTTGTCTCTAGATACTATTTACTAGAAGATTCATGTCATCGACTCAACCTAATAGGAAAAAATCTTGTTTATCAATTTACCATATTCTTACTAATGGTCCTTCCTTTTGCAGATATTGATATCTTGCTTTGTGAAAACTTCACATTTTGAGGAGTACCTATGTGTTAAGGTAAAATAATACCTAAGGCAATTGCAGTAACTTATCTTATGATGTAAAACAATATGTTGTATGTTGACAATATTTTTGCTAATTACTTATATCCCGATTTTTCCTATAGATGCCTTCAGCAATCCATTAATTATAATATAATCACCTCATTCTTATTTGTCACCGATATCTGTCTCTGATTGTTATTTTCTGTACTTGGACTTCCATCGGTGGATCTCGTGACATTGTTTTGCATGATGCTTATTCTATGGATATTTATGAATATTTTCAGTTTTTTTTGTAAGCATGAATATTTTCAGTTTTTTTTATAAGCATGAATACTTTCAGCTTAATTTCAATCATATCATTTATTTGTCAATTGTCATCTTTATTTCTTGGAACTTTCATGTGTCCTTGTAGGGTGAAAAAAAAAGTGTTTTACCTACTTATGAAGCCATAGATTCAGCGTTATGATCTGTTTCTACATTTAAGATTATTATTATTTTCATATTATCGTTTTAATGTATGTTCATATGATTCTGTTTTTCTAATAAATATAAGTGGCCTAAAACATTTAAGACCATTATTATTTTAATATACGTTCATATGATTCTGTTTTTCTAATAAACATAAGTGGCCTAATTAAGGTGATTCACGTGTAATAAAATAGGAGGCAATCCTTTTGGATCTTCTCAGAGTTGTCAGTCATCATCGAGCCCGGTTAGCCACTCCCATCCGCACAGTTCAAAAAGTATACAGTGAGCCTGCGTCGGAAAATATACCCTTTGGGGATACCATTTTCACTCGATCCAGAGCAGCAGTAAATCGCCCATTCCTGCTGATAGAACCGCCATATAAAGTTAATGGTGAAGAAAAAGCTAAGCCGTCAACTCGTTCAAATCGTGGAAATGAGGAAAAAGATGCCAAGATTGATGAACCTGTAGCATCTGACTCCAAAAGCGATGATAATTTTGCAGGAACATCAACCTCTCCACATGGTGTAAACTCCAAGGATAAATCCAAGTCAAATTCTGATGCCCAAATCCAGAACATGGGTTCCGACAGTTCAGTGGAGAAGTCCTCCAAAATCACACAGACTAAAAAAGAAAGTTCAGGAGATGTAGGAAAGGGAAGTACAATACCTGTATCTAAAAACCTTGCACAAAGTGTTGTATCTGAAACTTCACCTGTTACTTCCCCCCATGAGTCTGGCAGGGGAGATACTGCTTCTACCACTTCTTCACAGTCAAAGCCAGACGAAGATAAATCTTCAGTGCCATCATCATCAGTTAGGCCGGCCTTAGAAGAGAACATTCTTCTTGGGGTTGCACTTGAAGGCTCAAAACGAACTCTTCCAATTGAGGAAGAAATGAGTCCATCTCTGAACTCAGCCGAGTCACAAGAATTTGCTGTCCAACGGAATGGGAATGGACCTCCGGCTAACAAAGATAAGAAGGATGGTCCAATGTCTTCATTTCCAAATGCTAAGCAAAATGACTAGAGTCACTAGATTTAATAGATTGGTAGCTAAATAAGCAGAGTGAAAGTTGACATTGTAGTTTATATGCCTTAGTTTGAAGTTCTGCGAAAAATGATCCAGCTGTCTTTTTTAAGTTGGAATTATTCATTGTATTTCTCTAGCTGATTGCCCGTATATGTACATAATTATCAATTGATGATTTGTTGTATTACTGTATCTCATTGAAAACCTGTTTCCTACTCCAGAAAATGGGCCATAAATGCTGTTTTGAATCATAATAAAGAGAATGAAACTGCAGTTTTGTTTTCTGTATTACTGGCATCTCAGTTAGATTATTGTTGGCAGATTAATTGGAGCAGTGCAGTTGAACACGTGCTCATAGGGAAAGAGGGGAAGGGATAAGGATATTGAATCTTATTTATAAGATTCAACTTAATTATACTTTTGAACTTTCTAGCTTTGTCACTTTATTTTTGCCCTTCAAGTTATTTTGAGTTAATAAATTTCTTTCTTTCTTTCTATCTATTTTCTTTTTTAATCTTTTACGAGAGATTTGGGGTTTATGATACATTTCAGATATGAAATAACGTTTATGTTTAAAAGTTTTATTTTTTTTACTCAAACTTTAAAATAATTTAATTATTCAGTTCTTAATAATTGAAAAGGAGTGAGACTTTTGTACAAAAAAAAAGTGAGATTAAATCTGCTAAAAAATAGTTATAGAACCAAAATTGCATTAAATTATTGAATAAAAAAACAAACTATTTGTTTCACCCTTGGGACCCACTCAAATAACCATTCAACAACATGCAATTTTCCCATTAACATTCATCTCTTGAAATGTGAACCGAGTTCAGAAGAATTTAGATGAATATACCTTTAATTGCATGCTTTTAAAAACCAACAGAACAACACTGCAAGTGGAGAATTTGGGAGAGAAAAATTAAACTCCCCTGTGATGTAGAACAACTCAAAGACTAAAGCATAGCATAGTTAACAGTATGACAAATTTAGTTACATCAGATTGTATTTTGAACTTGATTTGTTTCTAAGGGGAGTTATCTGTCAAAGAGGAGCACTTTTGCACTCTATGGCTATTTTACATCAACTATAGAAGCCATAATAAGTGTAGTTGAGCTAAAGATCGATTAACATCTTCCAAAACTTGTTTCCATTAAGCTCTACACATGCAATCAGGAGCAGGATACGTATATATCGACTGCTTCTCCTTTCTTAATCTTATCTGCCCTTGTCTGTTTTTATGTCCATCAAGAACAGTGCGCTGAAATTCTGACCACCCTATGCTCTTATTCTGAAATAGTTGACCCAAAAGTGCCATGTTTGGTCTGATAGTCTTCAGATTCCTGTAAGCACGATGTGCCACCTGAAGAAGCAAAAGATGTTTGGTTTAAACAGTAAATATTGGGAATTTACTTCATTTCTTCCACCAATGCAGAACATATTATCGTTCTGTTAAGGACTCTTTTAATAAGTAGCTATGCAATGTAATGTAATTCCTCACAATTGTTGAAATATATTTAACAATGATTCTTACCAGAGCATTGTGCATATTGCCTGGAGAAGCAGAAATGAAGATGTCACTGTGCAAGCTCACATAATAATCAACAGCAGCTAGTAAGGATGCCTTTCCTTTAATCTTAGCCAGCTTCTCTGCAGAGACTAGACTCTTCTTATCTTCCATAAAAGGAAATAATTTACTTAATGATTCCAGCCTAGCTTTTCCACCGTAAACCTAAAAGTATAGAATCAATCCAGACTAATAAGTTCAAAACTAAAGCATAAAATGATAATGCAGAAAAACTTGTGCATAACCATAAGCTATCGAGTCATGTGCTGCTAACGAACCTTGTGGGAAGCAAGATAAAGCCGTGTCCTGTTGTTGAACCCCAAAGCAGCAAGGAGCAATCCAATCTCTTCAGGAGTCAGCGGGCAACGCCCCTGACTTCTCAACTCTTCATCCATGAATTGAGAGTTCAATACTCTTCCCTGCCAAAGCACCTGCCGGTATTTAGCTAGAGCAAGTTTCTCAGCTTTACCCCCACCAAAATCACAAGCTGAATGGGCAGCCATATCCTGCACAGAAAATTTGGAATCAAAGACATGTCGGTGGCCATTATTCAACTAAAAAGAGCCTTAGTTTTCTGAAAAAATATAACCTGTCATTTATATAATCCGATTGTAAAAAGTATTCACAACTGAAGCAGTTTTTTGGTTCTATAGAAGCATGTATGAACCAGTACTCTACAACAAGAGGATAATCGTCGTTCAAATTTCAAACATATGCAAGCATGCTAATATATTAACACACAGAGGCAGTACATACAAATTTCCTTCAAGCTGTAGTTACCCCTAAAAGGTATTTAAAAGAGATTTAACACGTCTTGTATACAGAAGCATCCACTAGTATTAACTGGACCCTCCACTACAGAAGCATATATCGACAACTTATCATTCAAGCACACATGCAAACACAATTACAGAAACTAAAATTGAAAATACTTCAGTGCTAAATATATTTGAACAGATTAAAGCAATTAGTCTACTAACATGCAAGTTGTAACTACATAGCAAACTACATTCAGCATATAATATTGTAATCGCAATGCAATAACAAGACTCTGCGAATGAAATTAGAGTGACAATATTTTGAATCCTAGCAAAAATGCAAACGAAGACTATACTTTATCAAAACGCAGATGCAACACAACAAACTTCCCGCTTTGCTGTTTTCCAAGTTTATCAGTTTCCTCTAGCAAATAGTCATTCCCTTCTGCTTGGTTGATGCTAGCATTCTTGCGAAGGTGGTGAACAAGGATATCTCCTAATTCCTTGACATGTGCAACAAAGTTCAGTGCTTCAAAATTGACCTTACAACGGAGACGTTGGATGTCTGATGGCAAGCCGTTGAATGTTAAACGATGAGAAAACGGTGCAATGGCAGCAACACCATAACTGTATCAACGAGAAAATCTACAACATTTGAAAACAGGTATTTATGTAAATAATGCATATCTAAAGGAAGATACTATGCAAGTGGCTTATGGCACTCAGCTAGCATATTTAGAATTTTATATACATCAAAGAGTAAATTACAATGTGATATTTATAAGAATGAAGGTGAGGCTTGGCACAATGATTGGAGTTGCTACTGTGTGATTAGGAAGCCACATGTCAAGTTGTAAAAACAGTCTTTTGCAGATGCAAGGTAAGACTAGCTATAATAGATTCACATGAGTTCAACCTTCCCTAAACTTTGCCGTGGCAGGCACTTCATAGCACTATATTGCTCTTTTTAAATATATTTAATAGGAAAATAAATAGGAAGAAAACAACTAAAACAAAAATTTGCACATAATTCAAACTACATAAATTCCAAAACCGGTTACTATAAGAAAATTTTGCACATAATTCTTGGAAGAACCAAAGACATTTTTTTCTTCCATCTTAGGTATATCCTCAAGTTACTAAATCACTTATACCATGATAACTATTCGAATCAATAAGCTATGACAAGTGATAGTAGACAAAGAAAATACGCATTTGACAACAAAAAGTGTCTGCCTGCTTAGCAGTGCCCTGAGGGTGTTGGGTAGTTGTTAGATGTGAAATATGGATGGGTGACACTGACAGGTGGCAACAAAGGCATGATCTTGTGCTGGAAATAGTTTCCTTTATATAACTTGTCTGGAAGTGGAGATTATTTTTACTTTGAATAGAAGAAATCTCTTGTCTCTTGAAACTATAAATTAAAATACTTTATGTTATTTTCTATAGATAAGCAAAGCCTTAAACTGTAAGTTTGTCGGAAAAACAACACTGGCTTGATTGGTAGGAGAAATCTTCACAAAGCCTAGTGCATCTTAATAGATTTCATAAGTTTACCCAATTTTATTCTAGAAACATCTCCTGATTTTTCCCCTATGGGTGAGACAATAATTATGGGAAATTGAGATATGTTGCCCATACTCAATATTGAAGCTTATACACAAATTATATTATGGAAATCCATTCTAATAGCTTGTTGCAAAAGCTTCTAAGTCAAGACATTTTCTATATAGTGGTAAAACCCAAGTGCATTTGGGGCAAAAACAATGAAGGAACATAACAGAATTCTAGGTTAAGCTATTTAAATACCTTTGAAGTACTGGCAATACATTTTCTATATACCAGTCAGCAGTAGCTTGAACAGGTGCTGTTTTAATTCTAGTATCTCTTATACCCGTGGCATAGTACTCTCTTGTGCTCCAAGAGTACTCACTGGGAAGCTCTTTCACTATAGACACTTCGCCACAGAGAACTTCAATGAAGTGATCCACATCAAATATATCTGCAAATGAACTGCAGAAACATAACGACACATAAATAGCTATTATGAAAATTAAAGACATAAAGGTTGCAAAAATAGTCCACTCTGGATACATACCTTGAATCTTGCCAAACAGGATTAACTTCAAAATGCGGGATCACCAACGTTACATTCAAAATTTTAGCAACAGCAACAGCATCACATATCTTTTAAATAGAAAATGGGGGTATTAGATAAGTGATCAAGTGTTAAGATATAATAGATACATGATAAATTACCACTAATTTTTCTACCCTTCATTTCTTTAATCAAATTATACCCTTTCAGCACAATTTCATTAACATACCCCCATCTTTTGCTGGTTCAATCCTCCGTCAAGAAAAACTTGGATATAACCCTGAGATTTTTCGGGAAGCGCTGCAATAAATTGAAAGGAAATAAATAAAAAAGCAAGAACCATTGGCAGAAAAAACAATCCTGAATTTCAATTAAAAAAAATCCAATTTAAAATTTGAAACCCACAAGGTGATTTTGGAGGCATGGTACAAGGTTTCCATCCTTGGTAGGCCAAGGGAGACCATAGATTAGTTTGTACTTCAACAGACTGAAAAGAATAACAAAAAAAGCAACAAAAATTAGGCAAATTCTAAGGTGAACAACTTAAAACCGTAGACCAATACTCGAAACACTAATTGATAACACTTTTTATAAGTTAACGGTTCTCCCCCGTCTTTGATGTCACTTCGGCGAGTTAGGTTTTAAGGGAGCTATTCATTTTTTTTCTTATTTGTACATCGGTCATTGTCTTATTCATAAAGTATCAGGGGACCATTCCGAAGAGTGCCAACTTTTAAACACTAGTCTACAGTATACCGTAGCATTCACCCAAAAAAATAATTAATAATAATAATAATAAGAACACTAATAATAATTGATGATCTTGAAAAAAATCATGAACACAAAAGCATGTAACATTAATGTGTAACATACTGTACTCACAGTTTTGTGTTGCAGAGCAGCCTGTAGCAATGTGACATGCCTAGGTTTAGGAGCAATCCACTCCTGCAATTGCAATCAATTCATTCAATCATTTTATTTTTAATTTCTGGCGATTGATTAATTCATAAAGGAAAAAAAGTGGAAAATGAGGAGTTACGGAAAAGAGAGAAGGCGAAGCACGACCGAGAGGTTGGAAGAGATTGGGAAAGAAAAATGGGAAGAGAATGACGAAAAGGACAACAAAAGCGGGTTTCTGAGAGTTGTTCAGTTGGTGAAGCTTCATTGTGGCAAATAAATAGTGTTTGTTTCAGTGATGATGATTCATATGCTCCGTTCCCTTTGATTTATCTGAGTCTGCTCAGTCAGGGATCCAAATCCAAAGCTTCTACGATTTTCTTTTTTTGACAGAAGCTTCTACGATTGCCTCTTTCTGAATCTTAATTATATGATTTGTACGATAATTGAGGTGTTAGGTGAGATCATTTATCAAATAGTCCCTTATTATAAACATCCATGGTTTTTTTCGCTCTTATTAAAAAAAAAAGTTCACAGGAATGTTAATCTATTTATTTTCTCCTATGAATGTTTTTAAAATAATATTTATATCATACTAGTATTATATTTATATTTGTGCTTCACCCATCCTTAAAACTTTAATAATTGACAATTTGATTGTTTTGGATAGATTTATAGATATATCTTAATATATATTAATTTTAAAATGTATTTAAAATTTTAACAATTACAATGTCACTTATAAAACAAAATTTAGATCTTTGTTTTTGTTGTAGTTGTTCTTCCTCTATTGAAAGATAGTCGGTTTAGAATAATTTTTAGAGTTAAAATTATCTCTTTAAATTGTTTTATTCTGTCTTTTAATCTAAATAAATGATTTTTACACACTTAGTTTTCTTTCGTGTTTCGTTTGTAAGTTCGTCGTCTTAGTACGAGGTTTGTTTGTTTTCTCATTTTGTTGCGGTGTTCATTTATTTCAGATTGTAATATCAAACTTTGACCAAGTGTCAGATTTAGTCAATGACTTTAGTATCTTCAATGTTACAACTTTAGAGGAATAAGAATTTCAAACACTTCAATTTGTTCATATCTATAGGATTTGTTACTTTTATAGACATTTTGCCATATTATGGCTTTAACATGGTGTGATTTTGTTAGTTGATTCATTCTTTTCGATTTTAGCAATTTTGAATTGTATTGTTCTTGATCGATATAATTTATACCAATTTGAATAAATGATTTTTTTTTTGTCAACAAAAATTACATACGTTGTCTTGAGACAACGACTTAAATAATAATAGTTCATAAAAATAAAGAAAAACAAATATATATCTCGTATTGAATTAATATCAATCAAATCAACATCTTATTCATAAATACGAGAAATGTCACAAGCTAATATTTCTTAAGAGTATTGTCGTCCTTCGTTATAAATTTTTATGATTTTCAGGTGTTGGTCAACGATATACCACTTATAATTAGATCTTTTATTAAAGTGGTCCACCAAATAACTCACTATATTTATAAACCATTTCGCTCATAATTGGATCCACTGACATAACGGTAGTCGTGTGATTTAGTTCGACGATTGTCATTGTTTCACGTAAGGAATTTTGTAATGTAATTTGAAATCAAGGGAAAAATAAATGTTTATTTATAAATAAAAAAATAAATATTGTAGATTTTATGAAGAAAAAAAATTGGCGTTACTATCATTTAGATCCTTATCTACTTTGCGACGAGAGTAACATATTATATGTCACCTAATTGTCCACGTCAATAATAAGTTAATAGAATTAACATTCAAATAATAGTGTCATGCACATTCAAGAACCAAAATTGTTGTTTAACTATTTTTTTTTTAATTTAAATCTAAGTCTTGATGGTAATAAATTGCAATAAAAATCACTTGTGATTAAGAACAAAAATAGGCTAGATCGAGCTACGTTTTTCAAGACCTAAGTCTGACCTACATTGAAATTTTTAGGTTCAAGTCTAACCTATTACCTGAAAACTTGACTTGACATTTTTCAAAAGGTCTAACAATTTGTTTAAAAGTATACTTCATTATCATTTTATGAAAAGTCTATATATCGTGATATCTAACATTATATTACATCTTATTTTAATTCTATTTTATAATAATATATTTAAATATTTTCAACATTAATATGGATCAATATATTTAAATTAAAAAAATATTAACAAATTTATGATTTAATGCAAAAAAAAAAATAATAATAATAATAATAATAATAATAAATTATTTATATTTATATAAGTAGATCGACATGTGACTAAAAAGTTTTTTTTAGATTAACATTTTTAACTAAATAAACTTTTAAAAAATTTAACGTGACATATAAAAAAAATTACGACTTATCCAAGAACATTTGGAAGAAATGATAAATGTCATTTTCATTTTTTTTTTGTACAAAAGAGAGTCTAAAGGTCTAGAGAAAAAAGGAATAAAAACAATTAACAAACAACTCTAATAAGCCTAGGGAAGGAGACCCCATAATTATCATCAACTAAGATGATCTTCAATTCATCCGACGGAAGAGCTAGGAGAACGAAGAGCTCAGTGTTGTTTAATGTAAGACTATAATTAGCTAGTCAATCTGCACAACGATTTCCTTCACGCCATGTATGGTTGAATTTGACATGTCAATTTCGTCGGATCATCTTTCTGATTCTACAAACTAAGGTTGGAAAACTGTGGTTATTCACTTGCTCTTGACAGAGCATATCTATCAAGACTTTGGAGTCACTCTCGATCACTAGGTTTGTAATCTTCTCTTGCCAAGCTAACTCCAACTCATGCAACATTGTCCACATCTCAGCAGTGAGAGCATTACACATACTAATTTTCCGAGCATACCTCCTAATCCAATTTCCAGAAGAATATCGAAAAAAGACCTCCACATCCAACAATGGATGTAGAACTCTTGTAAGTACCATCACAATTGAGCTTGATCCAATTGCTATCTGGTCAGCTCCAGCAGACATGCATGATCTCTAGTCTTAACAAATGTACATTCCTCTTCACACGATTTCCATTCTCGATATCTTTCACAAGATGTATGATTGTTTCAATTGGGTTATTAGGCCGTTGAAAACCTTTTTCAAAAATTGCTCTGTTCCTCAATTTCCACAGGTACCAACACGATATCATAAAGATGGACTGCCACTAAGCTATCTGATACTATGCAATATTCTCTCTAAGATTGTAAGTTATCCAATCCCTGCAAGAAAAAAAGTAAAAAATTAGTTATTTTTGTTGGTAGGAACAAGTCTAATCCATACATATGTCGCATATGGACAATCCCTCAACAAATGGATCATAGATTCTTCAGTGTCCGTACACCCGTTGCACTCAACAGAGATTATTGGGTTCCCTTTGTGTTGTGTATGATTTGTCAAAAGTCTCTCAGGTGACATAAGCCAAATGATGGGGGCCTTTCCACATAAAGGTATTTATAAGCATTGCTTATAGAAAACTCATTAAGCCTATTATCACCCCAACCCAACTTGTCTTCATCATCTTCAGGAAGAGGATGAGGAATAACAATAATGTGATTAACCACATCGGCGTTGAACCAATTTTGAAGCAGATCAAAGTTCCACTTCCCTTCCCTGTTTACAACATCTTTAAAGGTCAAAGTAGTATATAAAATTAAGTCAATTTGCGACAAATTGACGAAAAGAGGTTGCTCCGCTGGGATCCAACAATCAAGCCAAAAATCGATCTTCCTTTTATCCCCAAATTTCCAAGTAATATCATGTTGAAATTTGTCCCAAATCTTCGCTAGAGATCTCCATAACGGAGAATCATTCGACTTGAAAATCATATTCTCCACCAAGTTTTGATTTCTGCCATACTTATTCAAGAGAGTATGACACCGTAAGTCATTAGAATTAGTCAATAAATTCCAAAGTATTTTACAAAGAAAAACATCATTCGTTAACCGGGTTCATTTGATGGCTAGACCACCATTCTCCTTAGACATACAACAAACCTCCCAACTGATTAAGTGAGCCTTATGAGTTGTCTCAGTGCCTCCCCAAATAAAGCTTTGTTGTGATTTTTCCAACTCGTTACAAATATTTGTAAGGATTTTGGCATACTGCATATGAAAGTAAGGGATTGAACTCAATACTGACTCAAAGTAACTCTTCCTGCCAAGCTCAAACGTTGTTGCTTCCAACCAATCAGACGCCTTTGAACCTGCTCATTGATATGTGGAAACCGATTTCTAGAGCTTCTACCATGTGTAGTGTTTCCCCCAAGATACTTCCCCAAATTCGAAACTGATGATTTGCATTAGCTGATAATTTATTTTGAGTCTTCTCTAATCTTTTGGCCCGAGAATTGACATAATTGATCTAAGCAATGTGTGATGCAGTAAGTTTGCTCTATAGTGGCCTCTGCAAACAGTAGAAGGTTATCTGCAAAAAGAAGGTGAGAAACCTTAGGTCCTGCACGCATCGACTTCCAATAACCTGCATCAACCTAGTCAGCAATAATGTACAACAAACGATCCATACAAATGACAAAAAGATAAGGAGAAAATGGGTCACCTTGTTGAATACCTCTAGACGGGACAAAACTATCAAGCTTGTCCCCATTCCATAAAATTTAAAAAGACAAAGTAGAAATACAATGATAAATTAAATTAATTAACTTCGAAAACTTACAATCCTAAAAATATTGAGTAACAAAATTCCATTTCAGTTTGTTACAGACATTCTCTAATCCAATCCTAAAATGTCCTAAGTTCAAATCTATCAAAGTTATTAATGTCATTTTCACTTTAGTAAAATGTATTGAGTTCAAATCCAATCATAAATATAAAATTTATTGATAAAATGTTTTAATATCCATTTTACTTTTACCCTAGTGGAGGATAATATTTGTTTTATAAAAAAAATAATTATGACCTAACCCAGAGTGTCTTACACTAGGTCGATCGGCCTTAAGTATTTCCACTCCTCTTTGCGATTACGTGTGCCAACGGGAGTCCATTACAAGTCAAAAGATAGTAGTAAATGTTTTGGTTTGTGTTAATTTGCAAAGCGGCGATTGTTATCGTCGAATATTAGCATCTTTGATTCCTTTATTTTCTATTCCCCATTCATTTGGAAATAATCACATACCAGCGCATCACTGTTATCTCTCTCCCAAAGTCCCCCTCAGGCATGTTCAATCAAATTAAATTATCTTTACATTACAGACATAACCATCACCATCACTTTTATTAGTTCCATTGCTGAGCAAATTGTTCAAAGAAGGAATCCAGCTTCTTGTAGTTTCGATGTTGCATGACCTCTTACTTCAGTTCAATTCAACAATGGCATATTCTGGATCAATTCGATTATCTCACGACGTTAGGTTATCCAGTACTTATGGAAGCTGTACTTTTTGTCATGTATGTGCTCATTATTTTATATCATTTATTTCATATGATTTATTCTCCTACAGATTTCATGTACAATTTATTTATCTCTTCACAGAATCCCGTTCCTGGTAATCGATTATGTTTTGTTGCCTTCAATCTTTCGCCATATAATTTGGTATGTCTCTCAAGTATTCAAATTTCATAATAATTTTTTTAGCTTGCTATTTATTTCATAATGTTTTTGCCTGAAACTTCATGTATATGCAGTTATTGTATTGAAGAACCATTTTGGTCTTGATTGTGTGAGAAGCTGTCACTATAGTCCCTGAATGTATCAAAATAGTACATAAATCCCAAGTATATCTTTAGTTAGTAATTTTATGGACTAAATTGACCAATAAAATATTGGAGGATTAAATTGACCAACTAAAGACACATTCCATGACCGAAATGACTAACAAAAGATACCTTTAGGTATGTTTTTGTAATTTTTATATATTCAAGGACTATTGTGACAACGCTTCACACATTCAGAGACCAAAATGACTGTTTATCTTAATTTATTGTATTGGATTCATGTGTTTCTTTTTAGTTTATTTCTAAATTGATGTAGAATTTTCTTTGTGAATTGACAGAGACTGAATTCTTCAGCACTCGTCTTTTCCAGATTACATTCTCAACTTAAACCTGTACCTTCTAGATGTAATATTTTGTTGTGCCGATCTGCCCTAGTACCGGCTGGAGGGTGCGAGGCTCCGCTGATGAAAGTGGCTACTGTTTCTTTGTCAAGGTCCTTCTATTTATCTCTTTTGTAGTGGACAGACGTTTCAACATTCATTGGTATGCATGTCATTAGAATTAATCTAAATAGGGCAATTATGGACTGGACTCGTGTAATTATGGTAATCAGGATAATAATAACTATAAATTCATGTAGTTATGAGTTATGACTATGTATAAATGAATGCTAGAGATTTACCTGACTAATTTTAATCATAAGCATCCATGAATTTTTATTAAATCTAAAGGCAACATTGACGTAACCCCCCCGTAAAGAAGGGGGTGCCCTAGAATCAGACTATTTTCCGGATGTAATTAAGATACATGGATTCTCTCATTCGCTTTCTCATTTTCCTCTTTCCGAGCATATGTCCATGTTTATCTTTTATTTTTTTAATATTCCTGATAGTTTCCTTTTCCATTTGCAAGTTTGGTATCATGGTGAGTTTGTCAGAATTACGGTGAGCCACCATGATACCATAAGTTGATTGGTTATGCAACTTTTACTTCTAGCTAGACTTCTTCTGTGGTAACACTGTCATGTAACTAATGCCTACATGTATAAACAACCATGCTTATTCCTATTTTCTGCAAATTATTTTACTTACATGTTACTCGTTATAAGTTCAGATACTGATTATGATTGAAGGGTATATCTTACCAGCAGGCTTTCTTTGACATGATGGTATCAATTTTTTTCTATATTTTGGGTGACGAATTTCACTCCTCTCCCGACCACACTATGTGGTTAGCTATCTAGTGTGTCAGGATACTGAGTTTGGCCTAAGACCAAAGAAGGGGCTGAGTAGGGAAGTTAGGGGAGTATTGCTTATGCGGCAGTTAGTGGGGACAGGCAACCGTATATAGGGGAGGAGGGAACATGGAAAGGGAATAATTTTGTCATTTTCAGTTAGAATTGTATAGGTTGGGCAGAGGGAGTATCATCTCTTCTCCAAGGAGCAACAACTCTAGGGTTAAGGGAGTTTCTTTTCTGTAGTACATCTCGTTTTCCATCAATAATTCAATTTTTGTTTCTCTTGATTTTGGGTTTCTATCATAGTGTTACACTAAAGCTGCAGGCCACATGGTTATTTCCCCCCATCCTTTCTGTATGGTATTTCTTTCATATTTTGTTGAGATTTCTGTTGGACGTGTGAATTATGAAGTAAGGAGCTCTGGTTTTCCTTTTGGGAATGGTGGTGGTGGAGGAGTGAGTAGATATTAGGAATCAACCGAACCCCATTGAAACTCTAAATTTAAATATTAACTAGAAAAATTAACTGACTGTGTGATATTATGATGTTTTATATTTATTGTTTGCATTAAGTTTTATCACTGTAAATCATATCATCTAGTGCTAAATTTAGTTGTTGCATCCTTTCTTCTTTTTTCAGCTACCTATTCCTGAGCAATGAACACAATCTCTATGTAGATATTTATTTTTTGAAATTGATGTAGGTCATGTAATGCCATATCTGGAAGACCAATTGTGCTTCAATTGATCCCCGCCCTTGGTATCATTAGCTTTGCCATCTTTGGTCTTGAACCTCTCTTACGCCTGTGCAGGGCTCAATTTCTCCAAGAAGTTAGTATCTTATATTATTCCATGTGTTGTCTAAAGCAATTGAATAGTATTATTAGTTGACATTCTGTTTGATAATATATGTTTTCAGTGGACTGATAAAAGTTGGAAGAAAAGTAATTCACGTTATATAATGACATCTTATTTTCAACCTTTGCTGCTGTGGACTGGGGTAATGCTCATCTGCAGGTATCTTTCTAGATCAGCAAGTCTTTTCCGGAAGTTTGTGAAGTCCTATTGATATACACCTTGACATAAACTGTTTCAGGGATTTCGATCCACTTGTCCTACAATCCGAAACCAGTCCGATTATAAAGCAACGGCTGCTGAGTTTTGTAAGATCTTTGTCAACCGTGCTTACATTTGCTTACTGTTCCTCAAGGTAGATTTGATTCCGTGCAGAATTATGTCCACATTTGTTGCTATTCTAACCATATTACTAATATCTTGCACCTAATTGTAAGATTAGCTTATTTTTCGTATCGTTGGAACAAGATGTAGCGCACATACAAAACATTTGAAAAAAGGGGGGGAGGAAAAATGAAGTGCATGCACAGTGAAGAGTCTTCTTGTTTAAGAAAATTCTACTATGCTGTTTTATTTAGCTAATATGCAGATTAAGTAATGAGTCCTGTTAACTGTCATTCCATTTTGTAAATGATAATTATTTCAGCCGCTGATTTATTACTGTTATGTGTTTAGATTTAGAGTTCTTACTCCTTTGTTTTGTTTAAATTATAATGTAATACTGTATTTCCAATTTTCAGCTTTGTTAGACAAGCGCAAAAGTTCTGTACGGAGACAAATGATTCCAGTAATGAAAGAAATGTATGTTCTTTCAACAGATTCTTGCCATAATAATGGGTTAATTTAGTTGTGGGTCCACTTAAAGCTTTTGATGAATTGTGCTATTCCAAATGAAGATTAGAAAAGTAACCAAACTGTAAAAAATAAAGGATGATTTCCCTCATTTTCATGTTGCATATTTTAGTGAGGAAATTCTACAATGTTAATTATGAGGGCATTCCTGAAATGTAAACGCAAAGCTTAATTCAATGTAAAATTGTATTGTGCATGACAGATTAGCATTGATCTTATCGGAAAAACTGTATATACTGCAATATGGGTTGCTTCCGTGTCATTGTTCATGGAGTCGCTGGGTCTTTCCACTCACAAGTGGTTGACAGCTGGTGGTTTGGGTACAGTATTGCTTTCACTTGCAGGTCGTGAGGTACAATTAGGCTCTTTGATACTTTCTACAAGAACAATTAAGTCATCTTAGTCATTTCATTTTTTTATGGATAATCCTTTGTATTCGATTTCATTAGATTCCTTAAGAGAAACTCTTCAAGGAATAGTCGTGCCATTCTCACTTCATTTTTTGTGATTCATTTAGATATTCACAAACTTCCTTTCAAGTCTGATGATTCATGCAACTCGGCCATTTGTTGTGAATGAGCGAATTAAAACAAAGATAAAAGGATATGAGGTTTCTGGTAAAGTTGAGGTTAGTATGTATTACCTAACTTACTGAAAAGGTCATTTAAGAGAACTGAAAAATATAATGTTAGTCCAAAGTGAGTGGTTTCCATTATAGGTGATATATATAATTATTTATTTATTTATTTTTTGCATTCAAATTTCATATTTTCTGTAGCATGTAGGCTGGTGGTCGCCAACAGTAGTTAGAGGTGCTGATTGTGAAGCAGTTCACATTCCTAATCACAATTTGAGTGTAAATGTTGTGAGGAATCTTAGTAAGAAATCTCATTGGCGCATCAAAACTCACCTTGCTATCAGTCACTTTGATGCTAACAAGATTAATGTGAGTACTCTTGGTTTAGTTGCTTTTAAAAAATGTACCGGGACTTTCTGATGGTTATCTCCTCATCTAAAAACTGAGGCAATATCTTTCTTAATTTGTTCATGCAGAGCATTGTAGCTGATATGCGCAAGGTTTTGGCCAAAAATCCTCTAGTAGAGCAGAGAAAATTGCACAGAAGGGTTTTTCTGGAGGATATCAATCCAGAAAATCAGGCTCTTATGGTTGATTCCTTGTTTCTCTTCATATTTTATATGATTATGAATTCCATTTTCTTCTCTTTATTTTTAGTTTTGGTTCTGAAAGACATTTATAAGGCTAATCTTGAGATGCATCTGATATCATAGCCAGGGAAAAGTACCTTGTAGCTTTGAATTAAAAGCACTGCTTTCCTCTGCTTGTTTAAATTTCTAAAAGCTACCTTCATAGATTTTTATAGGAGGCCTAGTGTATGGAAATCTTGGGCGTATTCATCTTCTTTGTGGAATTCTTTACCATTAATAGCTATAACTTCTATCAAATAATAATCTTCTAATTTTGGGACGGTTAAGTAATTTTAGTGTCAAATATGTTACCTATAGTTATGCTGTTATTTGCCACCATCAGTGAATCAGGTTTCTAGTAACTCTGACTAAATTCTAAGGTTTTCTTTCAAATATCTGCTTCACAATCATATATGTTCCAGAAAGCTTACTAAAACTTGTTTTTATTTATCATCCATTGCATTCCAAAATTGTTCTCAATTTTTTATTTTATACTATGATAGCTTTCCAGTGTCTTTTACGTCTTGTCTAGAAATTTTTCAATCCATGGAATCTTCTTGGCTATCTTTATCCATGGCGGAAATGAAGCATTTATTTCGTTAGCATTTTGGAATATGTTCAAATCTGATTTTAGCTCCTCCTATCTTATCTACTCTATTATTAGTTGCTATGAATTATCACTTTTCTTCTTTTCATTTCTCAACTGCCAGTATCTTATAAATAAATGCCTTTTTCTGTTGCAGATATTAGTATCTTGCTTTGTTAAAACTTCACATTCTGAAGAGTACCTCCGTGTTAAGGTGAGACTAGATTGCTAATAGAAAATTGGCAATTGCAGTTACATAAAGTGTGATGGTGTAGTATAATAATGCCTCTATTACTAACGCAGTTCTTTCAACTCAAGTGTATTAGTAGTATCCTCAATTCCTCACCCATTTTTATGATTAAAAACCAAATTTTAAGGTTCCTTTAACTATTTTTATTTCCGAGAAAAACTTTAAACTGATTTTTAAACTATTCTCTTCATTCACTCTATGTAGTTAGAATTTGCAGAATGAGTGTTCAACATGATGGCTTATTCTTTAGACTAATATTTGCGACTATTCAAGTCGGTTGCTTTTGTATGTTTTGGCCCCTTTTCAGATGTTTCCAAAACAAAGTTGTGTGGCCTAAATTTGTTATGTACTGTTTCATCGATGTTTTCAGCTTATTATATATTGTTTCATTGGTGTTCTCAGCTTATGAGAATCTTGACCGTTCGAACAGTATCTTGACCCTACTCTTCAGTTTATCAATTTGTTGCTGTCAAGCATTTCATCATAAAATATCATTATGATTTAATTTATATTCCTTTTATAAACAATTCATTTTGTTTGGTTAACTTGTTGAGTGGCTCACTTCTGTTTGAGTGATAATTATAATTTGATAAAACAGGAGGCCATTCTCTTGGATCTTCTTAGAGTCATTAGTCACCATGGAGCTCGGCTAGCGACCCCCATCCGCACAATTCAGAAGATGTACAGTGACTCTGATTTGGAAATCGATCCATTTGACGACGCCATTTTTGCTCGTTCCGCAGCAAAGAGAAATCGCTCTTTCCCAGTGATAGATCTACCTTATAAAGTTAAGTCTTCGACTCAATCGACAATTGTAAACGATGAGAAAGATGCCAAGATTCATGAAACTTTGGTATCTGAGATCAAAGTAGATGGTGAAAAAGTTGCTGTGACATGGACCCCCTCTTCAAGTGTAAAGTCTCAAGATAAATTAAAGTCAACATCTGAAGCCAAGACCAAGAATGTGGATTCTGATAATTCAGTCCAGAAGGGCTCTAAATCGGCAACAATACCACAAACTTTGTTATCATCCAGCGAGTCTTCACCATCAAAGCAAGATGAAGAAAAATGATCTAGCTGTCCTTTTTTTTAGCTGGATATTTGATATCCGTAACTGATTAGCCATTAAGGGAGATCTGATACTATCACGTTCCTGTCATGCTGGGTCTAGGGAATGGTTCGATTCGTTATCGATCTATTATTACACGCAGCCTTAACTTGCATTTATATGAGGTTGATTTTAGCACTAGAATTATAAATTAGAACCTAACTGAATACGATATTATGTACATAATTTGTGTCAGATTCTTTGAATAGCAGCATTGCGAGTTAGCAAATAGCAACTGTTAATGAGACAGCATAAAATGAGTTAACATACCCATTTTTTCCATTGGTGCATTTAGAAGATAAAAGAATAGTGCACTTTAATTAGTTCTCTACTAAAAAGGTGAAACTAAAAGACCAAAACAAACTGTAAGATTGTAGTAGATGCTATCTCTGTTTCATTTTAGAGCAACTATAATATGTTAGTGTTTATTCCGAGCCAAGTAAACAATATTTGTCTATACTCCAGTGTTTTTTTGATTAGTTGATTTATGATGAAGTAGAATAATGTTTCTTTTATTAAAACAAAAAGATACATCTCCTGGGCAAAGAAAGTTGATAAAATTTCAGGAAACTTGTTTCTCATATTTTAGAGATAAAACGTAAAGGCTAAGGATACTCTGCCTTTATTACTGCCAGTAGAAACTGTCATGCAAATATTCCATCTGGGATTGCCATTTCCAGTTGATTCATTTAATCTTATAAACCATAAACGGTTAAGCACCCAATCATCCATCCAACTTCTTTAGAAACAGTATATGACCGAATCACATTCTTTTTTATAAAAAAGTACAATACCGAAAATAACATCACATTCTTCAATTAAATTACATTCTATCCATTGCCACTACAATTGAATGTAACGGTTATATCTTATGACATGACAAAAATAATCAATTTTATTGGCTGTTAATGTAAAAAGTTTTCCTGTGAGGTTTGCATTCTTAATTAACCAACCATTATCACATCATTTAGGCAATAATAACAATTAAGGAATTAACCTACTTAAATTATTTTCTACTCTCTGAAAATAAAACAACAGAGAACCTGCCCAACACTCCCACATCTGACCCACAAAACCATGAGACAAAGAACATTAATTAAACAACAACAACAACAAAATAATCAAATCCACCTATCGTTTCCGCGTAGCAGAAGCAACAACATTACCACCATTTCCTAAATTTTCAAAAACAAAACCCATCGGAAACATCCCCCAAGAAACATAATAAGCTTCTTGTCCCGGAACAATCGGCGGAAGAGACGGAATGGAAACACCATGAAACGATTTGTGACAATTCTGACACATCAAACAACAACCCTCATAAACCTTAGCATACTCATACAAACGATAACAATAAGGACACGCTGTCCAAAAATTAACCTCCAAACACAAAGCACCGTCATTTTCAAATTCAAACCCCTTATCATATTGGGCCTTTTGGGCCGGATCAGATAAAACGGCCCAAGCATCAGAAACAAGTTTGAAAGCGAGTTCGGCGAAGGAAAAAGAGTTCTTATCAGGGTGAAGGAGAAGCGCGAGTGTACGATACTGTTTCTTGATGAGATTTAGATCTTGAGAATTTCGATTGATTTGGAGAATAGCGTACCAATCGAGGTGGTGGTTGTTGAGATTGAGAGGCTTTTCGGCTGCTTCGAGGACGTCGACGATTGCTAGGATCTGGTCGGAACCTTCTAGAAGAGGTTCGGTTTCTTGAACTAGAATGGCTAATTCTCTTGAACCTTTTAGATCTCGTTTTTGCAATAGTTCTTCTCCGATTTCTAGTAAACGTTCTGCTTCGGCTCTGTTTGTGTTCATTTCTTCTTTTTCTTCTTCTTTTGGATAATAATTCTCAAGCTTAGTTTCTTGGAGGATGAAAGTTCCAAGGTATTCACCTCACGGTAAATATATTGAACCACTGTTCTTTTTTTGGTAAACTATTTTAATATTCTTGTGCGGACATTAGTCTATAAGACTATTATAATGCGTGTCACTTCAAGATTTTGTTTAATGTGATGAGTTATGACTTACGACACAACAATATGTTGTGAGACACGCGATAAGTACATTGCAATTTGCATATTTATTCATTGTGGTTCAATTTTTTATTCTTTTTTACAATTTTATAATAATAATTATTACAATTTTGTTACTTACACCCTCTTTTTTAACTACACCACTCAAATAAAAAAAAAAATCCAAAATACTCTTACTTATTTATTACATTCTTTAAATTATAACCTCTATTTTTATTTCAACCGTAATTTCTTTTTCTATTTTCATATTCTACCTCACATTCATATTCGTCATTTTCTTTCACATCTCCTTATCTTTCTTTCTCCATTTTCAACATCTTCAATCATCTTCATTGACTCTCATTTACACCATGTTTGCATCATTTTGTTCTTCTTCTTGTTTTTTACAATATTTAGTTAGGGTTATGTAATTGAAACTAGTTTTGGTGAAAATGAAATTCATTTTGTCAACTGATTTTGGTTACTCAAAACTGAGTCTGCCCAGAAACATACGTGAACTCAGTTTGTGTAACTCAGTTTGCCTATGACCTACGTGAACTCAGTTCACGTATGTGAACTCAACCCACCCATAAATATACGTGAACTCAGTCTGCCCAGAAACATACGTGAACTTAGTCTGTCCAGAAACATACGTGAACTCAATTTGCCTAGGACCTGCTTGAACTTAGTTCACGTACGTGAACTCAGTCTGCCCAGAAACATATGTGAACTGAGTTCACGTATGTTTCTAGGCAAACTGAGTTCACGTATGTTTCTGAGCAGGCTGAGTTCATGTAGGTCATAGGCAAACTGAATTCATGTACGAAAACTCAGTTCACGTATGTTTCTGTGAGGACTCAGTTTGCGTAACTAAAATCAGTTGACAAAATGAGTTTCATTTTCACCAAAATCAATTTCAATCACATAATCCTAACTAAATATTGTAAAAAAACAAGAAGAAGAAGAAGAACAAGATGATGCAAACATGAATGTAAATGGGAGTCAATGAAGATGATTGAAGTTGTTGAAAATGGAGGAAGAAGGATAAGGGGGTGTGAGAGAAAATGATGAATATGAATGTGAGTTAAAATATGAAGATAGAAAGAGATGTTAGGGTTGAAGGTGAAGATAGAAAAAGAGATGATGCTTTAAAGAATGTAATAAATAAACAAGGGTGTTTTTGGTATTTCATTTTTTTTTAATTTGAAGCTGTGGTTAGCAAAAATAGGGGTGTAGGTACCAAAATTATAATTCTAATTATTTAGTGAAATTCGGGTTCAGTCTCTCACATGCATATTCAAAATACTCATTAAAAACGTTGATAGTTAGGAAATCCAGATTCATGAACATGGATTATGATTTTTTTTTTTTTTTATAAATTAAGTGACATACAACTTTATATATATATTTGTTGTTTTGGATTGGAATTAGGTATGCTTCAATTTAGAGACAAATTTTTCAATAGACATATGAATTATAATTTGATCAATAAAAATGAATATAAAGAATGAATCTATTTGATATATTTTATGGACTTACGAGTCTCAACCTTGTGCAAAACTCTAGGTAATTCCACTGACATATGACTTTGAAGAAATTTTTACATATGAATTTAATTGAACGTGCGAAAGTAAATAAATTTTATAAGAAAAATATTTATGTTAAAAAAAAAGTTAAAAATAAATAATTATTAATTGTGACAAGATTGTGAAAATCAAATTATATAAGTGGATAATTATGGTTTGATATATGTTATGAATTTCGACTAGACCAAACATATGTTAATAGATATGCTAATTAATATAGATATTGTGGTTTATGTTCTTGTAATTTTGGATTCTATAATCGGTATATTTTATGAGTAAAATTATTTTTATGAGTAGAACTGTGGTCGTTGGGTTATCGTTGCTGAAATGTTTGTTTGAGTCTAATATGTAAATGTGACATGTTATCTATGCATCTTTTTCTTGTTACATGAATTAGTCTAACTAAATGACATGCATCATGTAGATTGGTAACAGAGAGGAGCTTCTTGGGACATAGAGTGGCCATGGCCACTCCAAAATCCCAAATAATTTTTTAAAAAATACTATTATTTTTAGATTTTTTAAGAGACATCTGAGTTATAATTGGTCAATAAAATGAACTTTTTTAATCTATTTTATAGATCAAAAGATTGGATGGACCAAAAGATTGATCTATTTGATGGAACAATTCCGCCTTTAACTATGTACAAAACTCAATTAGTTGATTACACTAACATTTCTCACTATCTTCTCTTATATTGTCCCTATCTTATTTCTAAGCATACTTTCCCTACTTCTTTGATCTCCTCTCCACACCTCGTTGATTGTGATGAATTTTGACTAAACCTGACATATATTAATAAATATGCTAATTAATATAGATATTGTGGTGTATGTTGTTGTAATTTTGAGTTTTATAATTGATGTATTTTATAAGTAAAATTGTTTTTATGAATAAAATTATGGTTGTTGGGTTATCATTGTCGAAATGTACATTTGAGTCTAATATGTGAATGTGACATACTATTTATACATATTTTCTTTTTACATGAATTAATCTATCCAAATGACATTCATCATATAGATTGGTAAGTGTAGATCCTCAATGCATCGTGTAGATTGATATGTGTATATGAACTAAAATTTATTTTACCTAATTTTTAATTAGTAAAAATGTCAACTAAAATTTAATTTACTACCTCTCTATAATAAACGTTAAGAGTTTGATCATCAATATATTTTTGTAAATTTACAACTTAAAATTCTTATATACAATACCATATTATACTTATTATTTATTCGTTAAAATTTTAAAAATTTGGCCAACCTAATGTTTTAATTCAAGCTTCGCCACTAGCCTTAAAAACAAATATATAAATTTTTGTTGATCTAATTATAATTCAAATGTTTATTATAAAAAAAATCAGAGGAAATAATTTATAAAAATAATTTACAAAAGCAACTACTATAATTATAAAATAAAATAAATTTTCTAACCTAAATTCTAACTATTTGAGTTGTGAGTTTTATATAGAGATATCAAAATAAAACCAAATGATCCTGCAATAATTTAACAAAAACTAATTAAATTAGTTTGATATTTTTTTATGAATTTTGAGTCAGAGTTGAACTAAAACAATATAACATACATTTATTGATTTGAAATATAGTTTTACGTAATTTTAAAATAGATTGTCTAATACTCAAATCAAACAATTATTTTTTATCAACATTATGTCAATATTGTTATCTTAAACAATGTGTTATGTTTAAATGTATTTTAATAATTATGTATATTGTTTATGTCTTTGTAGTTAAGAAAGTTGTATTGATAGTGTAAAAATTTAGATTTAATTTGTATGCATCGACGATGTAAAAATGTTTTAGATTGTTAATTAATCATAACCATCAAATTAATAAACCAGTTTCACTTTTATCCTAATTACTTTTAAAGTAACACTTATAGATGTTTGTGATGTTCTGACATTGTAAAACTTTTTACATCGATAAAACATAACAATTAAACTCTAATCTAAAATTTTTATTGCTTGAAACAAAATTAGATTTTTAAAAACTAATTTCTAATTATTAAAAATATCAAGTAAAATTTAATCTACTACTTCTCTATAATAAACGTTATTGTATATTTATAACTTAAAATTCATATATATAATATAATATTATATTTTTTATTTATCTATTAAAATCTAAAAAATTTGACTACTCTAATATTTTAGTTCTGAGATATGCTAGTGCACCACCTATCCTTGTTTTCCATCACACTTCTACTACCCAAATAGTAGATTTAGGCCCCCACACTTAATTACTAAATATTTTATGTTTTATGTCTAAGTTCTCAATATTTAAATGTCACATTAAATCCCAAGCAATCTGAGTCGAGGCGAGTGGATTAATGGAAGAGAATAAATATCTACCAATGTCCAATTTTTCCTTCGCACTAATTCTTGATTTTCGATATTTGGTCTTTTAAATATATTATTTTTATTCTACAATTTTAATTCTTTCAAAAAATTAAGATATAATTATTGATGTTTTTTTATATCTTTAAAATATCAAAAATATATATTAAATAAATTATATTTTAACTTAATAAATAAAAAATAAAAAAGACTAAGTCAATTTAAATTTATTATTTTTAATATATATTCAACTTTAAAAGAAACACAATTTAGGAAGCTCCAAGAAAATAAACTCCTCGCCACTTTAGAGCATCTCCAACGGGAGTAAAATTGAGTTTGTCTACCAACATGGAATAACCGTGAGTTTTTTTGGGAGTTCACCGTTGGAATTGTGCTGTAATCACGGTTCTCTCATGAAGAAACGGTACTTTCATATAACCGTTACCTTTTTTTATTAATTTATTAATAATAATAAATTTATATTCGTTCCCTTTTTTTATTATTTTATTAATAATAATAAATTTATAACCGTTACACTATTATTATTTACTTTTATCATTTTTAATTATTTATGACATGTATTTTAACATTTAATTTTTATTATTGTTAAAAAAATTTTAAGTTCAATTTTATTTTAAATTTAAATTAAAATAATGTATAATAATGTTAATTGAAATATTTAAATTAACATTTTAAGTTGTAATAAAATTAAATATAATTAAAATATTAATGTATAAATTAAAGTTGTGGACCTAATATGGTTTTGTTTGTGATACAGTGGACCCTATTTAATGAATCCATGTCGAGTTCACATAAAAAAATGAATGAGTTGTTTGGAGATGATGTGGTACAGTGGATCCCATTTAATAAAGACTTCACCGTTGTAGATACTCTTAGACTACCGGCGTTTATAGTTCAAATATATTTTAGGGAGCACACAGAGATACACTCGTTATGTTTGTTTGCCCAGACAGCTGAAGAATGAAAAACAAAGAAAAAAAAGCTCCAATTTTGAAATTGTTATACCATTTGAGAACAACACAAAATGATAATATCTCACGCTAAATTTATTATTTTTAAATTTGTATAGAATGTTGCGACAAAAGTTCTACAGTATTATTAAAAAAATAATGTGTATTTATATTATGAATATTTTGATCAATAATTTTTTTAAATTTATTTATATAAATATTACTATGATATCTATTAATTAATTTAAAATTTTTAATACATTTATTTATTTAATTTTGAGCCTATTAATTAAATAAATTATTTATATAATAAAAATTGAAAATTTAATTAAAATTATAACAAAAATATAATTTTAAAATAGATGGAAAAGATAAAACATAAATATTTAATAGTTTTAAATTTAAAATATGATTAAATTCAATATACATGATATATTATTCAACTATTAATGATTTATTTAAATAATCATAAAAATTTCAATATTACAATATTATTTTTGAATAACTTAATCTTTTATTATTAACTTATATATGCATTTCAATCAATGATATGTATTGCATCACAAATAAGATATAATTATTTCTTTAATGTTTAAAAACAATATTTTTTATTTATCGATGATATAACATATTATATATTAATATTTTACACCAATATTGTACAAATAATACATGTACAAATAATACATTAAAATTATCTATAGAGCACTGATGGCATGCCAGACAGGTAGTATGGTCACTATGTACGGAATGCAGTAGTCTAGTTCTCGTAAGTAAATACCAAAACTATTCATACAAAAAATTATTTTCGTTTATGAAATGAGTGCTTGGTTATTTATGAAATTGTTTCAAGCAATTAATAATTTTTAATTAAATTTAATTTATTTCGATCAAATTCTGAATTATTAGAATAAGATTCTCATAGTTGGTAATTAAAAAATATAGAAAAGAGTGATTGTGTTCGTTTCATTTTTGCTATAAAGGGAAGGGTTCCTTTCCTTTCTAAATATAACCATCTGTCTCTCCACCACTTCCTTTCTTTGGTAATATTTTCTTCCTTTTTTGTTTTCTTTTTCTTGTTTTCACACTGACCAACATAGGGCCATGGAGTGCTCCAACTAGCTAGGGGTTAAATACTAAAATCAAAACTCACCAATAATCCAAACCTCTCATATCATTGCATGTTATCCTCCTTTTCAATGGTAGCTCATTAATTGTTTTTCCTTCTTTAGCCAGATCTGAAATTCTATGTTTTAATTATTTCTAGGGTTTTTTTTTATTTTTTTTTATGTTACTGAGTATCCCCAATATATGGTACTTTCCTTATGTAGTATTTCTTTCTACTTTATCATGTGTATACATTGTTTGGGCCTTTTAGGATATAGCTAGCTAGGTACACTAACAACATGAATTTACATTATTTTTTTTTATGATTAATATATTTGTTGTTATGTTAATATTTTCACAGTTAGCAATTGTTACAGCTTTTTTAATTTCTTGATATAATGAAAAAAATATATATGAGGAGATGGATGAAGAAGAGTTTTAAAGATTTTGATTCCACTTTATGTGCAGATGAAAATGAAGAGGACGAAAATAACTATAAAGAAAATCGACAACATAACGGCGAGGCAGGTAACATTTTCAAAGAGAAGGAAAGGGTTATTCAAGAAAGCTAAAGAGCTTTCAGTGCTATGTGATGCTGAGGTTGGACTCATTGTTTTCTCATCTACTGGGAAGCTCTTTGATTATTCCACCACCAGGTACACCATATGATTTTTAATTAATTAATATTTGTGTACTTTCATTTCTAACATACAATTTGCACATGTAATTGCACATATATTAAGAATAGTTATTAACTACATTTAATTTTTTTATGCAATCAAAAAATTTATATTTCTTAAACTACATGTACCTTTAATTTAATTTTGTATGATGAATTATTATATATGTTGAAAGAATATTTTGAGGAAAAAAAAGTATGAAATTAATTTATTTTGTTTATATTTGAGTTTATAGAGTATATTTATAGATTTTGTAATGTGTTTGTGTGAGTGTGAGCTGATTGGACATTTGGAGTAAATCTTAGGACAGAAACCTCGTTCCAGTAGCTTAATAATATTTTTCCTTAATATTATGGAAAATTTAGCTTATCGAAGCTTCTAGGAAACAGTGTTCTGAGAAATCAAAAGTTTGGAATGATAAGTTTTCCTTTGAAAACTCAAGAAATGATAATTATGTGACTTTGAAACAAACCAGTTAGTTCTATATATGTCATTACATGAAGTATTTGGGAACTAGAATATGCTATATTTGATGCAGTATATTGTAATATTTGTGTGCATAATTTTTGTATCCCATAGGGTTAATTAATGATGATGGACTGATCTGATTGTTTGGAAATAAAAAATAAAAAAAAAAACATTTCTATCACCAACTCAAGAAGAATGGAGTTGCATGGATTTGGAAATATATTATTCCCAGCCTCCTTATAATTATGATTAATTATATTAACATATACATCAGAGTCATATAATTTTTTGTTTTGTAATAAAATATTTATAATGGAAATAGTAAAAATAATTAATATTTTGTTGTTTCTAAAGAGTTCTTGTTTTTTTTTTTTGCTAATTTCTGTATAAATCTTAAAAAAGAAGTAAAGTATAATAAATTAATAAAATTGATAAGATATAGTAGCTATTAGTGGAATGGTATTTGTTTTAATGTTGTGAGTCTAAAAACTTTAAGTTGATGATTGAAATTGTTGAAAATTATATAGGCTACATTTAAAGCCTCTAAGTTACCATAAGATTAGGGTTTCCTTGCTAAAAAAGGAATTAAAGCTCAAACAAAAAATGTTAAAAAGGGCTTAAGATAGAACAAACTCGATATGGATGGTCTATTATGTCAGATGCATGGACAAATCGAAAGTTTAGGACATTGATTATTTTTTTTTTATTTGGTCAATTCTTTGAGTGAGACTTTGTTCACAAGAAATACAATCAAACTCTTAAAAACTATTTTGATAATTAAAGTTTAACCGATCTCAATCTCTTCAATAATATTGATGATTGATCGATATACAACATGTGGATGAAAATTGAGTATTAAAAGATGATTTAATCTTGGAAGAAGATGGTTTAACTTGGGAAGTTGTTGGTGATGCCATTGAGGCTAGTAAACCAATAAGATTTACTAGATACCAATCCAGACTCATATCAATTGTGCCTAATGGAGATAAGGAGTTGAAGGTGGAAGAACAAAAGAAATTTAAATTAAGTGATGAAAAATATAAAATTAATGTGGTAGAACTTATAAATGACGATAAGGCAAATGATTTAGCATGATTTTGATTAGTTTTAGAACTTTATTTTGATGGATATATAGTCATTTTGGTTACTTTTAGCAAACTTGAATTAGATGGATTGTCATTTTGATTACGTTTCTAACTTGATTTTAATGGGATGCCATTTTCATTAATTAACTTTAATTCGTAGTCAAGTTATATTTTGATATTGTTAGTGACAAATGAGCAAAGTTAATTATAATTATTAAATATGATTATTGTTCCTTTAAATATATTTATTTATTTTTATTTTTTAGTATTTATGTATCTTATTGGAATTTATGTTTAGTTTATATTTTTTTTTAAGTCTTAGCAACGGTGGCCATTTCACTATCTCCTATAACGGTGTTGGGTTTGGGTGCAGATGCGGCGGATCTTAGTAGGGACATATGGTGGTCACGGCCACTCCAATGTTCCCAACAATTTAAAAATAAAAATAATTTATAAAATAATTATAAAAAATATTAATTAAAAAATACATATATTTTAACTTAAATTTTAATTGTATGTGTTTTGAGTTTCGTTTAAAGATATAAATATGAAACTAATGATATGATATATTTAAACAAAAATTCGAAATCAATTAAATTGATTTTTTTTTCTTTTCTATTTCGAGTTCAATTTAAAATAAACCCAATTTTTGTAAGTTAAGTACATATTTTTATTTGTATAGATTGTCATGTAATATTAAAATATTTATAAATACTAAATAGATTCAATTAATATATTAATTAATAAAAAGATGCATAAATAAAAATTATAAATGAGCTAATTAATAAGTCAAGCACAAGCTTTATTATTTATTACAAACCTAATTTCAAGCTCTTAGTTCGACTTCTTAGATAAATGAAGTAAGTCGAAACCATCGTTTTTTTTTTAAATCTAAATTCGATATTTAAGTATTTGACTTGATATGACTTGTTCTCATTGTAATTAGAGTTCGATAGATAACAACTACAAGACACATTGTGGTTTTTCTCACATATATTTTTAACTCGGACAATTTGATAGATGTATAAATGAACTAGTTAAAACCTTAAAAATTAATAGATAATTAATTTACTAATATTTCTCTGTTTAAAAAATATTTTCAACTCAATATTTATAAACAAAAACATACTTTCTTATTTCACTTTTATAATTGAGCAAGAAAAATCTTTCGGTGCATGCATGATTCAATATTTTTTTTTTGTCTTAATCCAATTTAATTTTCAAGATAAATGAATTTTAGTAATTTCAAATTCAATCGAAGAGTAAATAAAATACGATTAATGATTGTTTCTGTCAATCGTCGAACTCAAATTGTTTTGATCAGTTTGACATTAACTAAATGCTTGTAATTTAAATTGATTTAATACAACTTTATTATTACTAACCTTTTCTTTTGGTTATTTTCTTACCTGTCTTGTTTTGGTGTTGTTAAGTATGAAGGACACAATTACAAGGTATAATGCGCAGGACCATGGCATCAACAAATCGAACACACCATCTCTCGAATTACAGGTTGCAATTTATTTTATTTTATTTTAATATTTAGCTTAATTCCTTCCATCTATTTAGTTTGTTACATATGACTATATATGTGGGCTTATTGCTTATACTTGGTAGAAAAATGTAAAATTTATATATGGTTGCTTTACTTTCTTTGTGATTTCTATTATATTACCTGTGCACTTGTCATCTGAAGAGAGACTTTGACCTCACGTAATTGAATTTCTTTTTGACTACTGTTTTTTCAATTATGTGATAGAAATTTAGTGAGGAAATATGTGAAATTTGTTTCTAATATTTCTCACTAAAATTTGTGACTAACAAATAAGTGAAGAAATTTATGTTTCTATTTCTAATTTTTGTCACTAACTTTAAATCTCAATTAGAAGTCTAGGTTCCAAATATTTTAGAGGAGGATCGTTGAATATGACTCGTATGCAATATAAAAGAGTTGAGGCAGTGATATTGTTGTAATTTGAACTGTAATATATAAATATTATTTATAGTATTGAAACCCTAATTTATTCTTTTAATAATATGGAACTATAATTAGTCTATAATTGGAGACGAAGACATCGTTAACCAAACTTCGTTACTAAACATTTTAGGTTTCTATTTAGGGTGTATAGACATGCTCCCACAACCGAGATAATTCTCAAATTCTCTTGGGAATCAAAACAGTATTATCTTCCAAGAGTCTAATGGTTTTCATAATTTGGCTGATTTAAAGTGAATATTACTCGATGTTAGAGGTGTATCCCCTTCTCCAACGTTAATCTTCCATGCAATTTTCCAACCCTCGTTGGGATAATTCATCCAAAATTTTAATCAAGAGTGAATCATCCTTGAAGCAAGGTTTGAGAAGAGTTGACTAAGAGAGACATTAATCACATTATTAAAGGAACATAATTATCATGAAGTGAAAATTACAACATCAGAGGAAAGGAAAAAACTATGAACAATAAGATAATAACATTGTGTATTTTTTTTTACAATTTTTAGATTCTCTCAAATACTTCATGTACTCTAATACACTCATACTTTTCAAAACAAATACTCGAATTACATCTCATAACACTCTAAGACAAGAGTATAAGAGAAAAAATTAGTCATTATACAAACTTAAAGTGCTTCTGTCTGGTGCATCGTGTAACAGAGAAATAGAGTCAATATAGATAGATTTGTCCTCCACTTTCCTTTACCATATTGGGCAATTGGGACTTGTTCCTAGATGTTACAATTTCAACAAACTCCAATTAGGTCCACCTTTATTGAAATTGTCACATCTTTTGTTTCTATTGTCAACACCGACAATCAAAGTTCAAAAGAACTATCATATATAATCTACCATACTTCATTTGACGTTAAATTACTCTAATAGTTTATCATACTCCGTCATAAAGAGTATACCACACTTGAAGTTAAATCACAACAAGATTTTTTTCATTATCTAATCCTCAGTCATAGTTTAATAGAACTATCATATTCCACCGTAAAAAGTATAATTCGCTTGAAGTTAAATCACTCCAATAATTTTCACATGTCAAAAACTATGATGCAATTTTCATGTTGACTTTCTTAGTTGGTTCTTTAACCATCGACAAAGCTTCACAACAATTATTGCATCAATGTCAACCAATTCTTCTGTCATATTAAACATACATGTGTAATCGTGATTGTATTTCATAAGTCAAAATTGATTGTTCCATCAAATTTCTCTATGTCAAACTCCATAGTCAAACTTGACATTGCAAATATATTCAAATTGTTAACTGTGCACTAAGGAGGTCCCAAGAATGAGAGTTGAGTCACAATGGACTACTTAATTAAGTATCAAGTCTTTCCTAGTTTAACCTTTCCAAAATAGCACTTTCACAATATCATTCTTCTTTTTTAATGTGAAAGATGAGACAATGTTGTAATCATAAAGCGTACTAAGAATTTCTATCTTGAGACTAAAGCTCTTATCAGTTGTTGAGAAAAACCAAATAAAAAGACACAACCATTTTGTCTAATGACAATAAGAGAATAACACAATGATAATATTTTCTTACAACACAAGACCTATTTATGCATTCAAATTACATTAAGCTGTATTAATAGTAATTGACAGTTATAGTACTTGTTTATTTCAGCTAGAGGCTAGTAACCGGATCAAATTGGACAAGGAAATTGCAGATAGAACCCAACAACTAAAGTATATATCAATTTTCTTGAAGAGTTAAAAAGTGAAAATACGAGAAATTTATATAAAAAAAATTGAATTTGATAAAATATTTATATTTTGATTGAGCAGGCAGATGAAAGGAGATGATATTGAAGCCCTAAATCTAAATGAGTTGCAGCTGCTGGAGAAAACACTTCAAATAGGATATAACCGCGTGATTGAGACAAAGGTACACAAATGCTTAATTAATTTTGTTCAGATGAACTATAGTACTTGTTCATAATTTTTTCTACTTGCTAACTCAATACAGCCTTAATTTACTTTCAGGAAAAGCGGATTATGAGTGAGATTTCTGATCTTCACAAAATGGTTTGTTCATAGCTTTTTAGTGAAGATTGGTTAATATCTTGCAATATATATGCTTAATCAAATTATGATACACATGTACGTATCGCTGACATCTAGTTTATAGTGGAACAATTTCATCCCCTACACCCAAAAGTCCCAAATTGTCTTTCAATCGAGGTCAATGATAGTTTATAAACATTTACAAACTAAAGTGTTTTTTCATAATGAATAAAATCGTCATAACTCACAAAAGACCTAAATCGAATAATACCCTCAAAAACCTAATCCCTCGTACTAATGTTTAAAACATTGGCGTTCTTCTAAAAAACGAACCCACAAGAATCTCTGTCAGGTACGTGTGTGACAGACCTCTCGACCCTTAACTTCAAATGAGTGCAAGGTATACTATAAATACTCACACTTTTAGTAAATTTTAATGAACATAGACATTGTATATGTTTGAATTATGTACATTGTGAAATGAGCAGGTTATATATAGTAACATTAAAACATATTGTTCAAATTTAAGAATAAAAATTATTTATCATTTTTTTAATTGAAAATGCTTTACTTCATTGGACATTTATTACTTTTGAAATCTTAACTAGTGTTTTAAGCCTCTTGCTTGGTATTTGCACTTAGTTAGGAGATTTATGTAATTCTTCGTAATTATGAGGATTTTTTGTTGTTGTTTTGTGTGTACATTTGTGTCTTTAAAGGAAATGGTGTTGAAAGAAGAAAACAAGCTCTTTAAGCACAAGGTGAGAAATAAAGTAATAAGAACATTAATCTTGATGTCATTTCACCATGACTTCAATGAAGCTACAAACTTGAATATTGATCTTGCCACACATTTAAAATCTATTCATTGTGTAAACAAACATACATTTAATCAGGTTGAAGAAAGACAAATGATATCTATGATGAGCAAAATAGGTAGTCCTTTTCTAGTGGACTCAAATACTGGAATGCAAGAAGAACGAGTCTCATTGGATTCTATTAGTTGTGCCAGTGACCATCTTTTTGAGGACGATTCCTCGGACACATCTCTTAAGTTAGGGTAAGCAATCAATGACAAATTAAGAATTAAGTTTGGAATTTAATTCATGTGCTTACTATCAAATTCTACATAAATATAAATATGCTATTTGCTTATTACATTTTTTACAAGTAGATCCTTTGATTTTTCAGGTTACCCTTCTCTAACTGAAGATGTTAATATATATAATCATGATTTTATTGGACTCGCAATATTGTCATTGTATTGACATATACATATAGGACCAATAAATCAGAAGATAATAACTGATTTGCTGTAAAAGATATTGTAATGTTAATCTCAATTATGTCTTTCATGTAATGCTAAAAGCTTGGTTGCGTGTGTTTCTTGATATCGTTTGCATATATTTGTTGAATGTAATGTAATTTGTACAAACTCATGAATGGTATACATAATTTCGTATGCTATTATAACAATTTGATTTTGTCTATTTTATTTCACTATTTGCATTTGCATCTTCAACAATACATTTTGAATTTAGAAAAATAGATGCCACACAAATAAGTGGGCTTGACCAAAATTATTGGGTGGTCAAATTTTTAAAATTTTAATGGATAAATAAAAATATTGTATTATATATAAAAATTTTAAGCCGTAAATTTATAAAATTATATTGACGATCAAACTCTTAACTACATTTATTAGAGAGAGAGTTAGTAGATCAAATTTTGATTGACATTTTTAATAATTAAAAATTAATTTTTAAAAATTTAATTTTTTTCAAACACCAAATTTTATATAGTTTAATTGTTATGTTTTGTGAGTGTAAATTTTTGTTACAATGTCAACACATCCATGAGTGTGATAAAAGTCAAATGTTTTATTAACATGTCAATTATGTTTTATTGACCGTGAAAAATATCTTTACATCGTTTATGCATACAAATTAAATCTAAATTTTTACACTATTAATACAACTTTCTTAACTATAAGGACAAAAACAATATATATAATTATTAAAATACTACATTTCAAATCAATAAATGTCGGAATTATTGGTTTAGTTCAATTTGAACTCAAAATCATAAAAAAAAGATCAAATTAATTTAATTAGTTTTGGTTAAATTATTGCGATGATCATTTGGTTTGATTTTTATATTTATAGATAAATTTCACAACTCAAAAAGTTGGAATTTAAGTTGAAAATTTTATTTTATTTTATTTTATAATTACAATAGTTGTTTATGTAATTTTTTTTATAAATGATTCCTACATGTTTAGATGAGAAGTGAGGGAAAGTAGGATTAGAGAGAAGATAAGGAGAAAATAAAGAGAAATGCCTAATAAAATTACTAGAGTAATTTAATTATTAGGGTATTTTTCAATGCAATTTTTCAAAGTGCAACTAAATTATAAAAAAAATAATTAATGGTTTGCACAAGGTTAAGTATATTATCATAACTAATATTTTATACAAAAACTACGTAGTAATGTTTTTTTAGAGACTTTTGTGTGGCCGTAAAATAGCTCCCATGACTTTTGAAAAATTAAAATTCCTTTTGTCATTCTAATTCTACGCATTCACAAACAAATTGTGTTTAATGAGCTATTTACTCCATTTTATTTCATTTTTACAAAAAAATAACATCAAAGCTAAGGAGCATACTTATTTATATTTTAATCTCTTTTTTATAACAAATTAATATTTAATTTTGCTTTTTCTATAATATTAATATTTATTTAATTATTATAATTAAGTGTTTTTAATAGTTTTCCTTTACTACAAATGTTAAAAGTCTTTATTTTTATTTAAAATTAACCAATATATATATATATATATATATATAATAGTTAAGAGATAAAAAAATATGATGTTCATTCTCTAGTAATAACAAATATATTATGAGTTTTTCACGAAACACTTGACGGTTTAACCTTCATATAGTATTTTTTTTTTCTTAGCGAATTTTTATAAATTGTTTCGGTGATTACACACAGCTGAAAGCTCTCAACTGATACCAAAAAAATCGAAGGAGCTTCCAATTCCAACTGTGGTGTAACACGTGGCTTATTTTAATTGGCGAAACCGAGTAGTATTTAGGGCACTGCGCATTCTTCAACGCAACACCAAACCCAACACTAGAGTCTCTTTGTTTACATGTAGCATAAATTTCGCGCTCTAATAAGGTCTCTCCGAGTCCGGGTACGGAATTTCAAAAACCCTTGTTTATTGGGTTGGGGACGAACGAAGATGAACGAGTCTTCGCGCAGAGATCTACAAGTCTTCGATTTCAATGAAGAGGATGAAACTAACACCGACAAATACCTTTCCAACAAATTCAACAAAATCCCTAATCACGATTCTCTCGCTCACGGTAAGATGATTTTTCAGAATAATCCTAATTCTATCATAATAGTACCATTCTCAGCTGGTATTATTCGTATGTAGTACTAATTTTGTCTTTTAGATGGAAATTTGGTAGTAATTTTGATCGATTTTCCGTGTTCGAAATATAGTTGTAGTTATTGTGTTAGATTTAGTAATTTCAGTTTTCAAGGGTTTAGTGTGTGCTTTAAGATTTAAGAGATGCAAATTGGAGAACTGAAACTAGAGAATGCATCAGGAGCGTTAATATCGTTAATGTTTACTTTTTCAAGAACTCCGTTAGACTTTATATATTGATTTCGATTTATGGGGAATGAGTTTTGTCATGATGAGATTTTACATGATTTTTGTCGTGTGAAAGTTGTGTCTATTTCACTCTTCATATATATATTGAATGTTATGAATATTAACGAGATATAAACTGCTGACTTGAGCCTGTCATATGAAATTCTAAAAGGAGAGGATCTATAAAATTTGTTTACCCTAAGGACTCGGAACCAGGAACATGTGATATCATAATGGCTGATTATCTTTATTAAGTAAATTGTAATCATTCACATAGGTAGTCTCGTTGTGGTTGAAACATTACCGGCTGAACAACTACTATCTCATAAGAGTTGATGTGGTTGGAAGGAAATTTCTTAAACTTCGAATCAAGATTTGCAGTGTACACAGCTACACGCCATGGCCATTGAGTTTGTGGAGGGGTAGTGATCAGAGAACACAGCTTAAAGAATTTAAGTTATTAAATTGATGGATGATGAAAAATGTGTAGTGTGGAATGGAAATGAAAACAAATTAAAGATAACAAATGAATAATACCCATATATACTATCCAGCTCAAGATCAGACATCTTAATTGCATTATGAAATGCTATCAAAGTATCAATATCTTTTAAGATTAGCGACCAGTATTCCACAATATTAAAGAGCTCAGCAAACCCTAAATAACTGTCTTTGCCATGTTCATATTATGTGAATCATATGGCAAAATTCCTTGTGTGACTTTATCATACATGTGACAGACCCATATCAGACATGTGTGATACATATGTTATTATTGTTACCGTATTTTGGGCATATTTTTGGCTGATATGGTGTATCTGTCACGCAAAAGTGACACTGTTTTGGCAACTCACCAACTTCAGGTGAAAGTGAAATAAGAAAATGAATTTCAAGGTTGGCATCTCTGCTCTTTATTGTTGAAAAATGTGCTTTGGATTTGTCAGATAATCTATGTTTTAGTAATATTGCTTTCAAGTTGAAATAGTTGTCGTCACATGTATCCCATTTCCATTCTTTTTTCTTTCTTTCAAATATTATATAACCGTTTCAAATCTATATGGTTTCAATGACATAAATGTTCCTGCTTTGTTTACATCCATCTTTAAGCTAGTTTTACATTAAAATGATTGTACATAGCTCACATAATATATTTACAGATGTCCAGATCAACGAGGTTGGTGTCAAGAATGTCGCCAGTATTCCTTGTGGTGATGTTGATGTAGTTGGTGGTATTTTAAATTTGGAAACAGATTGTTCAAACCCCTCTTTCAAAACAATGAAAGATACATTTGATAGCAAAGAGAAGAATTCTGAGTTAGGAGCCGACAGACAATCTAATTCCATTAGTCTTGAAAATCACTGTCATTTTAAAATAAATATTGATTACGATGACCGGTCAGAGAAAAGGGATACAAGTGGCGATGCATCTACGCTTGAGCCGAGTCAGATTGGTCCTTCAGGATCTCCATCCAGTGTAGTGTAACTTTTATTTGCAAGATTACAGCTTAAGGAAAAGATTTAATTCTGAGATTTATATCTACAATTGTTTTTGCAGAAAGAATCAGTTGATCTAACTTCTGAGGATGATGATTGCATGAATTATGAGAGTGTTCCAACGAGTGCTGCTTCTGATAATGCAGATAATGGCATATTTCACTGTAATCCTTGATCCCTGAAACTTATCAAATCTACCACATTCGATTTGGAAATATTATGTTGCAGCTTAATGCTTACTCACAAAACTTAGTTTTCATATTTTCAGTTTCATTGAATGGTTGTGGATTGGATGGTGCTCACAATTCTGACACGGTATTTTTGTAAATTACAGAACCATTTGTGCTAGAGTAATTTATATGACATGCTGTATATTATGCCTTCAGAGGCTTTTCAAATTTGCCACTGCTTTGTTCAATCACTGTTGTTCTTTATTGAAATTTGACTTTTTCCATTACAAAAGCATATTACTCCCCTTTGGCCTTAAATATAAGACATTTTTTTAGATTCGTTTGTCCTTGTTTATAAGACTCCTTTCAAGTTGTCCATTGCATTAATTATTTCTTTATAAAAACACCCCTATTTATTTTACTCATGGAATATAATTTATTTCTCTCTCTCTCTCTCTCTCTCTCTCTTGTGAGAATTGGTTAAAAGAGTACAAAAAGAAAGATGGTGGAATTATGAGGCCAATTATGGAAAACTAATACACATTGTTGACTAATTTATTACTATCAACCAAATTAACCGACCTTAATATTCGTGAATTAGGTGAATGAGTCTTAATGTTTTATATTAAGGGATGAAGGGAGTAATTTTTTGGATTGGTCCCTCTCCTCCGCCCCCGACCACTCTTTACCTACTTATCAGAGAATTTCTGTCAATGTAAAATTCATTGAAGCTTCAGACTTCATATTTTCATATATAAAATGGTTTCTACCATATTTCATTCACTATTTTATTTTGTAGCATATTGTGTTGTTTCATTTGGTTTTTGTATTTACTATATTTCCTTTTCATGTAATCTTCAGGATGACACGAACACAGAAGTTGTTCTCCGTCCTGATTATTTAATTTATCAGGATAATTATTATATGGGGCCAATGTTAACTTTTTCACATCATTGCATCAAGATCAATGTTTCAACTGCATGTAGGAAGCAAGGGGCCTTTGATCTTGAATGGACACTTGATGATCTCATTGATATTAAGTGTCAGTTTTTCCAAAGTGTAAGTTTTTTAGTTTGGTTGCTTGGATTATTTGTTTTTTGTGTATGGAATCTTTAATTCTTGATGTGTACTTTCTTCAGAGTGGAACAGTCATCATAAAGATTAATGTAATATCAAGGAATGCAAATCAGTTAGATGATGTAAGCGACACTTCAGGTGAGTATAGTTTTAATTACAGCTTGGCATGCTTGACATTGTTATTTAAACTTCATATATAAACTTCTTAGGTAGTATCTAGTATTTTGATGTTATAGAGTGTTTGCAGATAGTAGTTTCTCTGTTACTGATGGTAAACGTATCCCTATACTTATGTTAGGCATTGAGGAATTGGAGATTGCGGTTGTTGATTTCAATTGGTCCCTAAGACATGAACAGATCACATCTCTTAATGTGAAATACTTGGCTATTTGGAACATCTTTCCTAAGTAAGTGATAAAATTGAACTGTATACTTTTATTACTTTTTCCGTTGGTGAGTGAGTTATCAACTGTTCTATAAAATGTTGCAAAAATTTCAGTTGGCTTTTGGTATCCATTAACTATAGTTGTTGGGTAGCTTGCAGATCACGAGTCATGGAAAGACTCTGTTGATTGTATCTTTGTAATATTTGTATTTTGTATATAAACTTAAAATGTGTTTCCATTTCAGATGGTAAAGTTCATTTTTGGTTTAAAATTGATTGAAGTGGATATTTTTTGTGCTCTAAATGCTGTTTTGTATAATTTCATCCAACATGATATTTTTACAATTAAACTTTTCTCATGTAGTTTGAATGTAGAAGAGAACGAAACAAAATCAGGTGGATCAAGGTGCTACTTTCCTAAGTGAGTAAGAATTGTTAATTTCCCTTTTCAACAAGTTTACTTAGAAGTATTGACGTCATTGTATTTGTTTTAAAAATGTCTGCTTTAGTGCTTTCTGGTAACTTATTTCTTTTGCCTTTGCATTGTATTTGCTGTTTATTTTTTTTTCTAGGTTACTTGGTTTATTCAATGTTTAAATGTGCGCTTCTGAGATATTTGGGTTAGGATGTTGCAGAGATACTTGATTACATTGTTTGTTGGAAATATGAGATTGGAGTCCTTTGGTTCTGTTTGTAAATTATATTTCACAAATCCCATATACCTTTTGGTAGAAACTTACACAACTTCTTTTTAATGTTTCTATTAAATTGTACATAAAATGTCATGTTATCTTGTTGACACTCATTACAAGCTATTACTTTCTACCTCACATGTACTTGTCTTCTTATTCTTATTTTGTGTGGTTTGGGGGTGCTCCAAATACATTATGGGACTAATTCTGAGAGTTGATGATCTGAACCAGTTTTGAGGAGCCTTTTGATGAAGTCATCTATCCTGAAGGGGATCCAGATGCTGTTTCTCTAAGCAAGAGAGACTTTGATCTACTACAACCAGACACATTCATTAATGACACAATAATTGACTTTTACATCCAGTAAGTTAGCATGTGTATGTGCATTTGTACATTCTCTTAATTGTAACTTTGTCTACTGTGGAGTTTCCTTTATCTTGTTCCTTTCAAAAACTAGATATGTTTTTATATGATTTTTGTGACATGCCGTTTTTTGTGGAAAATAGATAATGTATAAAAGCACTTATGGGCAGAAGAGTAGGAAGATATGTTATGTGCATGTTAATGTTAAAAAGTAGAAAATATTAAGAAAAGAAAATTGTAGGGCTCTTGATCTACATTATTATTCCTAAAGATTGTTTTTAACAATTCTGATAATCTTTATTATGGCAGGTATCTGAAGAATCAGATACAAGAGGAGGAAAAGCCTAGATTTCATTTTTTTAATAGTTTTTTCTTTCGAAAGCTGGCTGATTTGGACAAAAATCCATCTAGTGCTTCGGATGGAAAAGCAGCATTTCTACGTGTTCGTAAATGGACTAGAAAAGTAAATTTATTTGAAAAGGACTATATCTTCATTCCTGTGAACTTCAAGTAGGATTCCATCACAGTTTTGCTTCTTTTATTGTCTCTATTTGTATTCAAGTTCTGATCAGCATTAAATTATGGCAGTCTTCATTGGAGTTTAATAGTCATATGTCATCCTGGTGAAGTGGTTAATTTTAATGGTGAGCTCTCTGTTTGTGATATTTATTATGGAACTATATTGTCAAAGGTTTATGTTATGAATTATGATACATATTTCAGATAAAGAGTTGGACAACTCACTCAAGGTACCCTGTATATTGCATATGGATTCTATAAAAGGAAGCCATAGCGGTCTGAAAAACCTGGTGCAGAGGTATCTTAGAACTTCTCATTTGCTTGCTTTTATTTCTTGCTTTTATCCTTAGAACTTCTCAGCTTATTCCTTGTACTTTCCATATGCTCATTTTACAAGTTGAAATCAGAGTGTTATACATTAATCCTGTCTCCTCTGATATTGACAGTTACCTGTGGGAAGAATGGAAAGAGAGACATAAAGATGCATGGGAAGAAGACCTTTCAGCATTATTTTCAAATTTGCGTTTTCTCCCTCTTGCGGTATTGTCTGATAATACTTCGATGACTTTCAAATAAGAAGCACAAAGAAAATGATTCTTCCTTTAAATTCTTACTAGTTACTTGTGTCGAACAAAAGAAGTTTCAGTTTTATTTGCACATAAATAGATTCTACATGGTCCAGGGAACTACTAGAAAAATTGTTGTCTCCACATAAAAAATCTCTGATAGCGATATTGATCAGCATGAAAATATTTGCATTCACTGTTGAAATGAGTCTATCGTTCTTATAAAATACATGTATTTTTGTTTCTATCCATCAATGTGATAAGAAGTTTTGTGCAAACCATTTGTGTACGGACACTTGAAAAGGAAAATTCTATCACTTGATAATTTTAACTTTCCCCTTCATATGATGTGGTAAAAACAGAGGGAGGAATATGCCACGATTATTGTGGGTTACCAAGGAACCTTTTTGTTCTCTGTTCTTAAGTTTGTTTTCACTAATGTTTTGTGACTGATTGCTCATTCCATGACAGTTGCCACAGCAAGAAAACTCATATGATTGTGGTCTCTTTCTACTGCACTACCTAGAGCTCTTCCTTGCTGAAGCTCCTCTTACTTTCAATCCATTCAAACTAACCAAGTTATCCAATTTCGTAAGTGGGTTTCCTTAACTTAGTTTTGAGCTTATGTCAAACTTTTTAGAGAGGATCATTATAAAAAGGTCATTGGAAATTTTTGTCATTCTAAAATCAATTAATCACTAGTTTTATTTTCAATTGTCAAAGAGTGGCTAGTAATTAACCACTCATTAACTTAATTAACCATTTAATGGGTTAATTGTTTTTAAAAGTAGAAGTATTTTGGCCTGTGAATCTTCTGTTGCTATTTTCTCTATTTGGTTGATCTTTATCTGAGCTGTTGTCATGCCTTTATTAGTGTAACATCTACCAATTTCTGGAGTTCCTTGCCTGGTTGTCTTTATGTTATCTGTTTTATTGTTACACAAGGTAACTAGCAACTTTATTATTGATTCATATGGTTCCTTATTGCAATTTTCTCAACTTTGTTTATCTTCATGAGATATGATAATTCCTATTCTAATATTACATCTCCCAATTTTTGTAGTTTCTTGCCTAGTTGTCTTATATTTACCTGTTTTAACATATTAAGGGTAACACTGACAAATTTATTGTTGATTTATATGGTTTTGACCCTGCATAACTATTATTTTTCCAGCTCAATGTGGACTGGTTTCTGCCTGCCGAAGCTTATCTCAAGCGAACACTGATCCAGAAGTTGATCTTTGAACTCGTGGAAAACAATGGTTCACATGCAATCTCGTCCTCTGACTGTAGTGATGACCACCGATACATTGAAAATAATGAGAACAGAACTGGCGTTGAGCATCCTGAAGTTCATAGGTTGTTAAAAACTTCCCGTGCTGGGCAGGGAATAGAAATTACCCTACTGTCCGGATCGTCTTTGGATCCTCAATCCTTAAACAACTCAGGCATGGTTCTTAAGGATCTTTTCGACTCAGGTGCTGCGTCAGGAAACAACTTGGCACAGTGCCAATCTTTAGACCAGCGTTCATCTGATTATCATTTCAATAGTTCGGTATTTACGATGGAGGTAAGCACTTTTATCTGTCTGCATGTGCATTTGTTTTTCATGTATCATTTGAATTTCTCCTCTGTGCCTGTATAGTATCCTTTTCCAGCATGTTTTTTAGATCGGCCAGAATGCCTCATCTGACTCGCTGAGATTTTGAGCCTTTGGGCTAAACGAGGCTTCTATACTAGTCGAATAATTTTTACCGAGTGCATTGCATTTTAACCGATGGCACTAACTTGGGGCCTATCACTTCCTGGGGCATATTTCCTGACATAGTTATTCAGTGATGCGCATATTTCTTCATTCTGAAAAGCCTAAAATATTGTGAAACTCATGCCTCACTTTTTTTGTTCCATTTAATAGGAAAACTCAGATCTTGGTGAGCAATTTATGTATTTGGCCACAGATACCAACTTCCAGCAAGTGGCTGGAGTTACACCTCAAGCATGTTCCTTGCCTTTCTTTCCCAAAGATTGTGGAAATGGGACTAATCACAGACCAGAAATCTCTTTGCAAGAGGCCGAGTCATCTCCAAGTAGTGCCTCTGATGATACAGAAGACATATTGGTCACTGAAAACTGTCCTCACAATGGGAATGAACCAGCAGCATCTAATGAGGCAGAACAAGGTGAAAAAATTTGTTCACCCATAGAAAATACTGAGCAATTTATAGATAATTCTGGTTCTGCTTGCAACAATTTGTCAATTCCCTCAGTCATGGGAATTTCTCAGGACTCCATTATGGAGTGTGATGGCTACAAGAATGGAGATATTCACTCCAACTGTCAGGAAACTCCCACAGAAACATTGCATCGAGTTTCTGATGCAATAGATGAGGAAGACGCATGTGATGATGGTCAGATGATCGATGGCATGGCACCTAATATTTGTGAGGAACAAGCTGCGAAGAGGAGGCGGCTTATGCCTCTGCAATGTATAAGTGAGGGGATTGAGACAGAATCTAATATGTAGAAATTGGTGGTTATGACTTCTTTTACAATTGTTCATGTTTTTCTCTGCTAATATGTGCATATCGTTGGTGCTTGGTAGTAACGTTTATTTTAATGACGTTCTGCGATCTAGGTTGGGAAAATATCTGCTATTTTAGATACTACAATTTTAGTCTTATTTTTCTTGATGAAAACTGTTCAAGTTCATTCTCCTTTATCCATCTCTTGCATCCCGAACTCCATGTTGCAAGTTTATAATAGTTACTTTTATGCATGTGAAACTTTTAACGCAGAGTTACTATATTGTTAATCAAATTGAGAAATACAAATTTTCATGCAAGGAAGATTACTCTCCTTTTCCCTTTTCTTTCCAGACAAATCTTAAGTTGAAAATGAACCTAAAGCCCAAGTAAATTTAAGAAGGGTCCAGTAATAAAAAAATAAACCAACGATAGACAATAATAATAGATTTTAGATAATCATTTACTCACAGTTCACAGTTTTCTTTCAATGCGAAAATTAATTTCTATTTGCTTACTAGTTTTATATTTGTGGAAATTATATAATTAAATCAAGAGGTTTATAGGAAATAAATAAATAAAAATTTGACTCCGGTATAAATATAAAAGCATGTAGTAGTATCCTTAAATTAATTACCGTACGTTTGTTAGGTATCCTTGTCTTGATTGTGTATGCGGTGATGCATGGATGGAGAGAATGGATATGAAAAGGTGAGAAATAATTGAGACTGCGAAAGACAGGACAAAGGGATCTCCGTATAGCATAGTATCCACGTGCTTTCATTTAAATAAATTCATTTCCACGCCACACGCCACGCGCCAAACAACCCCCTACTCTATGCTTCGGGGTATCCGCAGTTATGTCTCTCTTGCTTCCCCCACTTTACCCCACACATCTATCCCTTCCATATTTCTGCTTCTATTCCACCCATATAAATCCAACAACATCTCAAATTTCAAAGCCATACAAAAACAAAATATTTTTGAAAATAAAATAAAATAAAAGATACTACCACTATTCTGTTGTGTTAGGTTGGCTCTCAATAACAAACAAATGCTCGTATGCTAAGTTGGTACTACTAACTGTTAAGCTACCGTAAGATACAAATGCAACAAGAGGGGGTGCAGTGCAGGGTCCAGTTGAAGGAGAGAGGGAATAGTACTAGTACGTTGTTGAGTCAGAACAGAACACATATAGGGTTCTCTCTCACACACACACTATTGCTAAAAATGAAATCAGAAGCCGGCGATAAATTACAAAAATCGCAACCGTACATCTTGTGTTCTAGAACTAGATACCAATCCCTCCCTCTCTTTACTCTCTGCGCCTATTGTTATTATTGCTTGCTGCTGCTGCTACACCTATTGCTTGAAAATGGTGACCTACTGAATCCCGTGATCTCAGACACACTTCTCGAATTAATTACACTTCTGCCATTCCTATTCCTATTCTTCACTCTCCCTGACGACTCACTCATTATCATCATCTCAGCCGTTAGATACAACAGATCACACGGCTGTACATCACTCCACCGTTGATCTCTGTGGACCCCACTACTCACCTTCGGTGACACAATTATCCTGTGTTCCAACCTCCTCCGTTCCACGCTACTCCTCTTCTCCGTCTCTTCTTTCGTTAACAACATCCCGTCTTTTCTGGGACCCACAAAACAACTCCCAATCCCAATTCCAACGCTCGCATGCGCATTCTCGTTTTTCTTTCTAGAACTATCCAATGACCATCGAAACGACGCCGTTTTCCTTCGTTCTCGTTCCCATTCCTTTTCTCCTACTGACGAATGTCTCTTTCGGTAATACTCTATTCCTCTTCCTCTCTCAATGTCTACAAATTCATCTAATTCTTTTTTATTCTGATTCAATTGCAATTGCGATGATGTTGATGTTAATGTTGTTGTTGATGATGAATTTTCCACGACGAGAAGAATATCTTCGGGATCCACTCTGTAACGGCAAAGAGGACAAGTTGAATGTGCTTCTAACCATGTATCTATACATTCCACGTGAAAAGCGTGTTTACATTTTGGCAATAACCGTAGAATTTCCGAAGATTCGAATTTGGAAAGACAAACCGCGCAATCTAGACCGTCTTTTTGACCTAAAAGTGATCCAAATCTGAAGATTGGCAACGATTCAACTACCGAACGGTTTATGCCGGAGTTTTTTCTACCGGCGGTGAGTGATGAGATTCCGGCGGCAGTACTACTACTACTGTCGATGTTAATAGTTTCGGCGGTGGTTGTGGTGCTGAAGTGTTTGATGTAGAGAAGGAGGAGGAAGGTGAAAGAAAAAGTGACGGTTAGAACGCTGATGACAATGGCTACGCTTGGTTTGAATGTTGAGAAGGTGTGTTGTTGAGGAATGGAAGTGGCATCATCTTGAGGAATGGGAGTTGGGGGTGGAGTAGTTGTTTGTGTTTGTGTGTTGTTGTGTTCTGTGAATGCAACAACGGTTAGAATGAGAGTAGTGAAGAAGTAGAGGGAGAAAGTGAAGGATGAAGTAGGGGAAGGAGCCATGTGATAGAGGTGGTTGTGTGTTAGCAATTAAAGAGAGAGTTGTTGGATGAAGTTGAAGCAGGTGAATGTGAATGGAGATTAGATTAGTACTATTAATTTTCAATCATGTGGGGGTGAACTGAACTGAACGGAGGACAGTGAGTGAGCGATTAATCTGTCAATGAATATAGTGGCTATTTTTGGACAGATTCTATGGTTGGGAAAATATATGTACATTTGGTTTTTTATTCAACGACCCTTTTCTTTTTCCTTCTTGTAACTTGTTAACCCTCTTATTTTTAGGATAAAGAAATTCCAGTCATTTCAATCTCGAACTATTAATTCAATTTGAATTCTTTATTATGGTTGGTTTTACCTGGAAGTGAAAGAATTAAAGAAGTAATAATTGATGTCATATATTCAATATCTATTTCATATAATATTATTAGGGTTATGTTATTGAGTATCTTTGTTAATAAATAAAAAATTTGAATGTATTATTTCAAATAATTTTCACTTTTAACTTTTTAATAAATGCTTTTTAAAATATTTATTAACATTTTTTATATTAAAATTATTACTCTATTTCTTTGTAATTGTTTTTTTTTAAAATTGTTTATACAAATCAATAATATAATAAAATAATTTTATTTTTTTATAAATAAATTAATTATTATAAGAAGGAAGAAAACTTTGTGTTAGTTCATTAGAAAAGTGGTAAACTTAAAAGGACGAAGAAATAAAACTAATACTAAATTATTCTTTATTTAATCACTAATAACCTTTTTACATATTTTTTAACTTTATCTTTTGGAGACTACACTTACTTTAATATGGAGATATTTAATTGTTACTTTTTGAGTTTTGATTATTTTGAAAATTATTTTTAGCTAAAAAATATTATTTAGTTGAGTTGTAATAAATCGTTATCTTTAAAACGTTTTACGATATTATTTAAAATTGTACAAGCGGACTATCAATTATGACGTATCTATGATAAAATAACTCAATTACAAATTATATAAATATTCTAGTGAACCATAGAAAATCGTTTTAGAACTACACCATTAATATAGTTATAATGGTCACTCTAAAAGGATAATACTAAGATCATTTATAAATCAAATGGACTACGACGAAAATCGACATGATTGATGTATTAAGATCATTCTAAAAATATCGAAAGAGACAAAAAGAAATAGAAGAAGTAATTTAAGCATCAAACAAAAGAAAAAAAAATTAAAATTACATTCAATAATTTTTTATAAAAGTTTGATACTATTTACATGTAAATCATTTAATATGAAAATCTAATATTTATAAAGTTAAAAACTAATTAATATGTAAAAGCTTTTCAAAATAAGACTATATTTTATTAATTCAGACTTAAGTTCTAACAATTTTGTATCTTAAAAGAAAAAAACAGGAACAAGTTTTATATGAACAAAACCATAAATAAAACTATTTGGACTCACATAAACAATTAAAAAAAAAATAGTTATATAATTGAATATTTTTATTTTATTTATACATGGTGTCCAAATGTTTGTGTTTAAATATTGTAGTGATTTCTACGTATATGCAAGTAAAGATGAAAAGAGACAAAAGGGCGGTGGGTTTTTAAGTAGTTGGGCGGATCTAACGGCATCTCATGATCATGATTCATACACTGCATCGGATTAGGATGAATAGGACCAATCTATCATTTTCTCAAACAGACTATACTATGCGAGATGAAGGACCACAGATACCATTCATAATTTCATATATATATATATATAGGTCTTCCCCTCTTAATAAAAAAACTTAGTCCTTTTTTATATTAAGTTCTGTGGCCACTTTGCTGAAGTCACGAGGTACCGTGCTAGTAATCGTCTAAGGTTTTTATTTCTGAGAAGAAAAATGTTTGCTATACCTCTGCGGGATATACAATTTGAAAAAAAAAAAAATTATAAATTTGATACGTTATTATATAATAAAAAAAATAGAGATAAAAATAAAATGAAATGTTAAATGAGTATATAAAAATTTGAAATATATATATATATATATATTAATTTTAGTTTTCACAATTTGCTTCGAGAATTTTGACCAAATTATCATAGTATTAATTAAAAAATATATTTGTAGTTTTTTGTTTGATGCATATAAATAAAATAATTTTTATAAGTTTTTTTTTTACTATTAAATTATCAAATCAATTTGATTTAACGGTAGGATTTGTTAATTCAACATGGAAAATGAAAAATAAATTTATGCGTGATAAAAAATTAATAATATTATTATGACATCTAAACAGTAGGAGTCTTCGACTGACAAATTAAAATGAATTGTGTGTATCTTCTATTTGATACTGAAATTATATTGGACCAATTTCTAATTACAAATCTGATACTTAATCCGAAGAAGTCCAGAAAAACAGATCCATACAGAGATGAGATTGAGTTTGTCCAAAACATTAAATAGTACTGTATAATTATATAAACAGTATTTTGTACAATCTACACTTAAAATGTGTCATATGCATATAATTGAACTTATTCCACTTGTGCCAAAAATACAACAAAAGTTATACAATGTTTGCTACCTCAGTCAAACTTCCAAAGACAATGAAAACACAATTTTCATAAAGGGAAAACAAGCAAAACAATCACCGCAAAACCAATACAAAATAAAACAACACATATGCATAATTATTTTCACATTATATTTATAAAAAATAAATAAATTGACATATATTACATTATTGGAAAAATGATATATTGGATAATTTAAATAGTATACTTTTAAAGTCTATATTTTCTATAATAAAAGAGACGGGATAAATGATCTGCAGTCAATTTGAACTTGATTTTCCTTCAATCAAGACAACTTTTTTGTAACACCCAGGCCATTACCGTTATCGACGGTGAACCCGGTACCTAGGGATAAGTACCGGACTCGAATTCCACGGAAGACAAATTTTTGTTCCCATTTTATTTTGAGTTCAGGTCAATCTCAACCAATTACTTGCAAGCTACGACAGATTAACGAAACAAACCGAATTGTGTACATTCATATTAAATAGAGTCATTTAATTTAAATGTTTGTAAAACTTTGTAGTGTTACTATATATAAATTATAGGTAAATTAATATAGATCGCGGTCTACTATGAATATGTTAATAATTATCTTTATTTTTATGGTTAAAATAAAATTTAGCGAAAATAAATATATATATCATATTGAAATGATATTAATCAAGTCATTGTCCTATATATAAAGACAAGGAGAGTCGTGAACTATTACTTTAAAAGAGTATCATTGATAGTTATCATTCTTTTTAAAATCTATAAATAAAAGGTACACTCTAAAAATTTGTACACAAACATTCCATATTTATCACTCATCTAATTCACATAGTGACTTTGAGTATTTGAAATCTTCTACTCACTTGATCCGACCGTCACTTCACTATATAGCTCCACCCCAAATTACATGTGAATTGTCATCAATCTTATGAATAAGACATTTATGCTTTCTCTAAACACATTTGCATATTGTAATCATAACTCAAAAGTTACGAACCACTAGCTCTTACTCCCTCGAATCACTATTATAAGTAAAAATAACAATTTTTATGGCTATTAAGAAAATTGGTTAAGTGCAATTAATTTTCTATATTTTAAGTAAAACATAATTCAAATTTACTAAATTGTTCATTTGAATATGGGTGTGTGGATGAGAAGATTTGTGATGGTTTTAACAAGAACTCAATTTGGTGGAAGATATTTTTTATATTTCGAAAGGGGTCGAGGGAGAGAATATGGGATGGTTTTCGAAGCATGTTTGTGAGGGTGGTGGGAAATGGAGAGAGAACTTCTTTTTGGTTGGATATGTGGGGGAGAATGGTATTTGTTGAGGGTTCGATTTAGTAATCTATTTATCTTAGTTATGAATAAAAATGTTTATGTGACGGATATGGTGTGTAGGGGGGTGAAAGGTGTGGAGTTGATTTAGAATTGACGAATGAAGTTATTTGAGTGGGAAAAGAAATTAGTAGCTGAATGTGTTTTGTTGCTCGATATCATCTTTTAGCTGGAAAATATACAAGACAAGTGGTAGTGGAATAATGGAAATGGTGGAGTGTACATGGGGAAAGATGTGTATATATTATTGACAAATGTGGAGCTAAATACAAGACCATCATTCTATACGTCGGTGTGGAATAAAATTGTACCTTTGAAAGTGTCTATTTTTGCTTGGCATTTATTTTTGAATTGTTTACCTATCAAAGATAATTTAATTTCTAGATGTTGTGTTCAATTTGATTCTCCTTTGTGTATTACGTAATGTGGACCTGATGAAACTATTCCACATTGTTTTATTGTTTGTCCAGTTATGGGACGTGTTTGGAGGGATCTCCTTAAATGGCTGGAGATTATTGGTGCCATGCATTGTGAAGTGGAGGCTCATGTGCATCAATCAGTTTGGTAGTCTCAATGGGAGAGGTAAAGGGATCTTTGACAAGTTTGGAATCATGTGGTTGACGTGTGTGTGAACTATTTAGAATGCTCGCAATAATATTGTTTTTAATCATTCTAAGTTCAATAGTTTTATAATGCTTGAAAAAATTAAGTGAATTTCGTGGAAGTGGCTTAAAGCAAATCATACAAATTTTGTGTATGACTTCTCTTCTTGATGCTCTCATCTCAAGAATAGTTGTATTTTGTGTCTATAATGTATTTGTCTTGGTGTTACGAATTTCAGCAACGTTGGTTATTTTTGTAACATTACTACGATATTTTAATATTTTGTAATATTTGTTTTATTTTGTAGTATGTATGTATTACAAAATAAATTTTTATTGATATTTATTTAACTATTTCAAAAAAAATTATTTATTTGGATATCAGACATTCGACTACTGACATTATTTTTTTTTATTAAAATACAAATATATTAGAAATACAAATATTAAATAGTTAAAATTAATTAACTTTTATTTATAATAATAATTAAAAAATTAATTTTTTTTTATAATAGTGACTAACCTCTGAAGTTTTTTTTTTTAATTTATAATAGTCATAAGAGGAAAATAAGAGTTGTTGCGATTTATTCCTTCCACTAGACTTTTTTATTTGGTTGTTGCTCTATAATAATGATGACATAAAGAAAGGTAGAGATAGGAATATAGGAGTGGTTGCAACTTCCAACCCAATTGAATGTTATACGCACCAAGCCACCAACGACCAACCGTTAATTTGGTTCCTCTGTTCCAAATTTACGATCATTTAAGATTTTTAATGCAAAAAAAATTGGTTAATGGGCATAGCAATTTTACTAAACTAACTTTACTTATTTATTTTCTCTTTTAATTACCACCAACTTTATGGTTTTCATTAATGCATGCTTATCAATTTTCTTTGGTTTTATGGAATTATCAATAATTAAATTTCACGACGAAGGCATATTTGGAGATATTTAATCAATCTAATATTTTTGGTAACAATTCAATCAATTCAATATTAAAAAACTATAGGAGTATAAATTAACCACGTGCGCTTTTTTCAATAATAAATATTAAATGCTACATCACTCCAAAAACACATCACTATGTGAGGGAAAAATTGAAAAAATGTAGTTAATGATACATTGAAATGCGAAAGCGACAGTCACTTTGAATATTTTTACTTTTGGTAAAATAACGGCGGATTTGGAATAGAGTACTGGTGTCTCCAATTATAAACATGCATTAGAAAGAAAAAATATTCTTAATTATAAGTTATTTTGCAATTTTTTAAAAGCATTTGTTGTTATTTTATTAAATATTACATCTGTCTCTTTTTATTATAAGTATTTTTTTTATATTTTTATTAAGAAAAATTAATAGTATAATTGATGTGTTGATGTTTTAAAAGTAACTTTTGTATTTGAATATATCAAATTTGACTTTTTCATATTTAAAAAAAAATTAATGATATTAACAATTGATATGTTTGAAATTTTTTTTGCAACTAATAGATTAAAAGAGTGCTTTATAATTAGAGATAAAGATACTATATACTCATTATTGATTCTACTACTTTAACTTTGATGAAAAGATAAATGACATTCATGTACAAATGATACTTTATGAATATCTACACATTAAATTCATTTTATATTTTTTTTAATAAAATGAAAAAAAATAGAAAAAGTGCTTATAAATAAAAACAAATGTAGTAATACTTTTGTAACTTAGTTATAGGATCAATTGCGTTATTTGAACAACCAAAACCATATAGCAACCAAAATCGTATAGCAATGACGGTTGATGTCGGGTTGAGAGAAAAAACACTTTACTAAAGAAAAAAATAATATAAAACTCAAAAATTCTATAAAAATAAGTTGTTTGGTATCAAAATTTACATCAAAAAATCATTTCTCGTAGAGGATCAAGGATATTGATCCTTTGATATTTGAATAAATTCTCTAATATTTAATTATATTTGTCATCTCATTATTAAAATGTATTAAATTTCACTTAAATTATCAAAATTAATTTTAATTTCTATCATGGGTGCATTCATACCTGCTACTTGAGCATTAGAGTACCATTGCCTCCAATCATCTACGATGGAGTAGTTTAAAGATCTTATCCACGCTTGAGTACACTGCCAATAATGGAACATTAAATCGTCATTATGAATATTAGACAAATTAATTGGCCAATTTATGTTTAAACTCAATATTGAAACATTAAGGAATCATATAATCATAGCAATACACATAATTAAAAATATTGACCTATAAATCAATGAAAGATAGCCTTTTCTGATTTACATGGTACTCGAAGCTGTTATTGGTTAAAACGCTTCCACTTTCCTATACTTCCCTAAATTGCACATATAATATAACCAAACCACCACAAAGGTGAAATCTTAATTTGCGGTAAAAATAAACTTATAAATAAATAATAAAACCTTTTTTTTTTCAAAAAAATAAGTACCTTTCGAATGTGTAGGGCTTTGCATACATTATTGTATTGGCCCAATAGGCGCAGAGGAAATATGCATGAGTCTACAATGAAAAAAAAAAAAAAACGAATAATTTTAGGTGACTCGAATAGCTTATGAAGTGTATATATATATACAATGGTCATTTTTAAGACCTAAAACATAGGAGATTTATCAATTTTTACCATATAATTTTTAAAGCTTATATGTCCATTCAAAGAATTCATATATAATTTTATTTTCTAATTTTAAATATGTAATTAATATTTAATCATGAAAATTTAATTTGATTGTTTTACTTTCATCGTCAGAATAATATTTGATTTAGATCCTTATTGCCATTTCGCAATGCAACGACCTCAATAATTGTCAGCAGTGATGAGAGAAAGGAGAAAACTATGTAAGTATCCATGTCAACTCCACAATATTATTCGATTAATATGTCAGATTCCCAAATTTTGATTGTAAGACTGTATTGTTAAAGATTTGGCACCAGATAATTCATTCTCGTTATATGCATAAAACCAATTTTTGATCATTTAATTTATCCATAGATTTATAATAATGATTAACTTCTCCCATCTTTCCATTATCTCATGTGATATTTGATAGAGTATATACTCTAATATCCTTTGCATTTATTGTTTTGGGTACTATGCTCTCATATTAGTAATTAATCTTAGTAAATTAGTAGTTATATTAGTTTTTTAAATTTGAATTTGAGACATTCTTAAACTCCTTCAATGTCCCCACTAAGTAGCATATAAAATTTATTTTTAAGTATATATTTTTAGCATTTAATTAATTCTTGAGAAATTAATAAAACATTTAAATCAACTTTGGTGTGAAAAATATAGCCATTTTGATCTCATCTTTTCTCCCAATTACAAGTTCCTCGTGTTTTGTTTTTGTTCACACTCATTTCCCCTATTTTTAGTTTCCAAAATATCACGATTGCAACTTTTCCCTTTTAATTTCCAAACATCATAATTGTGTGGAATTGAAAAGTGGAGGACCTCAATTGCATAATTATGATACTAGAAAGTAAAAGTGAGGGAAAATGAGGAAAAATTTAGAACCTTTCATTGAAATTTTAGTCTCATACTTTAATTCTCAAGCATCATAATTGTGTGCAATCTAAAGATGGAAGACTAGAATTGCATAATAGTATGATATTTAAGGAAGTGACAGTGGAGAAAAATTCGGAGAACCCCTTATTTGCAAAAGAAGAAAAAATGGGAAAACAAAATTATCAAATTGCAATATTTCATAAACTAAAATTGATTTGTCATAATACTAATATGGACTTAAAGAATACTTTCAGTTATTTTGTAAAAAAAGTATACACATAAATGTAAACTACTTGTTTTTAACTAATATAAATTTATTGTTTTTATACAAGGTCAGTCTAAGGAGAGGTAAAAGAGGCAGCTCGTAGTAGGAGTGGACAAAAAAACCAAAAACTGAACTGGTTTAGAGAACCGAACCAAACCAAACTATTTTAAAACTAAACCGGTTCAAAAAAATTAAAAACCAAACTTTATTTTAAAATCAGTTTTTTTAACTGAACTGGTTTTAAAAAATACAGTGAACAGTAACCATAGTATAGTGAACTGAAATGGTTTAATTCTAACAAAATCCTAAAATCAGAATCCCAAAACCCTAAAATTAAAATCAGCAAGAACCCTAAAATTGAAATGAAGCCGTGGTCCATGGTCGCCGCCGCCGCAAATAGAAAAGCCATCTCTTCTATCTTCGTGTGTCTGCACCCTCCGTCGCCTTCGGTCTTCCGTCGTTTCCTCTCAAGTATTCATCCACCTTCGTTTTCGCTATTTCACCTCCGTCGCCCTCCGTCTTCCGCCGTTTCGTCTCAGGTATTCATCCACCTCCGTTTTTGCTGTTTCACTATTTTGGTTCATCTTCATTGTTTTGCTTGTCTGATACCCTTTTGAGACGAGTTCATTGTTTTGCCGTTTCATCTTCATTGTTATGTGTTGAAAAACTAGTGATTTTGCAAATGAATATTTTATGAGCTCAATCGCGCACTCAGTGTCCAAGATCTGGTGTAGACCAAAATATGTTTTTGTTGCATCTATTACTAAGTGAGTACTTTTCAGCTCGAATAGAATAAATTTTGCTATGAGGATTCTTGTTTTTGTTCAATGATTGTTTTGGTTTGTTGTGGTTGGATTCCAAATGAAAAGGGTAGAAATTGGTGTAAGGAATAATGAGCAATACAAAGTAAACCATGACATGAACCTACAATCTTAAAATCCATAATGTTAGAATCTGTTACTTTTGGAACATGAAGCTTTTTGAGAAGCTTTGTTTTGACATCTAGAACAAATAGGTGGTGGCCATAAATGTTGTTGCTATTGTTATAGTAAAAGCGGTCAAGAATTAGAATTGGGTTTGGTTCGGTGGAGAAAAGAAAGTGTTTTGGAAGTTGAAACACTTTTTGCATGATTGAATTGAAAGCACTTTGAAAAGACTTCATGGATAGTAATTGTTTGTTGTTCTTGTGTCAATGAGCTAATAAGAATAAGAAATTTATGTTGAATTTGGATAGTTTTGTAGTGATAAATGAAGAGGCTTCATGGATAGTCTTTAAAGAGACTTCATGGATAGTAATTTATAGTTTTGTAGTGATAAATGAAGAAATTTATAAGAATAGACTTCATGGATAGTCTTTGGATAGTAATTGTATGTTGTTCTTGTGTCAAAATACCATCAACTTTTGTAATCTGAAGAAGTTTAATGTTTTGGTTAATATGGCTGAAGGAATGCTAATTAGTCCTCCTCGTTTTGATCACTTTGAAAGTGATTATCACTATGATGTGCAAGAAAATATGTGTGATGATCCAAACCTTTGGAGTTATCCTTATTTCCCATGATATGAACTTGAAATTATAGTAATGGAAAGGTAAGAGTAAAGTGTAATTAAATAAGGGTGAACTCTCACATCAGGGATTAATTTGCTTAAACATGAGGGAATGTATTGATGTGTGTGTAGTTCTTACTTTTTTTTGTTTGTTTGTTCCTTTATGTACATTAGGTAACCTTCTATGTAAAGGTCTGCTGCTGCTGCACCTTAAATATGTAATGTGCATATATGCTGCTATTTCTACAAATGTTAGTAATGAATTATCTTTTCAAATATTCTTCTCTCAAAATCACTAAATTAAGGACTTAAAAAAATTAGGTTTATATAACTTTAAAACTCATTCTGGCGGGCCAAATTAAGATTGCACAGTTTTAATTAAGTTTATCTTGATCTAATTAAATTTTGCATTTGATCTAATAACTGTGAACTTCTGGTGTTTAAATGTGTGAAATCTTTGAATGCAAAATTTCTGAATTCTTCGCACTTACTAGTTTTTAGTCCCACAAGGCAGCTAGCTAGTCTCCAACAACTAAGGTATGGTGAAGGCTAAACATTACTCATCCTACCCATCCTGTTAGTTTTATTTTGTAAGGCAGGGTGGCTTAGATGAATCCAAATTATAAAACCATGCTTAATTTTCATGCAAATATGCTTAGTCACCGATGTTCTTTGCTCGACTAAATGGACTGACTGACTTGTTCTTGACTGATTTTTCTTTTTTCTTTTTTCCAACTACACAGGATGGTTAGCTCTTTTTGTTATAACCAATTACTTTTCAAAAACTCTCAATTCAGCTTCTTCATAAATAGATATAGATTTGTGAGAGCTATTTCACAAATTCAATACCAAATATGTACTAAACTACTAATCCAACTTGGACTTGTGTGAAAGGTCCCTTTAATAATCTTTCTTCCCCATCTCATTTAAATATGATGATTTGTTGATCCTTGCAAGTTAATAGCATATGAAAATGTGATTGTCACACCTCATGGTTAATTGGCTATAATCTGATCTGTGAATTGGTCTGATATATTTGCTATTTGGTCTTTGTTAATGTAGGTTCATGGTGATTACTCCGATGACATTGGCACAGAGGTTGATAGACCTGCTGATGAAACAATTGCAGAGGAAACCACTGAAGTTGTTGGAGCTTGATTTAACGGCAATGTTTTTAGTTTGTTTTAGGTTTCCTGTTACTTTGTTATTATGTGATAATGAGTTTAAACTCAGCCCGATGTTTCTATGTAGACCGAGTGCACCAGGTTTATTAGACATTCTTTTACTTGAAATTTATATCTGAATTTTGTTCAGACCCCTAAAATCTCTGCATGCATATAAATCATATTGACTTATTATAAGTTGGGCATGGCAGCTCGGTGATTCACTGATTTGGTGTGGTTTCATTCCATACTTAATTTTAGCTTATTTATTCATGAAGCAAACACAATTTATCTAGAATACCAGCAGCTGTATTATCATGAATATGAGTTTGAGAATGTGGAAAAATGATTACAAGTAATCAGGTAAAATTTGACCTATAGAAAAAAAAAAAAAAAACCAGTTTGGTTCGGTTCAGAGGATAAACCAGTACACCAATTTATAAAACCAGTTTGGTTTGGTTTTTCGAACCAAAAACCAGTTCGGTTCAGTTTTTCCGAACCAAAAATTGGTTCGGTTCAGTTTTTAAGCGGTTCTAGTTCAGAACTGAACTTTGTCCACCCCTAGCTCGTAGTAAGCCTCAAAATTATAGTATTTTTGACTTTGTGTGAAGTCATGCTTAGAACACTTGTTAAAGAACCTAAAATTAAAAATTTTGTATTAATAAGAATAAACTTTAAACTTTTAAAAATTTAATGTTCAGTGCTCACAAACTAGATGTCCTATATTTTTCTTCATGTAGAGATTATATGAGTCGGGTGACATGATAAAAACAGGACTAATTCAAAAAATTTACATGCCTAAATAAAAATTAAAATGAGATCATTTAATAATTAATAATAATAAAATTGAAGATTTTTTAAGCCTAATTACTTTTACAATATTAAACTTTTTTTTACATACACAATATTAAATAACTTATAAATAAATATATTCACATGACTAACTAATTTTTTTATTGAATTAATTAATACCAAAATTAGAGATTGAAATTTATACTATAAAAACTAAAAAAATTAAAGGAAATACTAACAAGTGTTCTTGTTAAGCAACTAATAACAGTAATTATATAATGAAAATGCATTGGAAGTTGTGTTTTTAAATTTTTAAATGTTTAAAGTTCATTCTTTTCAATACAAAATTTTTAATTTTGTCTTTTTTAACAAGTGTGATTAAAACACTTGTTAGCATCACACAAACTTCAATAGTAATAAATTAACGTAATACTCTAATTTTATCCGGCCAATTAAATTTTTAAAAATAAGTCATATGTTTAATTTTAATGTTTGTCATAATTATTATTTTCAAGGTTCCTTATTGCATCTGGTTCTGGTTACTTTTAGTTCCTGATTGTCTCTGGTTTTGAAGGTATATGGTTTTGGTTGACTTTGGTTCTAGTCGTCTCTGGTTCTTATTGGCTGTGGTTCTTGGTTGCCTCTGGTTATAGTTGTCTCTGGTTCCTGGTTGCCTTTAGTTTCTGGTGGTATCTAGTTCTAGTTACCTCTGGGTTTTTTGTTTTTGTTTGACAGCACTAGCACTCTCTTCCATCTTTTCAGCCTCCTTATTTTTCATCTTTCTTATGACTACAATTTTTCTATGTACACACGCAACTAAAAAGTACATCTTCTCTTTAGCCATCTTTTCAACCTCTTTTATTTTTCTTCTTTTTTTGTAATATGGCTACAACTTTTACTATGTATACAAACAATTAAAAATGCATCATCTTTTTTTATAGATTTACCTTAGCAAATTCAAATTTTCTGCAAAAGCAAACAATAATCGATAACTCAAATTTAATCTCATAGATATAAATATTCATCATTTTAGTCTACAAATTGAGAGCAAAAAAAATCAAAGGGAAAGGTTTTTTTCATTTTGAGACTAGGAAGAGTTTTTGTTACTAAGTGATTTAAAACATGAAATGAGTTATAGAATAATACACTAATTCAAAAACAGAAGCGAATATCAATCAAATCAAATGAGTGTAATAAATATTCAAATTGTGTGTGGTAACTATTTCTAAACTATCTATGTAACAATTTTATAGTTTTTTTTTTAATGTTATACCTTTAATCTGAATTTGTTTTATCATTATTTTTTTTATTCTTGGTGTGTTCTCTTATGTCTTCTTCAACCTCACGAGCATAAATTAATCACGAGATAAAAAAATAATAAGAACAAAGCCCTTTTTATTTATCAAACAGTACCTAAAACAAAACAAAAAGAAAAAACTCACTTCTATGACACCGATGTCCACCCCTCTGAAACAAAACGCGTGTTTTGTTTCTGGGTTTGACGGTAGTTAGCAGTTATTGTTTCATTTGGAAGATTTATTTTATTCCCATTTTTGTAAGTGATAGTTTAAGGTGCTTGAGTTGTGACAACTTGATGATATTAAATTTTTTTAATCAAACTCAAATTAATAACAAACTCACTCATCTTAAACACTGGTGTACTCAATATATTTTTTCTTCCTTCACCAAACCAACTATATTTTTTCAAACCATTTTATTGCAACACAAACACATTTCTTTAAAAACAATCAACGCATCCGCATTTTCTACCATAAAACTACGTAGTTTTGATTTATCCATCGTACCGGAAGATACGTAGTAGCAAGATCACACTTTTGTCAAACACAACAACAAAAAATATTTTTTTCTCTTTATTTTGGCCAACTTTTATTTCAAAATCACGTTAATAAAAACATAATTTATATCTACATTTAATAATAAGGAGAAATCAATATATTTAAGTGAACATAAATTGCGCACAATTTATTATAGGTAATCATTTTTAATGGATGTTGTAGGGTGTCAATCCGTTCCCTACGCATAATTGACTCCCGAACTCTAAATTTGATTTCAAATACTATTTTTCTGTTTTTTTTTGGATTTTTCTAATATTTTTCCGATTTTAAAATAAACTTTTATGACCCCTTCATTGTATTCGAGAAGAACTAAAGGTGACAATGTGAGAGAAGAACTAAATATAATGCGGACCTTATTATGAATAAGAAGTCGAGTTTTCTACTTGTCACCCCCCACCTATACCTCTCACCCCCATAATACATTTAAAGAGACTATGTTACCCTTTTATTATATATAAAAAGTTGATTTTTTTTTCACTCACACATTCAAATCTTTAATAAAAATTATTATAAAATTTTTAAATTTTCGAAACTCTGGTTGATTATAAAATTTTTGAAATACAAAATAAGTTTACTTTTCGAAAGTTTGAATTAATTTGTAATTTTTGAAATACAATTTAATGTATTTATAAAATATTTTAGAAGCTTTCGCCTTTAACAAAAGTTTCGAAAGACAAAGTTTTGGAACTCCCAAAATTTCAAAACATGGATTTTTTTGGAAGTTTCGAAAATCAAATTTTTGAAACGTAATTTGACATTTCGAAACTGTCGAAGAAGATGAAAGTTTCAAAAATTTGGAAATTTTCCCAATTTTTGAAATGTAAATTTTGTTTTAAAAATAGTTACATTATTGTTTTTGGAATTTTCTATTTCTATTTTGGAATTTCTGAAATTTTCTATTTTAAAAATTTCCTATTTCGAAAATATTAGTTAATTTTCTTATTTCGGAAATTTCGTATTGTTTGAAACTTTAGAAATTTTTTTAAATACATAAAATTGCGTTTTAATGTTTCAAATTAATAAAATGTTGAAAGTTTGAGTTAATTTGAAATTTTTGAAGCTACCTTTAACAAAAGTTTCAGAACTTTCAAAAATACGAAACATAAGGTTTTCGAAAATTTCAAATTTTTGAAACGTAATTTTACATTTCGAAACTTTTGAAGAAGATGAGAGTTTCGAAAAATTGGAATTTTACTAAAATTTTTTAAATATAAATTTTGTTTCAAAATATTTACATTATTATTTTTTGGAATTTCCTATTTCGAAAATTTTCTATTTCTATTATTCAAAAATTTCCTATTTCTATTTTGTTATTTTTGAAATTTCTTATTCTAAAATTTCCTATTTCAAAAAAATATTAATTAATTTTTCTATTTTGGAAATTTGTTATTGTTTCAAACTTTCAATTTTTTTTTGAAAAACAACAAATTACGTTTTTAATGTTTAAAATTAATAAAAAAATTCGAAAGTTTGAATAAATTTAAAATTTTCGAAGCTACCATTAACAAAGGTTTCAGAAATTTCAAATATTCGAAATATTATTTTTTCGAAAACCAAATTTGTGAAACGTAACTTAAAATTTTGAAAATTTCGAAAAAGATGAAAGTTTCGAATATTTTGAAAATTTAGAATTTTATTCAAATTTTCTAAATGTGAATTTTATTTCAAAATAATGACATTAATTTTTTTTGAAATTTTCTATTCTATTTTGAAAATATCTAAATTTTTGAAATTTTCTTTTATTAAAATTTTCTATTCTGATATTTTTATTTATAGTAAAAGGGATAAAATAGTCTTTTTAAATATTTTGAGAAAATGAAATATATTAATGGAAGGTGACAAATAGAAAACTTATCATCTCGCCACTCGCTACCTTTTACTGAGATTTCGCAAAACAAGCTCACATTTTGGTTCCAAAATATGAACATTCCAAACACCTGAAATATTTTGAGGAATGATAACAATGCTATAGTCAAAAGCCTATTTTGAATTAACTTGTTAGTTATAGTTAAAATAAATATACAGTTTTTCATCAACGTAACGTAAGAGTGATTTTAAAACAGCTTTATATTAATATTTAATAAAAACTTATTATTTTATTAAATTATTGATTTTTATATTGTTTATTTTGAAATTGATCGTGTAACATAAATATAGAGCGTTTTTTTTATTGAATGTTAGTGTAAAATATTTTAAAGTGACAATACTTTTATAAACTTATGAATGTTTAAAAAAGTTTTTTTTAGATGAATATAAAGAAGTTAAATGAAAATTTGAAAAAACATTATGATGGATAACCTTTTAAAGCACATAATATACAAATTCTTTTTCATTTTTTAAATAAATAAAAGTGTTTAATCAAAATCGATATTAGTAGATTTACTCCTCTATTAAACATATTTATTATGCAAAAATCGAATGATAGAAAACAATAGAGACATGATGTTTACATGGCTTACCTCTTGGTAGCATTGAATGTCTTTCAGACATAATACGTTTTGGGGCTCTTTATTTTCATACTCGCCTTTACAATTCTTTCGCGGTGACTGTTACTGTTAATAAAATATTATTCTTAGGATTTACTATTTGAAATTTGTTTTAATAATTGAGGTTAAAGATGCTTTATAAATTATTTTTATACTTTTCAAATCATTGAGCTGCTTTTTAATAAATGACAAAATTGTTGACAGATCCAAAGTAGACATTACCTTAAAGACATAGTGTTGCAGATTTGAAGTTGGAGGGAATTTTTCAGTATGTATCCCTGAATAAAAGTTATTTTTGTTTATGTCAATTACTTTATGTGCTTCAAATTAAAGTCAAAGTTGAAATAATTTTTAATTAGACTTTACTTTGTCGACTAAACTCCAGAGATTATTATATGTCTTTTTAAAAATTAGAAAGTTTTTTTAAAAAAACTTTAAAATTAAAAGTTTCAACATTGGCCGATAATAATAGTCATTATAAAATTTATGTGGTACCAGATGAATTTTCTTGAACAATAATTGGAACAGAAATACCCCAGCAATGTACACTTCATTTGATATAAATTCTGGATGATCAATCTGCCACTACAAATATTTAACATGATATTTACAACTTCCTTTATTCGAATGTTTATTTGCCAAACTCAAAATGCAAAATGATATAAAGATAGATGAAAAATTCATTTATGTAACGAAAATTATGATGGGTGTACCTTCCTAAGAAATTAATGAGCATTGTGAACTAGTTTCCATGTGCTTTGTTGAGCAGCACTTTATGTTTTGGGATAAGAGAATCCAGTACCCACAGGCAAATCCAAGAACATAATATTACTCACCTCTCTAGCATAAGTTTAATAATTAAGCTTAAATTAATTTGCATCAAACATATCAAAGAAACATCTTAGCCGGAACATATTTAAATATATGTAAATTAAGTTTATGTAAATATACTTAAACTAAATGGCATGGTAGATTACGTTTACATATTTATAAATTTAAAATTTACAAGTAGTATATCCTATAATGGGTTTATAGATGTACTTATAATTTACACTAATAATATAAATGAAAAAGATCAAATATAAAATATGTTAACTTAAGTTTAATGGATTATGGATATATGAAGCATGGATAAATTAGTTTTATATTAACATTATATTGAAATTCAATATTTAATCATCATTGTTACGAATCGTAAATTCTAAGATAAATAATATAAAGACGCCTAAAATGGAGAAATAAAGTAAAAAGGCTTAGAACCAATAGAGCCCTAGTTTGACCACAGACCCTTCATTGTGTCTTTCTCGTGCATTGTATTGGCAACATGGTGATCATGATATTTGGGTTCTAAATATTGATAGTGGTGCTTTAAATAATCTGGGACCAACGATATATTGTGGTCTTTTTGCGCAATTCCGATGGTAGATACTAATTTAGAATTTAGATTTTGTAGGAGTGTGGATTTGTTATATACAGTGGCGGAACTTGTCGGGAGAATTGAAGCACAGACATAAAATTTATAAAAATCTCTGTTACTTCTAAACTACTCCACAATTTGATAGACATCGGTTATATATATCATAGATAAATATTATTGTAAGTATACTTATTTTTACGAAACAAAAGAATTTTAGGGTGGTCGTGATCTCCCCCTGTTATAACTAAACTCCGCTCTGGTTATATATTTTATATGTGAAGAACCAAACTCTTTTGGTTGGAATTAAGCTGTTGGAAGGCATTGTTCAAAAAGTTATGTGTTTTCTAACTCTCTTTACATTGTTTAATTAGTGGCAAAGTGACATCAAGGTTTCATTATTATGTGAACCTCTTGGAATTTATTTTCAAACATTTGATACATGATTAAACTATCTACATTTACCATATTTTCTGAGGAGGTAACTATTGTAGAGTTCTTATTATCAAATAAGGTGTGAATCACGTCCATTCATTTGTGACAGATATTTTCTCAACTTTACTGATAAATATTATAGGGGTGACATTCTTTACCGATATTTTGTATTTTCTTGTTTTCCCTTTTCTTTTGTCTTTTTTCATGTAATGGAAAATAAATAAAAGAAAAACTAAATTGCACTCTTTTAATTTTAAAATATTAATTAATTTCTCTACCAAGTAATTATTTTAAATTCTTAAATTAATTTATTCATATTGACACAATGAGATGCGATCACATGTATGTGTAAGTTTTTTTTTTTACGAATTATATTTTTAAATACTAGTTAAGATTAGTTTTTTTTTATTTTTTTATTAAACTTATTAAAATAATAAACACATTCATATGCCCTTTTGACTTTTCATACAAAAAAAGTATATCTTTTGACAAAATAAAAGCATATTAATTATCAATTAATACATTCAAAAAATTTATTTGTATTTTTTACGATATTACTAGTAAAATGATAATCAAATTTAAAAGCTTACCTTTTGCAAATAACAAATATTATGGTAACATATAATTACATATAATTTTCCATTCTCAAATATAAATAAAAATACAATCAAAGAAATTTGACATAATTAATTTAAAATTTAAACTAAATTCGTAAATTTTATTTGACATACTTTTATTTATATTTAAAACATTAATTTTTTATCAAATTAATAATTAAATACTATTCGTGTATAATTATATTACATAGATGACAACCATTTATAAAGTCGTGATTATCTCAAACTAATATAAAATACAATAATATATAAAAATTAATATTGTTAATATAAAATTAGTTTACGTTTACTCAACAATATATAGTATATTATTTTTATTTATTTATTTAATGAATTGAATTTTTATTTTTTGTTCCCATCCAATCTGATTCTTTTGCTTGGAGCATTTAAAGAGACACAAAACTACAGTTAGTGTTTGGGACTTTTTACTCTTCCGACGCGAAACTTGAAACTGCGCTTTTTTCTCGCTAGTTTTTGCCTCCAACTTCTCTCTCTCTCCTCGCACGCTCTGTAAGTGTTTACTGTACTGCTCTTACACTTCGTTTCTTAAATGTTGTTTATTATTATTATTTATATATTTATTATTCAATTTTCTTTCTTGACATTTTCTTAAACGTTTTCTTGTTCTTTGTTCATCTTGCTTGCTTTCTTACACAAGAATTGAAATGTGAGGAGCTTTTGGTTAAAGAAAATGGAATTTAACGAATTAATGTGATGCATGCTATGGTTTTTTTTACATGTTATAATTGTGAATGAAACTAACAATTTGGGATCTTTGTGTTTTCTTGGTTAGTGAAAGAGAATTATGGAGAGTGAGAAGAATCAGATTAGTGAAGGAGTGAAAGACCAAGTTGAAGCTGATTCAGTCGAATTTGGGGATGTTATTTACGTCAAGCTTCGAAGTGGCTCATGGTGGCCTTCACAGGTGAGTGAGTTATACAATATGACCTAATTGACCTTAATTATTGAAAGCTAGATTGTAGATACTAGATACCCTCTTTTATGTTAATTAACCAATCGATGATTAGATTGTATTCTTTAATATAATTAATAATGTTGTAGGTTGTTAATGAGAAGACAATCCTTCCGAGCCTAAAACCTAGCAGTCGTCGATCAGGGGATGTCCTTGTTCGGCTGTACGGAAGCCATACATTGTCGGTACTTTATACCATTTATGCTGTTCTCTACAATTTGTGCATTAATTTTGTACTAACGTGCCCTTTTGCTTTCGTAGCATGAATGTAAATCCCACTAAATCTTGTTCTGAGTTTGAGACGGTAAGTTTATATGGTGAGCATTTGATGTATGCCTAGTTTATGTCCCTTTGTAAATCTTATGGATTTGGCATGATTTTCTCTGTGGTTATGTATTTGATCTTTCAGATACTCAAGAATAATGATGGGGATCTCACAAAAATTCTCCAAGAAAGTCTTGAAAAGGTAACCGCGACTTCTTTATTTTAGTTTGCTAATAATGAGGCGATAAGTGTTATCTACAGCTTTCTTCATTTAGGCAGTGAGTTGTCTTCAATATATTGAATTAATGTTGTCTGTCATTTTTTTTAATGGGTGAAGGACCTTCCTAGCTCAAAGAAGAAGTCATCATCAAAGGCCAAAGGTTAGCGCATTTTCTTGTAATTCTATTTGTTTTGCATGCTCTACTAAGTAAAATATTTTATTTTTCTTTTCTTTTTTTTTTTCAAGGGAATTTAAAAAATGAGAGTGTAGTGTGAAGAAGTTAAGGGTTTGCATCAACTTTCCACTTGTTGTTATTGTTAATTAATTACTGCCTTCTAGTTTGTCTGCTCAAATCATGTTAAAGGAAATGAACAAAACAAAGAATATTAGGCAGATAGATCCACTTGAGAAAAGCAGGAATCTCAAATGGAGAACATATTCTGCAGAATGCGCTATCAATCTACATAATGGATTGCATATCTTTATGAAAATGCATATGAACAACTTGCCAAGTCTTGGTACTCAGCACATGGAAGCAAACCCTCGACTATAGTTGAGACTCAAAAGGGTTTACACTTTACATAACATTTTTAGCCTTTTCTTTTGGCTGCTTTTAATCTTTCAGATCTTCATCAAGTTTTCAAGTTACAGTTAGATTCTTGAATCCGACATATTGATATTATTGCTTTATATTTTTAGTTGACATTACAATTTGATCCACTTAAGATTTGAGATAACGGTTTACTGCCTATAATGGTTGAGTTCATTTCACGGCGACAGGTTACTCGAGTTACATTTGCTTTTCTCTCAAATTATTGCCGATCCACTTTTTGCTATGCCCAATATATATTTGTAGTAGTTGAACAAATTTAGTTTTTGGTACATTGGAAAAAATAAAATCACTTTCATATTCTTGGCATCAAACAAATAGGTTGCAGGATAATGATTGAATGTGCCGGTGGAACTAAGTCTAGCTTGTTCCTTTTCTACAGCAAGAAAATTTAAAGCAGCTGTTGCAAATTGGCTATTCTCTTTTGGGTTAAATATGTTTAGTTTAGTCTCTACAAATTGGCTATACTCACTTTTTAGTTCCTAAAAAGCATGCAATTTTGTAATTTGTAGGGACTAAAAAGCAAGTTCAGGGACTACAAACAAAATTCAAAATAATTATAGCGGCTAAAAACATACTTAACCTTTCACTTTTTTACTCCCTCTCCTGTGTGCTCGTTCTAGTGACATTTACCTCCTAGATCTTTGTCCACATTTCTTGCACCTCTTCCTTCTCGTAATGCTTGATGGTGTGTTTCACAATTGTTCTACCCCTCTCCACCAGTACTTTCTTTACCTCATAGATCCTCTGGCCGAATTTATTGCATCTCCTCATTCAAATAACTGTTTGTGACTTGGAAAATCCTACTCCAGAAGTGCTTTCTCTACTTCGTTATTTTCTCCGTATAGCCTTTACACTGCTCTTTTTTCTTTCACAAATGGGGTGCATTGTCTATTGTCACCTGAAAGTCTTCAATTAGACCCTAGGTTTTCCCAATTATATGTGGAGCTTCCTAGCTATTAATGTCACTCCTCGATGGTTTTTCGCGCTCTTATAGGTCCATTGGATGCTTGAGCCTTCATGCACAAACGATTGGAAGATATAATGTCACTGATTAGTATGTTCTGTTAGTGTATGTTAAGAGGCTTAGTTAGTTATTCAGTTAGCAGAAAACCGAAACTAACAGAGAAGAAACCCACAAAGAAAGGAAGCTGGGCCGAAATTGATAAAGAGAAAAACAATAATTGGAGGAAGGAATGATCTTGGAACAAAAGGCACATCTCGAACGAGAACAACAGCGTATGCATCCACTTGATGGGCTCTCTGGCGGTGTACAGTAGTAGCAGCAACGGCTGTATGGGTGGTAGCATTGATATGACGGTGATGACATTGGACAGGGAGGTACCAACAACCATTGTCGTATGGGTCTCGCGCAGACCAGATGATCCACCACTGTCACCCAAACAGCCGTACTCAATCTCGGATGAGAAGGGGAACAAGACGCTGGTGAAGAGAAATGTGTGGACGTCATCGGTGCAGGTTGGCATCAACACTTTTCCAATGACAAAGATGGAAGCTAAAACAGTTGCCACCTCACAAGATGGAGACAGAAACATAATCAGTGATGCAAAGGAGATGGTAACAGCTGCAACGGTATTGCCAAAAGTGCTGCTGAAAGCAAAATCCTCCATGCACAGAGACGGGTTATCAGCGGCATCAAAATTCTGGTTGACTGAGGTTTTGTCCTGGAACTGTTGGACGCTACTAAACGTATGGGCGGCATCCGGGTGAAGAAGAAAGATATGTATGAGAAAAACAGAGGAAGGATGGATCAGATCCAAGTTCAGAGTTTGGGCCGAGTTGGTGATTTGTTGGATAAACTGAGAATTGTGTCATTAAGTTGCATGCATATAAATAGAGAGGAGAGATTAGAGAGAGGATTATCTTGTCATTTGGAAATAGTTGGGGGAGTCTAGAGCATCTGGAATAATAGTTTGTAATCTCTGTTCTTTCTTTCAATTCCATGATAATACCAGTTCGTTTCTGTCAGTCTCACCATCACGCAAGCGCGTGTACCTGACCAAACTTGTCAGCAACTTTGAAAGAGATGGTCGTCAGGGCTTTTCCAGCCTAGTCCACTCCTTTTTCACCAGTTCTACAGCTCCAAGCGGCTGTCAATCTATTGATCGATTATGGCTTATCCTCTTTGGATCAGCTGCTGTTTCAACAATTGATGTGTGTTCACTATGTTTTGGTACTGTTTGTATTATGTCTATGTGATCTTGTATATATGATTACTTTTGGCCCCAACTACCACTGTTTGACTGGGTTTATTTCTCTCAGGCTGAGAAGGTAGCACCTTCAGCTTCAAGGGGTGTTGGAATATTAATATTTATAATTATGTTATGTTGAATATATCAGAATGCTCAGTTACTGATTATAAAGCTGGATTTTAGTTATTGTTAGTGTAGAACTCTCTAATAGTGTATAAATTCCAGCACATATAAGTAGCCTAACAGACAATTCCTCTCATCATTTTCTTCAACAGGAACACCAAGTAAAAAAACTAATAGCAAGAGAACACCCAACAAGAAAAATGAGGAGCAGACTAAGAGCAAGCGTCAGAAACCAAATAAGGCATCGAAGGATAGTGATCCGGGTAGCCCAAGTTGTGTAAGTATATGGATTTGAACCTTTTTATTTCTGTGTGTTGGTTGGTTTTGTTCCATTAACTTACTATGTTGTACTCAGGAAACAGCGTCTGGAAAGCCCCAAGAGTTGAGTTCTCGGAGGATAAGAGTGATGGAAAGCCTTGGTCTCATTGCTCCAGCTGGTTCACCATTCATCAAAGATAGGCGTAAAATCCCATGATTATGGGGATGTAAAATTGTAGGCATGTGAAAAACTTGCGGAAATGCATTCTGTCTCTTTAAATAGGATATGCTCATTTAGTCAAATTCCTTCTTAAGGAATGTTTGATCTGTAGTTTTGAAGTTCCTTAATCAAGCACATGGATTTTTGTTTGGAAGTTTCGTAATCTAGCACATGGATTTAAATGGATTCGAATGCCTAGTTTCGGATTCCTTAAGTTGAAAGTTCATGGGATATATGACCCTTGAGAAAACTTTTTACTGTTATTTTACACCTGCTTGTTTGAAGGAAAAGTTGAAAACAAGAGCAAATGACAACTTTGTTGCTCAATTTTTTTAGTACTTAGAAAAGCGTAATGCATGGTTAACATGATTTTTTGCCTAAATGCCTTTTTTGTTACAGTAATATCAGTTTTTGCTTTTGAATTCTGTAAACAAAAATTGTTTCAGTATTTAAACAGAAAAAAATTGCTTATAGTTTTTGTTGTTTTGTTTTCGTATGTTTAATATATTTTCATGTTGGAATTAGTCCTTATAAAGTCCATATTTTCAGGACTAAAACTAACAAGGATAAAAATAATTTTTCCTATCTTTCAAGGGCTATATCTTTTTTACAGGGATTGTATAGAGGTTAATGGATTTGATTTCTGTATTGTGTGTAATATACATCTTTTGAGTGAAGTGTACAAACAAATAGATGTCCAATGCAGTGAAATTAGTTGGTACTTAATTTGTGGTGAATGAGGCTTCTTTTTCCAACCCTACGTATATTTTTGAACTATGCTTTAAGATTAAAAAACTATTTTTTTTTTTCTTTAGTAAATTTTTGGACAACACACTTTTCCCGTGTCCGAAAGTATACTTTCAAACATAGATGTAGTTTTTAAGATAGAGGGAGGTAAAAGTAGCTCTTGCACTGAATTAGTAGAGGTATCAAATATGGAAACCAACCCAACTGACTAGCCTTTTAGCATGAGATTTTTTTATGAATAGTTTGAGATGAGCTATAAAAAAAACTAATATAATTGAATCTTTTTGGCCCGGTCAACATAGTCTGAATTAGATATTGGATCGAACAGGGATGACCCAATTGGACTTGGAATGACTTGTTGGGCTTTGGCCTACCTGATGCCCCTTAAAAAGGGAGCTACTTTTAACTCCTTTTTCATTTTAAAATAATCATAAGCCTGTCTAGAAGTACACATTTGAAAGAGAAAATATTTTTTGTTCGGAAGTACACCTCTGGAATTGTATTTTTTGAATGTGTATTTTTGAAAATGTGAAAAGAACCTCCAATTATAAAATTGTCAAAATTAAAAATTGCTCCATCGTATTTACTTTTGGCCCAAAATGAATTTTTATGCTGGCTCATATTTATTGGATTTGCATCTGACAACATGTGTTTAATGATCTCTAATTATATGTTTAGTTTTGATGTGGTAAAATTGAATTTAAATGTGTATAAATGATTTTATGATTGTGTTAAATATAATTGATTTTAGCTTAAGAATTAATTTTAATTTGAAGTTATAATTTAGAGTTTTATAATTAATTTTAAATCTTTAAATTAATAATTTAACTCACGTTTATTTTATTGTCTTAAATATAAACAATTTATGTTTGATTCACTTTAAATAAAATCAATTTATTTAAAAATAATTTTTGTCATCGTTGAATAAAAGATAACTAAGTGTAGACTCTTATTGTATAAAATGTAACTTTTATAAAAAATACAATAATTCAGCGTAATTTTCGAATTTCACCTTTTTCCAAACATGTACCAAATCTCATAGTAAATCTCTTCTATTGTGTCTTGCTTTAAGTAGTAGGAAAAGAGAACAATATGCTTGTTTAGAAGATTACTTCAAGCCAGGGTAGTCTTTTTGTTCATTAATTGAAATTTATTGTGTACTTTGAGAATCCGGAACCGAGTCGCAAATTCTTGAATCATGCAAGTGACCTGTTGTGCATGTGTAGTGTTTGTGTGTCTGTCATTAGAATGGTTAGCTATTTAAGAATCTTTTAATTCGCATGTCCATGCTGCTTTTAAAATGAAACGAATTGTTTGTCTTTCGCCAAATAATGTCTTCTGCTCAAACTGATTTTTTTTATTTGTGGTAAAAAAAGAAAACGCGGTTATTCTTTTGTCTATTGAGGAAAAAGCGCAGAATATTGTACTTTGATGTCTTTTCTTTTTTCTTCTCCCTTTCTTCCTATTAAGGAAAGTCCATCTCAGCAGCTCGAATCCAACACTCTATCTCCATGTGCTTCATTAATCCTATTTGCAATAATTTAAAACACATTATATAACTTTCTGTGTTTTACATTAAACATATTTAATTGTGTTTGTAATCGGAGTGGGTGAATCACTTTACAATAAATTATTATTTTGAAATTAAGATTTAATAGTAATTTTTGTCTCTTTATTTTATTAATTTATAAAATTTGTTTTTTTATTTTAAAATTTAATAACTTTGAATTTTTTTCAAAAAGAATAACGAAAAAATAATAGTATGATATATTTTATATGACTTGATATATGATATGATAATGTTAAATAATTGATATCTTTAAAAATTGGAATAACATTCTCTAAAACTTTCAGTTCCAACTTTTGAAGGATTTATTTCTGTAATTTAATTAGTAACATATAAATAATTAATGTATTATACGGTTCTACATCGTGATATCGTATGCCACATATATAAAATATATAAAATCATCATTTTTTGATTAAAAAATTTGAAAAAGAAATCAAAATTATTGAATTTTAAAATAGAAAGATCAATTTTACAAATTGATAAAAATAAATGAATTAAAACTATAATTAAGCCTAAAATCAATTGAAACTCTAAAGACAATTGATGATGTTATCTATATGTATAAGTTCATAGTTGCCATTGTATTTACGATTCAAATAGTAATATCATTGATGTTCATATTCAATTAAAGAAACAAATATTTTTTCATATATTGTTCAACTCATACTAATCAATTCATTATATTGACTAAGAAGATGAGAAAAAACATAATCTTTTACTTTATGTAATCATTAAAATTTTAAATAATTTTAAATAATTTTAATATCAATCTATGTTGATCGCTTATCAAAGTGAAGGTAAGAGAGAAGTATCATGTTATTATAAATCGTCTATCAAAAGAGAAATATCAATCTTTTATAACATCTTTGTAATCAAGAATGCACATACACTTGAACAACACTACAAATAGAGATAGAAATAGTAGTACTAAATAAACATTGTTAGAAGTACCCGAATTTCTTTTAATTTATACATTTTTTTAATTTTAAATTATTCAATTTGTGAATTTAATATCTGCTAATACCGCAAATATAAATCTCCTAATATATATTTAATAAATTTAAGGTATTTTTAATTTTGGAATGAGTCACCATTTCCTCACTATAAAATTTTATTTGTCAAAATAAAATAAATAAACTTCCTCATTTTTAAATTAAAAAAAGAAAAAAAAATAGTCATACAATTTAAAATATTCATTTTTGCCTCAGAATATGTAGCTAATTTGATTATTTCACATAATTAAAAAAATATAAAAATTAAAAAGTTAAAAATATTTTTACTAAATCATATTTATTAATTATTAATGTATTTAAATTAAAAGCTATGTAAAAATTATTATTAACTAGAGGAATAATTAAAAAATAACAATTAATAATATTGTATAAAACCTGTCAAAGAAAATTGTATTAAAAATTAAAAATAATTATTTAGTTGAGACAAATTTTATTGACAAATGAGTTATTATTGATGTACGACACAGTGTTTTGACTAAAATTAAATAATCCAATTTAATTGTTGAAAGTAAAAATCCAATTTTGACTTTGATAAATCGAGCTCAAAGACAAAGTTGCAAATTCTGCAGTACAATTTTAATGTCAATCCACACAATCATAAAACTCACGACCATTTGACATAAACGAAATGATAATGATCTGAATTTTCAAAGACCATTTATTTTAAAATAATTAAATTATTTAATCATTTTATTAATATTAAAAAATATATAAATAAAATAAAATATTATATTTATCATGTAATCTTTATTAGGATTTACTGCATTATCAATATCATAATAATAAAAAAATATTTATTAAAAAATAAAATAAAAATAATTGATTATTTTAAAACAATTTTTTTATAAAATAGAATCGATCATTTTAAGATAGAGGAGTAACTCAAATAATATGATTGCGGTAGGAAGCTATGAGGAAGAACAGCATGTCGAAACAAATGACCCGATCAAATCTTTGAATTCAACAGTAGAAGGGTACAAGATAAAACACAATAAAAAAAGCCATCCCCCATACCCAAAATCGAAACCCATCAAAGCGTCCTTATCAATTTTAACGATCAAGCTTCTACCCCTCAACAAAGGAGAAAAAGGAAAGGCGGTGCTACATTTATCCAACCAATAATACCCAATTTGCATTCGGCTATTATATCATCTATCTGTCTCATGTGTAAACCATGTGGACCCACTTTCTTACCACCGGCGCCATTAGTCTTCTTTTTGCTTATTTTCCAACCTCACCCACCACCTTCCCTCTTTTTCTCTCACCATTTTCCTTTCTTTTTTTGTTTTTGTTTTTTTTCTCGATAAAATAATCGCACACCCCTCATCTAGAATAAATAAACAATAAACTAAACCCAAACATCGCTTCACACTCTTTACCTCTCTCTCTATTCTTCTCGCACTCTCTTCACCCTCTATAATATTAATTTCCAACTACTTGTATTCTATCAATACAATATATTATCCATTGAAAATCCAAACACATTTAAACATAGAAAATTAATTGATTGAGAGATAAATAAAACAAAACAATAGAAAATAATACTTACAATGAAAGGAGAAGAATACATAGAGCAACATTCAAATCCTAAAGGAAGTGAAATTCAAACCCCACCTTCTTTATTATTCTCAAAGCTTCATCAATCACAACCATTTCCTCACAACCCTTACCAACTCTCCAATCAATGTCAAACGATCGCTACTGATGACGACAATAACCGCACCGGAGGAGGTGCAACCGCCAACAAACAGAATTCCTCCGGCGATGGCGCCACAATCGAAGTCATTAGACGGCCGAGAGGACGTCCGCCTGGATCCAAAAACAAACCTAAACCGCCAGTTATCATAACACGCGATCCTGAACCTGCTATGAGTCCTTTTATTCTAGAAGTTTCTGGTGGAAACGACGTCGTTCAAGCTATTGCACAGTTTAGTCGCCGGAAGAATATAGGTTTATGTGTGTTAACCGGTTCAGGAACCGTCGCTAACGTTACTCTCCGTCAACCTTCGACTACGCCTGGAGCTACCGTTACTTTTCACGGACGTTTTGATATTCTATCTGTAACCGCTACTTTTCTTCCACAACAATCCGGTGCTTCTCCAGCGGTTCCTAGTGGCTTTTCAATCACGCTCGCCGGACCTCAGGGACAGATCGTCGGAGGTTTGGTTGCCGGAAACTTGATAGCGGCGGGAACGGTTTATGTTATTGCTGGTTCTTTCAATAATCCTTCGTATCATAGGTTACCGATGGAGGAAGAAGGTCGGAACTCGGAGTCCGGTGGTGATGGAAATTCGGCGAATGTTTCCGGTGCGGTGGATAGCGGTCAAGGTCAGGGTGAATCGTGTGGGATTGCTATGTACAGCTGTCACTTGCCGTCGGATGTGATATGGGCTCCACCAGCAAGACCACCACCTTACTGATAAATCGCATTTTCTTTTTTTTATTTCTTGCTGCGATTGTGAAATTTAGTTCTATTTCTATATGCTGGTTATTTTATTTTAATTATTAGATTGATATTATCTCTGTTTAACTATTATTAAGTATAATTAGCTTCAGTTTCTAAACAGAAATATTAGCAACGTACACTAGTTTAGAGTGCTAGTTATGTAGCTAGATTAAAGTTTATTTTCAGTGTTATATAATCATATGAATATTGGATTTGTTTAATTCATCATGTATTACCGTTGAGTTTCTCTAATTAGTAGTTGCGTGCGTTTGTTGGCTTTGTGCTTGCTTTATTTATACTGTGTATGAATATAAGTAATGAATGTGTTGTTGACGAAGTGGTAACTAAAGCTGCAGAGCATGTTTTCAAAGAAAGGAAACTTGGAAATTTAAATGAGGTTATGTTTGGTTAGGCTTTTCTCTATCAACATTGGGAATAGGCCTTTATTTGTGCTTATGTATATTTAGTATTTAATTTGTTTACTTTATGAAGATCATCATGTGTATGCATGCTGTTTATCGTGTTTTACATTATATTGGTGAGAATGTGTAGGATTCGATCAATGAGTATGTATATAACAAAATAAGGGGTAAAGACATTCAAAGATGATGATCAAAATTTTGAATGATTTAAAAACATTATTTAAATGTGTAAACAGTTTCCCGCTCAAGTTAACAATTGAATGTTTATCAAAGATGATGATGCATAGAAGTAGGTGAATATGAGAATATGGGCACTATTGCAGTAGATACTAGATAGGCCTGGCTGCATTGCTGTGACTGTGAAAGTTCATTGAATGACGATAACGCTGCCGATGCAGGCTATGATATTAATTCCATTTTCGAGTGTATTTGAATAAAGTGAAAAACGTGGCTAGGCTTGTATTGTACAGTCTGCAGTAGTTTCTTTTCAGTTTTCAGCAGAGCAGGATCTCTCTTTATCTGAGTTCTATTTCTATCAAGAACAACTTCCTTCTTCAACTTTATTTCTCCATCCTCATCACTTTACTACTTTACGTGGCTAGGGTTGTGCTTGCTTTCTTTTGTCTCTTTCTCGTCACCTCCTCTTATTTGCGGTGGTCAAGTTATCAATTGTCATATTTTCTTTTGGTTTTTAACAAGGGTTAACAAGTGTCATAGTTAAAAAGACAAAATACAAAATACTAACACTTGTTATTTCTTTTTCATAAATTCTCCTGGAAGTAAATATATTCGTAGCACATAAAACACTAAATATAAATGCTTCTATTAAAAAAACATTTAATTTTAAATTCATCACATTGTACAAATTTAGTCATTTCATTTAGTTTCAACCTCTTATTAATTAAATTAGCATATATTTTATAAGGAGACAACTACAAAAAATATATACTAAACTTGATTGAAAATTAAATATAATCACAATAATTTTTACTAATAAGAAATATAAATTAAAATATCACAAAAATTAATATTAACAATAGTTATATTTGTACTAAACATACAAACAATGCCTAATTTTTCTTTTAAAAGATAAACAACTAAGTTATTCGAAAGGTTGACCAACACAAAAGTTATTTGAAAAAAAACTCATTTTAATATAAATCACACAGTTAAATTTATTGTGTAGAACAATATCAACATTAATCAAAATCACACAAGTGAGAATTTATGATGGAGAATCTTGTTCCAAAGATAATATATCCTCCATAATAAGTAATGAAAACAAATTTGACATTGGCTTGTAGCTTTGGAGTCATATTTTGCCCACAATCACCTCATGTTGTATATAACAGGGTATATTATCTAGTATCACAGTAACTTTATTAGAATGTAAATTAGTGGATTACACTGGTTACAAAAGTGTGTAAGATTTTAGAGAAATCGTTTTTGAATATGCAAAAATACAAAAAATAGAGGGTTGAATTGTGTTTTGTCTTATTAAAAATTTTGTTTTAAAATTCTAATTTGGATATTTAGAACAGAGAAATAGATCAGAGGCAACAATAAAACAAAGTAACAAGGCAGAGGGAGAAATATCAGGATTTATACTGGTTCACTACCAACATGACAACTACGTTTAGTCCCCTCACACAAAAAGATTTGTCCACTAATTCAAAACCTGAATTACAACACATTGCCCTACAAGTCCATCTTCTCAACTTCCAACTTGAAACCTACATACCATTGAGGCACCACAACACCTTGACCCTACAAGTCAAGTCTTCTCAACTTCCAACTTGAAAACATACAAGTCGTTAAGGCAGAATAACCATTACTGGATTGAGTTATAAATAGGTGAAACTGGATTATATTTTGCTTTTTCTAAGTGGATTGATTACAATGAACTTCACTCTAAAATAGAACACTAAACACTAAGTTATATAAAGTAAAACGAGTTCCTTTGCTAAAACTGAAACTTGAATTATGAATGCTTATAGAATTTTGAGTTCGGAAGATTTTCTAGGTTCTTGTGTTGTTTTTTCTTCTTCAAAATTGATCCTTTTATATAGCATTAATTAAGGTTTCAATATTGTCCCAAATAAATTCTGAGTGTATCTTCCTTTCGCGAGGTCAACAAATATCTTCACAAAAAAAAAACCCTTAGTAGTTACGGTTTTAGAATACGACCGTTGAAGCTTGATTAATTTCAAAACGTATCTCCAATCGATTCTAGAATGATTATGTGCGAGAATGCCCAGATAGCTCTTGAAAACAATTCTCCTTGAATCTTCAGAGCTTATATTCCTTGTGCAAGGTCCACAAATATCTTCACAAAAAATAAATCATGATAGATATAGTTTGATAATATGATCGTTGAAGCTTGATTAATTCCAAAATGAATTTTCAATCAAATTTTCTAGAATGATTCTGTTCAAGAATGTCAAGATAGCGTTTGAAAATAATTCATTTTTATCTTCTTTCATACGCTTGTTTAAGAGCAGTGGGAACATATCATAATTTGTTTTTAGACCATCAGAATTATGAAACATCTCAGTCTTCATCATGACATTGACTTTCCATCAGAATCGTTGACTTTCTTCATGAGAACAAAACTTCATCATCGGAGTTAGATGTTGTATTGCTTGGTTCAGGTAGTCAGAGGCAGAGGCATAACTGCATGACTTAGAACTAATGGCAGGGGCAACGTCACCTTGTTGCATCTTCAGAGCATGTTGTGTATCAGAGGTAACATATTGAAGCAAGCTGTAGTCTTAAAAGCGAGTGGAACTTGAGCTTCAGAGGCAGCTCAAATAGAAGCTTCAGAGTTACTGTAGTATACGCTTCAAAGGCATGCTTAAAACTTCAGAGACATGCTTTAGTCTTCAGTGGCAGACACACAGTAGCTTCGGAGGCACACTGGACAAACGCTTTAGATGGAAATCTTCATAAACAGATGCACGCACACAATAACCAGAGTCTGAACGTTGCATTGATTTCATTTGACTTCACTTGACTCTAATGTCTTTGTTTCCTGTGACATCTTTGTTTCTTCTGATGCCTTCGTTTCCTCCGTTTCCTGATTTGATTTACTGCACGTTCAATGAAATTATTAGTACGCTAAATTATTTTCATAAAGTACCTTTGATATTATCAACATATGATGAATGAATTCTTTCTAAAACCAACCTAATTCCAACAATTTTATGTTTTTAAGTGGTCTATAAGTGCCAATTTTAATTTATAATGCTATTTCATATAATGTTTGATCCAATGAAATATTTTGTTGTTAAGATGCTTAATTCACAATTCACAATTATCATTTTTCTCTTTTCAATATGTTAAGATGCTTAATTTATTTCTCTCCTACTTTTACACCAATAAAATACATAAAACATTAGTAAAACCCTTTTTTTTTTACGAAGGCTTATAAAACTCTCTTTAAAATTCCTTAAATATACAATTTTGATTAAATCTAGGAATCTCAAAATGACATGTAACTTACAAAAAATAATATTTTATCTTAAGATGTCTCAGAACTACTCTATTTGAAATGATTTAAATTACAACAAGGTTATAACTAGTTGGCAAAGATTCAAGAAATGTTGAGGTTCAAATTCATTTGAAAAGGAGAGTTTACTTTTAGACAGGACTGGAGGAAGAAGAGTGACATGCAGGTGCTATATATAATCTCTTTAAATTTTTATACGTTGATTTGAATTATAAATAATTAATTATTAAATAATCCTATGATATATATATTAATCAATTTACTAAATAATTCTTACATAAAATATAGTTAAATATATATTTTATTAGTTATTTTTATCTTTAAACGTATCTTTTGTTGATTAGTTTAATCCTAAAATATATTTTTAATTAATTAATTTAATCTATAAAATTATTAATAAAAGAAACATTTGATAACATATTTAATTTTGATATGTTCAATTAAATGATAATAACTGCATCTCACATATTTAATTTTTTTAATTTTATATAAATATTAGAATTTTAATTGTAGACCCGTAAATATAAGTATTGATAATGAGATCCGCCACATCTTTTAGGTATTAGAAAATAGTCATTAATCAATAAAATGTGTTGTAGTAGTTAGATGTTAAGCATATTTAGCCTAAGACTTCAAGTACACTTTTCTTTTGATTGTATCTTGCGCTTCTTTTCTTGACCATTTTCATCCTTATCAGGTGTGTTTTTTAAGTGGAAATTTCAGCCAAATTCTATCGGATGACGGTAGTAAAAAATAATTGTAAAGATACATATGAAATATAAAATTTGTCTACATTAAAAAATTAAAAAAAGTAATTTATATTTTTATCTTCATGATATGGTTTTTTTCAGGTTTTAATTCCTTAAAAAAATTTATTGTATTTATTTTGTACAATGTAATATTCTCATTATTTTAATTTCTATTATCATTATTTATCTAATGTAGATAATGTGCCAATGAGTTGTGACAATGAGTTATAGTATCATTAATGTCACATTAACATTTAATTGGTGACTATCACGTCACAAAGACAAAATAAATATATAAAAACATATATTTTACGTGGACCAAAAGAATAAAACTATAATTTAGAGGGTGAAGAATGTGAAAAGAAAAAAAAAAACTTTAATTTTAGTATCGAACTTTTAACTTTTTCATATACAATTGTGTCATCATTATAAAATAAAATAAAAAATATCAATCACTTTCTGTAATAAAAAGTTATTTTTTTTTATCTTTATTGTTAATAGTACCAACAAAATATTATTTCATCGTAAAGTTCAAGTGTACATATTTTTTCATATATAATTAAATAATATAATTAATCCATACCATACAAAACAAAACAAAAATAGAGCATTTGTTATAGGAGATGGCAATTAGTAGAGTTTTAATAGTGTATTATAGTAATTTTTTGTCAATAAATAATTCTAAATTTTAATAGAGTAATATCAATTTTTTATTTGAATCTTTAATCATTACTTTCAATTCCATCAATATTTAATGTCTATGTAATACTAAAAATTCATATTGAAAAGAATCTACACCACCTATGTTTGCAACTTCTTGTTGTTTGATATCGACCCAATGTGTATGGGTGTGCGCGGGTGCACATGTGTGGCGAGTTATATTCAATCACTTTTAGTTTTTTAAATCATTAACAAAATTGACTAGTGAGTGTCGTGTTCAAAATTTGTGTTGACGTTTTATAGTTCAATATAAGATATTGTCTTATCAGGCATATAGTAGCATCCAACTTGGATAGTTAATAGTGTTGGTTTTGAAGAATTGTGTTGAGTCTGATTTTATACTTTGGGTATCCCTCTTCACTATCAAAAAACTCTAGATTAAATCTTATTTAGATAAAGCACATTTACTGATATTCTCATTTAATTTGTAGAAGGTATCTCTCTACACAACCTACAAGTTTTTATGACTATATATAAATCCATTGATTGTTAGGGTTAAGGTGTAGAGGTTGTCTTCTATGCTTATATTATGATAGGGTTAAGGTGTAGGCAATGCTTCATGCGTAAAGATTAATATTATACAATAATAAATGAGATTTATCGTATGATTTGGTGCAAAAAGTTTTGTTTATCATTCACAAAGAAGTCATATGGTTGTAGTGTCAATAAAAGGAACAAGGTGATTTTTCAAGGGAAAGTAGCTAATTGTGATACAATCATCGACCACGTTAAATCATTATATTGGGGTTGGCTTGTATCGCGGAAAGGAATTAGGCACAAGATTGAGATTTGCTAATTGGTTTAACAACCCATTTAAATGTATTAAATTGATGAACATATAATTGTAAATGGATAAAGTCTTTGTACTCTCTTCAATAAAAGTTTTTTATTATAAAAAAAATTTATTGATGTCTATTTATGACAACAAGTGCTAAATTAAAATTCGAATAATTGTCAACTAATGTTCTACTTTTAAAATATGTAATGTGATGTTTTTGTCATTGATGAACTATAAAAATAAGAAAATGTACTCTCATAAAATTTACGATGAAATAATGTTTTTGTGGGTAGTAAAGCCGATAAAAAAAAAGACACAACTTAAAGATAGTATTTATTGTATTTTATAATTAGTGTCACTTTAGTAACAAAAAAAATTTTAAAATGAATGTCATTTATAATTTTTAATGTAACTTTAATTATTTTTTCTTATACTACTCTTCAATGATTATTATATACAAAATTTTTAAAATATTATTATATTTTGCATTAATAATTGTAAAAAATCTATCAATAAATAAAATGAATAGTTTGATAAAATAATTTCTTTTTTTATTTTAATTATTGTATTTTTTAATATGTTTACAAAAATCTTAATCAATACTCAATGAGTCCGAAGAAGTAGCATTTATTATAAAAAGAATGAATATAGAGAAAAAATAAAGAAAAAAAGTCAATATATTGAAATTATTTATTATTTGTCATGTTAACAAATGTTTTAAAAATACTACTTAATACGTTTGCATTTTTATTTTCACCCAAACAAGGGACTCTCCGCGTTCAAACCATAACTCGAAGCTCAAATATATTTAGAGCGTGTGGGATCCTCCAAGATCGTTGCCACCACGTTACCAAATCAAAATTCAACCCTTTATGTGGATTGACATTAATAAACCTAATGATTCATATTCTCCTTTTTTTGTTGATCGTGCTGCTTCTCTGTCGGCTACTGATTTTTAAGAATTGTTACACAAGATTAATTTGTCCACTTTGTGTTTGCAGCACTATGCATCTTTATAATACACAAATACGCATAATGTGATAGATATGATTCAAAGGATTGCAACTAAATTTAAACCACTAGTAGTATTAATTAGCCATTAACAAACTAAATTAAATAGACCAAATTCTCTTAATTAATTTTGAAGATTGAAGATCATGTATATCAAATCATATGAAGTGGACATGGGTTGTAATTTTCATGATTATATTTACTCATAACTAGTAGTAGTATTATTAAGGTCGTACTCATAGTGGCACTTGTATACTTTCAAGTAGACAAGGAATAGGAAAGGGACAAAAAGATAATTGAAAGAAGATTGGATTATTATTTTCTTTTGAATGTGGACGATAGCGATATGTATCAATATGAAATATTTGTTATGCTAGGCGATAAATAGAGATAGGTGTGGCATGACCGCAGCAAAAATCCAATTGGTAATTTGTGTCCACATTGTCCCATAATTGATGCACATGCATCTTTGCCTTTTTGGCCGCCATTTGTTTGTGTGTGGCTATTTTATCTTCTCTTATTAATATGCATGCATATGTTCCTTTGCATCATTTAACAAAATGTTACTATTTATTGTGTTTTTAAATAGGAAAATACTATTCACTCCATTTTAAAATGTGTCCTTTAACATTTATATATATATATATATATATATATATAAATATAAATTTAAGAAATACAATGATTACAAATTAATTATTGGTTGTTTTTTTTTTAATTATTATGATAAATGTAAAATATAATTATTATTTTAGAAGTAGTGTACATATTAATAATTAAAAAAGTAAAATTAAAAATAAAAGTTAATTAAAGTTATTTTGAAAATTAAAAATAATATTTTTTTAAGTAATATATATATATATATATATTCGTTTTAAAATGTAAGGATTGCAATGTTGAGTTTAAATTTGAGAGTTTGCAAGTGTTGAGAGTTTAAATTTAAAATGTAAGGACTGCAATGTTGAGTTTAAATTTTTGACAAGAACAGTGGGGATAGTTAAATAAGGAGATAAGTTCATTGAATCCTAATTGATTGACTTGTGTAGGGACATTGCGGTGAGAGAGATCTTATCTCTCCATGACTGCTACTAGTCAAGGATGTCGGGATCAGTTATGGTGCATTTTTCACTTTACTTGAGAGTTTTATAATTATCATCATCCGATTATTTCAAGTTCTACTTTTCAAATTAAATCATTTTTTAAAGTACTAGGTAATACATTTTCCTTTTAAAACTTGTCTGTTCAGACATGATGTGAATTTTTTGGTTTTATATTATGTTTTTTTATTAAACATTTTTGTAATAATATTATCAGAATATGAAAATTAAAATACATTAAATAATAATACAATAATATAATTATGAATAAAAATTCAACACCGTAATTAAAATAAAATGTAATTGAAAAATAATTAGATCTTGTAATTATATGTATCAATATTAAACCTTTGAGTAGAAATAAATTTCTCCACAAAGACAGAAAATAAGATTGTTGCATAAAAGTAATTTATTAGTAATAGTATAAAAATAAATAAGATCAAAATATAAAAATAATAAAAGTTAAACTAACGGTATACAAATATATCAAAATTGAAAGTGCCCAAAACCTAAATTCAAACCAAATACACTTGAAATCAATTAAAAATGTTTTAAAATTACCCATAAAATAAAAATAAAACACCATAAAAATTTAACTTTCAATTTCAGAAATTTTTCATATTTGTAATTTAATTAATGACATATGAATAATTAATATATTTAGATGATTTTATATTATGAAATTGCAATTCATATTATTCAAAACACGTCAAATTATTTTTTTTAATTTAAAAATTTAAAAGAGAGACAATTTCGTAAATCGATAAAAGTAGAAGAATTAAAACTGTATTTAAATAATTACATTCTTTCTTGATAATTCATATACAAGTCAATCAAATAACTTTTTTTTTTTTTTGTTAATTAGTAACAAATAAACCCTTGAATTGACAAATATGTCAAACACTTTGATCGCCCAACCACGAGCTACCAAAAAGGGAACAATGAAAAAATAAATGTGATGGCTATTCCTCTTATTTCATAGCCACAAGTACACGAGACATTTTGTTCGTTCAAAATACCACAATTGGGAATAAATTTTTTTAAAAATAAATTTTATTTAATAGAAGAAATATTTATCATATAAGATTTTTCCACATGTATATATCAATAAATGTGTCTAAAATATCCTTTAAAAAAAAAAAAAACTCCAATGTATCATCACACTTTTTTATTAGTAGTGTTTTTTTTTCCCCGAATATTTTACTAGTAGTTTAATATAACACTTTTTTACTATTATTTCATATTATTTGGCTTGTAATATATTATTTAACATAATATAAATATATTGAGTAAAAAAATTGATATAAATATATCAAAACTGCATTTAATTAGACTAGATTATATAAAAAAATTCAAGGAAACAATCCAAATCAAGTTGCATGTTATTTTAATCTTTAGATTGAATGATTTTTTTATCTCGTAATTGATTGAAACTGAACCGTATATACCCAAATTTTCGAGTGATTTGTAACTGCGACGTTAATCTGGACTTTTTGCAAAGTATTGTTGCATGGAAAAATTTAGCGTCGAACTTTCCAAAAAAGTATGGTAACTAGCCGCACTTCTCCAAAGGATCAATTTTTTTCCTAAATGTTGAGAAGTCGTATTTTTGCAGCTTGAATATTTTTTGAAACTAAAAATGCATTCATTAAGCTAAAGAAATCAAAGATATTGATTGCATTCATGTTTTTGCTTTTCTTGTTTTTTCTTTTTGTGCTGAAGACATGCATGTCTTTTGCTTGTATATTAATCTAAGTATATTATTTTTCTTATTTAATTATGATGAATTAGATTTTTTGTCTTTTAATTTTCTACTACAAGAAAAACAAGACAAAAGTAATGCACGCCCACCGTAAAGCAAAAAGAGGGCATTTGTTTCCTTTGACTCACTCTTCATGTGTCATACTAAAGTGTGTTTAGTTTCACAAAGTGTGTTTAGTTTCAGTGACATGAAATTGATTTTTAAAATAAATTAATTTTGGTTAAAGAGAAGTAAATATAAGTAATTAAATTTTATTTGAATATATTTACAAAAAATTTGATTTATAGATCCATTCATATTTAAACATGTTTGCATCAAAAAGCCTATTTTGAGTGTATGTGTATACATATGCTATTTTCGATGAATTTGAATTGATTTTATGTCACCGCAAAAGCTACTCATTCGTTTGTTAATTATTTACTGTAAAGAGAGAAATACGTAGAATATGATGATAAGTAGTTAAGAGTATTATTATAAGAAAAGATAATATGATGATAAGTTGTCAATTTATTAGCTTTTTTGTACGTATAAATTGACAACTATAACTAACTATTACTGCTTCTGTTTATAATTGCTCCAGTGTTTGATTGTTTTTTTTTTTATGGGGTTGAAGATGAATGCTTCCCATGTTTCTTATTTTGGTTCTATGCCAATGCATATGTAGTTTTGCTAGTAACATGGCCATTTATAGCTCGCTAAATACTGAATTCAAGCAATCACAATTCCCAAACAATTTTGCTTATGCTAAACACATTATAGTGCAAACCAAATGCATGGTAATACAATTTTTTTTTCACACTTCATAGTAAGGTAAATATGTATAAAGTTCTTAAATCAAAATAATGAAAAGAGAACAATGCAATAATTCATAAAAGATGATTTTATTATAAGAATATACTTACGGCGATTTACAATGTATCTACATTTAGTTTAAGTCATTGGCAAAATGGTGTAGCAAACATCCCTCATTATTTACTTCATCAGGGGCTCCCTAAAGATAAAATTTTCAATCCGTTCTTTTCCTTGACTTTCTCCAGGATATACCAGAGTTAATATCATTAAAATGGTTAGATCCTAGTTTCAGAAACGAGTCAGCGTCCCTACTATTACTATTGCTGCTAATGCTACTACTGTCTAATTTTCTATGCTGTAAAATTGAGTCAGAATGCAAATGAGAAATACCGCCACCCGTCCTCTCAACATCCCCCAGTTTGTTACTGAATAAAGGACTATCTGCCTTCGCATTTGAACCTGTGGGGTCTGGAGAAACTGAATCGTACTTGTCCATTTCGGATAGGGGCGAATGTCTACAATTCAAGGGAGATGAGGATGAGGATGTGTCAGAATCGGAATTCCTCCATGCGTTACTCCATCCATGCCCTGAATCACCAAAAATATAATCGGAGAAGTCATCTGTGCTGGTTGAATCACGGGTGCTATCAGTACTGCAAGAACCTTCATCAGAATTACTGCTGAAAAGGGATGAACTGTCGCTTGATGAGTCTTCTTCTAAAATCCTTTTCAGGTGGTGAAACCGTGAATAGAAAGACTCCAAGGTGGGTGATCCATCTGGAGATATTGAACTACTGATGGGTTCAGCTGCATCAGAATTTGACGACATAAATCTTGGTTTCGTTGTAAGAGACTTTCCATTGACCTTGCTTTTTGAATCAGGGGATAGTATCCTGTTCCTAATTAATTTTGGGGCCCTTGGAGAGCACCTACAAATGATTCAACGGGTCAGTGAAGCTGACAAATGACAATATAATTAAAAGGAACCTTGATTAAAGCCACCGCCAAATCTTTCAAAAATCAGTGGTTCAACCAGCGAGCACATGAACCTATTATGATTTTGGTCTGATTATTTCTTATTATGCAGTCTGGTTTATATTTGTTATTAGCCGGTTAAATCAAATTGAGCCAAAACTCAGCCCTTAACGGCTGAATCTTGGTGTACTTTTTTCACATATTAACCACCCCCTTACACACAACATACAAAAGCAGCTGGGTTACCTTTCATAAAAAAGCATATATGCTCCTTTTGTCAAGACTCTCTCTAATTCAACAGCTGTCACCTGCAACACATACATACAGAAGAAGCTCAAACCAAGGACAACACTATTGTTATTAAGACAAATCAGACTATGAATAAACCCTGTGAAAAACCCGCCCCAAAAACAGTATATGTAGCTCGAACTATTTGTTCATATTCATAACACGGTGACAACAAATTTTGGTTATGCATTTGGTCTTTGAACTTACAAGTACCATGGACTACTAAGTAAAAAAAACATTAATCAAGAGAAGTACCGGAAGACTGCTCTCAAGATGTGCGAACAAATAAAAACAGAGGGACTTACCACGCTGTCGTCAACCTTGAACCACTTGTTTTGGATATTCTTCAAGTAACACACATAGTGACCCGAAAAAGAAGCATTCATAATATCCAAATGAACAACCACTCCATACAATCTGTATATGGGTGTCTTATCACTAGTCCCACTCATGAAAGGCGCCAGGTCAAGTATTTCTGGAAATTGAATAGGCTTGTTGAGCTTCCCAAATTTTCCAGACTGCAACATATGTTCAACAAATGAGATAAACTCTGCATATACAGTCTGCAGAAAATGCAGATAATAACATCTTGTCTTTAAATTTAACATGTGAAATACCTGAAATCTCTTTAATGCAACTGTGAGAATATTGGGTGCCTCTGAAACTGTCAGCTTCTTCTTGGCCTTCTCGTATGATTTACATCTTAAAATGGAAATAGTGATTAATAATATGAAAAGTAATTTGAGTTCTAGTACACAAAATAATATTCTTACATCTTAGAGATCCAAAATCCAAATAACTCGCCAGAGTCGAATAATTACACTTCAAAGGCAGAGAAAAAGAGAGAGAGAGAGAGAGAGAGAGCAGCAGAAACAATAACATGTAATTCAATTGGCTGTTAGAACCAAAATTTGTGGAAAACTGGGGTCACAATAAGACACAACTTTGCATAATTGATTTGAGAGATTGTTACGCAGGTCAATCATCAATGGCAAAAGGCATAATTCCATATTTTGTGGGTGTAAACTTGTGATAGTAGTAGCATCATGTGATGCTTCTATGAAGTATGAACAGCCATTAAGTTTCAACTTCCAATTTAACTGAACATCACTATAAACAGTTCCCTCGTGATAAAATAGATCTTAAGAAAAGGGATTTGTACAGGCTCAACGAAGGAAGGGCATGCACAAGCTATTCCAATTCTCTTACTTTGCAATTTAAGAGCCAATTTAGCAATGTCATTATCCTTAGTTACATGAAATTCTTAATAGAAAGCAGGATTAATTTTGCACACTCAATTTGTAGTGGTGTAAAAAATAAACAAAAATCTAGTATTATTTGTTGAAACTTTCAGCGGGTACTTGCCAAACTCCCTTATCCCCATTATTCTGGATATATTTGTTAAATTTAGTACCTAGCTGTCCTGAGTCAATAAGAGACTAGACCACACATGTTTTACTAGCATGGGAAAAAGAAAGTCATCCTAGAGCCCCAATATCTCGTCCAACTTCAGAACTGTATGTACCAGTGTGTTTTTTAAAGTATTAACCGCTTAATCATAATGATGAAATCCTAAGGTAAGATGTGACAATAGACATTTATCGCGGCTGAATGCAGGGAATGGTGGGCTGCAAGTGTGTGAAAGAAGGAATAAGGGAAAGACTGGGGGAACATTACAAGCAGCTCAGAAAAGGATAAAAGAAGAATCGGTTAGATGTGGGAAGGTTGTGAAGAAGCTGGCATAGTATGAGTGGAGGACTTTTTCTTCATTTTCTGCTCTTGGTTTGTTTCTGTTTTGGAGGGATCACAAAAATCTACCTTGGAAGTAACTAGTCTACATATTTTATTTTTAAGAAATTTCTATCACATGTTAAGATTGAAAGCTTTGAAAAGGGCAAGAGGCCTCCCAAACATCAACCAACCTGACACAGTGGTACTTGTTTTCTCCATCCAAAGTCTCAGTGCTTGTAAACCGTCGAAGAGCCTCCGCCAGTGTTGATATCTCCCCTTCTATCTCAACAGTTAGATCCATCATCCTTTCTTGACGCTCGGACTTCCCACCACATTTCATGCATTTTATCTGCCAAATATGAGGTGAATGTTCACTATCCTTGTTATTTCCAATCAACGATGTTATAATGGATAAATTACAATGACTCATGACAATCAAATTATCTATTTCAAAAACAAGCAACACGGTATTGCACTATGACTGGGGAATAAAGAAATCATAGCAGATAATTGTGTATTAATCTACCAGATAGAAATATAAAATTACCTTTGATCGAAGGTAGCCTCCAAATGTTTGACCCATTAAAGTAGTGTCCTCTTCCAATGAACCCGATACATTTTCCCTAGCTTCCATAAGGCAAACAGATTGCATCGTGTCAATAGCATGTCTGCCATGTATGTCACATGATTAGCTTCAAATGAATTATAAAACCATAATTTTATGTATTACAAGGCTAAAAAAGCATAAAGAATACCTTAGAAATTCATGTGCATCTTCTTCTTTGCCATTACCAAGATGACTCCCAATACTCTGTAGTTGAGAGAGTATGGCCATCGGAGATAGTGGAGATTTTGTATCCTTTGACTTCAAAATCAAACTTTCAAATTCACAGGTGAAACACCATTTTTTATTTGCACCTGAAATTTACCAAAGGGAAATGGTTACAAGTTACAATCGATAGAATTCAAGAAATATGGCATGTGATGATTCAATGATGGAAACTCCCATTTAACACATACATGATTTAGAATGAAGTCCTTGAAGCAAATAAGAAGTTAAGGGTGGTGTAAAAGCTAGGCACTGAAGTACAGCATTAGCATAACAACTGCAAAAAAAGTTAACAAGTTAGAAAAGCAGAAAAATAAATAGACAGAAAAGTAAAAGAACAATTGATTCCAGAAAAAAAATTCAAAAACCCAACCATTTGCATAAATCATTTTATAACACAGCAAAAAAAAATTCCTTATTGGGTATTGGCAATGAAAGATTATTTTTTACAACCTATTATATTGTAAACCTATAAAATATAAATCCACAAAGAAACATGATCCAATTACCCCCTAACATGTTCATCATTAATTTCAAATTATACCTGTTTCCACAATTTATAAGACCGAATGGCTGCAACTCCACCTTGTTGAAGTTATAAAGCTTGACAAATAATTCGTACGGAAAAAGACCCTGCAGCAGTTATAAGAGTGAGGTAACAGTTCCTCTAGGCAAAAAAATAATGCACAAAGATTTGTTCTAGAAGAACCTTGTCGTTGTATTTTCCAGCAATATCACTCCCAACTGCTAAAGGAATGTGCTTAGACAAATTTGATCCTCTAAACTGATCAACGACTTTTAAAACAGATGTTTTCAAGGCACTTTTGGAATTTGCAGAATAGCTAGCAACATGAGAAGAAGTGACTGTCCCAATTTCAATGCCATTATTCCTATGTTCTGTACCGTGCTGAGAATGTCCTTTAGTTGTAGAAGCTAATTTAGAATCAGCAAGCTCAAATGGCAGACATCTAATATCGGTGGACTTCAAGGTATGTCCATGATTGTCCACGACATGATTTGATGCCACAGAGCCAGATGATTGCAAGTTATTGATGTTCATAGCATCAGCAGAACAACGATCTTTACCAACATTGGGGGATCGGGAGGAAAAGGAATATAGAGGTGGCTTAGAGCTGTCTTTAGATTCCAACTGATCAGATTCACAACCATTGGGAATATTGCTCATAAAATTGGAACCTTTGTCGTTGATGAATGAGGGGTTTTTCGCCTTTAAAGAATCCATGCTGTCATACTCAGAAGACGTTGATCCTAGATTTCTCCTATTCTTCCCAACAGAGTTTTGAAGAGTGTCATCGGGCAAAGATTCCTTAGCCTCAGTATCTCGTACATGCAAAGGAGGCATGGGGCTGAAATGAAAGCGAAATGACAATCCAGAATCAGTCTTTTCACCGGTGGATTCATCAGAATGGGATGGACAAGTGTCATTATTAGTCTCAACTTTAATCCCTCCGGAATCAAAAGCTTGATCCCAGAATCCAGAAGACTCAATTTTCACCCCTTTCAACATGCTCGAGCCTGATGCACCATTAGATGCAAGCTTCCTCTCTTCTTTACTAGAACCATGTGCATTATTATTTAATTTATGAATTGTAGAAAAACCATCAATTGAATCAAGCAAGCTAGCAAACTTTGGTGAAGAAGATACAGCTGAATCCATCCTGCTATCGCTTGTGGTTTTATCAGGAATGTCAATGTTGGGAACAACAGAAATATGTCCCTCAGATCTGTCATGCTCATTTGAGATGATACTCTCACAAACAGAGGAATCATCAGATGAATCACTACAGGTTGTGGAAGCTGAAAACCCAGAAAACGAGTTACTGGATAGTTCGGTATTCAAGTCTGCTAACTTTTCCTCTGCAAGTGACCCAGATCTAATATTATCATCCTTTCCAAATGAAACCTCAGGAGAAAAGCTGGTATCTTCAGAGGGTATTTTACACTCTGCCCCTCCGCTTTCAGATTTCTCCTCACGAATACCAGTGTAGTCTTGCACCACTTCCCTCTTGTGAATATCACTTATTACACCATCACTTTGATGAGTTTTGCTGGGAGGATGGCATTCAAATTTGTGACCTTGACGCCAATGAACGGTTTGGCAATGAGCGGAACTGAAAATCACGAAACCAATCAAATGAGAAACAGACATTATTATTACAAAAGTACTGTAACAGAAATATGTTTTAAAAAAAAACAATGCATTGACAACCCATTAATACAAAACATCAAAGGTCCTTTCAATCATTCAACATAGTGTGTAAAAGGGGTCACAACTCATTAAACCTTGTCTCAAAATCATGAGAAAAGAAAAACCATTTAGAAACATATCTTTTCCCTATTCCAATTCTTAAATATCTTCAATCAACCACAATCTCACGCCTCTATCAAAAGTAGCAGCATGATTTCTATTTCTACTAGGCAACCGGCAATAGCCAGGAGAAAGGAACAGCCAACAAGCCCATCTATGCTCTTCAATTAATATTCAAGAATGGGCTTCAAAAATAGAAGAACTCCAATAAGAATCCAAAACAAGCCAAAGATTATGAATATTTTTTACCTTGTAGCTTATGATAAGTAAACACAAATCTAACACATTATAGCGTAGCAACCATAAGAGATACACTCCAATCAACAACATCAAAATTAATATTCTCAACAATTAAAAAAAAGCACTACACAACACAGCAGAATCATAAGGAAAACAAAAAAAAAGAATCCAATCAATTCATGCTACACCAAAAAAAAAAAAATCGAATCGTTCAGCGCAATTTATAACAAATTGAAATTAAAACAGCTATAACGCACCAATAGCGAACGGATTTGCACTGAGCGCAGCGCGCAGTTGCGGGAAAGTAGCAGAGAGCGCATTGATAGTTATAAGTGGCGGGAACCACCGTGCCGTACACACAAGACGCCTCTGTCTCAGCCCTAGCAGTTTCCTCAGCTGCCAAAATCAAAAGCCTATTGATCTCTTCATTTCTAGCCACCGCAAGCTTCCATTTCCGGCGAATTACAAAGCCAATCACCGGCAACACGACACAAACCACCACAAGGACCAGGCTCGAAAACCCTAGATCCCCGGTGACACGCATTTATCTTACACCTATACACATCCAGCGTAGGCGAAAGGATTTAAATCGCTACATCACCGCCACACACGGAAGGAATCGTCGACGGCGGAGCAACCTGAAAAAAGCCTAAACTCAATCTCTTAGTTGATTGGACGGTGACGAAGTTACAGAAGCCTGTGACGGTGAGATTAACAAGGAAAATAATCGATCCGTTGAGCTAAAAAATGTATCGTGTTGTTGTTGACGTTTGCAAGTAAACTGAAGATGCCACTGAAAATTGAAAAACGAAGGAAAACGCAAGTCTCGTGGTTGGATTCTCGCAAGGCGTAGTTTCTTGTTTTCTTCGGTTGTTGGGATCAAAAATAACGTTTTAGAGAGAGAAACCTCGCGCGGTAATTTAAGTATATATGTAAATAAATAAATAAAAGAGGGTAGGTTTAATTAATGTGTTAATGTATAAATATAAATTGGAAGTTAGGGGAGGTTGATTGTGGAGGGAAAGGAATTTGGTTGTTGGAAAGCGTGAAATGTTAATTCCTCCTTCTAGTCTGAAATATTCGGCTCGGATCACGAATATCAAAACCGGTTCGACTCCGGTTCAGCGATTGAGAGAAAAAAGCTGAGCAGTGTGACTTGGAATGTTGCCTGTGAGGGCACGTGAAAGTAGGACCTCGTGTAACGTCACCAATCCGGAAATATTCTCATGGTTTCCGATTCGAGAATAGGACGGTGGATGTGGGGTCCCCATTCGACCCTGGTCATTCACCATACAGTGTCTTCACTCTGTTTTTTGGTGTAAATTGTCTATTGTGGTGTTGAGAGATTCTGTGGGATGTAATTAATAAAGTTCATCATTTTACAAGTTAAATTTGTCTTTCTTTACGTGTGGGTCGATACTAGAACTAGACCCACGCGGCTTTTGATTATAGGGAAAGGATACTTGACTTTATAGATAAGAAATTTTCTCATATACTAAAATGATAACGATGATGACTTAACTTTTTCGAGGCAATTAGTAAACATGAGTGGGATATCATGTAGAAGGGTCGTTTACATCCACTCACTTAGGGATGATAAAAAGTTCATATCTTACGCTCGTCACAAGCACATAACAAACAATTTAATAATAAGGGTAGCAAGGAATTTTAGTTATAATAATAGAGTTAAAATTGAAAAAAAAAATGCTAAAGTTATAACTTTATAAATTGCTTGATCAAAAAATACTATAAATTTATAAATGACGGTTACTAAAAAGACGGTTACTAAAAAGAGCTTATTTAATTTTTTTGTCTTGTCAAATGGAATTATAACCTTAAAAATTTGACAATAAAAAATTATTCACATAATTAATATTATTAATTTTATTCAGATACAAAATAGTGATGATACCTGTGTTGTGATGTGAACATCAAAAAGATAAAAGAAACAAATAAAGATGGTATATTAATAGCCGTAGATGTCTTAGATATAAATCTTACATAAGTTTGTAGTCCTTGTAAAATTTCACTATTTTATATTTAGTTTTTATAAAAATTTCATCAAATTTTAGTTCCTTAAAAAATTTTATTTTCATTTTTGCTACATAATTTTATATCAACTATTCTGTATCTATTAAATTTTTAAATGATTTGTTTTAATTATACTTGGGACATTATAATAATTTTCCTACAAAAATTTATAATGTTTTAAGAAACAAAAAATTAAATATGAATTTTTAAGCACAATAAGTTTAAAATTTTTTATTTAATTCATCATTTATTGAAAATTTCTAAATACTTGTATGGAATTGGTTAATATGTCTTAAACATTATTGCAAAAAATCATTAAAAAATTCGAAAGATACACAATAGTCGATATAAAATTAGGGACTAAAAATGAAAATAATTTTTTTTTATTGACTCAGAGTTGATGAAATGTTGTATAAAGACAAAAAATAAAATAGTAAGATTTTATAGAGATTAAATACTTATTTAACCCTATATATAATGTGTGAAAAAGAAGTGAAAAGAAAGAAAGATTAAAAACATAAGGTAAAGAGACAAATGAAAAAATATATTACTCATAAGTTACTTGAATTAACTTATCAAAAAACGTTATAAGTTGTAAGCACATAAATAATTGTTACTGAATTAAGCTTATAAACTATAAACTCATTTTTTAGTCTTGTTAAACAGAACGATAGCCATAAAAACTTGACAATAAAGATTCATTCACATAATCAATATCATTAGTTTTCATCATTTACAAAATGGGAGGATACGTGTGTTGTGATGTAAATATCAAGAAGATAAAAGAGATAAATAGAGATGGTATTTTGACAGGTGTGGGTATCATAGATATAATATGCGAAAAAGAAATGAAAGATTAAAAACAATATAAGGCAATTAGACAAATGAAAAAAGATATTACTAAAATAAAAAATAGAATTAAATATGTTTTTAATCCTTACAGAATTATGACTTTTCAAATTTAGTCTTTAAAGAAGATTTATTTATCTTTTAGTCACTATTTTGATTTTATAAGGATTAAAAGCATCATTTTTTACAATTTTTTTTAAATAAGAACTAAAAATGAATAAAAAAATTGAAACTGGAAAGCTGAGATTTTTTTTATTGAGACTAAAAATAAAATTTACAGGGGTTAAAAACTTATTTAATTCTAAAGAAAAAAAGCAAAAAGACAATAAAAATATCCTAGTATTTCCAAAACAAAAATACATATCGGTATGTGAAGTAAATAAAAGCATAAACTAATATTAATACTTAATAATGAATTAAAATGATGAAGTAAAAAAAATTATAAAACTGTCATTATGAAGAAAAAGTTCTATATACAAACTCAACTACTTTTATATATAAAGATTGAAATTGTATAAATAAAATACGGTCAACAATATATTTTTTTTAAATGCCTAATTTGGCTATTTTAACTTACAATTCATGATAGATAGAGTACTCCATTTTAGCCATTCTAGTAAGCAACTATAGAGTACTCTATTTTAGTAAACTTTTCATATACCACATAAAATCTAAGAATTTCAAATTATCTATTTACTTAATAAATAAATCATAAAATGATCTATATAATTTTTGCAACTTTACAATTTTGACCTAATATATTTCAAAATTTGCATATTAGTCCCTATATTTTTTTTCCCAAATTGGTCCCTAAAAATTTTTAGATTTTGCAAATTGGTCCTTCAAAATAGTTCTTTACAAAATTTCAATTATGGCCCAAACATAATATTTAGTTTTACCTCAAAAATTTTGAAATTTATAACAATAGCCCAATTTTAAAGAACAATTATTTTATCCAAATAACAAAATTTCTAATTATCTCATCCAAACACATTATAATAGTGAATTTAGTGTTATTTCCCGAATCTCTTAAATTTGTAAAGGTCAATCCACTTTTTTTGTGAGTGATTGTTCATCCAATTTTTAAATTTTACACACCAATGTAAAAAATACTATCCAAATCACGCTTCTAATAATATTTTTATTTTATTTTTTAACGACTGAGATCTCTCTTCCAAAATTACCCTATTTTGTGGGGCTTAATGGCATCCCTCTTTTTAGTGTGTTAAAAAATCCCATTTGATACGACCCACTAAACTCTTCTTCTTTTATTAAACACCAAATCACGTTGACAAAAAAAAAACACCAATACACAACAACAGAGCAAGAAAAAAAAAATTAAGAGTAATGCCCTTCTTCAAAATAATGTGTTCGCTTGTTTTTCTTTGATTACATGTTTGTTAACATTGTCGATTAAATGAATTAAGGACAATGTATTCGGGTGTTAAAGGGAAGGAAGTAAGTTACACAATTTCTGCTGAGGTAGGCTTTTGCATATCTTATTTTGTATTGATCTGTTTAAACACAACATGTTATTTCCCTCGCCTAATATATGATTATATCATTATGTTTTCTATGGTTGGGCTAATAGGTGTTTGGGTAGAGGGTATATCATCTACGTTCAATTTTTATTTAGAGGAAATTGATTATGTCCACATATAAGTCACGGAACTATGATAAACTGTATTTTTTGTGGTACATGCATGTGAATGAGACCTTGATTTACTTTGCACTCCAATTTTATGTATCTAAATCTTGTTAATTTCATATGAGATCAGTGGATGAAGAACAAACTACTTTCTACACATGCACCCGTTGTGGTCATCTAGTTTCAGGAGAATTAAATTGGAAACTGTTTACTTTCTACACTCTGTACTTTCATTTTTTGTTCCCTTGGCTGAACTCTGCTCCCATTTTCTACCAAACCATTATTTTTAGAGTTTTGACTATGTAAGTGTAAGTTTGGATCCTATATGTAGCTTGTAGATGAATGATTTCCTGGAAATATATACTAAAATTGACTTGGAATTCCGTTCGAGGTGGTTGCCAATATCTAGTTTTTGGTTTTGAAAATAAATTTTAAAATTAAAATTTGTTCGTATAAAATGAGACTAATGGAACTTAATTTTTTACTTAATTTCAAAATAATTTCTTTTTTTTAAAAAACTCAAAATTAAAAAAAAAAAGTTTTATAATTTCTATTTTTTTTTTCAAATTAACATATCACTGTCATTAACTATAAATATCAATTCAACAATCATCGACCATAACCTCTGACTACCATCTACGACCACCGCTACCATCACTGATCCCTGCCGCCACCAAGACCGCCTCCATCGTCACCAACCACTTACCTTCGGCCACCACCAACACTACCAGAACCACTACCATCACCATTGATCACCCACCTCCTACCACTATCACCATCTATAACCACAACCACCACCAACCCACCATATATTCCCTAGCACCGACCTCCAACTACCATCTCCCATCACTAACCACCTACCTTCGACCACCATCTTCAATTACCCCAATCATCACCACCCACTTTCAGCTAGTGACATCACAACTGACCACCTACCTCTGACAACCATCACTCATCGTTGGTCGCACTCCGACTATCACCACCAACTTTCAACTTTCAAGTATTTCTTTTGACCGTTGCAACGATTTGCGATAATTATTTTCCACAATTACCACTATTACTAAAATTATTATAATTAAATAAATTAAGATTTTACAATATTTGAATTATTTTAAAATATTTAAAATATTCAAATTTAATTTAATTATTTTAATCCCACCCTCTCCCCCATTCATATATATTTATATATATAAAAATGAGTTTATTAAAATTAATCTGCAATTTAATCAATGAAGTTCAACAAAGTTCTATACATAGCATTTATTTCTTTTTTATTTACAATATCCGATCTTAATTAAGAAGTAGGAAAATATTGGTATTACCAGACTGAATTACTTGTATTGGGACATTCTCCGTCAACAATTAAAAACTAGAAGATCTATTCAAAAACAAAAGAGTCAATAAGGCATACACCCAAGCCAACATCTAAATTGTATCAACCATATCAATTTCTTCTGCACATGGTGAATCATTTTTTAATATATCATCTAGTTATGAATCATTTTTTGACTTGTATAGATTCAAGTAACATATAAATGGTCACAAATGCTTTGGAGTCATTTGATGGACGAAGACTAAATATGATGTTGAAGTTGACAGTAGCCACCATTTGCACTGTATGCAAAATACAATTCCAAAGGTCACCAAACATATAGATCTTAGATCAGAGAACATGAAGCAATAAAGAGACCAGGTCACAAAAATGCCACAATAATGGCTTAGAGGCTATGGTGGTGGCTCGGGTGGGAGACGCTAAGAAACCATGCATGGCAGTGAGAGGTGGACACTTGGAGAAAAGTTGTATGTTGACAGAAGCTGCGATGGGGTAGTGGAGATTCTGAGTTCTATATAGACGTTGTGTAAGACTCCAACAGTTGGTGGAAGAGATATAAAACTGTTGGCTAAAATAGGGCATAACTTGGTTGGTTTTTAATTTACACTTTTAAAATTATAATTAGTTAATTTAATTCACCTTTAAGTTCTTGTAAAAAAAATAGTGTGTGCTATAATTGAATTGATCTTTTCTTCTTGTACTTTCTTTTATCAGAGAACATATAGGTAATTTGTCTGTAGTTCGAGAGAGAAATATAGATATTTAAATGATAAGAATATTATGAGTTCACTCTCCACTAATAAAATAGTATAATTAATTAATGTTTGTTATTGTAAAAAATGTCACAATGAATTTTGAAGCAATACCTAATTAACTATGTCAACCATGCGAATCCGTTTGTGTGTTTTTCTCTATCTTTGATGGAAAATAACATATCAATTTCTCTTCTCTTGGATTCCTTTAGGGTGTGATTGTGAGTTAGTTTTTTTTTTTTTTTACGGTTTTGAAGAATATATTTATGTATTATTTAAAAAAACTAACATGATATTATATACTTATTTATTTATTATGGTATGTTTTCAATCTTTTTAAAATATCATCTACATATTAAAATATAGAGTTATTACTTTTAAGAAAATTTCCTCCAAAAATTAATTCCCAAATACACTTATTGTAGTAGCCGTTAAGCCGTTAGTTTTGTACTAGTATAACTACATGTGCCTTTTTCAGTTGAACACGGGTGCATGAAAACATGCCGTTAAAATGGCAATGAAATGGATGCATCACATTGTACGCAAATAGATCGATAGAAGACGAAATATATAGAGCTAAAAAATTATTGAGCAACTTGGAAATCAATGATTAATTAACTATTTGTTTCATATAATATGTGGGGTTAGTGAATTCTAATAACTTGTAAGAATATATATTTATATTTTGATGATTTGAATGTATACTTATCTATAGCTAGACATGCAAAACTGGAATCATAAGGGAAGGGTCCATCTCCATCTAGGTATGAGAATTTAGCTAAAAAGTCTTTGAATTCCCGTGACCGACCGCATCTCGTGCAAAACACTCATATTCATGTACGGACAAAATATCCAGCGTTGTCAATTTATAATCACCGCAAATATCTCCATACAAAACCACAAATGATCACGAGCGATCTAACTTTTCTAACTACTACAATTCTTATCCATCCAATACTACCTTCTCAAACCACAATTACTCAAAAAGAAAATTTTCAATTATTTCAAAAACATGCACAAACAGCTACATGTAACACTCAATGGGACACTGGCAGCAGTGAAGTCCCAAATTAACTTTTGTCATTTTTCACCACACCAATGATATATTATACGCCCTCTTTCCTTTTTGTCTTTTCTATTTTATTTTAACATGCATCTCACTTTTCCATATGCCTGCATGTGTATTTAAAATCAGTTATGTCAATTTTGTTTTTATGTCTTTCTTTCCATTTTGCAAGAAGAAACTATTTTAAACTATAAATACATGAATTTTCAATTTTTAAAATAGGAACATTGATAAAGCTAGAAAAATTGATATTAATTACACTTTATGTAATATAAAATGCCCTCAATGTTCTATAGACTTTTTGAATGAGATAACACAAATATTTTCTAACTTAACTAAAGTCTAGATGTCCAAATTCAAGAAATGTCTTGTAATTTTTTTTTTCGTGGTATATGTGGTCTACAGAGATTATGACACCCAATTTATATTAAATTACTAGAAAAATTAAAATAACAACGAAAATTAAAATAAAAAACAATAATTTTGGTCACCCAGTATATCATCTCTAATGCAAATTTAGATTCTCTACGAGTACAATCACGAAATTACACGTACATCTTCACACATTTTATTATCTCGACCATTAATTTAATATGAAACGCTTTAAATTACACAATAATAATATCAGTATAAAACACAATCTAATTCATTTCATGTTTAACATCGCCACAAAACTAGAAACAGATTTAGTATTATTTCGTATCTAATTAAATTTCAGTTATTATTTCAAATTTTTAGTATAAAAAATAATGAATCCCAATTGAAAGGATGTTTGAGTAAATTAACAAGCAGCTCTTTGTTATACTCTGGCGTATATATAAGGGTCATAAGCCTTGCCATGCATGCACACTAGCTACCATTAATCTTCATTCTAACCCTTAATAAAATCAACCATGAACATTAAATTGGCTACGGCCTTAATACTTTGCTCTGTAATTTACATGAGCAAGAGCAACGCCATTGATCCATGTGCATCTCAAGCAGATGACACCGATCTCAACGTAATTCCCATCTACGGAAAATGCTCACCTTTCAACCCACCCAAAACAGACTCATGGGAAAACAGAGTCATCAACATGGCTTCCAAAGACCCAGCCCGAATGAACTACCTATCCACATTACTGCCCCAAAAAACCATCTCCTCAGCCCCAATTGCTTCGGGCCAGGCCTTCAACATTGGCAACTACGTTGTCCGTGTCAAAATCGGAACACCAGGTCAACTCCTCTTCATGGTCCTTGACACAAGCACCGACGAGGCCTTTGCCCCTTGCTCCGGTTGCACCGGCTGCTCTGCCACCACTTTTTCCCCAAATTCCTCCACCAGTTACGGCCCATTGGACTGTTCCGTTCCACAATGCGGTCAGGTCCGTGGGCTTTCATGCCCAGCTACGGGCTCAGGCGCGTGTTCTTTCAACCAATCTTACGCGGGTTCTTCTTTCTCCGCTACCCTCGTTCAAGATTCGCTTAGATTATCCACCGATGTTATTCCCACTTACTCTTTCGGTTGCATTAGCGCCATCTCTGGTTCTTCAATTCCAGCCCAAGGACTTTTGGGCTTGGGCCGTGGCCCTTTATCTTTGTTATCCCAATCCGGTTCACTTTACTCTGGTGTTTTTTCTTACTGTCTACCTAGTTTTAAATCTTATTACTTTTCCGGGTCACTTAAACTAGGACCCGTGGGTCAACCCAAGAGTATTCGGACCACACCTCTTCTACGCAATCCTCACCGTCCATCTCTTTATTATGTTAATCTTACTGGAATTAGCGTGGGGCGTGTTCATGTTCCTTTGCCAGACGAGTTTCTTGCGTTCGACCCGAATACTGGATCCGGAACAATAATTGATTCGGGTACGGTGATAACCCGTTTTGTGGAACCGGTTTATAATGCCGTGAGGGATGAGTTTAGGAAACAGGTGACGGGTCCGTTTTCGAGTTTGGGAGCATTCGACACGTGTTTTGTAAAGACGTATGAAACATTGGCACCGGCAATTACATTGCGTTTTACGGATTTGAATTTGACGCTACCGATGGAGAATAGTTTGATTCATAGCAGTTCAGGGTCGTTGGCTTGTCTTGCTATGGCTGCGGCACCAAGTAATGTGAATTCTGTGTTGAATGTGATCGCTAATTTTCAGCAACAGAATTTGAGGGTTTTGTTTGATACCGTGAATAATAAGGTTGGAATTGCCCGTGAGCTTTGTAACTAGCTACTTACCTAGTTTGTTGCATGGTAACATTTTAATTACTTATATTTAGCTTGTGGTTGAGGTGAATAAGCTTGCCCTGTTGCTTAAGAAGATATATTCAATTAATGAATGTAAAATGTATTTTCTTTATTAGTGTGATCGTTACCGCAAACGGGGTCGATCATTTTGATTATCCAATTGGTCTCGTATTTGGACAAATGCTCTATTATAATTTTCTTTAGCGGTCCATTCTATAGTGCGAAATCAATCTTGTGCATTGTGGCTTGTGAGTTTGACATTATTATATGATGATGAAGAACTACAGGCAACCCGTGATAGTCCTTTTAGTTATTTTTTCTATTTGTGTGCTGCAATAAGGCACGTCCGTGAATGGAATACACCGTGTTGTTTTTTTGTCTTTCGGACAACGTGATTACACTGGTGATAACAAACAAACAACACTAGTAGCTATTGGGAGAGTTAAGATTTTAGATAATGTCCCATCTTTGTTCTGATTTAAATGCCATATATATCAATCTTGTACTTTTGCTATTATAGCCATCAACTTTACAAAAATCAGGTTTCAAATTCCAACTCGAAATTTCGTATTATTTGTAAAATGTTTTTGTGATATTTATCCTTTAATCTATATTAAAAAATAAATAAAACTTAATTGATGTGTTGTAACGTGAATATCTTGTCTAACCATGCATCTACTATCATACATACTTCCATTTAAAATGCCTAAATTAGATGGGTATAGCTATATATTTAAATAGTTAATTGAACTTTCAACTGAGTTTCAGAACATATTTCACCTCATTTTGCATTAGTTAGTAGACAACTTCAACATTTCATAAACACTTTGTGGCAACATTTCAAAATGTTTTCACCTGCATGCAGTTAAAAAATGCAAAAAGAGATCAAATTAAAACGATGTATTGAATGAATATATGAAAATTTAGAGTATATGTGTATCATTGTTGCTAATAAAATGTAAATATTCTTTCCTAAAAGCTTATATGATACATTCATAAATTGAAGTATTTTGATACACTTGTTCTTTAAATTAATAAATTAACGAACATTTTTATGAATTAAAAAACTATTTGTCAACTTTTATATTTAGAGAAGATAATTTAATTAGAAAAATATATTTCATTGTTTATAAATATTATATTTAATTTTTTAAACTTTATTATAATAGATTTCAATATTCACTATTATAAATAATAAAAATTAAAAAAAAATATTTCGCAAACAATTTTGGTAGAAAATAATTTTTTTAAATAAAAACTCATATCAAAACAACACCTCAATTTGAATGCATCCTAATATTCATTTAACTCATTCCTTTTCATAATCCCTTCGCAAACAACCACACACTACATTTACAGAAAGAAACCAATAATAATAATTATAAAATGCAGAATTACAACAACCCAATAAATTATAAAATAAACACACAAATTGAAAAAGTTTTTTTTAACAAGACCAATCCACTCTCGGCCCTCTCATGCCTCCCAAACTCTTTCACTTAATTAACCTACACACACCACTTCTCTCTATAACACTTTTTCTTTGGGACTTAAATATTTATTCTTGAATTGAATATTAATTCCTAACCCCACCATTGGTGAACTGCAACACCTTCATCTCTTAACTTACCATACAAAGCCAAACACTCCCAATAAGCCCTACGATTTTTATTCTCCATTTGATCACGTGGCTTGAATTCCAAGAAAAGTTCATCCACTAATCCAATAGAATTACTTCTCATCATTTCTTCAACAACTTCAGCTTCAGCTTTCATCACAACATACTCTTCATCTTTCACATTCTTATTCAACCAATCCGACATTCCAGTTTCCTTCCCCGAAGATTCCTCCATCACCGTCTCTATCTTATACATCTCGAATTTCTTGTTCCTCGTCGGATAATTCTTCGAAAACCATTCCGTTCCGCTTCCTCCTTCTTTCTCCGGTAATGCTACGTCGATGAAAACGCGGCGAGGATAGCTTTCGAGTGAATCTCCCATTAAATCTGGAAGATACTTTGTTCGCTTCAGATAAATTCTTGATTTCCCTGATGCAGCTCTTGGTGGCTCTAACAGAACATCTTCCAGATTCTTTAACGCATTTTTCTTTGCTTCTGATGCGTAACTGAAGAGTTTTCTCGGCGCAGCGATGTTTAGTTTGTTATCAACGGCGGTTACGACGGTGTTTGCGGTTTTCTTCATTGCCACCGCGATAGAATCGAACCGTCTCATGTAAACGATTTTGTAATTTTCGGGTTTGTAAAACGACGTCGTTGGATTGTTGTCGTTTATTAAAACCGTTACAATGCCTTCAGGTTTTAGAACCCTCTCGATGAATCTAGAAGCAGAAGGGAAATTAGACGTGAAAATAAAATCAACCGTGTTGTCGTTTTCAGAGTTTTGTTTCTCAATGTCGTTTAATGGAGTAACTTCCATTTCGTCGTTGTAATCGGTTATAACTTTGAACGACGCGTCGTTTGTGAGAAAAACCGCTTTGTGGTGTGTTTTCTTGAGGAGACCTTCGTTTGTTAAGTCACGGAATAAAATGGATAATAGTTGTTGTTCTGTGTAAATAGAATTTGCGTTGATTGAATCATCTGAAGAAGAGATTCTTCGGGCATTGATTAAGAATGATCTTATTATGAATTGGAAAGAAACTAAAGCCAAAATCAAAAGAAGTAAGGGATAACATGTGTTAATGAATTTTGAATTTGGAAGCCTAATTATGAGATAACGGGCTTCTGAGTATAAAGTAAGTGGCTTATTGCTTTTATTATTGCAATACCGTTTTGCTAAGGTATCATCAATATTAAGGTCTATCGCCATATTGAGAGGTATTATATAGTTAGATTATTAAATCAATTGACAAAAAGGGAAATAGTTTTTGAGATAATTTTGGTGAATTGTGTTATATGTAGGTAGAGAAGAAAAAGAGAGGTAATTGTGGGACAGAGAATTGAGAAAAGGGAAAGTTTTAGCGAGTACAAAATCTAGAGGCGGTGTGGTTTCCACCCACAAGAGCGACGCGGTTAATTTGCAAAGAAAACCAAAGTGTCATTAATGCCCTCATTCGTTGAACCTCCATTTCTTGAATTTAGTTATTATTGTCCCTCCGTGTTAACAACACGGTTGGGACAATGTAGCTTGATGTCTCACGCTCTCACCTTTTCATCAATGTATGGATGGTGTGATTGTGAGTTTTTTTGTTGTTGTTGCAATTTTGGGGAGGGATTGTTGTTTTAAATTTTGGTGGAGTGAAAGAGTGGTATAGGAATGTGGAGGGATTTTATGGGAGTGGATTAAAATGGAATTAATTTGTTTCAGGAAAAAACGGTTGGTACTACGAAATTTGAGTTACGCCATTCACTATTTTCCATTTGAGAAATGTTATTTGGACACACAAATTGACACATAATTGAACACAATACAATATTTACGGTTCATACATACTAATATCTCATTAAATTTGACTTTTTACATGTGTTGATGACAAAAATGTGGGCCATACTCCCTCCCTCTCTCTCTCTTCTTCCGCTTTGTCTCTTTCTTTCCTTCTTCCATTTTTCCATTCACACCAAAAATTCATATGGGTTAAACCTTCTTCCTCTTTCTCATTCACTTTTCCTTTTTCCACTTTCCTCCTTTTCCCTTCAATTCTTTCATTTTTATTTTCGTTAAACATTGAAATAGAGAGAAATAGAATGATTTAAGAAGAAGAGAACGAAGGATATGATGAAAATCACATCTTTAAGGAAGTAACAACGGCGGTGGTGAAAAAGGTATTAGGCCCACAAATTTCTTTTTTCTTTTAGGGTTTATTTGACATTTTGTTGGTTAAGATTATTCCTCCATTTTTGTTGTTTATGATTTCAACTCATTCCTCTTTATTTTCATACCTTTAGCATTGCTTAAGATTTATAGTTTTTTCCCCATTTTTCAAATTTCTAATTTTGTACTTGCAATGTTGTAGAAATTGTTAGTGAGCTTTATAAATTGATTGTGAGTTTTCTTTATTTCAAGGTTTAAAGTGTGTTTTTTGCACATTAATGCAAAAAAAAAAATATTATACTGATATTGTGATAATTTATATCATTATTCATAAAAAAATGTGTTAACCTTAGGGTTTTACAAATCTTTATCAAAGTGGTTAATAATGTACAAATTGTTGGTTAACGAAGTAGATAAGATGGTTAAATATTTATCTCTATGCACAATTTAACTTTAGGAGTATTCACTACACGTAAAGTTATATAGCACTTTAAGAATGAAAACTCGTGTTGATTTTGACCTTGACAATTGATTAAGAATACATCTCATTTGATGATTTTTCCAGCAATTGAAGACTTGTTATAGGTGTATGATTGATGGCTTTACAATCATGTTAGCTAGTTCTAGTGTAGCTAACTTCTTAGTCAATAGTTTTGTGTGCTTGTGATGATTTGGCGATTTTTGAGGCAATAGTCAGGTTTTGGTGCAAGGATAATTTTTTGGATGAAATTTTTATTTGTTTTGATAGTTACTCATTATATAGGCATTAAAACCAATATTATAATAGTTGATGCATAATACTAGTTTGTATTTGTATTTGGTACAACTTGTGATAGTTGTTGCATTATAATTCTATTTTGTCTCTTATAAATGTTCAGAATTGAGGTTCTTTTGTATCTGTTATGGACCTATGTCCTCCTTTATATATATAATACTCTATTTTCTAATTCATGACAATTTGCTTTCATAGTTGATAATGTGATTTTTCAGGTTGGTTCTTTTTTATTGGATGATTTGGAGTTGGATTTAAATGAGATATATCTCATGTATCTAACAATGAGTTACTTAGGAAGTGGACACTCAAGTTAATTGAAGAGGCATCAACTCCACAATATAATATTTAGTAGACATGAATTTAACACACAAGCGCAAAAAGACTTCCACATTATGTAGAATTTGATGCTTAGGATTTGAGACTGATAGAAAATTTGTAAAGTAGTATGAAGTATAGCTCCATTGTAAAATATTTCATTACAATCCTTTTTGTCCATCAAATTAAACAATTCATTTTAAAAGTACATAATGATTGCAGATAGCAAAATACTAGTTCATTAGTACAACACAATCAAGAAAGGAGAAACAGTCCAGGGAATGTATCCAAAGTGTGTCCACTTGGAGTGTATTTTTGATGACGTATGTAAAAAAGAAAAAAAATAATACTTTAGAATTTATCATTTTAAGTTATTTAAGAATGTACGTGGTGGCATGTGTACCCAAAGCACTTGTTCGCCCATTATCTTTGTTATCCCAAAAAATCCCGCCATTGGATGTCAACCCGAGCTTTTGTGTCCACCCCATTAAAGCTAGTGGCGAAGATAGCCATTTATTTGAAGAGGAGTCATATATAGGGGTGAAAATATGTCAGGTTATACTAGATTTTGAATTATTTGAATCTGGCATACAATTAATTTTTTAAACCTGAATCTGACCATGGTCTATCATAAACTTTTATTTTGGTCTGACCTGACTTTTTTTTAAAGTTTGGCCTAACTTGAAAGCATATTTTTAAATTTATTTCACATTAAAGTATTTAAATGGTATATTTTATATATTTTTTTAAAATAGGCTAAACTAGATCTTTATATATAAGAAAAGCTAATAAAATAATAAATATAAAAAAATAATAAATATAAGAAAAAATTAATAAAATTATTATTTTTTTACTCAATAATATTAAGTTACTAACAAATAACAATATTAATATCATAAGATATTTCTTTTTTGTTAGTGTTTATGATTTGTTTTTTCTTATATTAATAATTTATCTATATTTGTACCCCTTAAATTTTGATAATGATAAAAAATAAAGAAGACAATATTAATTTTTTTTATAATTATTTATATTCTTATATTGATAGTGGGAGTCAACCGGTTCTTGACCGAGTCAATGCGCGTCTGACCAAGTCAAAAGTATGTTCGGTTGAATTGATGGATGAACCAATAATAGGTCCGGTTAAAATAAAAACATCAATTTATTTTAAAAAAATGCACTATCTTTCGCCCTTGGTTGAAGCCCGACAGTTAACCGGACTAGCTCGACCGGACTGCAGGTAGCATCTGATTTTTTTTTATAAAAATGTAGAATACTATAAAACACACCGCCCAAACTCACCCAAAAAACAAAACACAAAATATAGCCCTTTTTTTTATCCACACCCCCTGTCCAAATCCAAAGACCCATTATTATTAGTTTGATGCTGACTTGCTGAGGGAAAATCAAACGGTGCAATTGAAATGATTTGTGTGTTTAGGCCTTTTCTAAGTAGTTGCAACTTGCTAGTGGATAAAAACAATAAAATAAAACTGAAGTAAAAAACAGAAAAAATAGGAATTTGTTTCAGCAGTGTGTGCATGTGCATGTGCATGCATGTGCAAGTGGAAGGACTTGGTGCAAGGAAATTGTTTCAGACCCTAATTTTTGTTTAGATTAGTGAGTGTACTATTTTTGAAAACATATTTTAAATTAGTTTTTTACTTAAAACATAAGTTGGGCCGGCCCAAAAATACCTGCAGCCCGCAAAGGTCTGGCTTGAATAAGAAAATTTGACTCTGTACCTCCACTTTTATTTCTATACCTCCACAATTTTTTGAAAATGTCAAAAATACTCTCAATTTTTTTTTTTATTTTTACAAAATCCACTTTCATTTCCGGAAAACTATTTTCAAGAATTTCAGTAGACAGAGTTTTACCGGAAAACTTTTTACAAGTTTTCCAGTATAGAAGGATGTTTCCAGAAAACTAAAAAAAAAGATTTCCGGTACAGAAAGGAAAAATGTGTGTACCGGAAAACTTTCTCCAACTTTTCCGGTACAGAACGTGTTTCTGGAAAACTTTATCGAGAAGTTTTCCGGTACACACCCTTATTTAAAAAAAAATTAAATTTTATTAATTTTTTTTATATCACTTAAAAAATTATTGAAAATTTTGGGTGGTTGTGACCTATGTCGTAATGAAGCTTCACCGTGAATATAATTTTGCCGTCTTTACCTCTATCCCTACCCACCGAAAAAAAATATAGTTAAAATCAAATAAATTAATTAAATACTAATATAATAAAAAAATTAAAATAAAAAAAAAACTGAAACTATCATAAACTTGTGGGTGAAGTTTTCCAGTAACTTCTGGAAAAGTCACTAACAAGTTTTCCGGAACTAACGGAAAACTTTTTTCAAATTTTCCGGAGTGGTGTTCTGTACCGGAAAACTTGAAAAAAGTTTTCCGGTAAAAATAAAAATTTTGACGTAATATATACGAGGGTATTATAATATTTTCACTGGCTTTTTAGAGGTATAGGTTAATTGTGGGGGTACGAGGTCAAATTTTCCTTAAACAATGATGTTTAAGCCTGTTTTACACCCCCAAGTTTTTAATCCAACTCGAAAAAACTCGAGCTCAGTGAGAAGTGAGGACCACCCTGATGGGAGCCAAGTAGTCTGTTTGGAAGCTCTACCAAGACACATCACAAACAGTAACTTTGTATGTTCCGAATGATGAAAATTAATTTGAATCTTTTAAAGTGAGAAGTTAGTAAAATAAAAAAATTAATATTGTCGATATAACCACTCATAAATAATTGGTAATGTGCAAATAATATATGATGAAAATAGTTAGTTTAAATGTATCTTTTTTTTAAACTTAAATGCATCAATTAGTCCTTTTAAGTCATTTGTTTTTAACAAATTAGTTCTTCAATTTTTTTTTTAATATGTTATCTCTTTCTTTAAGTCAATATTTTTAACAAGTTAGACTTTAAAATATATAACAACGTTTACGTTATTAATCTTTTAAACACATTTTATTAAAAAATATATTTAAGAGTAGTTCGACGATCTAAAACATAACATTAAAAAAAAATTGAGATATTGTTACGACTTTAGAATTTTGAATACTATGACTACAAAAAATTAAATTACTCTGTTGGTTCCTTAATTTTTTGTCTACAGATTTCATTTTGTCCTATAATTAATTTTTGTTTCGTTTTAGTCATGATTTTGTTAGCCAATTTGATAATTTCTTTTAGTTTTAATGAAAAACACTAAATTATGAAAAGATGTCAACATGTCTCTTTGGTATGGTAACTAGATGACTAAGTTACCCCTCTTTTTTCTTATTCTCATTCTAAAAATATTAAAAAATTAATATTCATTAATTGACCACCTATTCTCCTCTTCAAAACATCATAGACCAAAGTGTTATGTAATCAACGTTTAACGTTTTTTTTTAAAACTAACTAAAACACTAAAGTGGTTAATGAAAGTATAATTAATAAATCAAAATAGAATGACATGAATTAAATGATTAAAATGAAAAAAGTTAACGAAACAAACCAATAATTTAGAAGAAGAGAAAAAGAATTTAGAATACCACAATGTTTATCTAATCAAATTAGTCTAATGCCTTAATTTTGATGTGTTTCGTGATTCTTCTTACGGTCTTTTTCTTGCCTTAATAAGACACTGATTTTTTTATTCCCTTAATAAGACACGGTTGAGAATTTAACCCTTATGCTGATGAAGAAAATTCAAGGATGGCAGAATCCTTGAAAACAATCTAAATGCGTTACTTTGTCTCTTTTGTTTTTACCTTTTGTTGTTTGTATGTATTTCTCACTATGTCACATTGCAAAAAAAAAAAAGCCTCAGGAAAAAAGTCATTTAACTTGTCAAATTGATTTGTGATTAATTTGTATGGCTAAAATAAATTAACAGTGAATTCAATTTGTTCAGAAACAGTTTATTTGCCACGTATTAGGAGGAGTCTTTCCACCAGACAAATGGGTGGATCATAAAAGTGATAACAACTAGAACTAGAACTATAACTACAAAGCTTCATTTGGATTCAGCCAAAGCCAATAAATATATGAAATATTATGAATCTGAGCCTTAACCGCTACATTACCAAAAGCTTCGTCATTATCCTGCTCATGAGTCATGACATATCCGATCCAACTACATGGCATTTCTATGTCCACATGAAAATGCAACATTAATTAGGATTTTTTTTTTCATTGCAAATTATTCTGTTTTCTTCTGATTTTATAAACATAGTTTTGTATTATCCATGAATGATAGAATGAGACGGTTTATATCTATTATTTCTCGATATTTAAATATAAACAAAAATAAAAATGTATTTAATTTAAATCAAATTAATTATATTTTAACTTTTGTTTATATTTAAATAGAGGTAGGTAGTATAAATTATAGTTTAAGTAGAATATTGTTTATATTTAAGTTTAAAGATACTCTAAGTTATATCTTAATTAGACTTGAGTTCAAATTCAATAGGAGAACTTTTGGCTCTTATGACTTATTTTGGTAAAAAATATAACACATGAATTTATAACAAATATTATATTTGTTAATTGATAGCTAATAAATAATAAGTTAGCAAATTAAATTTAGAATGTTTAATAAAATGATGGTTGAACTAACTGATATAAATATATAATAACATGAAAATTATTTTAAATTACTATTTATATATTTTTTAATTAATATAATGAGTGTAAAATATGAGAGAAAATATGATATGTTGTGAGTTAAAAGCTCAAATACAACTTAGAGTAGTATCTCAAAAAATACAATAATTAAGCTTGTAAACAAATATAATAAATTTGTGATTCGTGACATAAAGTTGTTACCAATCAATCTTATACGAGCTTATATGTTATAATTATTATTTACAAGCGGTCAATTTGACCTTACCAAATAGACACATTAATATAATCCTATCGATCTAAAAAAAATAGTCTCCACAATGATTGTGTATGATTATAGTTATACAAACATATAGTTTCACACTCACAAAAAATCAATGATATTGTCATGTTTGTTTCTATCCATAGAAATGTTTATAGGGTTCTTGTACCTTTCAAAGTGTGCATTACAATTTTCAGAATATGGAGAGACTTTGAAACTATGAAATTAGTTTTGTGAGGATGGCAAAAAACCATGTTGTCTTTAGTTAAGATGTCCTATTACTACTATATTTCCAGTATTGTTGACATCTTTGTTCTATATCACATTTTGGTGTTAGAGTTAATTAAGTCACATACCAAAACAAAATAGGTTTTTTTTTTTTTTTTTTTGCAAAAATAAGAAGTTTACCATATGAAAAGAGAATAAAATCCTTAGACAAAAAATAAAATAAAACGAAGACATATATTTATATATGAGAAACAAAAGCCTAGATTTTAATAAGATTATTATGATTTTCTCTTTATTTGATGTTACACATAACTCTTACAAAATTGGTGTTGTGATTAATGTTAAAAAAAAAAAAATGACACTCTTGGGAATATAATTTCTAGTGTGTATGATAAAAATACGTCTTTTTTTTAGAAATTTAAAATAAAATTTGTTCAACGAAAAAGAACCTCCATGTCAAAGCTGAAAAAGAACCTCCATGTCAAAGCTGTATTATAAATTTTGATGTAAGATCTAAAATAAAAATACAACCTTGAGTGATTGGTGTCCAAATTTTGAGCTGAAATATAATATATAACAATCTGTTTGTGATTCTGTAAAAAAATAATACTAGTTTTTTGTTCAGTTTATTTATTTCATGACATCAAATATACATTTCCAAATCATATCAAAAAAGAAATTCCCAAAATATAAAACTTGATTTAACAAATTAAACAAACAAGATTGGGTCCCACATGTGAAAACAAATAAATACATCCTCTAGTTCCCTTGCCTTCACCGAGAATTAGAAAGCGCCGGCGCGTTTTCTTCTCTTCTTCACAAGTCACAACACAACAACGCCTTCACCAAAACTAAAACACCATCACTTACATTAACAAAATAGTTAATTAACCTAATCTGCATCATTAACTACAAACATGGGTGTTAAGGGTTTTCTAGAAGGTGGCATTGCTTCCATTGTTGCAGGAAGCACAACTCACCCACTCGACCTCATCAAAGTTCGTATGCAACTTCAAGGCGAGAGCCTCTCACTTTCACACAATCTTCGCCCTGCTTTTGCTTTTCACTCTTCACACCCCTCAATACTTCCAACTACACCCCCTTCCGTCTCAGGACCTATCTCCCTCGGCCTCCGTATTGTTCAATCCGAAGGCGTCTCCGCTCTTTTCTCCGGCGTATCCGCCACCGTCCTCCGTCAAGCTCTCTATTCCACCACCCGCATGGGTCTCTACGACCTCCTCAAACAAAACTGGACCGATCCCGATGTAGGAACAATGCCTGTAACAAAAAAGATAACGGCGGGTTTAATCGCCGGCGGGATCGGTGCGGCCGTAGGAAACCCTGCTGACGTGGCGATGGTTCGTATGCAAGCCGACGGTCGACTTCCGGTGACTGAACGACGGAACTACAAAAGCGTATTCGACGCGATTAAGAGAATGTCGAATCAGGAAGGGATTGGTTCTCTGTGGCGCGGTTCAGCGCTTACGGTGAACCGCGCGATGATCGTAACGGCTTCTCAATTGGCTTCGTATGATCAATTTAAAGAGACGATTGTGGAGAAAGGGTGGATGAAGGATGGATTTGGGACCCACGTGTCAGCGAGTTTTGCGGCGGGTTTTGTGGCGGCAGTTGCTTCGAACCCTATTGATGTGATAAAGACTAGGGTTATGAGTATGAAGGTGGAATCTGGTGGTGAGACTCCACCTTATAATGGTGCACTTGATTGTGCGATTAAGACTGTTCGTGCTGAAGGACCTATGTCTCTTTACAAGGGTTTTATTCCTACAATTTCAAGGCAGGGTCCTTTTACTGTTGTTCTTTTTGTCACGCTTGAACAAGTTAGGAAGCTGCTCAAGGATTTTTGAATTTTTTTATACACTATTCATTATTTTTTCTCAGATCATCGATGCATCAGTTCTGTTACTTATTAACTTAGAATTTTTCATTCTATTTTATCTAGGGATTAGTATTTTTTACGAGGTTTTCATGTTGCTCATAATATTTTACATTGATTATAGTATTTATTTACTTATTTATACTATTCTTAAACTTTTGGAAGGCCAACTTTTAGCGAAGACCTTAGTAAGTGGAATTCATGCAGATTTTCAACTAATTTGAATGGATGAATTATGAATCACCAAGGGACAAAACTTTCTAAACTTTACAAGACTTAATGAAGAACCATACACTAATTGGTACTAGTGAGATTGTTAACGGCATTATGTACAGTGTTTTCAAAATTGAACCGGAGCTCGAATCTATGTAGCTCCTGATTTAACTGTTTGAAACTGCTTTATTATAATCTTTTTTATTATCTCAACAAATAGTCTCAAAAAATAGTATAAGGGAAATTATCTAAAGTGTTATTCATGAAAACTTGTTCCGCGGGAATAAGAGTCATTAGGAGATAAAACTTAATATATTAATCGAATGGTGTTTAGAATACAAATGTTTAAATAAGTAAGTAGTTATAATTGCTTATATTTAAAACTAAAATTATGAGTATTTTTTTGCTCATATTCTAAATCGGAATAGTACTAATTAAGAAAATTGGACTAGTCATAAATTCCTTTTAGAATCCTCTAATTGTTAGTTTTCTATTTGTTCTGACTTCAAGTCCGCATCACCAAGTCTCCAAGGTATTGTTTGCCTTGGATCTGCCGTGAGTCCTAACGATTTTGTCCTATGTGAAAAAATGTCTCAGTGGTTTTGAGGAGTGTAAGAGTAATTTATAAACTATCATTAGCCTCAATTACAAAGCGATATGAGACTTTTGGTGTCACCAGAACAATTAGCTTCATGGACATATTTGTGTGAGTCATGGAGCTTTTAGCTTCATTCATTCAGATTAAGAGTCTGATTATATGAAGATATCACAAGATTACTTACTAAACAGTATGTCAAAACAAAGAAACTTGGACAAAGGGTTATCTGCTTAATAATGCTTTGCCAGCTTATGCCAAACTACTGAAGGCTATTGCAGTTACAAATACTACAATGTAATTGCAAAACCATCATGCTGTTCACCGAGTCAGTAAAAACCAGCATGTTACAAACAGTTCAGTTTATGTATGCTTTGCACATCCTGTTTTTCTTTTTTGGGTAAATGAACTTCACTGCATTTGAATACAGGCTTTTGTGCCTACCTTAGCAAAGAAGGACTCTTCTCGCAAACCACACAAAACATTGTTGAAGCAATAAACAATGATTGCACAAGTGAACAAGAAAAAACAATGACCGATTTCAATAGCCCCGTATCATCTGGATTTTGTGCTGTAACAAAAACCTGGCATAGTAATCATCGACCTTTATCCACATTATAAGACTGATGATGATGGCCTTCTGATCTTCCTCTTTCCAAGTATGTTGGATGTTGATCCCATCCTTCTGAGTGGTAGCCTGGCTGACTATCCGATTTTTTCAGTTTGTCCGAATTCTGATGTGATTTACCTTTGCTCGATCCTTTTTCCGGAAGCTGGAGTGACTGAGAACTGTCCATGACTCTACCCTTTTCGGGGTTTGGCACATCAGATCCTCTAAACTTACTGTTGGGAGATGGAAGTGTTTGGTGACGTTCAGATCCTTTTCTTTTATCCTGGTTGCGTGAAGAGTAACTCGACTCTCGGCTTCCTCTATCTGCGTTTTGTAGTTCATTTACAGCTTGACTCCGGCCCACCTTCAAAAAGTTCAGTCTGGATGTCAGTTTTGTGATTGCAGTTGCTCCCTGTTGCGAAAGCATTTAAATAAATAAGTCTATCTACTCCACTAGTCCTATCAAGGTGCATTATGACTTATCAGGTTTTTCTTATTTGGAACACACAAAGAAATTAGTCACAACACAAGACTAACAAGTAGTTATCTGGTCACAGTTCGGATTATACAATTTGAAGAAGGTGCTGATTTTTATGTAGATTCATAGCCAAGTTTCTGATACCTACCTCACCCCTTGAACTGGATTTCTTGGAACTAGTTGGTGGCTGTTTGTTTGGTTTGTTTGGTAAAGGTGTTGACTCCGGCTTTCTCTCAGTATCACTGTCTGTTCCACTAAGATAAGTGTCCTGTCGTGACATTGCCAAATATCCATGGTTTAAGAAATGTTAGATAGCTAAATATCCTATTAATCGTATGATATATCGTTCACCTTACAAGCCAGTTTTATGAAGTTAAGTTGGGAACAAATCAAATTCTCAAAATATCTTTATAATAATATATCATTAGAGTATTGCAATCATATCCTTAATAATGGCACTGACACTATGGAACAAATCCTTATTAGATTTACCTTATTTATTGACCTTTCAGATTGTGATGTGGCAGCACCTTCATCATCTGCCTTATGTTTCCTGTCAAAAAGATTGCCCATGAAGAGTAAAATTTAATTACTATTGAAAATAAACAATCAAGCAAAAAAAAAAAAAAACACCGAAAATTGTAATAGAAACAGTCAAAGTGCCAAAAGGGCAAGTACAAACATACAGGATGAAAGGACGTGAGCAACAAAATTTTATCAAAATTGAAGCAATTAGGAGTCTGAGATTGTAAAAATAAGGAGAAAAGACTGCAGTAACAAGGACACGGGTAGTGATACGATAAACATACGATTTTCTTTCCTTATTTGATGACTGCCGCGATGGATTACTGATATCTGAAGTAGATCCATAATTCTGCTCAAGTTTAACCTCCCGCGATGGATTACTGATATCTGAAGTAGATCCATAATTCTGCTCAAGTTTAACCTGCCGCGATGGATTACTGATATCTGAAGTAGATCCATAATTCTGCTCAACTTTAACCTTAAGCCGCAGCCCAATCTCCTCAACCATCCGCTCTAACTTGGTAAAATCCACTTCTACCAGAGCTAAATCCTCAAGTTCTGCCCTAGTCTGCATAAGATGTGGATATTATGAATTAGTTGAATGGCCAAAACACATTATTAATCATCTTTGAGTAAATTTGGCGGCACTCTTCATCAATACTAACATTGGCTAAATCAGAAACTCGAGAACTACCTCAAGAGTTGCCCGGGAACTCTTTTCCTTGTGCAACTGTTCCTGTAGTCTAGCCACCTGTGAGAAGAATATTTTAGACAATCTTAAATTTATTTTTATGGCGAAAGAGGGTAACTCATTTCACAATGAACATACATCTTGCTCAAGTGCCAAACGCCGCCCTTGCAATTCTTTCTTTTGTTCATCTATCTTAGATTGCAGCTTTTCATTTGCCTTCACCTACAAACAGCAAGTAAATCTGGCTATTGACTTCGAAGAAAATAATTCCAACACATAAACAAGGTTATCCATAAAAGAAATCGACAACAGATACCTCATCTGCAATTTGGTTTTGTAGTTTTGTTCTAGCAGCTTCGAGCCTTTCAATTTCATCACTATATATAGTTAAACATAAAATTAGTGTACAGAGAAACATGAAGAAACTGATAGATGTCATTTACTCTATGAACTAGATATACTGACATGAACACCGAACATGACACTGGTAATAATTTGAGAAAATGAATTAATTGAATGTAATTAATGTATTGGTAACGTGTCGGTGTCCGACACCGATACGTGCCAGACAACAGGACACGTCTTCGATCAGAAGTGTTGGTGCTACATAGCAATTACTTACTCCTCTTCAATAGGAAAATCAATGGATTCCATGGAGAGGTTCTTCCTTGCCTAGACAAAATACGAAAGACATAAAAACTCAAACTGTTTAGCACATAGTCAATTTAGCTCTAAAAAAAAGTAAGAAACAAACACTAATGGCATAAGCTTTAGCCAAATTAGGGCAAGTGACAGACATAACTGGCAATATAAAAATTGCATTGTTAATTTTGAAAAGAGTTACTCACAGAGGTGCGCCCCAACGTGGTTCGTTGCCGAGGTGCTGGAACATTGGACATGGTTGCAGATTTTTTCATATGTGAAGGGCTAGGAGAATATGAATTATGCATACTACTAGCTTGATCAGTGGAAACTTCTCCAACTACATCAGCAGGCTTATTGGACTGATCTACATAAGCCGCCTTCTTTGGACTCATGAGATATTCACTGCTTTCGCTATTTTCATGTTGAGTTGGCGAGCCTTCTCGTGACTTTACTGACGTTTGATTGACTTTAATTTCTTCACTCACATTTGATGATTTTGAACTTGAATTAGAATGATCACGATCCTGTCCATTACAACAAATTAGAATTAGATAGTTTAAGTTTACTCTTCTCATCTCCTCTCACCCCAACCCCCAAGTGGCAGTGATTGCATCCATTTGTCACCGACTTGGAGAAAAAAGCTAAGATGCGTATATTATATTGATGAGATCAACTTTATATAACTAGTTAATCAAAGTTTTAGGAGCATTTTTTAAGAACTCGGGTATGGGTTTTATAATTTACAACTTTACTTGAATTAGTCCAATAATATGAAATGAAAAACATATACTTGCTCCTAATTGACATGAAATAAATAAATCTGGCATTGACCTTGTCATTGTAATCATCAGCCTCAGAGTCTCCTTCAGTGTAGGATTCGCTTACAAGATCATCTTCTCCTTCTTCATCAGACTCGTGTATTGATTCATCTTGGTCATCATCATCATAATCCTCATCATAGGATAGATCATCGTCACTACCCTCCTCACTCTCAGATCCACTCTCTTCTGAGTCGGTGTATATATCAGGGGACGCAGAACCTTCCTGCTACAACACTAACAAGTTAGGATTCTAAAGAGACAATAATAATATTAAAAACTTATCCCATTTAGATACATGGATCCATTAACACCAATGGGTTCTATCAAAGAGACATATGCATGCAACGTGGTTTAATTTTACGAATGGACGCCATGCTAAAAGCAATATCAAGAGACATAATTACCCCAAATATGCTTTTATATTCTTCTAATAAAGTTATAACAATTGCTTGGGCATGATTAGCAGCTGCAGCTGCTTGTAAAAGTTGGACAGAACCATCGCCACCAACATCAAAATCATTATCGATCTCACACTCTCCAGCTAGAAGGGGACGGAGAAGTAATGGTGCCATGCAAGCTGCCACAGCTGAGGAACTCATTCTGTTGACAGCTTTGCGTGAAGCCACAGTTTGCATCATCAATAATATTCTGTACAAGAGCGAAATTATTAATATATATAGATGTCCAAAGGAAACATTAAGTAACAGAAAGGTATAGTGCAAAAGAAATTTTGGCAAAAAGAAAGACCCGTTTCATTTGGCACATTGCGCAACTGTCAGTGCAAGAAATGATTTCTCATGTATCCTAGAATATATAATCCCAATTTACATCAGACATTGCTAATAAGTGTGAAAAGTAGGCCTCATACGAGCTTGTGCGTTTAGGTAATAACTTAATTAAGCGCCTATAGAATAAAGTGTTTGTCGTATAAGAGCTTATGTATAAGCTATTTTGACAATCAAAGAGGTGGTTAAACAGTTTTCACATAAGTTGTAAGTTGTTTTGTAAGTTATCCCTATTAAAAGAGTATTGATATAAGCTGAAAATAGCTTATGTGCATGTCATAAGCTATTTTCGTAACCTCTCCTAAATACTAACCCAAGTACTTCTATTTCTCTTGCTTTCCCATCACATCTCTATTCTCTCTCTCTTTTTTCTGTATGTGTTTCCTACACCTCTCACACCCCTAATACATACCCAATTAGGGGTGTGGCAGTGAGACAATCTTTATCCATTAAAAAAAATTGTGTCTACATCATTGTTATAAATTAGTACATCTAGTAACCAATCACCATCCCACATATAACTTCGTTGAATCTCTTACATGGACAGACATTTTGATTGTGTTTTTAATAGCACAATGATATCATTTAATCTATAGCAAACACCTAGCCTATTAAAGAAACTCTTTTTGATAATTTATAAATTCAACCTGTAATTTTTTGGTTCACTTGCACCTTTTGGAGCATTGGGGGCAATTTTTAAGGCCCTATCACTCGAATGATCCACTTTTTTGGTTTAATAGATTCTGAGTCATAAACAATAAATTCAATATAGCCTCTCAATAAATAGATCATATATATGGGTGCATCATCAAATATAAACAAATCTAGAGATATAATGGCTCCATGCAACTTTTGTGGTCAAGTAGGTTTTTGAAAAAAAAAGACTATCCCAAATCAACAATAGATATAATTGATTAACTAACTAACTAATTGGAAAATAAGAGTATTTTGAAACCCGCTTACATTTGGTTTGGGTAATAGGTTCAGCAATTTGATAAGGTGTGTAGAGTATTTTTTCTTAGATAATTTATGTCATTCGGGCAAGACACATTTTTATAAAAAAAAATTATCAAACATATTGATTTTTATGATAAATTGAATTTTATGTAATAAAATGTTGGGTAAATTAAAATACGATTGTGAAGAAACTTTATCAAATAAAATTGTCGCGAAGAAAGCTTGTTTGAGTTAAATACTATTTATTTAAATGTTATATTTTGTTTTAGTCTTTTTATTTAGATAAAATGATAAATAAATTTACGGCGTATTCGAATATGAAACATAATATTCAGATTAATCAATAATTGTTATAGATTTTACAGACATTTCATCATAGTATTTAATATCAATCGATTAATATTTCTAAAAAATTAATATTAAATATGATGAATCTAGTTTAAATTTGTTTAAATTTAAATCTATTAAACACTTTTTTTTAGTATCTTATTTGAAAATAGTAAGTACTCTAAAAATAAATAAATGAAGTACTACTATTAAAAAATTGTGGTAGCTTAGTAAACTAAAATGTTGAACTAAAATGTGGTGAATGATGTGATTGAAATTTTATGGTTTTTGAGACATTTTGTTACTTATGTTTTTCCGGTAAAATAAAAAACAGGTTACTATTTATGTATGTTGAAGTTGTGGGATTTTAGAGAAAAGGAGTAGAGAAAATAATAAGGGTTTGAATATTATTGATAATAGCTTAATGCTGACTTGATTACAAAAGACTCAATACTAATTTTTATTTATAGAGAAACATAGACTCAATCCTAAATAAGGAACAAATCATAATAATAATGAGAGATATTCTAAGATATCTCTATGATTATAAATTGATCCTAGGAAATAATTCAAGATACTCTAATATAATATAATAGATATTATAAGATATTTTTCAATATTCTAACACTCCCCCTCAAGGTAAAGCTTACTAAGCTTTAGCTTGTTACAAGAAAACAATGTATTGCTCTGCAAAAGAATAAAAGTGGATGGAAAGGAAACTTAGGAATGCAGGTGAAGTCGGAAAGAGCATGAGAGAAATTCATGACAAGCAATTGAACAAAGCAATGTCCGTTCTTCTAAAAAACTGCAATTGGAAGCTTCAAACTAATAATATCGTGAGACTCAAAATATTTAAACTTGAAAATACTTCAAGGAGAGTGTGGCATGCTTTAAGGAGAGAAAGGTAAGGTCAGTACATCTGGGACAAAGATGGGGCCAGTGCATCTGGGACAAATTGCCAAGATAAAGTGAGTCATGAAAATAAAAGACATCGTTAGAATAACCATCAACGGAAGAGAAAGTCATTACTAATATGATTCATATGTGGGAAAAGAGACACCACCAAAATGATTGTCGGTGGGAATAGAAGCCACTGTTATAATCTATTAGTAACAACTAAATTGCATGACAAACACCAAAGAAGAAGCAACGCGACTCTAATGAAACGAAGCCATGATCGATCAATGGAGTGAGAAAATGCATCCAAAACAGGAGAGACAATGGTTGTTTGAACAAGGACGCATATTTTTCGTTGATCAAAATTGGAAAGTAAGGGCAGATCTGGAAACAGGAAGGAAAACTCAATCTAGACAACTGAAACATTGTGCAGGAAGGTGGACAGATGCGCCTAAGCTCGAGGCTGTTGGCGGCGACATGTGGAATGAACACGAAGGATCTTGAAGGCACATGAGCGCGCGTGGAGCAACTTTCGGCATAAAAAATTTGGGTTGTTTAGATTGGGAGATTCCGTACACAATGGAAGTGGTTGTGTCGGAAAACTTGCTGGAAAGCTTTTCCAGCAGTGACAGCAGATGAAAGGCAGTAGTAGACGGCGGATCTTGAAGATAGTAGGTGTAATCGTAGGCCGAAACTAGAATACGAGGGCAGATTCGAAACCGCGAGGTTGAGGCGCGATTGACTGACCAAGCAGCAACTGAGAGGCGTCAAAACGCGCCGTCACACGCTGTGGAGACGGCGACACGTGAGATCTACTCGTAGGAGAGATTAGCAGCGCGTGAGAGCGCATGTGACAACTTTTGGTGACACGCTTTCTGGCATGACCTGATCTGGAGATGACGACACTGTTCGCAGGAAAATTCGCCGGAAATAGTGGCAGCGGCGGCAGTAGCGAACTGAACGGAAAACGAGTGAAACGTGTCGGAATGTTGGAAAAGAGAAACTATGATTATATTCCCTAACTGTTGGGAACTCGGCAGCGGAATAGAGGCGGGATCGTTCAAGGAGGATTAAAATAAGTTCTAGATACCATGTTGAAGTTGTGGGATTTTAGAGAAAAGGAGGAGAGAAAATAATAAGGGTTTGAATATTATTGATAATAGCTTAATGTTGACTTGATTACAAAAGACTCAATACTAATCTCTATTTATAGAGAAACATAGACTCAATCATAAATAAGGAACAAATCATAATAATAATGAGAGATATTCTAAGATATTTCTATGATTATAAATTGATCCTAGAAAATAATTCAAGATACTCTAATATAATATAATAGATATTATAAGAAATTTTCTAATATTCTAACAATGTATAACCCGTCAACCCAACCCAACCCAACCCGTTCTTGATCGGATCGGTTCGGTTCGGGTTAAGTGAAAAAAATACGGATTTAGAACTCAACCCAACCCAAAGATAATTGATCAGTTTGGGTATCGGATTTTGTCAAAACCGGTCCAATCCAACCCGCATACACCCCTAGCAATAAGTTATACCAAAAGGAAAGAAATGGAAAAGAGAAAGTTATTAATCAAATACCTTTGCAATAAGCGGCGATTTGGTTCAGGGAAAGTGTCATTTATTGCTGCGCGCATAGAAGCAACCCTAATACCACGATCAGTTCCTAATAGTTGTGCCAATTTTCAACAATGGAGAATTAAACTTCAGGAATATAGATTGAAATTTTGAAAACAATTATTTTTCAAAATCAAAATATCCCATCATGTTTCAGATTCTTAATTTAACAAAAAAAAAAGTCATTGCGTTGAAAATCAAAGCCTTCTTGTTCCATTGTTTATTCAGCAAGTGAGGTGAAATGTTGATCCATAAAATACACAATTGCTGCTTTTCAAGTTGTTCAAAAATTAGCTTTCAGTTTTAAACAATGTGTTTTCACTTGTCACACTCATACATGATATATTCTAAACTCCAATTGAAAACCTTTTTGTTTGACAACAATCATGGAAAATCAATTTTAGATAAAAGACACAAATACTAGGTAAAGTCAGTTGACTGATCCAAGATTACTATTAATTAAATTAATTAAAGGGTCATGCTAACAAGTGCCCTTAGACTTTTAAGTAGTTAAATACGCAATTTTCAATACACTTTCAAAAAAATATTTCTATATTTGGATTCTTAACAAGTGCCTAAGGGAACTTGTTAGCATTTCCCTTAATAAAATTAGATAAATATGAACCAATATAAAGTGAAACTTACGGCAAGCTTCTAACAGTGCCTTACAGCAAGATGCCGGGACGGGAGAAGATGGCAATCCTCGAATAACATGCTGCAAATTTATAGAAATAAAGTTATAATAATGTAAGAGCTACCTAAATGAATCAACACTTTCGTTTATCATGAAGATACCTTAATACAATCACCAATGACATGTGCATCTTCATCAGGAGCAAACTCAACTTTTCCTGCAACCATATGGCATATTCAAGAACATAAAAACTTGCCTAGTAACTTTGACCAAAAAAGAGGATAGGAAAAAGTGCACGTTCAAAGTTACAAAATTTCATAATGATCGCCTGGATTATTCTGTTGAAAAGAACGGCTCTTGCATATCAAACACATTCAAAGATTTAAGGAAGTTCATTAAATCAAAATAATTATCTATAAGTTGACCTATATGATAAGGAATTATTGTTGATACACAACACTAAATATATTTCTCAGAGTATTTCTGTGGCAAAGGCTGAAATGTTGTGAAAGTTCTCCATGGCTAGTCATGTGAGAACTATTTTTATTTTTAGAATACAATATAGATAAAATGGAGGCAATGGCAAGCCAAAAAGTTCAGATGTATTAAGAAAGCAACATAAGAGTTAGAGAATAGCCACGAACAGAAGCACAAACCTTGTTCGTATTCCCGAACTCGACGTTCAACATCATCAACATCAGCTGCTTGCCGCAAGATTCCTTCTACACTGGCTCCTATTTTGTAATATTTATTGAATTAGATTTGTATTCCATGCGAAACACATTAGTTTAGCAATATAGGAAAGGAGTTATTCAGACTCAGCTTTGGTTCTCAAAGAAATTAATGATTTGCTTCCTCTCCCCTCCACTAGAAATAAGAAATTAAATTTGATTGCAAGGTCACATGTAATAATAACTTGGAATCCTAATTTTTATTCACGAGTCCGTACACTTTTTATTGAATTTTTATTGGTGAGGGTTAATCTTTTACTTTTTCCTTCATTAATAAGAAATACTAATGCATTAAATATGCCAGGATGTAAAACTTTTATACAACATAAAGAAACACAGTCCAGATAGGTCAAAGACCTTTATCAAAGAGAGAAAACACTTAATAGAATATGTAGAACAGTCCAATTTAGTAATGCACTAAAAATCTGTCACATTTACTATAGATAGAGAGTGTATCAAATTAAACGAGAGAAAAAGAGGAGAGAGGTGCTAATCTTGACCCTCCAAATAAGATGGAATGGTCATGGATGGTCAAAGTTAACTCATTTCTCGCACTCATCTAACATGCTCCCAACACATACATGTGTATGTGTGAGAGAACCCACCATGCTCTTCTATGAATGTCAGGGCTTTCTCCAAAAATGATGGAGTTCCATCAACATCCTCCAGAGCAAGTAAAATTGGCCGGCCAATTACAGTAGATTTGGCTGGTTCTCTATCCTTCACTGTAGAAATCATATCAAAGGAAAAAAAATTTATTGACATTTACCAGCATTAAATAACAGTATAATCACATCAAAGTTCACAACAAATGTCACAACTCTAAATCAGGGGAAGAAAAGAAAAAAAACAGGTTACCACATTCACAGACGAGACAATCAATCAGATGGTACAAATTTAAAATCACCACCAGTTACCACTATGAAGGGCCATTATACAAATGGACGAGTAATGCTCATGCAAAGATCAAATCAGAAATGCGACAATTTTAACAATAGTTACTACAACAAATATTTACATGTTGACGATTAAGTTGTTACGTGAAGCACTGTATATAGATCGTGAACATTATTCATAGTGTATGCACCACTAGGTCCAATCTGTGAGGTCAGCTAACATATGTAAAGCACAATTATAACAAGAGCATACACTGGTCCAAAGAAATATCAATTGAATCAGTCTGATCGTTCCTATAGATACCATTTTGCTCCGTCACATTGGCTGCAATTGGTGCTTGGGCCAAAGCTTTCTCGAGAGCAGTCTTCCACTCGTATAAGTCATCTATAGTTTCAGCCTACAACATCAACAGATGAAATGATATGTTAGCAGCCGATAACAATTTTCATGTTCTCCATTATGTGTTTATATTTATCTGTGCATATGTTGAACCAATGAAAATATAAATATCATGCAGATAGAGAACAAAAAATCTTGGGAAAAAGAAGATAAAGAGACCACAGTCAGATGACTGTATAAACAATTTTGTGTGGAAATACAATTCTAACATAATTATGGACAAAGACATCTCCTGAGAGACAAAATATGTAAAAAAGGAAGATTTAAGCACCTTAAGTGTGAAAGCTCGTCCATCATGACCATCGGGGAATTGTACAGTCAAAAGTTTCTTATCTGCTTTAACAATAACGCTACAAAATTTAACAACACAAGTTACAAGAGGTAATGAAACATTCCAATGCTGCGAATGATAATAATGTATAGTTAGTGAAAAACAAGCCAACCTGCCTGAATTGTTGAGGTCAATGCCGCCAAGGGTCAAATTCACTTCATTTCCCTTCAAAGGGACAGCATTCTGAAAAGCATTAAACAAAACATTAAGAATATATGTAACAAGTTCGTAATTTGTACAATTGATGAAAAGTAGACACGTTAGAGTTACAGTTGTTTGTGTGTGTATGTGTAAGTGTTGCTAAGGTTTCTTTTATTTGGCATTGTGTACCTAAAATTGATATGATAAAAAAGCCACTAAGAAATTTATTTGAGCAATGTATCTGTTATAATATTATAAAATATCTTATAATATCTTTTATATTATATTAGAGTATCTTGAGTTATTTTCTATGATCAATTTATTATCATAGAGATATCTTAGAATATCTCTCATTATTAATATGATTTGTTCCTAATTTAGGATTGAATCTATTATCTCCATAAATAGAGTACTATTGAGTCTTTTGTATCAAGTTAGCATAAAGTTAAGATCAATAATATTGAAGCTCTTATTATTTTCTCTCCTCCTTTACTCTAAAATCCCACAACTTCAATGGTATCAATGTTCATAATATCTCTTTAGATGACAAAATCTTGTATGGAAAAAGCAGAATTGTATTCCCAACATCAAAATGGATATAGTAAGAAAGCTGCACATTCATGCCTTATACATGGTTAGTTCATATTATCGTTATGGTTTCCAGTTCCTAACATTTTCTTGTCCTCACAATCAGCATCAAACTCAAACCCAACAAGATTAACCTATTATGCCTAATCGTACAAGGACAATGAAACCTGAATATGTCTATTCCTACTTGTTAAAAGAGTAATGCCTCGTAATCTAAAATTTAATAAGCATGCCATTGCCAGCTCATTCTATCAAAAACTCTGGCTTGTGGCCTTTTCATCAGTAAATAATTGAAAATGATTATGGTCCCTAAATGAAAATGATGAGTTCATTATTTGATATAATTATAATTATTCATAAAAATAAAATCTAGTCTCAACTCCAGAAAAATATAAGGTTATGCCTACTTTATATCAGATGCCAAAACAAAATTACTTACTGGATCACTTCTGAAGAAAACAAGTGAAGTTTGTGTTAAAATAAACCATCTTTTCTTCCAGGATGTCCATCCAATTCCTACACATCAAGAAATAGATTCTATGCAATGATAACAAACTTTTAGATGTTTTCATTATAGAGGAGAAGGAGAGGTTTGCATAGATGCAAAATACATGGGCAAACAGAGTGATTTATTCTACATATGGGGAAATAGATCTATTAGTCTATCACATTCACACCATTTAGTAAATGTAGAATAAGTGAAACTATACATTACAAACAGTGAAACAGCATGTGGTGAGATGCATGGAACCAACGTGAGAATTGTTCTTTCCAAACACACACTAAGTAAATGTATAGTTTCCACTTATTCAACAATTAGAAAGACACTATATCTACAAATAATCCTCACTGCATTATAAATCATGTAAATAAATAGTCTCTTAGAAGAAAACGCATAAAAATTGATGGAGCGAAACACACCTTTAGAAGATATGAAAAGTGGCCCACTCTTGAAAATCTGCAAGATGTAGAATAACATGAACTCGAAATGAGTTATAAGATGGACATGGAAACTGTATGGAGTTTAAATTAGCTAAATTTAACAGTGAAAATATTGAGAACAATAGCGCCAAAACTGATATCATCATGATAATGCCACACACAGCCATATTCTTATCTCTATGGCACCGACACTTCTGATCGAAAGCGTGCATCAATGTCCACTCTCAATTAATTCATGTTTTCAAATTATTATTAGTGTCGTCGTGTCAGTGTTGTGTCTGGTGTATGTGTCAACGTCCGTACTTGATAGATTCTTATTAAAGCTGAAACCAATTGATCCAAATTAACAGAAATTTCCATGTTTGGGAAAAAAGTTACCGCATTGTTGCTGGAATGAGAACGCTGAGGCTCTGGTGGTCCAGGTTGGGGATTAGGAGGGGGAACAGAAGCAGCACCATTATTTCCCTGCAAATTAAATTAAAACTTATGTACGAAAAAAATGTATATGTAATGTGATGTTACTAATTTGACAAGGAATAATAAAAACCTGAGTGGACAATTCAGCAGTTGTGTTGGTCATATCTGTGATCGAAAAATCACAGAACTATCTTGAATGCTTGGCCAGAAGAAATCAAGACATTCAATTGACCAAATCCTGAGAGACAATGCATGATCGATAATGAATAGAAAAATAAAAGAAATGTAATTTTGAAAATGGATATAGTGGCATATACCTGTGGTGGTGTAGAAAAAGAATGAAAGGAAAGGAAAGAAAAGAAAAGTAAGAATGAAGAGAGAGAAGGTGTGAAAAGGAAAGGGGAAGAGAAAAGAGTGTGTGTGTGTTGTGTTATCTCTCTTCTGGAAATGGAATGTAATGTGAGAAATGTTTGGGTGGTCAAAGAAAATAGAAAATGAGATTGGAGTGGAGCGGGTCTTATTCCTAATGCGTGATGGAGGGAAAACAAACACAACACTACAAGATGCTATGTTTTGCGTGGGAACGAACGACTGTCTCTTTCTTCTTTTCCTCACTCTCATTTCATTCTTATTCTATTCTATGCTTGCCACATTGCAACAAAGGGTGGGAATTTCTAGCCCCAGCTCTACTATGCTTAAATTATTAAAGAAGGTCTATATCACATCCAACTTCAAAAATAAAATTACGTTAATATGTTTAAAATACAAAAAGTTCAATGTCTATAAAATAAATTAAAATTTAATATAATAACTATAATAGTAATAAAATATATTATTTATATTTATTTAAAGAAATCGCTCTAATAACATGTGATTTGTATGATTTTTTAATTAAATAAATTTTTTATAACTATCATATCATTAAAAAAATTAATTTTAATCATAATAACTACTATTAAAATCATACAAATGAATGATTGTTATTTATCGATAATTTTCATATATTTAAAAAAGTTATAAATGAATGAATTTATATTTGGATTTTACAAAATATTCTTATAAGAATTAATTATCAATCATCGTCACAAATATACAACGAAGTATAATAATTTAAAAGTGATACAAATAATATCAAAAAATAAAAACAAGAATTATTTTAAAAAAAAATTTATTGTCAAAATGACAGTTGGGAGAGAGACTAACGACAACATTAACTAATTAATTACATTCACTAAAAGTGGGTTTATAGATGTTTCATATACTCATTTTGTGCCACAATAATAATTATATTAGATCATTTCATATAAATTAATTAAAGAGAAATTATTATAAATGAAAGAAACATATTACTAACAATTTTACCAAAACAACATTGTTAGCCGTTGAAATATTCTCATGGTTATATATGTAAAGTGGAGAGTAATAATTTGAGAGTAATTCACATAATTTTAATTAGATAATATAGTTGAAAAAAATTACATTGTAAATTAAAAGTGATAATTTATTTTTAACAATTTTGAGTGCAAGTGTAACAATTATTACGAAGCATAGAAGTAATATGCATGATTGTGATCGCAAATTTGGGTTTACAATTCTCACTATGCCCCTTGTTGACTAATAAAGTGTAACTTTAAATGTAACAGAATTAAATATTTTTAAAAAAAAATCGACGGACATTCCATTTCCATATGTATCATACTATATGAGAAATCATTTGAAAGAATCTATATATTTGATAGGATTTACAATTTACTTGTTATGTTCAGTTAGTAGTAACTGTATTTAACTACAAATTACAGTATCACATTGACATACATTAAAAAGTACACATAGTGTGAATTGACGTTTTGTCATCAGAAAAAACTACAGAGACCAATTCTGAAAATGTAGAATAAGTGAGAGACTAAACTCAGAAAAGAATTGTCGCATTGAAACAGACTGTTGTTGTTGTTGTTGCAAATAATGCAAATGGTAATGAGAGCAATAGTATTGAGTATGCTGACCTTATTAGAAGCTGCCATGATAAAACAAAATAACAACTTTGTGGTTAGTTCTATTAAAAGACAAATTAATCGAGTAACTCATGAATTAACACGGAGATCTTGTTTTTATGTTAGCTAAACTTTTTTTTTTTAATTCAAATTATCGCGACTAAAGTTAGAAACTAAAAATATATTTAAAATTTTGCATATAAACTACACAACAGCTTGTCAAAAAAAAAAGACTACACAACAGAACAATAGAAAAACTTATGGTAAAATTTTTCATCTTGAAAGACATTTAATATTTAAAAAAAAATCAGTTAAAATTAAGCATAGAAATCTATAGTAGAATTTCTTTTACTATATCATATAATTAAATTAATCATTTTTTTTTCATCTAATAATATCGATATTTGCGAATTGAACTAAAACTTAAAAACAATTAATCATTCTGTTGTATTTATTTAAAAAGAACATTATTCTGTATTCGAAAATAAACAATTTATAGTATATTCATTACTGTGGTATCTTCCCTTACAGATTTTCTAGTCGAACTATTTGTAATTTTTTCCTTATTTATATATATATATATATATATATATTTGTTTATTTATTTATTTATTTATTTATTTATTTATTTATTTATTTATCGTGTTGAATATGCTATGTTCAACTCCGATAATTCTAAAAGCATGTAAATGAACTGTAAATTCCTAAAGTGGAAATGGTTTACAAAATTAGGAACTAATTCAACTACTGTAGTTGCAGCTAATTCAACAGCCTTGAAATGTTTTAAAAAATTGCAGCAGCATTGCAGTGAGGTTTATAAGTCATAAAGGTGCAGTTTGGTTTTGGTTGATCTTTCTTTGTGCACCAAGTATTATTCAGCATTCATGATGCTGCAGTAGAGTTGAGTAGTTTAACCACCATACATAATTAGATGTTACACACATACCAAGTCTCTTGTGAAAGCAAAATTCAGAAAAGCATATGAAATACCACTATTAGTTTTTCTATTTTTCTTATCCTAATTATTACAACAAAACTCAATGTGAGACCAAAACTAGCATAAACAATTGTTGCATACTACAGCTACTTAATTCTGCTAATAGAAATAATACTCTATATGGGACATTGGGTCGCCGTCGGTCACTCTTGCTTCGATGAAAATATGAGTTGGCTTCACACATTGAATATCAGCAAAGAGAGGTGAGCTATCCTCTATGCATCATTTTCCATACACATAGGAATGCATTCAGCAAAACCCCATTCCAACATGTCTTGCCATTATGAGTATTGAGTAGGCCTCCATTAGGTAATTCCAAAACATGGAGAAATCTAATACAAACAACTGCAAATTAGTTTAGCAATTACATAATTTAGCACAGTTCTAAAATTTAAAAACAATTGTTCAACAATCATTTCAATTAACCTATAAAAAAAATTCATCTCAATTAATGTTCTATAGGATTTCATTTTTGTCCATTTGCAAAGATTCAATGCACTACGTTACATTATCAGTGAAATATTTCTTGCTTGTTCAATAAACGGTATACCACACAGGAATGTTATGATGATGTTGCAGTTTATTATTCTTTGATGGCAGAACATAAAACATTGAATTGTTAATAAGACTAATGATATGATACACACAATGACTTCCTAAGATATTAAACAAACCAAAGTAGACTATTTGTATACCTCTTTCTCTTCATTTTTCCTGAAAAGGCTCCCTCGTTGAATCTAGTAAAATTATATGGTGTCAGCTATATTCTGCTCCTTCATTTCCTTTTTGACTCCAAGACCAAATTTGAAACTCCTAAATTCTCTTTTCTATTGTTTCTTCCCTCTTCCAAAATTCAGAAAGTAGAAACCTGAAACAAAATATAAAACTTGTTTAAAACTCAGAATTTGTTTTAAAACTCAGAACATTTTTCTGGTTTCAGAAATTGCAAGATGAACAAAACTTTGATTCACTTCAGTACCTCTAGACCCCATCTTCAGACACTTTCATTCTTATCCACATACTTATTTGTTTCACATTTTGCTTCTTAGAAACTTCTTTCACAGCAATCCATAAACTCTCTCATTCTCATTTCCATCATTCTCTGCATCAAAAGAAATAATTGTAAATGAAAGCACTAAAAATCTGAACACAATGCAATTATTCAAATGGAGAGAAATAAAAATGAAACCCATTAAATGTATCCCATAACAACGCAAAAGGTGAACAATAAACTCGTCGACAGGACTAAATAAAAATAACAATACCCCCATAACAAATAAAACTCCAAAGCACAATGATAAAGAAGTAATACCGATGAGTACCTTGCTTTTTGTTCCAACCGTTTCAAATCAGCAAGCAAAGTATGCTTCCGTCTCATATCTGCAGAAGAAAAAGACTGAACCAAGTGAGATAACAGTCAAGGCAAAAATCAAACCAAAAAACTGAAAGCAAAGGCAAAAACCCCGAACAGGACCTTGCTCTTGGAGCTCAAGCAGGTATATTACACACAGAATAAAAGGCAAAAATGAACCTTGATGGCACCGGTGTGGAAGTCATGGAGTATCGAATCCCATTGGCCAGTTGGCACGCAGCGTCGTTGTTGTTGGTATTGTTATGGTAGTCATCAGAGACTTTGAGGCAGAGTGGTTAGGAAGGGAAGTGAAGTGAGGGTCTTTCGAGAGGAAAGGTAACCGAGAGGTTTTGCATTTGGAGCAGAGAGACACAGGACATGGAAGCCATGTGGTGAGAGAAAAAGAGATTGAAAAGGCCAGAAAATACATCATTCTGCAATACAGATATCAAGAATTTGCTGTCACTAATTCATCAAGTAGCTCAAAAACATACAATAACTTTCTGTCTCTGCATATTAATTCGATTAAAAGTTCCCAACAATCAAGTGGCGGCTGGAACCCCATCTCCACCAAGTCAAATAGCGCGGCAGCGGCATCATCAACCATCCCTTCCTTACAAAGACTAATCAATAATTCATTTGAGGTAGCATAATGGGGTAGAAAGCCCCTACTTAGCATGAGTTCTAATAATTTCTTTGCCTTCCTCAACTCACATTTTTTAGTTAAGGAATTTAGGACAATCCTATAACTACCTTTGTTCAAATAAACACCCTGTTGTGGAAGTTTCTCAATCATATCAAGAGCCTCCTCAAATCTACCTTCTCTGCACATACCTCCAAGTATCACATTGAATGCAACAGTATCAGCCTGGCATTCATTTTCCTTCATTTCTTTAAGTAACTCTATAGCTTCATCAATTTTCCTATTCCTACAAAAGAAATTGATCAACGAAGTGTACGTAACAGTATCAGGTTTCAGACCAGAACTCTTCATTTCAGCGAAAACCCCCTTTGCATCTTGCAATTTCCCCACTTTACATAACCCATCCACCAAGGCTGAGTAATTGAATACATTAGGACAACATCCATTACTTTTCATAAACTCAATTACATTTCTAGCACGATCAGGTTTCCCTCCACGACAAAAGCCATTGATCAGAACATTGTAAGTAAGGGGATCAGGTACAATCCGATCCTTCGAGACCATTTCCTCGAAAAGTTCAAAAGCTTCTTTGAGTCGTCCATTTCGACAAAGGCCATCCATCATGGTTGAGTAGGTAATTACATTTGGATATGAATACTTGGATTTCCTCATTTCTTCGACAACTTCAAAAGCAGATTCAATATCTCCATTTCTGCAATGGTACTTCAACAAAATATTGAAAATGCAAACATTTGGCTTATAAATTAGACTCCTCTTGGCATGCAAGAGCAACTGCCGTACCAAATCAACCTGATTCGAATCAACCAAGAGATTAAGACAAGTGCTGATAGCTTTAGGAGAGGGTTTTTCACGAACAATTGGCTGAATAGAGAAAAAAGCATCAAGCACTTTTTCATGAAAAGAGCATTTTGAGTAATGCTTCATGAGGTTGATAAATATACCCTCGTGAAATTGACAAGTTTCATAGGTCATTTGATGAAGAACTCGATCAACAGCTTGAAACTTCTTAAACTGAGCAAGTTTATGGAGAATGGATGCATAGGTAGCATTGTTGTGATTAAAACCCTTTTGCTCAGATACCATGTTAAATATTTTCAAGGCGTGTTGCGGATCTTTCTCTCTTTTGATCAAATTGATAGCAACGTCGTGAGTGATATATTTGTTTTTCCTCCTGGTTTCATTAGAAGGGAGAGTCATTTCAGGGGGTGGGTCTAGTTTAGGTTTTGTAAAATTAAGAGGTGATATCCATGGTAGTGAAGATGAAGTTGCAGAGTTATTTGGCCTGTGTCTGCAGCGTTGAATAGCTGAGATTTTCATGAAATTGAATTAAAGAGTGACTCGCAGTTGCACGGAGTGTGGAGGCGCCGCGGCGGGTGTGAGAGCGGAGTAGCGGGGACGGACGAGGAGGGACTGGGAGCAGTGAATGGTGTTAGGGCTTCACTGAGGGAGCAGTGTGAGGGACTGAGACTGAATGGGCCGTAAAGCGGGCCCAAATAACTGAATGGGCCAGGTCCAAGAAAGGACGCTGACCCAACACTTTAGATGAGATGATAAAAAGGGTAAGGGACAAGACAGCTCAATCCCACACATGATGCCTATATTATTATTAAAAAAAAAAATCCAATGATATTAATATTGTATTTATTTAATCATTGAAATCGGTATCGTGTAAAATAGAGTGATACAGAGAGAGTGTGGTAAGCAGAATAGAGAAGAAAATGGCTGGTGCGGTTCCAGAAAACCTAAACAGAGAACAATATGTGTATCTTGCGAAGCTTGCGGAACAAGCGGAGAGGTACGAAGAGATGGTATCGTTCATGCAGAAGCTAGTGGTAGGGTCCACACCATCGTCAGAACTCAGCGTCGAAGAGAGAAACCTAATATCAGTTGCTTACAAGAACGTAATCGGATCGCTTCGTGCGGCGTGGCGAATCGTTTCGTCGATTGAACAGAAGGAAGAAGGTAGGAAGAACGAAGACCACGTGGCACTCGTTAAGGAGTATAGATCTAAGGTTGAATCAGAGTTATCTAATGTCTGTGCTAGCATCCTTAACCTATTGGATTCGAATCTTATTCCTTCTGCTTCTTCGAGTGAGTCTAAGGTTTTTTATTACAAAATGAAAGGTGATTATCATAGGTATTTGGCTGAGTTTAAGATTGGCGATGAAAGAAAATCTGCTGCTGAGGATACTATGTTGTCCTACAAGGCTGCACAGGTTTTTTTTTTTTAATTTTTTTTTATTCTTAATTTTTCTCTTTTGAAAGATTCATTAATTTATTAATTGTTGTTATTGTTTTGTGTTTGTTTTTAAGGATGTTGCTCATGCGGATCTTCCATCTACTCATCCTATAAGATTGGGTCTGGCTCTCAATTTCTCTGTCTTTTATTATGAAATTCTCAATCAATCTGACAAAGCCTGTGCCATGGCCAAACAGGTTTGTGTTCATTCGATCTGGTTTGTTTCTTTTGCAATAACTTGTTCATGTTTATGTGATGTGATATCTGTAATGACATAATTTTTCTGATTTATGAATTCATACTAATGCTTACTATAATACCTGTGTGCTTCCTTTAATTTGTGATTTATTTATTACCTCGAAATTGCCATGTCAACTTGGTCAAGTCAAACAATTGTGCAACAAAGAATCAATTCTGTTCAATTATTTTTTAAACAACACTTTTTGATCATTATTGGGTTTATTTTATAATCTAATGGGTTGCATTCTCACCACTAAGAATGTGTATCTGACTAGGTTCCACTGGATTTTGACTAATGAGAGCTCTGTTTGACTTGGATGTTTCTCTATATGTATCTCTTGTGGTAGAAGTCTATCTTTTTTTTCAGAAAGACGAATGTTAGTAAATTGTTATATTTGTTAGATGTTAGTGGAGAGTGAGATTTGAACTCTTCCTTCGTATGACTCTCGACTCCTTTATCTCACACCCTCCAACCACCAAGCTACTTTTATGACTCCCAAATGCATGATATTCTAACTGCTGAAAGAAAATCTGGGTCTGTAAAATAAATCAGTTATTTCCTTTACATGCCCGTTGTAGCTAACCTTGATGAACAATGGTCCCTGTAGCAGTCTAACAGCCAATATTTGGATATTGGTAGTTTCATGGTAAAGATATTGTGGGGGAAAACTTTTGTTTTTGAAAAATGATTGTGTTTGGTAGTGTTATGCTGCATTGAATAAATTTATACTGCTCATGAAGCTGGGTACGTTTTTCACTTGAATAAGTGAATTTATCTCAGAGAAAAGGGGAAATTACACAGGGAAGGAATTGGACAAACATATTTTCTCCTTGGTTCGTGAGAATTCTATATTTTTCTTTTGGTAATAAATATTGTTATTCATCTGCAATTATATCATAGTTAATTTATTGCAAACAAGAAATTTTCTTGCTAAATTGCAACCAAATGGAATTTTCTCCAAAAAAAAAAGTAAAAATGTATTGTTGGGAAAAAAGGATTATTCATGTGCAAAAAAATTATACCTTGTTTTCTTTTTAATTGTATGATATTAAAGAGTTGTTTAGCAAACTGGATGTGTTGTTAAGTTTAACCCAAGATTGATTTTTCTTCCCCTCAAAATTGTACACTTCACTTTTTCTATTAGCAATCCAGTCACTCATATATCCATATTGACACCAATTATTTCTTATGTCTTTTTTTCCTTTCACGCTTGGCTTGTACTGTACTGCACTGAGTACTGCAGCAGGAACACAACTTTATTGATTCTAAAATCTAATGAATCGAGTCGATTTTCTTTTCCTCTTTGATAGGCTTTTGAGGAAGCAATTGCTGAGCTGGACACCTTGGGCGAAGAATCCTACAAAGACAGCACTCTTATAATGCAACTTTTGAGAGACAACCTCACCCTTTGGACATCTGATGTCCAGGTAAAATGTCTCTCAATATATAGCTCACTCTTTTCAGAACATTTTTCTGTCTAAGAATTTTGATTAATAATAACTTGTCTCTCTTCCTAATAATGCAACCGGCGAATCATAATCTGAGTTAAGCTATATTTGGCTTCTTGCAGGACCAGCTAGATGAGCCCTGATATCCCTTACAGGTGGACGGGTCGTATTCTTCCTCTGAAGGAGGTGGGCTATGAATGTCATTTATATGTGCTGATTAAGAATCGCCCTAGTTTAAAAATTGATTTGGCAATCTGTGATATAGTCTCTTATGGACCAAGCTCGTTTTTTATGTTTCATATGATTTGGATATATTGTCTTAATGGGAGATCCAATTAAATTATTTTCAGTGCAATATCAAAGATTAATACTCATACTTGGTAAAATGAAATTGTTTGCCAATTGTGTTTTTGTCTAAAAACATGAGTCAACCTCAACTAAGGTAGATATACTGGTGTGGGCGGCCTCTGTGGTGATGGTGATGATCCGAGGGGATGTCCTTGTGAAAGACACTCTGATGCCAAAGTCACTTTCAGTATAATATGATAGTAAATGAAGAACAATTAGAATAGAGCCTTGTTTGGGGAAAGGCAAAATCCTATTAGGGATGACTAACTAGTACTCGGTTATATTCATACGGTCCATGGCAGATACTCTGGTAACACAGTTTGTCTGCGCGTAAGTCAGTCTCGCCTAGTCTATCCCTAGCTCGGTCGCCCGCACTATTGAGTACTTCTGTATGGTACAAACTGAACATTTAATTTGGTTTGATAAATGTTACTTCTCAGTTTCTCAATGACATATTGCATGAGGTTATTACTAGAAAGTAGCCAACCCGAGTACAAAACAAAACAAGTGGGTCCTGTTTAAAAGTATTGGTCAGTCGACATTCAAGGATGTGGTCCTCTAAGAAGTGTTGTTATTCTCATTTCTCATAGAAACAAACACTATTCATAATAACTATGAAGACCAATATATCTTCTGTCGTACATGATGATGCTGATGGCTACTTTGTTTGCAACCATAAAATATCAAACTATACTAATAGCAAACAAACATTATTTTGAAAGATTCCAAAGAAATACGCCTGATCTTATGTGTTGGTTGTCCACACCATTTAGCGCAATGTTTTATGTCCTCTCCACCAATCATCACTTGTTTCTACCACTGATTGAAGATATTTTCCTTCTTGAGGTGAAAAAGAGTTGATTACATAATTTAACAAAATGCGATTTTCTTCCTCTTATAATATGCCGACAGTGACACTGACTAGTAATATTCTGTAAGCGTTGTCAGCAAGCGTTGAGGCCTACAAATGGATTCTTTTGAGATTTGGTAACTTTGGTGTATTTTGGAGAGAAGAAAATGATTAAAATAAAATTATTTAGATGGGAGATAATTTTAGTTAAGAGAGACAGAGAGAAAGTTATTAAATGTAGAGGTCACCACAAAAATCACAAAGCTACAAAATGAAGCTTCAGTTCAATGTGTGGTCTCGCCATGGAAATAAATATGCGCTAAATCGTTCATGATTTTATGTGTATAAAAGAGTTATTTGCATTTCCATACACTATTTAGATGTTTTTAGATATGTTTAAAACACCTATGGAGTTCTTAAAACTAGGCCAGATTCAAGGATGCCATTAACAAAATTGAAATTCAAAGAAGTAAAAACGTTTGCAACTTTTTGTGTTTATTGTTTTTTTTCTTTCTAAATTTTCCACCTCAAGTCCAAATATTACAACGACGTTACAAACTTCTAACAGCGCAGCAATAACAAGTGTATGTTCGATTTTAAAGTTAACAAAGTATGTTTAGAACAAAAATACTTTTCAATAGGCAAATTGACTTTGACTTTGGTGTTTGTTGTACTTAAGTTTGTAGAGAGGTTTCAATATCATTTTATGTTTGTTAGTCGAACCAAATTTGGCTTCAAACTTGCCTTGGCATGGAAACAATGTCTCCTATACTTTTTTATTTCCCTTTTCTATTTCAGAGGTTTCACATATTTCTTATATTAAAGTATAATGTTTGTGTAATTTTTAGTAACTGCACATTAAAAAATACTTCTGATAATTATCATATAAATAAATTACATTTTGTCAAACATGTGTTTGAAAAAGTTACTCAAATATAAATCATGTTGGAGAAGTTCATTTGAATTTAATTTAATTTTCCAAAATAAGATATAATCAAACTTTGATACAATCATACCCAAAGTCTCAAATATAATGACATAATAACCACAAATTTTAAACAAAATGTTCAACACAAGTGATTGATGAGCTGCTAATTACTATCCTAACAAATAACAAAAGATGAAGTGTCTGTTTGAATGTTTCTTTGAGGTTTGTCACACCCCCAATGTGTTACGACAATGACTTTTCTAAAGCTACAAATTCTAACTTTTGAGTAATCACACCTTAGTTTCCTTCTTATCATGGTTCCAAATAACAAAAAAAAATATAATAGAAAAACCACGAAGACACCAAAGACAAAATATGCCAAACAAAAGACAGGAAGAAACATATATAGAGTGCAAAGAGGAGGAAGATGAATGGATAAAGGACTTTGTTGTTCACAATTATGGGATTTTGACGTGGATGCGATGTAGTAGAGAAAGAGAGATTTTGATAGGAGGGGACTATGTGAGAATAACCTATTTTGAAAAGTGGGGGAGGTGCATAAGAATAAACGTAGGGTGCAAAAAGCAAACCCTTGAGATGGATGGTTCAGGACACAAAAACCAGCCTACAATAAATATATGCCCAAATCACGGAAAAAGTCCACTAACATTTCCCATTTTCCACCTCCCCATATGCACTTTGAAAGTATACCTCCAAAAAAACACTGTTTTTGCCCTTAAGAAAAATACTTTAAGAACAAAAACACTATTTATTCCATTCCAGTCCAAAAGTATACTTCCGGACACATATGAGATTATTTAGATACGTTGGGAGAAAATAAACTCTCCACATTAAATCATATTCAGCCCATTACAGTCGTCATCGGTAATACAATATTGATTGTCACCCTCTACATAATAATATTCATATAATATTTAGACACATTGATAGTTACATAAATGACATGCCAAATTTATTTGACACACAAAGGAAGAAGAACTTGAACCCACGCCTCTGGCTATAAACTTGACCGTCACTCTCTTGTGCTCTCTTTTAACCATTCTAAATATTTGAGATTGCCTCCAGTGATGGGTAAGGAGATCACCTCTGGCACACTGAAAAAAGGATAAAAGTACGCGGTAAGATGTGAATGCACTATTGTCCATAAATTACACCTCAATTCATTTCAATATGGACTCAGTGTCGAAGTTCTTGAGTCTTGGCGGATATATGGTTTAAGTTTTAATTTCTTCAAGCTTTTCTTTTAGGATCAAATGGTAAATGCAATGTTTTACAAAGCAAATTTAAATTTAATGGCAAGATTATTTTCTAGATATATATCAGCCTTACTCATATTCATGATTTGCTTTGACATGCTCTGTCAGTGCTTCCAGAAGGGATTGCCTAGTCTTGATTATAAGAAGTTCCTCAGAATCAGTTTGGATCTGTCAGTTTGCACAAAGCTGGCAAAGTCAAGCTAGAACAATACTTTCAAGTTTCAATTAAAAAACAACTCTACAAGAGCATTAAAGCACACTAGAAAATAAGAACTTCTAATATTAGGATGGTGACATCTTTAAACAGAAGTTTCAATTCATATCAGTAATATAGGTCTAAACATCATTCTTCATTTAAAGTAAACCATACCTTTCCCTCCCACTGATAGACTGACTCTATACCTGCACAATACATAATACTCATGGTTAAAAAGTCATACATGGTATGCAAGAACTATATAACTAACTTGGTTAGAAAACAAATTAAGTGAAGACCGTATCAAACTCAATCCATTTAATCTAGGGATGGCCAAACGGGTCAACCCACCTCGTCGTTAACCCATCTAAAAAGGGGCGGGGCGGGCCACTTAGTGCTAGCAGGTTGAAAATCTTACCCCACCCCTTTACAAGGCAGGTTGGCGGGTCGCCCGTCAACTTTTTGATTTTTTTTATTAATTAATAAATTCATAAAAACTATAGAAAAAGTGTAAATTAAATTAAAGACCATTTAAAGAAATCAAAATATAAAACTAATGAGTCACACAAAAATATAGAAATTTATCATTCAAACATTCATGATTCATCATCCAAACCTATAGAGTGCATGTTTGGTTGCACTTTTGGAGTAGCCAAAATCAATTTTGAAGGTGTAGAATTGATTCTGATATATTCGAGTGCTATCAAGTAGAATTGATTTTGCCTGTAGAATTGATTCTACCTTGAAGCTATGATTTGAAGCTTCTGAGTCCAAACGTGATTTTTACACTACAAATTAATGGTCAATTAACTTTTGCCTAAAGATATCCAAACATAAATCACTTTACATTCATCTCAATTTAAACTAAAATCAATTCATTCAAAATCAATTTTAGTCACCGCAGAACCAAACACAAAGTGACTATGCCATAAAAAGTTAATAACTCCATCATACCAATTCACAAACTATTAAAAACATGAAGCTAAAATCATGAAACCAAAAAAACCTTTTTATTGAGTTGGGCTAAAAATTAATTACTGATAAGGTAAGTAATTTTTTGTCATTCCTAAAATTAACTACTGATTAGGTTAATTGAGTTGGGCTAAAAATAAGAAGAAAAAAAATTAATTAGCTAAAAAGTGTGTTTTTTATTTAGACCCGACGGACCAACCCGCCCCGTCAGCGCCTCATTTTTTTGTTGGCAGGTTAGACGTGGCGGACCAACTAGTAGTAGTGGTTGAAAATCTCAACTCTCCCCGCAAAAAACAACAGGGTAAACGGGCCTCCCCGTTTTGCCATCCCTAATTTAATCCTACTAGAACGATGGCTGTGGGCACAGGTGCTTGAGATGATGAAGCCATAAGTGAAACAAATAAATAATCTCAAAAGTAACGATAGATGTCAATGAGTGAAGTTCATATGTGGCCAAAGCCATGTCAAAGGAGAAAAGTAATTCTGACAATGGCTCAAGGTAAATCTGTCTTTAGTTTACGGGTAAGCAATTACTATTGCTAAGAAATGGTAATTAATTAAAAAAATAACGAAGATGTTGAATTAGAGCATCCAATTTCAATTAATAATTTAATAGAACCATATTCAACTTTAGTGATTCAAGTAAACACAAATCCAACAAAAATTACAAAAACAATTGAAAAAATTTGTCCAACATATTCATAATGAAATAAGTTTTCTGGAAAATTAACACGGCACTATAAAAACACAGTAGAGTGAATAAAATAAAACAAAATTGTTACCCGGTACCCTGTTGACACAAGCTGCAAGCTTCTCTGAGACAATGCTTTCAGCCAACTTCTTGCCTGCAGAACCAACAACATGAATATCAAATTAATAAATAATTACAAGATTAAATAAATAATAAATAAATTAATGCGACCTGCTTCTTTGTTGGGAACAGTGACATATACAACAATGCTTGGAACAGTGGTGTTATTCGTATTCCCTTCCATTCTGATAGAGTGACTGCTCTTGAATGAAAACCTGCTACCTAATTTGGATCTGAAACAAAACGAACCAATTCAACAAAACAAAGAGAGAGAGAGAGAGGGAGCATAGAATAGAATACCGTAAGAGAGATTGAACGCACCCAGTTTTGAGAGCAGAAGAATACAAGGGAGTGCAGAAATTGGAGAAACCCAAAGTGAGCATGCAAAACGCGCCAACGAGGGGTAAACGACGTCGTAGCGTGGAGGACGAGGAGAAGAGTCTAGAAGTGAGTGTGGAAGTGGAGGAAGCCATTTTAGTTGAGAAAATTATAACCTGCTACGCGTCTCCATCAAGCCCCATTCTGCTCCTTTCCTTGATGCGCTCCTTTTGCTTATCACCGCAAGCCCTTGCTTGTGACACCTGTAATTAATATTTTCGGCCCATTCTATAGCCCGCGAACCTTCGTCTCTTTTTCTTCTTTCTGGGCTATCCAAATTTATGTTGATGACTAAAAAAACACAAATGCTCTATAGTGGACAAATAATCAAATACTACCCATTTAATATCTCTTTTAATTTAATTGGGTTTTTTTCAGTTTTATTATATACATGTTATCAATTTTTTCAGTTTCAATATTCACATTGTATCTTTTAAAATTCAAATTCTAAAAAATATTTATTCAACGGCGAATATAAGATTAAAATTGATACTTGTTCTCGCTTTATAATAAGTGATCTATTTAGAAAAAAAAATTTAAAATAAATTATTTTTTTAATTATTTTTCTTCCGTTTGTATTTATAATATAAATAATACATTAATATTTAACAACGATAGTTTAATAAAAATAATATTTTTTTATTTTTTACTTATATATTTTTTTAATATACTTAAAATGATCCATTCATTATAAAATGAAGTTAAGCCGGTGGTTGTATGTATTTTTTTTTTAATTATGGCATAAACTTATAAAAAAAAAAGTCCAATTAAAATTAGCAAGTATAATTAGTTAACTGAGTATTTAATTTCTTTTTTACAGCATAGTTAACTTAGTACTTCATATAAATGGGATATATATGAAAACTTTAATGTCGATGAATAAAATCTTTATATGATTTAAAATTTAAATATTGTTAAATTGAATGTTTTGTTTCGAATTCGAATCCAAAACATGTGAATTAATTATAATGATATATCTTTTAAGAGAAAAAAAATTATATGACTTCCTTCCTTACGGTACTTATCTAACTACTTAATTGATTGTTTATATCATCTAATCGGTTATTATTCAACTTAGTTAATTCAATTAATTTTGATTAACTCATTATTGATTCTTCCATCAATTAATTAATCAACGTATACATGACCTAGTAATCTTATCAATTATTTAGTCAATCTAATCAATTAACTACTATTCTAATCATCTATCCATTTAACCTAATAGGTTTTACTAATCATCCAAATGACTAATCTAAATATCTAATCGATTATTTCATCTTTCAATCAATTAACATATCATCATAATGGATTAACCTAACCGTCCAGTCTTACACCTAATTAATATGTTTTACTAATCATCCTAATTCATAAACCTAATGTTTCCTTCAGTCTTGCACTAACTTAATTGATTATCCTGCTCAACCTGACTGTTTATAATTGCAAATTTTGCAAAAACACAACAAACTCATAGCAAATCACGTCCAACAATAATTAATCATCATCAAGAGAACATTATCGATTCTTTTAATCACACATTCAAAATTTATCAACATCATTAACTATATAAAATCGTCAATTATCATCGACACCATTAATCATTCAACACATCATAAAAAATTATCTCAATTTCACAAAAAAAACCTAGTTCATTGTAACACATAAATAGTAGTCATGCGAGACTTGAGAATCATAGGACATATACTTATATAAATTTAAATTAACATCTATAATTTATACTAAAGGATCAAGCTCACTTTGTATCTTAATTAATGAAAACATGAATGAAAAAATTGATTAAAAAAAGACACTTCCTTGTTCTCTATGCACCTTTAGAATTTGAATCACAACAAAGATTTAGAAAAAATATTGTAATTTTGAAGTATAAAATAACCTTTTAAATAAGTATTTAGTCCTTATAAATTTTGAAATTTTACTTTTAGCCGTATATAAAAAAAAATCACATTTTTTAGTTCATACAAACAATTTTAGTTTCTATAAAATGTAAATATATATTTTTGAATAATATTTTTCAATAATGTTTAGAACGTTATTATTCCACAAATATTTAAATTTTTTTAACTTTAAATGAATTAAACATAAATTTTTTAAACATTATAAACTAAAAGTGAAAGTAACAAAAACATAAATCTAGAAATTGAATTTTAAACTTGTTTTTTATGGAAATTTTTTTTATAATGTTGTAAATACAATTACTATAAAATAATTTCAAATATTTGGTCATATTCTAGCCGAGACTAAATTTACTTGTGTGATAATTTTATAAGGACTAAATAGTGTGATTTTTTTATAAAGATTAAATACGAAGTTTCAAAATTTCATAAAACTAAAAATTTATTTAATCTTATAATAAAATACAATGAAATTGTGAATTTATCAAAATAGAGTTCAAATCTAGCTAGTAAGTGACAAACGATCATTAGATGATCTTCTACGTCTCTGCGGTTCTATTGCCACAAACAAAATCAACGTCAATTGAGAACCGGAAAGAATCTAAGTGTTTAGAATCTCTTAAATAAATTACAATTTTAAAGAGATTGGTGATTTTTTCTTTTACACAAATGACGAATTTATAGGCTAGTATTTGGTTCTGATGCTAAGCTAGGGTTTTAAATTCAAATATATACACAAAATAGTGGAAATAAGATTTAATTGATTATGATTTGGTTTAATTTAATTGATAATACTGGTGACTTAATAATTACTCAGGCATAAAAAAAAACACACGTAATTACTCATACATACTTGCGACAAATGATTGACGGATATATAATCAATTAGCACAAGAATTCATTGATTAAGATAACATATCTACTCAATTAGTTGCTAAATAACCATTAAGTGATTTCGGTTTGAACTAGTTTGAGGTAAAAGTTAAACAATTGAAGAACTCGGATTTAAATATAGGAAAAGAAAAACTACTAACAAAATAATTAAGTTTTAAAAAAAAATCATTAAGTGATTTATAAGTGTCATATATTGTTCTTTAAGTTTATCAAAAAAATATATTGTGAGTATCTATGTGAATGAGTTATACTCTCGTTGTTGATGTGATGACTTATTTGTTGGGTGATCGGTAAATACTTCTGTCAGCACTTGCTGAATGATCAGTAAATACCTCTGTCAACGTTTGTTGAATGATCGGTAAGTACTCCTATATCAACACTTGTTGGGTGATTTATAAGTATCTTTGAGTCTAGAATTCAACTTTTATATATATATATATATATATATATATTTTTGTTGTTTGAGCATTCACACATCTATCAAATAAAAATAAAATCTAAAAATAAATACATAAAAATGCGGATGTTACACCATGTCAATCCATCTAAACACAAATCACTAACTCCTCCTTTAAATAAGATATTATTCCTCAAAATCCAAGTGCACTAGCAAGAAGCAAATTACCATATCAAACTTTTCCATCTTTTTATGAGCTCTCCCTTTCAACGAATTTCTAAAAAGTGAGAAATGATCCTCACCAAATAATCCCTTTAAGCCATGATCAGTCCGCATCCAACTAAATATCTTCCCCCAAACAATTATAGCAAAATATATGGTTTGTTCTTGAGTAACTGGTATGCATATTTCTATATTATAATTTTGTTTCTCCACAATACAACAAATATATATGGAAAAAAATAATTAATTTATATTATTTAAAATTGAAAAAGTAATTCATTTATGAATACAAATTGTAGGATGGATTAATTAAAAAATTGTGGCTCGTATTGTAATATACACAGTATAATAAAAAAAAATAGATTTTGTACAAAAAATTGTAAACACAGAATTCCAAAACAATTATTCTATACAAAATGAAATATGATAATTAAGAAGAATCTAGATTCATTAATTTCTAAAAGACTAACCAATAACTAACACAGTAATAATATCTGAATGTTTTTGCATTTAATTTTGAATAGTTTATGTTTTACTGAAACTTAATTGCACAATGTTACAAACCCAACCACTAATCGATTATTACTACATGCAATAACAAAATAATCCAATTCATATTCCAATTTTAATAATTATATAAAGATTTAAAAAAAGGCGACATGTTAAAAAAAACATTTTATCATCAATTTAGATGGATTTATTTTTTATGTCAATTTAGGTGGACTCTTAGGACAAACTACAAACACAATTTAAATATAAGAAAAATACTAATAAGTATATTGGTTAAGAGAATAAATATAAGAATATATTAAGAAATTGTGTATTCAACTTTTCTTATACTAACTACTGTACTACAAACTAGATTACTCATTTTTCCATAATAATTATTAAAGGAATCTACAATTTTCAAGAAGATGAACCAACAGAAAAACTACAACTATTTAATTATATATTAAATTAATATTTTATATAAAATATTGTTAAGTTGTGGGTTTGGCCCCGCAAGATATGCTTAAATGTAATATTTAAGCGGCATTTGTTAATGATTGGGTAGGAATTGATACGTGTCTTTTTAATGAGCATAAATATTTTATCAAAGACAAAAATTGCATCTACAAGCACGTGTTTGGAGTTTTCTTTTTTTTACAAAACTAATGCTCGAAATTAGAGAAGAGTGACTATGGAATTAAGTATGGCTATTGCATATATGAATGAGTTGAATATTAATAATGTTATATTCGAACTCAACTTACAATTAGTAGTGAATGAAATTAATAAACTTGATTTATCTTATTTCGATTTTATCCAGGACCGTCGATCGATCCGTACAACCAGAATATTGGTACAAAGCTCCTCAATTAGGGAGGATCCCAATTTTTTTTATAATATACCTTAACTTTTGAAATATTATATTGACATTCTTAATTTTGTATATTGAACACCTTAAAATTTTATATTTGCAAATTATGCCTGAAATAAATAGTCAAAGCAAATTTTCTACATTGAGTTTGTGATAGTGGCCGCAGCCTACCAGACGCCGCCACCCACCATTAAATATTAGAATCTTGACGTTAAAATTATGTGATTTTAGAGGACCAATTTTTAGATTCAAGCAGGACCTCCAAAAACATTAAGACGACCTTAGTTTTATCATTTTGGATTGTATAGTTGAGTGTTAATCTTTTTGTCAAAACTCGTTGGTTGAGTTTTTTACGAGACAATCTAATGTAGTAGCACATGTGTTAGTTAGAACGGTTGTATGTACAACTAGTTCTCAGAATTGATGTTATGTTTAATTGTGTTATTCATGACATTTTAAATGGTATGATATCAGTTTGTTTCCTTAAAAATAATGTATATATGATGAGTTATATGTGTATAAAAGCTCCTTATTTTTTTGTGAATAAAGAAAAGGTCGAATAATTGTTGTAAATATCTTTTTTAATGAATAAATTTTTTATGTAAAAAATGAAGAAAATTTTATTTTCTCCTAGCTTGTTTTTGTCAATTTCTATAATTGTTATATTATGCGAAAAATATTTAATTGTATTTTTGCACCTTGGATTTTTTTATTAAATCATGCATTTGTATAACTAGCCCCCTTGATTTATTATGTTGGTTCCACACTGCTAACAATAATATAAATTATCAATATAAATTATCCACTAATGAAATCTTCGTACCAACCATTGAACTCACACTCTTGTTAGATATAGATAAATTATTTATTAACTTGACTAATTTTTGTACATGTGTATGCTAAAATGGAATTAGATGGAGGAATTAGTTTCACTACTCATAACACTCGAAAATAATAGAACCAAATTTAAGCTTGTTTTTCAAAATAGAATTTGAATATTGTGTATTTTTAATCAGCATCATCAGATGTTCGTTTTGTAAGATATTCTCGAAGGTTCTAGTAATCTATTAAAGTTGATGAGTTGTATTTGTCATTGTCTACAAATCAGCGCTTAAGTTCAGATTCGTGTCCCCTTATGATCATCTAATAACCATTACCATCATGCAATTCTTGTTCATCGCAATGCATTAATCTAATACTCTAATTCAATGGTTGTTTGGTCTTGATTCTAATTTGGGACGGATAGGACCCGATCCGTCACAGAATTATTATATGTTAATTAAAACAAGAAAAGAAGAATAAAATAATAAGAAAAAGACAAAGAAAAGTTGACAGATAGCAGAATTAACGTGGTACAGTATTCATATAAATCAGAAAAAAGTCTGCATGTCTGATCTGCATGACTGTGATCTGTGCAGCTACAGTGAAACCAAACAGTGTACGAGTTTGCCGCGTGAAATACCCACTCAACTTGATTCATTATTACTGTTTTCTGATTATGGGTACTACTGTTACTTTATCGCTTTTTCATTTTACACCATACACTTACGGCTATGGGATTAATCATTGAAACCATAAATTAGATAGAAAGATATTAACTGAATTTTCTCAGAACAAATAATGGTAATTGATGATCAGCTGAGGTACATAATTTGTCTTAAACAAAAACTAGAAATAAACAACTGAACACGGCATCAAAAGGAACATAAAATAATGAAATGAATGGATGAAATCAAAAGAAAATGGTGTCGCTTCACTTATTGGAGTATGGTACTGTAGATGAATCTCTTTGATTGATTCATTAATGAATAGTAGTAATTAAATTTTCAGTAGCGTACGCTTAAGTGTGTCTAGAATGCTGAGTGCTCACTCCAATAGAGACAGATATTAATATGAGAGCGTAGAAGCGGTGATAATAATGAGAAAAAACAGGAAAATATGACAGATGTGAATGATCACAAACTAACTAACTTGAAATTTGAAACATATTTGTCTTTGTCTTTGTCTTTGCATGCCATATACGTTGTTCAATTCTAATTATATTGGGATTTATTCTCTGTGCTCATCTCCATACTTACCTTGCATACTCTTAGAGAGAGATTTGGCAAAGAAGCACTATACGTGTTAATCTCATTTTTTGTTCCTTTCCTAGCTTATAGTAAAACTTCATCACATATACGAAACTCAAATAAAAAAAATACTCCAATAAATTGAGAAAAGGGGAAATGAGTAAGAACTAAGAAACCCTAGATAGCTAGATCTCCATAAATTAAATAAAAAATAAATTTTACATTACAAATATTGAAATTGTTCCTTTCTTCAATTTCCTTTTTTCACACAAACTCATGACGTTCCACTCGTCCTATTGACACTGAAATTCAGTAATTAATTAAGTGATGTTGGAGTAGAACTAGAGAGAACGAACAATTAATACCAAAATTGTCCAACCTAAAAATTACAGAAAAAGGAACGAAATTAGGGTTTCTTACCAAGAGTGTGCTTGTTATTATGCATCCAAACCTTAAGCACATTTCTCTTGATACAATTCTCAACACAGAATTGTTCAATTGCAGCTTCATCTTGTTTCTGGATTCTCCATCCAATCTGTTCCGCAAATGCAAGCATCTTATCCTTCTGTTCTTGAGTGAACTTTGTTCTAAACCTTTTCTTCGTTCCACTTCCGCCACCGCCACCGCTGCTACTCGGATTTGAAACGTCATCATCTTCTCTACTGAATCCCCCACCCGATGCAGTAGGTGGAAGTGCTAATGGACGATGTTGTGATAGCAGTGGAGTTACCAAGTGGTGGTGGAGGTATCCAGGTGGAGGTGGTTGCGCTGTGCGGTGGTAGTAAGGGGATAATTGATGGTGGTGGTGGTACTGAGGGTGTTGGTGTTGCCGCGGTTGATGATTATGAGATTGAGAGGTTAGTTCACCGTCGATCTCTTTGCGATGAAAGTTTCGGTGACAGTTACAGGCAGCGCAAATTACGGCTTCCAGTGTTCCTTCCTCACCGGCAGCTAAGAACTCGCAGCAGCCATCAACGGCGTGACCGCCGATGTTGACGGCGTGGTTCTTTTGACATTCTCTGTATCTGACTGTCCCTGTGGGTTCACTTTTGCGACCACCGCTTGCGGTGGTGGCTGGTCCTCCGTCGTGTCCCACGCTGCCAATTTTGGACCTCAAGCCTGAGTTTCCTAATGAGTCGTAACCGGCTACCGGCGTGACCGGGAATCCCATTTCTTCTTCTTCCTCCTCCTCCTCTTGGTCTTGGTGTTCGTCAAATTCCATATCGCTTTCCACCTTTAAAAAACAAATAATAATGAAAATTAAATAAGTAAATATTTGAAATAAATTAAAAAATCCTGTTTTATTTGGAGTTTGGCTTAAGCTATTTTGCTTGCTTGAGATGGGACTTTGAGAGAAGATCTAGAAATAAATACAATCAAGTGAGGTGAAGTGAGTCAATTGAGAGATAAAGAAAGTCATGAGAAATTTTGAGGATGGATAATATATATAACAAGGTAATAAGATTGTGTTTTTATTTTTATATATATATTTTAAAGTTTGTTTAACACTTTAGTTTATCTTTATTTAATATTACGCTAATAGCATTATTACTATTGAAAAATGTTTTAGAATAATATTAAAATTGATTTGTTTGAACACGGCGTTTGAAGATAAGAGAGTGGAAGAGGATGTGGTCATCAATAACCCAACCCGTCTTCTGCAGAAAAAGAGATGTCAGTCTCACTCTGGAAAGCCTTCCAAATACTTTGCCATTAACGTCTGCATCCAAATTCCATCTTCAGACTTTTACTTTTTACTTTAACTGCCCATCCCTTTTACTCTTCTTCGTTTTTTTAACGTACACGAAGTATCATTAAATAATTTCACAAACAACTCTCAAATTTTGAATTTTAATTTTTAATAAAATATTTAATGTAATAATATTGACATCTATTTTGAATTAAAATTTAAAAACTTTTTTTATTTATATATTTTTACATTTATTTTCGTAAATCATTGATCTAAATAAATATGTCCGTAGTAAACTAGTAATATATCATTTGATTATGATAAATTTGATGAAATTAATTTGGGGAATCAAGGGACATAAGGTTACTTTGATGACAATAATAGATGAATTAAGAAACGGAATAATTTAGGATTAAAAGTTTAATTTTTATCTTTAATATAATTATAACAATTATTAAAAATATTGAAATAACATTTTAAAAATTTAATTAATTAAACCTATAATTTTATTAATTGAAACTCTAAAATTATTATTTTTTATTTTATTTTATTGATGTTGTGATTCTACTAAATTTCCTGATTGTCTAAGTATGGTGCAATTGCTTGCATTGCATTGTACAAGAGAAAAATAAGAATTAATGTTCATGTACCTACTCCTCTTCTATTTGATTTTGTGGAGTCGCAATATTGTGTTGTCATATAATCACCTAAATCATAAGACTAAGATAAGATAATTTAAATTTTAAACCAAATTTTACTTTTTATAGTTAAAGTGTCATACTTTAAATTTAACAAATGGACAGTACATTAAAAGTGCATATTAGAAAAATCAAACATACAAATATTGTTTTAAAAAGGGTGTATTAAAAATTATCTTAAAAGAGCTTCTATTTTTTTATTTTTAACATCTGTATTACACCACTTGTTTTAGCATTCCAAATTTAAAAATAAACTTGTGAAGGATGGGCTAAAGAAAAAGTAATGATTTCGCAAAAAAGAAAAAACAATGGGTTGGTACTTGAAGAATTAGCAGCAGAATTGGGAGAGGAATGAACCATAAACTTCGGGTACCGACTTCTAATTTTCGGGAAAATTAAACTGTCGGCATTTATGGGAACTGCTACGTGCCCTCCTATTCCGACATGATATGACGTCACTAACCTGTAACCATTTAATATTTTTTAATTGTAACAATAAATTCAATGGATCTGAAATTTGTATTGGCTTGAAATACTTATTAATACTAATAACAACTTAACAAGTATTATTATACCGTAAAAAAACATAAGTATTATAATAATTTCTTTTTAATTTTATTTATTTAAATAAATGATTTTTAATATAAATTTGATGATTTTCTTACAATTTTATGTAATTTCTCCGATTTAATTTAATGTTATTTTTATTTAAATTCATTTAATTTAAATTAATAATTAATTTCAATCTATCGTAAATTAGTTAACGACATGTTAATGGATATATGTACTTGAGTATTATAATTATTTTAATTCTGCTATATTTATAGTTATTTTTATTTTATTTTATGCCATTAACATTATAAATTTGTTTATAGATTTATTTAATTTGACAATATTGAATTTATATTTTTTTTATGTATTCTAACAGATGATTACTTTTTTAATAAATATAGTTTTTGTTATTGGTAATTGGCCTTAATTCCACTTACTCCCCCTATGTGACTTGGTGCGTTGAGATGGCTAAAGCGTTTCCTGTGGTTACATATTAAATGTTTGGTTTCTCTTATAACGAAGGAATTAAAATTTAATATAAAAAAAATAATAAAATTAATTTAAAAATGTAAAATTGATTATAACATATTTGAATATTTTTTAGTTGAATTGATTTTAATTTAAAGTAAAAACTTTTAAAATTATTGTTCAACTTAATTTTTAAATTAAAATTATTGTTCAACTCATTTTATGTGCGTATATCTAAATATAAATAATTTTACGTTTAATTCTCTTTTAAATTGAAATTGATTTTACAAAATCAACTCATTCAAAATATATCACAAACATAATAATCTATTATTACAAACAGAACATCAAAATAAGAGTTATTTAGGATTAATAGGGATTTGTTAGTTGTTATTAGTTTGATATATTTTCTCTATTTAAGAGGTCCACCTCCTCTAAAAATTAGAGAACATTATTAACTCTTGATCAATCAATAGATGAAGTATATTCAGTCTTGTGTCTATGTCATTCTTAGTTCAATATGGTATCAGATTAACTATAAAAATTCTCTTTTCTTTTATTCTGTTTGCTATCCTTTTGGAGCATTTTCTTCCCATTTCTTAGTGTCCACCATGGAAGAACCCTATTCTGATTTTGCAACCAATCATTCTAATCCTTACTATTTGCATCCTAATGAAAACCCCTCATTGAATCATGTTATCCCTTCATTGGATAACAAGAATTTTTCTTCTTAGTCCCGTGCAATGAAGGTTGCCTTAATCTCAAGAACAAATTGAAATCCTTTACTACCATCTCTATAACTCAAGAAAATAGTTTTAATAACACGAGTGTCAAATTTAGTTATGTGGTTATGAATAGTAGATGCATAAGCCAAACATCCAAAATACTTTAAATGAAGTAAAGTAGGTGGCTCTTTATATAACATAGTAAAAGGAGTTTGATTCTTTAAAAGGGGACCATGTATCCTATTAATGAGATGAACAACATGTTGAACACTAAAATGCCAAAAATTCTTAGGTATTTTAGATTGAAAAGAAAGAAATCTAGCAACATTGATGATGCGTTGATGTTTTCTCTCAACAACACTATTTTGTTGAGGACATTCAACACATGATCTTTGATGAAATATCCTTATTGAAAGAAAAAAAAAACATTCATAATAAATTCGACACCATTATCACTTCTTAAACATTTGACTTTGGTTTCAAATTGGGTTTCAATGTAGCAAATAAAATTCTTAAGATGTTGTTTGATTTCACTTTTAGATTTCATGAGAACAATCCATGTAAATCTACTATAATCATCAACGAGAGTAGGAAAATATTTATGACTAGAAATTGATGGAGTAACATATGGACCCCATGTGTCAAGATTAAGTAAACCAAATATATGAGTAGAAACATAATTTCTATTATGATAAGGAAGATTCTTTTGTTTTGCAAAGTGACACATATCACAACGAGAATTATGTTTATGCTTGTAAGATACAAAAGGAAATTGTAAGGAAATGAATTTATGAACAGAATCAGAAACATGTCCTAGCCTAAGATGCCATAAAGAGGTATCATCACTAGAAGCAACATTACAAGAAGAGTCACATAAAGGCTTATAATTGGAAGATGAAATTGTGGCAACAGCTTTGAGAACATATAGTTCTCCATGTTTCTCGACTATACCAATCAACTTCTTGGTTAAATTATGCAAAATCAAACATTTGTTAGCTTGAAAGAGAAAGAAACAATTTAAGGAATTGACCAGTTTGGTTACAGATATTAGACTGACTGTAAATTCAGGTATGTAATAAACATTTTTCAAAAAAATAGAATATGAAATTTTGATAGTTCCAGCTATAGTAGCAGTAGTTTTATGACCATTAGGCAATCTCATAGTGAAAGGTTTGGCATAATGATAAGTATAAAAATGTTTAATGGAATAAGTTTATATCATTTGTGGCACTTGTATCAATTACCCAAAGAATTGTATTGTTACCTATTTATGGAGTAGAGATAGAATTGATAGAAGGTGTCAAAGATAAACTGAATTTGTAGATGTTTGATTTTGCTCATTAGCAGTATTAGAAGGTGATGGAAGAGTTTGTTGAAACAATTGAAGAATTTGTTGATATTGCTGATGAATATCAGTTAAGGAATGAGATGTTTGAGCTTGTTCTTGAATTAAAGATTGGGAATCATTGTTACTAGCAAGATTAACTTAAAGTTTGAAATTTTTGGAAGTGTAACCCGGTGGGTAACCATATTTAAGAAAACAAGTATCAGCCGTATGATTAGTTCTTTGACGATGAGTACAAAACCTGTTAGAGCCACAACCACCTCTTCCACGACCTCTATTGGAAGCAGAACCACGTCCTACCTCATTATTGGATACTTGCAGCGCCAAAAAAGTTTTTCCATCAGGAGAATCAAGGATAACGAGAACATTATTAACTCTTTATCAATTAATAAATAAAGAATATTCAGTTTTGTGTTTGTGTGATTCTTAGTTCAATATCTATAATGTTAAGATTTTTCTCTTTAAATATAAAAATTTAAGACAATTTTCTTTTTGTAATTTTTGCCTTATCTTACAAGATTTTTTATAAATAAAAATAAATATATTAGTTTTGTTTTATTAATAGTATATTAGTTGTAATGTTGAAAATTTATTCCTTCATAAAATTTGGATTATAACCTTTAAAATTTTCAACTCATTTACCCTTAAATCAATTGAGCTACCAAATTTTCTATTGGTATTTTTCAAGTTGAGTGTAAGTGCACTAAGTGAATACAAATATTCAATAATCAATACAATATGCAAGACTTTAAAGTCGTTAAACTCGCCCACGTAATTGATTAGTATTTCGGTTTACTTTAGACGTGCTTAAGGCATAACATTGCAACAATAAAATGATCAAAAACTTCAATTATTAATATAAGACTCTAATAAAAAATTAATTGTGAATCTTATTTTTATATTTTTATAAATAAAAAAAACAAATTCTACAAAAATATTTTTTAAAATGTTTGTAATACTTTCTATAGATATATTTTCTAAAATGTTTGTAATACTTTCTATAGATATATTTTCTTTGACATTTATTATTTCCAATATTTTCCTTCAACAGTTTTATTTCTTATAGCATTTAAATAAACCGAATTTTATTATAGGAATATTATCAAATATTTCAGATACACTTTATTTGTTTGTACGTAATAAAAGTTTTGGAAAAAAATAGGCTCAATTTTTTATTTCCAAGTCCAAATTTATGTTATTTTGTTTCTTGTGTTTTTGGCATTTTCAAGACAACATTTAATTTATTATTTGCAAAAAAATATAATTTTTTTTAAAGAAATATCAACTTAATAATAAGAACTAAAATTTCTAACGGAAAATACAGTGAGAACTAAAAAAGTTATAACGGCTGAAACAAAAAAAATTTAAATTTTGTCTGAGATTTAATTTGGTCATGTAAAATATCCATCGACATATTTATCACAATTGGGTCATGTAAGGATGGATTTACAAAAAATTGTTGTGACTTATCAGCCCATTCAGATGCATCTGTGCATAAAGCCCAAAACACATGTCCTAATTATAAAGAAAGTTGGATTTTCTACCCACTTATATATCTATATCCCACATTTATAATTTTTGTTTATGATCTTTTCAAAATATCTTTATGGTCAAAACTAAAAGTAAAAAAAAAAACTTAGACAATTCACGCATATCTCCTTTCAAAAATTCAAAAAAATAATTTTGCTCCTTTGAAATTTTCAAATCAAAAAATTCGTTCTTGAATTTTTTTTGGTAGTTATTTTCTACTTAAAAATATTTTTTTTTAGATTTTTGAATTAACAAAATAACTATCTAGAAAAAATAAAATTTTCAATTGAAAATAACTATTAAAAATTTCTTCTTTTAAAATTTCCCGGTTCAAAAAAAAACCTGGAATATTAGAAAAATGAATTTTTCAGTTTTTGAATTTTTTTTATCTATTAAAAATTTCAAAATCGACTTTTTATCTACCGAAAAATTTTGAAAACGAAAAATTTTGGTAGCAAAATTTTTTTCTCCATTTTATTTTTGTCCACAGAAATTTCAAAATTGATTTTTTTGGCTATCGAAAAATTTGATAGGCAACAAATTTTGATAACTTTTTTTTTTTGCCTACCAGAAATTTTGAAAACGAAAAATTCAATAGCAGAAATTTTTCTCAATTTTTTTTTTGGTATACCTAAAATTTCGAAAATCATTATTTTGTTTACCAGAAATAACGAAAAATTTAGGAGACAAAAAATTTTCTCAACTTAATTTTTGCTGACTAAAAATTTCAAAAACAAAATTTTTATTAAATAAAAAATGGATCTAAAAATTTTCAATGAAATCAAATAAAAATATAAGAGTAAAATTAAATTTTTTTAAAAATACACAAATAGAGGTCAAAATGAATTATACCAATTTAGTTTTCTAATTATAAACTAGTTGGTCATTGATATTGGACATGTTTTCTGATATCGACCCAAAAAGTTCCTAATTGGGCTGCTATTGATATTGGAAAAGCATGCCGAATATGAGTTGAACCGTGATATATACTATTTTGCAAAACTTGTACTTGTTTGGGGTATGTTATGTAAGCCTCTTATTAGGGTTGTGCTGTTGTATTTGTAAATAAAGGGGTCGTAAAGTCTAGTAAGACTTATTTGAGTTTTTTTTTTCTCGAAAAATATAATAAATTTCACAATAATTAATTCAAGTAAGTTCCGAGTTGACATACAGAGATGTTTAATTATACAATATTAATATTTTTCAATTAAATTAAGATTTAAAAACAAACTTCTTAAATTTTAATTATCCAATTTTTAGAGAAGAGGAATCGAATTTTGACATTTCAAAGTTCAATTAGAAAATAAATAAAGGTTGATAGATAGTTATTTTAATCAAAGTTTAAATTTGATACTCCCAATCAATTCTACTTTTACTTAAACTCATTACCAAATAAAGCTAAATACTTGTTAACTCAAAAAGGGATTTACTACATCCATTTAAATTTTGTCTAATTTCTATCAATATGAAATAATTATTTCATCATTGTTTACTATATTTTCTAGTATGATTTAATTCTTAATTTTTGTTACAATATTTTAATAATTTTTTATAATATAGTGGAATCTATAATCCATACATTTGCAAATCCATTCTAATTCAAAATTTATAAGTCTAAAGCTTTTTAAGCTAATCCACTTAAGCAATTCACATGCAGTGATATTTGCAAGAACGAAGAAAAATTAAATTATAATAAATATAACACTTACATTAT